>JARQOD010000003.1:246070956-246278206 GCA_033576555.1 Oophaga sylvatica | reverse complement strand
TTTATAAACATGTGTTAGGGTTGGGACGCACCAATTATGAGGTAAGAGGTGCTTCCACCTGGGGCCACCGTGCAGGCGGAACCTGCTGTAGTAAAATGGCGAAAGTAGCGAACTCGTTATCCCGCAGGTCCTAAAATAAACGCCATTGGCGTTGTGGCAGTAAGTGCGAACTTGTTAATACCCGAGCCGCTAAGGAAAAACCAGCGCTATATGGCGATAGGTGCAAACTCACTTAGCTTCAGTGAGCCGCAAAGTAAACGCTAGGGCGCTGTCTAGCGTCGAAAGCAAACCCTGTTACGTCACAGGGCCGCTGAGGAAAAGTGCTGTGTCCTGTCAGGCTCTCAGGTACACAGTTTAAGTGTAAGCGTACATAACGCGTGATCATGTGCTAATGTCCTCGCGGGAGTCCCCCGCAATCTATGGCGTCTGAACGCAGACCTGAATACGGCAATCAAACTCCTCGCCGGTTACGACGGTAATCTAGGGATTAGGACACCGACCCTGGCCAGCTACCTACCAAAACTCCTCACCGATTAAGTCGGTATTCTAGTTGCTTATTTCAGCCGGGTCCCTAACCACACATACGCATGATCACATGGCGCTAGATACAATGGTTGATATTAGCGATGGCGGCCTGCCATGCTACCCTTTTATAGCAACAGCTACAGGACCTTCCAGGAACAAGGCCCAATGAGAGCTGTTACAAACACACGTAGCTACATAAACCTTCCTGGCGGCCCAATAGGAGCCGCTGCAGCCCCTGAACATGTGACCCTGATCTCCAATGAGAGATCTCACTCTGGGCATGCTCAGATGGGAAAACGCAGGACTTTGTCTCAAAGACGGCTGCTCCAGCACTGGCTATAATAGCAGATCCAGGAAAGGCAGCAGCAAGTCACTGCACAGTAGAGGAGTGGGCAGACGCCTGGACCGATGTTCTGCTGAGCAGGCTCCACTGCGGCCGGAGATGAATGGGGAGAGACTCGAGACTCCCCTTGTACTGTACAGCAGCGGGAACTCGAACCCTAAACATTACCCCCCCTCCTAGGGCCCCCTTCTCTGAGCTTGCTGCGTTCAATGGCGCGATGAGCTGCGGAGCGTGAACATGCTTGGCAGGCTCCCAGGACCTATCCTCAGGCCCTTAACCGTCCAATCCACCAAATAAATTTTTTGCCTGTACCACCTTGCACCCAACAATGGCATTCACCTCGTAGTCATCCGAAGACGAACCCGACGTCCTGGCAGATGACTCAGGCAACCGGGAGATGACCACGGGTTTTAGGAGGGATACATGGAAGGTGTCGGAGATACCAAGGCGAGGCGGAAGGGCCAAACGGTAAACCACAGGGTTCACCTGCTCGAGAACCTTGAAGGGACCCAAATAGCGGGGTGCCAATTTAGTGGATTCCACCCGTAGCCTGATGTTTCGGGCGGAGAGCCACACTAGGTCGCCAGGAGAAAATGTCGGAGCGGGATGCCGATGAGCATCGGCAGAAGACCTATCCTTTTCTTGGAAGCCTGAATGGCATCCTGGGTGCGGTCCCATATGTCCCGTGCTTCCACAGCCCAGTCTGCCACCTGGAGTCAGCGGAAGCAACGGGCAAGGGCACCGGTACCCGCGGATGCTGGCCGTAATTTAAGAGGAATGGGGTCTGTCCGGTGGAGTCAGCCACAGCATTGTTTAGCGCAAACTCCGCCCACGGAAGCAGAGATGCCCAGTCATCCTGCCTGGCAGAGACAAAATGTCGCAAGTAGGTGACCAAGGTCTGGTTGGCCCTCTCTACCAACCCATTCGTCTCGGGATGATATGCAGAGGAGAGGTTCAATTCAATGCGAGTAGATGACACAAACTCTCTCCAGAACCGAGACGCAAATTGGGGACCTCGATCGCTAACAATCTTGTCTGGCATACCGTGTAGACGGAAGATGTGTCTAATAAATAATGCTGCCAAGGCCCGTGCGGAAGGTAACCGTGGTAGCGGCACTAAGTGCACCATTTTGGAGAAGTGGTCGGTGATCACCCAAATGATAGTGCAACCCGAGACTTGGGTAAGCCCACACAAAGTCCATCCCGACCATCTCCCAGGGCCTGTCTGCCACCGGCAAAGGAAAAAGTAACCCAGCTGGCCATTGTCGAGGGGACTTGTTCCTGGCGCAGGAGACACACGCCTGAACATACTCCCTGACGTTACGGACCATATGTGGCCACCAGTATGTCCTCGCCAATAGGTCAGTTTGTCTCTTTGCCCAAAGTGTCCCACCCACCTGGACGAGTGTGCCCAAGAGAGTACCTCCGGTCGCAAATTAGTGGGCACAAAAGTCTTGCCCGGAGGCACAGACTCTAGCGAAACGGGGCTACAGTTCTCAGGCTTTCTTCAGGGACAATAAGCCGAGGCTCCTCATCCTCCTCCTTTGATGACACTAAGGAGCGAGAGAGAGCGTCGGCCCGAACATTCTTCTGACCGGAGAGAAAATGGAGGGTGAAATGGAACCGAGAGAAGAATAGGGACCATCTGGCCTGGCGAGAAATTTAGCCGCTGAGCCGTTTGGCAAATTACCAAGTTCTTGTGGTCGGTGAAGACTTGGAAGGGAAAACGAGCTCCCTCCAGAAGATGTCTCCACTCAGAGAAGGCCAATTTCATAGCCAGCAACTCCCTGTCCCCGATGGAATAATTCCTCTCTGCTGGTGTAAAGGTCTTAGAAAAGAAGAAGCAGGGATGCTTCCGACCTTGAGCATCCTTTTGATATAGGACTGCTCAAGCACCAACAGAAGAGGCGTTCACCTCTAAAACAAACGGTTTATCAACATCAGGCGATGTAATATGGGAGCAATGGCAAAATGCGACTTGATGGAAGAGAACGCCTTGAAGACCTCCTCAGACCACAACTTGGGATTTGCTCCCTTCTTGGTGAGGGCTACCAAGGGAGCTACCAAAGTCGAGAAATGGGGAATGAACTGGCGATAATAATTAATGAACCCATATAGCGCTGCACCGCTTTAAGAGAATGGGGTTCTTGCCAGTCCATTACAGCCTGTAGTTTGGCAGGATCCATAGCCAATCCCTGGGCAGAGATGATATAGCCCAGAAAAGGTAAGGATCCTGCTTAAACACACATTTCTCCAGCTTGGCATAGAGGGAGTTTGCCCGTAAGAGGTCGAAGACTTTGTTGACATCCCTCCGGTGAGAGTCTATATCTGGTGAAAAGATGAGAATATCATCCAGATAGACTACCACAGAGGTGGAGAGCATATCCCGGAAGATATCATTGACAAAGTCTTGGAAAACAGCGGGAGCATTACAGAGCCCGAAGGGCTCATCCCAGTATTCGTAATGCCCATCCCTGGTATTAAAAGCTGTCTTCCACTCGTCCCCCTCACGGATGCGAATTAGGTTATAGGCACCACGTAGATCAAGCTTGGTAAATACTCTTGCTCCTCGGAGCCTATCAAAGAGCTCAGAGATTAGGGGCAACGGGTACTTATTCTTGACGGTGATGGCGTTAAGACCCCTGTAGTCAATGCATGGACGTAATTCTCCGTTCTTCTTTTGCACAAAGAAGAACCTGCCCCTGCTGGTGACACCGACTTCCTAATGAACCCTCTTGCCAGATTCTCCTGAATGTACTGGGACATGGCCTCCGTCTCAGGGAGCGAGAGGGGGTATTACTCTCCCCCGAGGAGGTTCTGCTCCGGGCAAGAGATCAATAGGACAGTCGTAGGGCGATGAGGTGGAAGAGTCTCCGCCGCCTTCTTGGAGAAAACGTCTGCATATGCCCAATAACACTGAGGAAGAGAAGTGAGATCTACGGGTATCTCTGTGGTGGTGACTGAATGCACTCCTGATACACCTGCCTCTACATGAATCACCCCAACCCAGTATCCTCCTAGAGGACCACTCAATATGGGGAGAGTGGTAACGGAGCCAAGGTACTCCCAGCAACACCTCGTCTATTCCCTCGGGCAGACAAGAAAATAAATACTCTCCTGATGGGACGGGGACATAGATAAAGTGAGAGGGATCGTCTGGTGGGTGATTTGGGAGGGCAGAGTTGATCCATTCACTACTCGCACAGTCACCGGTTGGGCGAGCATCACCAGAGGTATAGTGTGGCGGAGAGCAAAATGCAGAGGACATGAAATTCCCCTCGGCTCCGGAATCCACACAGAGCTCAGCGGGAGAGCGTGGATGGACCTACTGTAATTGTCCCTTTAAAGGACAACTTGGTGGAAAATGCCGCAGTGTCTAGTGAACCTCCTCCCAAGGTCACTAGACGCGACCGTTTTCCCGACAGCTGTGGACATTTGTTGGCATAGTGTCCTAACTGCTGGCAGAAGTTACAGACCATGGGTACTCGAGCGGCCCGGGACTTAGGTCCCGCTCGAGAAACCTCCATGGCCTCATGGGAGTCGGGCGCCTGGCTGGAAGATTCCAGAGGTCTGGCGAAGGTGGGAGCCAGCCGGAACCTCGGCCTACACTGGGACCGCTCCAACCTCCGCTCGTGAAAACGGAGGTCGATGCGGGTAGATATGGCGATAAGCTTCTCCAGTGTGGCGGGAATCTCCCTGGTAGCCAAAGCATCTTTAACATGATCAGCCAGTCCTCGCCAGTAGACTGGAAATGAGTACTTTATCCGACCAGTCTAGCTCTGAGGCCAGAGTCCGAAACTGGACGGAAAACAGACTGACCAAAGACGAACCCTGTGCCAATGCCAGCAGTTTGTAGCGCCGTATCGTGGGTGACCTGAGGTCCTAAAAAGACCTTTTTTAGAGCCTCCAGAAAACGAGGAGCACTCCGCACCACACGGTAGTCACGCTCCCACAGCAGGGTGGCCCACTCCAACGCTCTGCCTGACAGAAGCTAAATTATAAAGCCCACTTGTGCCCGATCCGTGGGGAAACGTGCAGCCAGAAGCTCGAGTTGTATAGAGCACTGACTCACGAATCCCCGACATTGCTTGCTGTCACCAGCAAACTTGTCTGGAAGCGGGAGGTGGGATATTGTGGGGGCAGAGGTGGCAGTGGACACACTGGCTGCAGCCACGCTAGCAGCCTGAACAGCGACTGCGGTAACATCCACAGCTGAGGTTGTGCACTCAAGAGCCGCCAACCTACCCTCCAGCTGCTGGATGTCCCGTAGTAGACGCTGGTCATCCGCCATTTTACCAGCCAGACCCTGGCGCTAATATTATGTTAGGGTCTGCGGAACGCACCAAATATATGAGGTAGAGAGGTGCGTTCGCAGCCTGGGGTCCACCGTGCAGGCGGAACCTGCTGCTAGTAAAATGGCGAAAGTAGCGAACTTGTTATCCCGCAGAGTCGCTAAAATAAACGCTGTAGCGCGTTGTGGCAGTAAGTGCGAACTCTGTTAATACCCAGAGCCGCTAACGGAAATGCCACAGCGCTATATGGCGATAGGTGCGAACTCACTTAGCTTCAGTGAGCCGCAAAATAAAACGCTAGGGCGCTGTCTAGCGTCGAAAGCAAACCCTGTTACGTCACAGGGCCGCTGAGGAAAAGTGCTGTGTCCTGTCAGGCTCTCAGGTACACAGTTAAGTGCTAAGCGTACATAACGCGTGATCATGTGCTAATGTCCTCGCGGGAGTCACCCGCAATCTATGGCGTCTGAACGCCAGACCCTGAATACGGCAATCAAAACTCCTCACCGGTTACGCCGGTAATCTAGGGCATCTAGGACACCGACCCTGGCCAGCTACCATACCAAACTCCTCACCGATTAAGTCGGTATTCTAGTGGCTTATTTCAGCCGGGTCCTAACCACACATACGCATGATCACACTGGCGCATAGCATACAATGGTTGATATTAGAGCATGGCGGCCCAGCCATGCTACCCTTTTATAGCAACAGCTACAGGACCTTCCAGGAACAAGGACCAATGAGAAGCTGTTACAAACAACGTAGCTACATGACCTTCCTGGCGGACCAATAGGAGCGCTGCAGCACCTGAACATGTGACCCCTGATCTCCAATGAGAGATCTCACTCTGGGCATGCTCAGATGGGAAAACGAAGGACTTTGTCTCAAAGATGGCTGCTCCAGCACTGGCTATAATAGCAGAATCAGGAAAGGCAGCAGCAAGTCACTGCACAGTAGAGGAGTGGGCAAGACGCCTGGACCGACGTCGCTGCTGAGCAGGCTCCACTGCGGCCGGAGATGAAGGGGAGACTGTAGCGGGACGGGTTCGAGACTCCCCTTGTGCAGCAGCGGGAAACTCAAACCCTAACACACTGTCAAACCTTTTTGGAGTAAAGATATAAAATTTACTAGTGTTATGGAAATTTAATTAGGATAAATTTATCCTTCAATGTTTGCTGCTTGCCGTTCCCAATTCTCTATTTAATGTCTTTTTGAGCGCTCAGAACGAAAATAGGACTGTCCACAATGGAAGTGTCAGTATAACAGTTCGTCAAGACCCCTCATTTATTATTCATTCAAGGTTTTATACGTTTACAAAAAGGGGCTGGTTAGTCAATTAACATACAATTAAAAGCTTCTAGATTATTGGCTGTACTAGTGTATGATAATATCCCCTTCCCGACCTTTGACACAGCGTATGCGTCATGAAAATCGGTGCCATTCCGACCTATGACGCATACCCTGCGTCATGAAAGGATCTCGTCCCTGCGGGCCAGGAGACCGGGGTCACTCAAAGGTCACCCGACCTGCAGTTACAGGACCCTTTGTGCTTCACCACAGGGGGGTTTTCTTAACCCCCCCGTGGCCACGATCGCTCTGATTGGCTGTTAAAAGTGAAACAGCCAATCAGAGCAATGTGTAATATTTCACCAATTTAATTGGTGAAATATTACAATCCAGCCATGGCCGATGCTGCAATAGCATCTGCCATGGCTGGACACCGAGCACTGACCCCCCACACGTACTCACGGCGGCGATCGGCTGCCGCTACCGAAAGATGGCAGCGGTCGGTCACCGCCGCCACTAACAGCTCCCCTCGTCCTGGCCTCCGCTGCCCCCACCTTCCTATCCCCCCCTAACCTTCCGACCCCCCTACTCACCTCTCCGATCCACCGATGTCCCTGGATCGGTCCCGGCGTCCGCCCGGGCTACTTCATGGCACCGCCATCTTGGAAAATGGCGGGCGCATGCGCAGTGCGCCGGCCGGCGCATGCGCAGTGCGCCCCCCAGTGTTCAAAAATTTATTTTGATCACTGTGATAAACTGTCACAGTGATCAAAATAAAAAAAAGTAAATGAACCCCCCCTTTATCATAGGTAGGGACAAATAAAAAAATAAAGAATTTTTTTTTTTCCTAGCGGATTTTGCTGCTGATCCGCGGCTGATTTTGCTGCGGATCCGCGGCGGATATTGCTGCGGATCCGCGGCGGATATTGCTGCGGGTCCGCGGCGGATTTTGCTGCTGGTCCGCGGCGGATTTTGCTGCGGGTCCGCGGCAGATTTTGCTGCGGGTCCACGGCGGATTTTGCTGCTGATCCGCGGCGGATTTTGCTGCTGATCCGCGGCGGATTTTGCTGCTGATCCGCGGCGGATTTTGCTGCTGATCCGCGGCGGATTTTGCTGCTGATCCGCGGCGGATTTTGCTGCGGATCCGCGGCGGATTTTGCTGCGGATCCACGGCTGATATTGCTGCTGATCCGCGGAAGATATTGCTGCTGATCCGCGGCGGATTTTGCTGCGGATCCGCGGCGGATTTTGCTGCGGATCCGCGGCTGATTTTGCTGCGGATCCGCGGCGGATATTGCTGCTGATCCGCGGAGGATATTGCTGCTGATCCGCGGCGGATTTTGCTGCGGATCCGCGGCGGATTATGCTGCTGATCAGCGGCGGATTTTGCTGCTGATCCGCGGCGGATTTTGCTGCTGATCCGCGGCGGATTTTGCTGCTGATCCGCGGCGGATTTTGCTGCTGATCCGCGGCGGATATTGCTGCGGATCCGCGCGGATATTGCTGCGGGTCCGCGGCGGATTTTGCTGCTGGTCCGCGGCGGATTTTGCTGCGGGTCCGCGGCGGATTTTGCTGCGGGTCCGCGGCGGATTTTGCTGCTGGTCCGCGGCGGATTTTGCTGCGGGTCCGCGGCGGATTTTGCTGCGGGTCCGCGGCGGATTTTGCTGCTGATCCGCGGCGGATGTTGCTGCTGATCCGCGGCGGATTTTGCTGCGGATCCGCGGCTGATATTGCTGCTGATCCGCGGAAGATATTGCTGTTGATCCGCGGCGGATTTTGCTGCGGATCCGCGGCGGATTTTGCTGCTGATCCGCGGCGGATATTGCTGCGGATCCGCGGCGGATATTGCTGCGGGTCCGCGGCGGATTTTGCTGCTGGTCCGCGGCGGATTTTGCTGCGGGTCCGCGGCGGATTTTGCTGCGGGTCCGCGGCGGATTTTGCTGCTGGTCCGCGGCGGATTTTGCTGCGGGTCCGCGGCGGATTTTGCTGCGGGTCCGCGGCGGATTTTGCTGCTGATCCGCGGCGGATGTTGCTGCTGATCCGCGGCGGATTTTGCTGCGGATCCGCGGCTGATATTGCTGCTGATCCGCGGAAGATATTGCTGCTGATCCGCGGCGGATTTTGCTGCGGATCCGCGGCGGATTTTGCTGCGGATCCGCGGCTGATTTTGCTGCGGATCCGCGGCGGATATTGCTGCTGATCCGCGGAGGATATTGCTGCTGATCCGCGGCGGATTTTGCTGCGGATCCGCGGCGGATTATGCTGCTGATCAGCGGCGGATTTTGCTGCTGATCCGCGGCGGATTTTGCTGCTGATCCGCGGCGGATATTGCTGCGGATCCGCGGCGGATATTACTGCGGGTCCGCGGCGGATTTTGCTGGGGGTCCGCGGCGGATTTTGCTGCGGGTCCGCGGCGGATTTTGCTGCGGGTCCGCGGCGGATTTTGCTGCTGATCCGCGGCGGATTTTGCTGCTGATCCGCGGCGGATTTTGCTGCTGATCCGCGGCGGATTTTGCTGCTGATCCGCGGCGGATTTTGCTGCTGATCCGCGGCGGATTTTGCTGCGGATCCGCGGCGGATTTTGCTGCGGATCCGCGGCTGATATTGCTGCTGATCCGCGGAAGATATTGCTGCTGATCCGCGGTGGATTTTGCTGCGGATCCGCGGCGGATTTTGCTGCGGATCCGCGGCCGATTTTGCTGCGGATCCGCGGCCGATATTGCTGCTGATCCGCGGCGGATTTTGCTGCGGATCCGCGGCGGATTTTGCTGCGGATCCGCGGCTGATTTTGCTGCGGATCCGCGGCGGATATTGCTGCTGAACCGCGGCGGATATTGCTGCTGATCCGCGGAAGATATTGCTGCTGATCCGCGGCGGATTTTGCTGCGGATCCGCGGCGGATTTTGCTGCTGATCCGCGGCGGATTTTGCTGGTGATCCGCGGCGGATTTTGCTGCTGATCCGCGGCGGATTTTGCTGCTGATCCGCGGCGGATTTTGCTGCGGATCCGCGGCGGATTTTGCTGCGGATCCGCGGCTTATTTTGCTGGGGATCCGCGGCGGATATTGCTGCTGATCCGCGGCGGATTTTGCTGCTGATCCGCGGCGGATTTTGCTGCTGATCCGCGGCGGATATTGCTGCTGATCCGCGGCGGATTTTGCTGCTGATCCGCGGCGGATTTTGCTGCTGATCCGCGGCGGATATTGCTGCTGATCCGCGGAGGATATTGCTGCTGATCCGCGGCGGATTTTGCTGCTGATCCGCGGCGGATTCTGCTGCTGATCCGCGGCGGATTTTGCTGCGGATCCGCGGCGGATATTGCTGGTGATCCGCGACGGATTTTGCTGCTGATCCGCGGCGGATGTTGCTGCTGATCCGCGGCAGATATTGCTGCTGGTCCGCGGCGGATATTGCTGCTGATCCGCGGCGGATATTGCTGCTGATCCGCGGCTGATTTTGCTGCGGATCCGCGGCGGATATTGCTGGGGATCCTCGCGACGTGCCGTCATTCAGTGAAGGAGCCTCGGACACGGGCTGCAGCGTCTGGGCTCCGTCACCGCTAGCACATATGAATCATCTGCTGATTCATCTGCGCTAGCGGGTATAGCATAACGCGATCGCGTTATGCTATACCGTTACCAGCTGGTCAACACTACGTGTTGAACGGGCTGGTAAAACGCAATATGAACCCAGCCTTAGGGTTAGGGTTAGCATTAGGGTTAAGGTTAGAATTAGGGTTAGGGCTGGAATTTGGGTTAGGGTTGGAATTAGGGTTAGGCTTCTGGTTAGGTTTATGGTTAGAGTTGGGATTAGGGTTAGGGGTGTGTTGGGGTTAGGGTTATGGTTAGGGTTTGTATTAGGGTTAGGTGTGTGTAGGGTTAGGGTTGGGGTTAGGGGTGTGTTGGGGTTAGGGTTGGAGTTAGAATTGAGGGATTTCCACTATTTAGGCACATCAGGGGGTCTCCATACGCGACATGGCGCCACCATTGATTCCTGCAAATTTTGCGTTCAAAAAGTCAAACAGTGCTCCCTTTATTCCAAGCCCCGACGTATGCCCAACAGTGGTTTATCCCCACATATGGGGTATCAGCGTACTCGGGAAAAATTGCACAACAACTTTGGGGGTTCTAATTTCTCCTGTTAACATTGGGAAAAAAAATTGGGGACTAAAAAATTATTTTTGTGGAAAAAAAATGATTTTATATTTTCACGGCTCTGCGTTATAAACTTCTGTGAAGGACTTGGAGATTCAAAGTGCTTATCACACATCTATAAGAGTTCCTTAGGGATCTAGTTTCCAAAATGGGGTCACTTGTGGGAGTTTCTACTGTTTAGGCACATCAGGGACTCTGCAAACGTAACATGACGCCCGAAGACCATTCCATCAAGTGGGCATTTCAAAACGTCACTACTTCCCATCCGAGCCCCGACGTGTGCCCATACAGTAGTTTTCTCCCACATATGGGGTATCAGCGTACTCAGGACAAATTGGACAACAACTTTTGGTGTCTAATTTCTCATGTTACCCTTGGGAAAATAAAAAAATTGGGGACTAAAAGATCCTGATTGTGGAAAAAATATGATTTTTTTATTTTCATGCCCGGGCGTTATAAACTTCTGTGTAGCCCTTGGGGGTTCAAAGTGCTCACCACACATCTAGATAACTTCTTTGCGGGGTCTAGTTACCAAAATAGGGTCACTTGGGGGGGGTTTCTACTGTTTAGGCACATCATGGGCTCTGCAAACGTAACAAGATGCCCGCAGACCATTCCATCAAGTCGGCATTTCAAAGCGTCACTACATCCCTTCCGAGCCCTGACGTGTGCCCAAACAGTGGTTCCCCCCACATATGGGGTACTAGCGTACTCAGGAAAAACTGGACAACAACTTTTGGGGTCCAATTTCTCCTGTAACCATTGTGAAAAAAAAAATAGTGGGCTAAAAAATCATTTTTTGAGAAAAAAAATGATTTTTTATTTTCACGGCTCTGCGTTATAAACTTCTGTGAAGCACCTGGGGTTCAAAGTGCTCACTATGCATCTAGATAAGTTCCTTAGGGGGTCTAGTTTCCAAAATGGGGTCACTTGTGGGGAGCTCCAATGTTTAGGCACACAGGAACTGTCCAAATGCGACATGGCAACCGCTAAATATTCAAGCATATTTTCCATTCAAAAAGTCAAATGGCGCTCCTTCCCTTCTGAGCCCTGCCGTGCGCCCAAACAGTGGTTTATGACCACATATGAGATATCTGTGTACTCAGGAGAAATTGCCCAACAAATTTTAGGATCCAATTTATCCTGTTGCCCTTGTGAAAATGAAAAAAACTGAGGCTAAAAGAAAATTTTTGTGAAAAAAAAGTACTTTCTTTTTTTTAAGGATCAATTTGTGAAGCATCTGGGGGTTCAAAGTGCTCACTATGCATCTAGATAAGTTCCTTAGGGGGTCTAGTTTCCAAAATGGGGTCACTTGTGGGGGAGCTCCAATGTTTAGGCACACAGGGACTCTCCAAATGCGACATGGCAAACGCTAAATATTCCAGCATATTTTCCATTCAAAAAGTCAAATGGCGCTCCTTCCCTTCTGAGCCCTGCCGTGCGCCCAAACAGTGGTTTATGACCACATATGAGGTATCTGTGTACTCAGGAGAAATTGCCCACCACATTTTAGGATCCAATTTATACTGTTGCCCATGTGAAAATGAAAAAAACTGAGGCTAAAAGAAATTTTTTGTGAAAAAAAAGTACTTTCTTTTTTTAAGGATCAATTTGTGAAGCACCTGGGGGTTCAAAGTGCTCACTATGCATCTAGATAAGTTCCTTGGGGGGTCTAGTTTCCAAAATGGGGTCACTTGTGGGGGAGCTCCAATGTTTAAGCACACAGGGACTCTCCAAATGCGACATGGCAACCGCTAAATATTCCAGCATATTTTCCATTCAAAAAGTCAAATGGCGCTCCTTCCCTTCTGAGCTCTGCCGTGCGCCCAAACAATGGTTTATGACCACATATGAGGTATCTGTGTACTCAGGAGAAATTGCCCAACAAATTTTACGATCCAATTTATACTGTTGCCCATGTGAAAATGAAAAAACTGAGGCTAAAAGAAAATTTTTGTGAAAAAAAAGTACTTTCTTTTTTTTACAGATCAATTTGTGAAGCATCTGGGGGTTCAAAGTGATCACTAAGCATCTAGATAAGTTCCTTACGGTGTCTAGTTTCCAAAATGGGGTCACTTGTGGGGGAGCTCCAATGTTTAGGCACACAGGGACTCTCCAAATGCAACATGGCAACCGCTAAATATTCCAGCATATTTTCCATTCAAAAAGTCAAATGGTGCTCCTTCCCTTCTGAGCCTTGCCGTGCGCCCATACAGTGGTTTATGACCACATATGAGGAATCTGTGTACTCAGGAGAAATTGTTCAACAAATTTTAGGATCCATTTTATCCTGTTGCCCATGTAAAAATGAAAAAAATGATGCTAAAAGAAAATTTTTGTTGGAAAAATTAAAATGTCCATTTTTTCCTTCCACGTTGCTTTAGTTCCTGTGAAGCACCTGAAGGGTTAATAATCTTCTTGAATGTAGTTTTGAGTAGCTTGGGGGTGCAGTTTTTATAAAGATGTCACTTTTGGGTATTTTCTGCCATATAGACCCCTCAAAGTGACTTCAAATGTGAGGTGGTCCCTAAAAAAAATGGTTTTGTAAATTTTGCTGTAAAAATGAGAAATCGCTGGTCAACTTTTAACCCTTATAACTTCCTAACAAAAAAAAATTTTGTTCCCAAAATTGTGCTGATGTAAAGTAGACATGTGGGAAATGTTATTTATTAAGTATTTTGTGTCACATAACTCTATGGTTTAACAGAATAAAAATTCAAAATTTGAAAACTGCGAAATTTTCAAAATTTTCGCCAAATTTCCATTTTTTTCACAAATAAACGCAAAAATTATCAACCTAAATTTACCACTAACATGAAGCCCAATATGTCACGAAAAAACAATCTCAGAATCGCTAGGATCCGTTGAAGCGTTCCTGAGTTATTACCTCATAAAGGGACACTGGTCAGAATTGCAAAAAATGGCAAGGTCTTTAAGGTCAAAATAGGCTGGGTCTTGAAGGGGTTATGATAATTATGATAAAAGGCTGAAGTTGCAGATTTATTGTTTACTACTCTTTGCCCCAGAATTCCTGTATGACTATAAAGTAAACAATAGATATCTATTAAAACTTTCTGTACTTTATGAAGGCCTGGGTCGTTTAAAACGACTGATTATAGCTGGCATAGATATGTGTGAGCACAGGATTTTTAGCAAGTGAGATCTATCTAACTGTGAATGCATATATGTGAATATACGTTGAATATATGGAATACATATATATTTCCATGACAGTCCCCCCTTAGATACCACTTGCCCTAAAAACCTGCTCCTGGCCCAAAGCGCTGCAACTCTTTTGTGCTGCCGGCGGGTTGAGAATATGCCTTGTGCATGCCTCCCCCACCGAATACAGACTTTTCGCAAATGGGCGGTCAGGAGGACTGTCCCTGTCGGGGGTTTATGTGTTTGCAATCATAGTCTCTTTATTTAACTGCATGTTCAGAAAAAAACGTGTGTATTTTTCATCAGGTAGGTCATCTGTCTGGTCAGTCAGAGCATCCACGACATCCTTCATGGCTTAGGTGTCTCTCCTGGTACGGAGCTTCCTTGCAATGCGATACGTGGATCCAAACAGGCTTTTCCTCTAGTTACACAGAGGTTGGTGTCATCTGGGGCTCTTGGACAGGACCATCAAATCTGGCAGTGAAGAGAAAAACTCGAGAATGGACATTAGTTTTTGACCAATTCAATTACATAAGCAAACAAGATATCATTTTGCATATTCTGCTGCTGAGGGAAGAATGCACCTAACTTGGGACTAGACCCAAACAAAATTTCGTATGGTGACAGCTTTTCTGGGTCTCTGGGAGTGTGCCTTACGCTAAACAGTGCAATTGGGAGTGTGTCATGCCATGGTTTGCGTGTCTCTTGGGCAATTTTTAACATCCTATTATTAAGTGTTCCGTTCAGTTTTTCTACCTTCCTGCTGCTCTGGGGGTGGTAAGGAGTGTGCAGGCCTAAATCTGACCCTACTGCTAACCAGATCTCTTGTGTCAGATTTGCTGTGAATGCGGGTCCCTGATCACTCTCTATCACTTCTGGAACCCCGTATCTGCACACTATTTTCTGAAAGTAGCGTCTTTGCAGCAGTCTTTGCTGACTTGGAAGGCTTCTGTCCATCTTGAAAATACTTCTTTGACCACAATGGCGTATTTGAATCCTTCACTTGGCGATATCTGGATGTGGTCTATCTGGATCCTCTGAAGCTGGTAGAGTGGTCTTTCCAGATGAGGTGAGGGGAACTTTCTTCCATAAATCCAGGCTTGCATTTGCCGCAGGTCAGACAGCTGCTGGTGAATTTGGCTGTTAGGGTGGAGATTCCTGAAGCGAAACAGTAAGCACCAATTAGATCATTCATCTGTGTCTTTGATATGTGGGTGTGGGTCCATGTACCCATTGGACCACCATAGGGTGCATACTTTGTGGTAGGCAGAGTTTGAAGTCTATTATTGATAGCCTTCCTTCTTCACGTGTTGCTTTTTTCGCATTCAGTTCTTCTTCTCCTTTTGGAGCTTGGTCTTGCAACTTCTTGAGCAGATCCCAGGACGTCTTTTTGTCAGGTTTCTTGTCTTCAGTCGTCATGTAGTAGTCGTCCAGCTCTACGACCTCTCCCACTTCTCCATCCTGTCTTCCTTTGGCCGCTTCTTTGGCTGCCATGTCTGCCATGTTATTGCCTCACGCCTCTTCTGTTCTCAGTTTTCCATGCACTTTGATTTTTCAAATTGCCACCATTTTGGAAGTTGGAGTACACCCAGCAGGTCCCTGAAGGCTCCATGATGCTTCACGGTTGTCCCGTTTGCTGTGATGAAGTCCCTTGTAGCCCAGATGGGCTCAAAGTCGTGTGCTATGCCATGCGAGTACCTGTAGTCGGTGTAGATGTTTGCAGTCTTGCCTTCTGCCATCTGGCAGACCTTCGTCAGCGCTATAAGTTCTGCTTCCTGGGCTGACAGGCTAGGTGACAGACTTCTGGACCACAGGATTTCTTAATTGCTGGTCACTGCACTTCCTGTGTTGAAACTTCTTCATCATCTGCAAATCTGGAGCCATCCAAGTAGAGGATAAATTCTGTAAATTTTGTTCTGGAAAGTCCATATTGTATCCCCCCTTGGGAGTGGGAGTAGAGTGGCTGGGCTGAGGACTGTAGGTCTGGAGACGGTGACATTATGAGACAAAGGCGATAGAGGCGCCGCAAAGATGCCTGGCGGTGGGGAGATTATTGTTGGTTGAGCTTGATTGAAGATTGCCAAGATGTCATGTGGAGTGAGAGTTTCCAGTGGCTGTCCAAGAGTGATGTCAGCAACCTTGTCCAGGAGGGTGTGTGCTGCAGATACTGCCATCAGGCAGGAGGGTGCTCCTCTTGCAACTGGTTCCAAGCGGGCTGAGAGGCAGCCTAAAAGTCTCTGTTTTCCCCCGTGAATCCATATTAGGACTCCAGTAGCATGACCTTCTTTCTTCCATCAGGTGGACGGAAAGACTTCTCATAGTCAAGTAGGCCTGGTGTTGGCGCTGAGACTGTGGAGTTCTTCCAATCTCCTGAATGGGTTGAAGGCTGCGTCCGATAGAAGGAGCGGGGTTGCGTTGATGCAAGCGCACAGAGGCTGCATTAGGACTGAGGCATCAGGGATTCAGGTTCTGCAATACGACACTAGACCAGGGAAGGCCTGCAGCATTCTTGGAGTTGTTGGGGAGCCATCTTCTCCACAGTGGTCTTCCAGTCTTTTGACATGTGTTTCGTCTGGTGGGCAATACAGTGTCCCAGGGATGTAACTTGCTTCTGACATCACTGGACTTTGTTCTTCCAGACCTTGCTTTGCTGTTCTTCCAGGTAGAGTAGGAGAGACAAGGAATATACTGTGCAGGTGTCGATGTCAACCACACAAAAGAGAAGGTCATCCACGTGTTGTAGAAGAGTGACTCTTGCATATTCTGTAATCCAGTTGACGAGGATGGAGGACATTGTCTTGGTGAAACTTGAAGGGCTTGTTTTGAGCACCTTGAGGCAACACTGTCCATATGCACTGCACTGGTGCGTGAAGGCAGGCCTCCAGGTGGAGGGGAAACACTGAAGAAGGTACTGGCCAGGTTGATCACCGTGAATACCGTTGCGGTGACTGGGACTTTTGAGAGCAGAGTGTGCGGGTTCAGCACTGTTGGGGTTTCAAATACCGTACCCTCTTTCACGGCCTCCAGGCCTTGCACCATTCTGAACTCAGTGGGGTTTACAGTCTTTTTCTTCACTGTGGAAAGCTGGTATTGATTCCGATGGGCGAGGCAGCCCAGTTTGGCCTTGTCCTTCAGTATGCGGCAGGGGACTCCCATCTGCCGGCGCAGAGCTGGCGGGAAAGCAAGCCGCCTACTACAAGATCCACATCATGAGAGATGATGACCAGCTGGCATTCTTGTTCTCCACCAAGACAGTCACTGTGTTAGCACCTGCTCTGGTCACAGGGGGTCTTCTTGTTGGGACGTCTCCTTAACCGGCTGCTTTTTTCTCAGCACGGGCCATCAGTTGTTTCTTTTTCTCCACCTCAGTCTCAGGTCAGTATTTGTGCACAAGTTTGAAGAGCTGAGAGGCTTTTTGCCGGTCTAGGGCCTGGGTGAACTGGTTGATTGCAGGGGGCACCTCCTGGTGCTTGCAAAAGATGAACCTCTGGCGTTGGAGCCGGATGAGTTGTTGCCATTCCATGAAGCGAGTAGGGTCCTTCTTGAGTTGAATATACTGGCCAATGTCAAAGTTCTCAGGCCGTCTTCTTAGGCGAGTTCACCTAGACCTTCAGTTGGTCAGAGACATCTTAACTCTGGGTGATGGAGTGGCTTTTCTGGTACTATGTCCAGCACCTCCTGTGATGGGTCTGCAGTGTGGTTGTTCCTGTTTCTTCTTGGGTCAGGGGTGAAGAAAGTGTCATGGTCCCATCTTCCTGGAACACTTTGGTCACTTTCAGCTTCTGCAGTAAGTCCATTCCCAATAGGTTGA
The DNA here is from genome assembly GCA_033576555.1 of Oophaga sylvatica. Lineage (NCBI taxonomy): Eukaryota > Metazoa > Chordata > Amphibia > Anura > Dendrobatidae > Oophaga > Oophaga sylvatica. The sequence continues at coordinate 246,260,636 of JARQOD010000003.1, read as the reverse complement.
GGGTGCAGGTCTTTGACACAACAAACTGGACATGATGGAGTGTTCTGGCTGAGTCCACACGCTCAGGGGCTTCATAATCTGGAAATATCTGACTTGACCATCAATTCCCATGCAGGAAGCAGAAGATTCTGATAGATATGTGAGGTTGCGGAGTTCCACAAGAAAAGATCTGACTACGCCATCCACTCTCAGGATATTGGTCCCACTGGTGGGGTTCCCTGTGGACTTGGTGTGCTCCTGTCCTATGGACGGGGTTCTTCACTGCTTTCTGTGTTTCTTCTTCTTCTTTGCGAAGTCGGTGTTCTGCACCGGTTCCGGAAATGACCAAACTCGCCACAGTTGTAACACCGGACATCCCTTCTGTCCCGGCGGGACTCAATCCTTTTTGCTACTGCGAGCAGGGTATCCATTGCTATTGACGTGTACTCAGGCCTGGCTACTACCAGTGGTTTCCTGATTGGTTCTCTCAGTCCATGCACAAAAGCCTGTGCCAACATCCGTCTGTGTGTCTGATCATGGGTAATGAGGCCCAAATCTTGAAACACTTGCATCACTCTGTCATGAAACTTCTCCACAGACTCTGTCTTGTCTTGACTCATGTCATGTAGGCTGAGAGTTTGCCCTGTCAGTCTGCTTTTGGCCCATTCTCTGAGTTGCTCAATTAGCTTTGGTCCTGTCTCCCAGGCATACGCATCTAACTCTGTTGGAAGCTTGAAGTGTTCTCTCATAATTGGCCAGAATGCATCACCTGCTTTTATTTCCATTACGGTCCAGAGATCAATCCAGGCTGCTGCATACGTTCGCTGGATCTGCTGCATTTTTTGGCAAAATGGCATGGGGTGTATCCCTGGGTCTGGCAGCATACAGATCACCTGGCTTGGGATGAAGGGCTCATAGGATGGTGCCTCTACCTGTCCCTGCTCTATTGGTGCTTGTGTGTTTTCTTCCCTAGTATTGGGCAGCATGTGTGACATTGCATCTTCATCTTCATCAGATAAGAAGTGACATGGTGTACTTGGTGCATACACTGGGTGAGATTTGGGCTTAAAAGTTGTCTTGCTGCATGGGGATTTCCCACTTCCTTGTTGAGGCTGCGGTGGATCAGTGTCATGGTTCCATGCTGGCAGCCCTGCTCGGCACTGAGGTTCCTCATTTGTGTCTGTAGCTACACTACACCCCCTGTGAAGCCATAGCGTCGGGCTCTGCTAGTTTTTGTGTCTGGGGGCTACCTGCAACGTTTTGTGTAGGGAGATTTGCACTTTCTTCCCCTGATATAATGACTGGCAATGTTTGTACTGTGCTTGGGATAGACAGGGTGCCCTGTGCTGGAGACACTGAATACAGGGACACCACATTGCTTTGATTGGGCGTTGACCCAGTTGATAATGAAGTAGAAAAAAAAAGAAGAGAAGGGAGGTGTGAGGGAGGAGCGAGAGAAAGAGGAGGGGAGAGAGATGGAGGGGAGGGTGAAGAAGAGGAAGAGAATGAAGGAGGGGAGGGAGAGAAGAGTGGAAAGGGAGAAGGAGAGAAAGATGTAGGAGAGAGAGAGGAGAAAGATGGAGGGGAAGAAGTAGAAGAAGATGAAGAAGAAGATTTGAGATTTGGAGAGGAAGAGATAGAAGAAGAGGAAGAGTAAGAAAATGGATTTGTCAGAGATGTGAGGGGGGAAAGAAGGATAGAGAGAGATGGCAGCGAGGAAAGAGGAGAAAAGTCTGAAGAAGAAAGAGAAAGGGACTGAGAAAAGAAAAAGGAGAGGGTGTCCCCCCTGTGGCACTTGAGAGGGGATCGTTGAAACAAAAATTCCTTCTCCCTGTGGAGAGAGGCGGGGAGCGTTTTTCCCTGTACAAGGCTCCTTACTCAATGAGAGCAGCCTACACCTGTCCCGTGTCTCCACATGATGGAAATGTGATGTGTGTGACTCTGAATTCTGCTCTTGTGACATGTCAGTGACCTTTTTCTCACAGACGATTTAACACCTTTTCAATCTTATTCGCATAAAAAATCACTTCCTGGTCCGTTCAAATTAACTTGCTGTACCTTCTACATGATGCACCACTGCTCTTTTATAGCAGACGGTAATCTATTAACAAACTTTCCCGTTACCTTTCAAACAACAAAAGCAAGAAAAAAAAACATTTCATTATGCAGCGTAAAGGCTGCCTGTCTATTTGCTTCTCACGTACTCTGACCTTCTATTCACATGCCTAGCCCTTCGATTCTCACGTACTGTGTCTATTCCAAAAACCTATTCAACAAAGGTGATTAAAAATCTGAAAACTGCTGCACTCTGGCTCTGCGTGTCTTCGCTGAATGCCCGACGGGAGGGGCTAGTCAAGCCGCTGCGCAGTTTGTGTGTGTGCTCTCCCTCAGCCTGCAGTTTCCTTATCTGTGGAGTGACCTTGGTCTAAAGCAAGCTAGTAGAAGAAAAAAAAAAAAAACGGTTGGAGAATAAAACTCTAAAATAAGTTGATTAAAAAAAAACTCTCCAAAATTATTTAAAAATGTACTTAAAAGAAAAACTTTAAAAACAAAAGTTAGATTTAGTAAAAAAACTCTAGAAAAAGAAAAAAAAAATTCACCAAAAAGGGGAGAAAAGAAAAACCGTATTAATCATAAAACTCTGAAAACAACCCTTGTTACTAAAACAGCTAATTAAGAAAACAGAAAAGAGGTGGAAAAACTGATTGTAAAATGATAAAAACAAAAAGAAAAGTACTTGAAAACTTTTGTCTGGTAGCGTAGGCTTTTTCCTACCGCGCCTTCTGGAATGTCATCTCGCTGCTACCAGCACTTCCCCCTCCCTTATATCTCTACTTGCTGTCTCTACAGGCACTGAAATCACGTATGAAAAAAAAAATAAATAAATAAATTATCCCTCAGAATAGCAAAAAATGAATATAGTTCAGTCTGAATGCCTAAGAATTTTCACGCTTCAGCCTGTAGCCAAAAAACTAGCTTAAGAAGATCAAAACCAGGAAACAGATGTGACAACGTGATTAGCAGAGGAGGGGGGTCAAAGGGGTTTCTAGCTGCTCTGAATGAGATTTAAAGCGACAGTACCTGCAAGACAGACAGTGACATGTACAATGAGACAGACACCCGGGAGAATACGAATCCCTCTTTTGATGATCTGTGACACATACAAGCTTCTCTGGTAACTGATAACTCATCAATTGCACTGAGCACGGCGATGCTCAAGGTCTATCGCTTTCTGTACCGTACGCCCTGGCTGGTGCGCCGGTCACAGTAATCTGTAATAGCCTTAATCAAAATTCTCACCATCCACGTCTGATTTGACTGGGATGACCTCCCCCCTTGCGTGGACGATTATTGTGAGAACTTATCCAAACAAAGCTCCTGCCCCTCACACCTGGATTTTTTGGGATGACCTCCCTCCTGTGTGTCAAAGATTTCTGCAGAAACTTAACCGATTCAAAGCCCTCGCTCCTCACACCTGGATTGATCTGGGATAACCTCCCTCCAATGTGTGAAGAATAACTGCGTGGACTTATCCAAAACAATGCTCTCGCCCCTCACACCTGGATTTTTTCTGGGATGACCTCCCTCCTATGTGTGAAAGATTTCTGCGGGAACTTATCCAGCAATTTGTTTTTTGCTATACAGCTCCCAGAAATCAGCAAGCAAAAACACAGTCACCGTTTCAACTTTCTCCCGGTTCACACAAAACATGAAACATATACAGCACAGCAGCAAACAACTCGGCTTATATCCCAGGGCTTTTAGATAAGGTTATGGACTTTTTACACTACCTGGGAATGCGGTGATGACCACGTCTGACCGGCTAGAAGCGTAGGCTAGGACTAGGCACAGGGAACATTCAGGTAAGATGACAGAGTTTTCTTACCTTACTTATGGAGCTGCAGTCTCTGTCCCGTGTGCCAAGGCCAGGGCCAACACCCCCGTCTCTCCGGTCGGCAGGGTCCTCGTGCGTTTCGTCCAATGCCCCGCGTGCAGGCGCCAACTGTTATGGAAATTTAATTAGGATAAATTTATCCTTCAATGTTTGCTGCTTGCCGTTCCCAATTCTCTATTTAATGTCTTTTTGAGCGCTCAGAACGAAATGAGGACTGTCCACAACGGAAGTGTCAGTATAACAGTTCGTCAAGACCCCTCATTTATTATTCATTCAAGGTTTTATACGTTTACAAAAAGGGGCTGGTTAGTCAATTAACATACAATTAAAAGCTGCTAGATTATTGGCTGTTCTAGTGTAAGTATGATAATTATGATAAAAGGCTGAAGTTGCAGATTTATTGTTTACTGCTCTTTGCCCCAGAATTCCTGTATGACTCTAAAGTAAACAATAGATATCTATTAAAACTTTCTGTACTTTATGAAGGCCTGGGTCGTTTAAAAACGACTGATTATAGCTGGCATAGATATGTGTGAGCACAGGATTTTTAGCAAGTGAGATCTATCTAACTGTGAATGCATATATGTGAATATACGTTGAATATATGGAATACATATATATGTCCATGACACTAGTTTGTTTCTCCTGCTCTATAAACGAATCAGCACGTGCCTGAAGTAACTACACTACTAAATTGGGGTGGCCTCTGCCCCACATTCTAGACCCAGAGGCTGGTGGCAGTTAGTGTGTAAAGGGCTGACCTATTGGGTGGCGTTGGCAGTGATGGAGCGGGTTTTATAAGTATATTGCCTGGCTGCGGCCCGGAGTAATTATAATTCCCTCACTGCAGCATGCCCAATAGCCAGTACACGTCCAAGCGGCCCGTCCGGCGACTAATTATCCTAGGTGCAGTTCCCTGACTGACCTGAGGGCAAGGGGGCGCCAGAGAGCTGCAAGTTCCTAAATGGAACTGGGTAGTGGGATAAATATAAATCCCTGCAGATTATTCCTGACACATTGGGTCGGACGGCAGCAGCCGTCGTCGTGTGTCTTATCGTCACATTGGTGCAGCGGTGGGATCATAAGCCGTGATATCCCGGCTACCGTGTGGCGGTCTGTGTGCCATTTTCCTCACATTGGTTAGTTATATGGACCTTTACACTAATGGCGTTGCTCAGTGCACACCTGATTTTGGACGTAACATTTATGTGGAGGACAAGGGATGGACCATCGGAAAAGTAGTGAATTAATTGTGAATCCACATGTAGAATTTAGGATCCAGTGTTTGGAGGATGTACAGCTGAATGCTTCAGTGCAATGGTGTAGAGATGCTGGATGACACTGCAGGAGTTGGTGCTGTCACATTCTCTCTTTGCAGGCAGCCAACTGGTCCTGTTGCTCGGAAGGGAGAAGAAAAGGCTGAGACTGCAGCACAAGATTGAGAAAGAGGAGGCTCACATCTTTCCTTGTTTTTCATTTGTGTACTCCACTGCAGCTTGTGCTTTGCATTAAAGTGCTTTCACAGGCAGATTGCTCTCAGGTTAAGAACATTTAAGCCTATGTTCTGTTTCTGATGATATGGAGTGCAAACCACCCGTGTCTTGTCAAGGAGTTCATTTGAGCTGGCTTTGGTGTGCTCAGTTCTTTGGCGCTAATCCCATCTGAAAAGCTCTTCATTGTTTCCCAATTCCACAGCATATCCACTTCAGGTTACTAACATTGACCTACAAAGCCATCCATAATTTGTGTCCGCCATGTATCTCAGTACTAGTGTTGAGCATTCCGATACTGCAAATATCGGGTATCGGCCGATATTAGCTGTATCGGAATTCCGATTCCGAGTTCCGATATTTTCGTCTTATCGGATACCGGAATCGGGATTGTCACTGTCACTGTCAGTGTCCGTCGGTCGGGTCTGTCAGGAGTCAGCGGCACTTACCAGGCAGAAGATCTCCGGCGGTCACATCCGGACTGCTTCATGGCCGCCATCTTCTTTCCCCGGCGGTCACATGCAGTTTCTCGCGATAACTGCAGTGACTGCTGGGTAATCCCGGCCGTAAAGCAGTCAGTCCGATGACGTCACTGCCGGGGAAGCAGGTAATCAGCTGTGCTGCGTCGCGATGACAGGCTCTGCCTGTCATTGCGATGTAGCACAGCTGGATCGTCGTGGGACTGTCGTTCTGGACTGCGTCGGACAGGTGGTATACTGTCAACGGCACAGCCCCGCGCCTGGAAACCCTCTGTGTACCTTGGTTACCAGCGGATCGCTGGTCTCCCGCCTGTCACACGCAGCGATGCGTGCCTGTCAGAGGGAAACCAGCGATCAAAAAAAGGTCCTGACATTTCTGCGACGATCAGCGATACCCGGCAGGGGGGCTGATCGTCGCTGAATGTCACACACAGCGATATCGCTGGTGAGCTCGCTGCTGCGTCACAAAACTAGTGACTCAGCAGCGATCACGGTAGCGATATCGCTATGTGAGACGGGCCGTTAAGCGATGTTACCCGCAGTGTCGCTGTCCCAGATTGCTGCCTGAGCTGCCTGTTTGACAGCTCAGCAGCGATCATGTAGCGATACACCAGCGATCCTGACAAGTGCATATCGTTGTCGGGATCGCTGGTGTATCGTTATGTGACACCCAGCCTTTACTCTCCTGTCAGGCAGGAGAGGAACTCATTCATTTGGGGTTTACTGTGAGGCTGCAGCATTAGCTGCGGTCCCTGCAGTAAACATTAACCCTTTCTGAAGGATTTCACCGTGGGACCTGACTGTGCATGGGATAGGTAAGAATAATTTTGCTTTTTTATTTTATTTTTATTACAGGAAATGGTTTTAGCAGGTAAATAAAATATGGTCAAAAACTGTGTGATTATTTCATTAAACTTCTTTTTTATTAAAGTGTGTGTGTTTGATTTTTCTTTCATACAATAGGATTAATAATTGATAGTTGTCTAATTGACAGCTCTCAATTATTAACCTGGCTTAAAGTGACCTTTCAATTGCAAGGTCATTTTAACCCCTTATTAACCCATTCGCCACCGCTACAGGGCAATGGGAATAGACGGGCAAAGTGCCAGAAAGGGCAAATCTAATTAGAGATTTGCCCTTTCTGGGGTGTCTGGGGGCAGATGTTAAGTAGCCGGGGGGGGCCAAAAATAATGGTCCCTCTCTGGGCTATTATTATCTGCCCCCACTCACTGGCTTTGTCTGTCTGGTTGCGAAAATAGGGCGGGAGCCCACGCATTTTTTTTCAGCAATTTTACACCTCATATATATATATATACATGTCATTGAATTTGTGACACATATATATATATATATTTATATTTGTAGTTCATACACTTCTACATAGTATAATAGCCGCTAATTCAATTGCCGGCTTTTGTGAAAATGCAGAACCCGACATGAAATGACACTTGGTGTACATAGGGTTAACCATGTCTTTTCATGTCCTTTGCTATCTAATTTGCACAAACAATTAAATCAGACTATGTGTGCAAAATTTCACACCTGTAGGGGTTAATTAAAGGTGTAAATTCGTAGCAAAAAAGTCCGTTTTTTTTACAACGAATTTACACCTTTAATTAACCCCTACAGGTGTGAAATTTTGCACACATAGTCTGATTTAATTGTTTGTGCAAATTAGATAGCAAACGACATGAAAAGACATGGTTAACCCTATGTACACCAAGTGTCATTTCATGTCGGGTGCTTCTGTCTTTTCACTGAAGCCGGCTTTACCCGGCAATTGAATCAAAGGATATTTTACTATGTAGAAGTGTATAAACTATACATATATGTATATATATATATATGTCACAATGACATGTATATATATATATATATATGTATTCTATGTGTGTATATTTAGTGTTTACAAGGAAAGAATGGGGTTTTTTTAGTTGCGATATTTTGTTCCCATAGACTTACATGGGACTTCCGGTATCGGTATCGGGTATCGCCGATTTTTTAGTGATATCGGCGATACCATTCCGATTCCGATACTTTAGGATATCGGAAAGTATCGCTCAACTCTACTCAGTACTAATCTTCCTCCTCCTTTTCCTCCTGTGCTACTATCTGATCCATCATCATCTGAAGCATTTTTTCAAGGGAGTATAAGGATGGTCTGTCATTATAAGGATGTCATTTTAAGGATAACAATTGAAATATGCCAGAAGAATAACTCCCTGCTATAGATGCTTCATTGTTATTATTGCTATGCTTCACTATTGCTATCAATCTGACAATCGATCTGCTTCATCCTCAGGTATGTGTCCTGACTGCCATACCACCATCACCCATCTTTCCTGAACCCCAATCACCCCAGTATCTGTATGCTATCACTGGTATGTATCCTAACTGCAATACTATCATCACCCATCTTTCCTGAACCCCAATCACCCCAGTATCTGTCTGCTATCAATGGAATGTGTCCTGTCTGCATTACCATCATCACCCATCTTTCCTGAACCCCAATCACCCCAGTATCTGTCTGCTATCAATGCTTTATCTGTCCTTTTGGATCTGACAATTTACTTTTTTTTCTTTCTTTCCTGACTTCTAATGAATACCCTCCTGTGTGTGTGACCAGTCTCCCTGCTGCCCCTCCCTCCTGTTCTCACCTGGCCTGTTTGATGTGCATTTGCTTATAAATAAATTCAGAGCCACTGGTCTGTCTCGGACCCTGGTCTATCATTATAAGGATGTCTTTTTAAGGATAACAATTGAAATATGCCAGAAATGAGCCAGAAGTGACCAGAAGGTACGCCTAAATTCTGTTTAAATTTACTAAATTTGTTTGTTAGCTCCACAATTACTTTTACTATGCTGACATATGCTCTAAGGGTTTTGCCTACATTACTCATAACTCTCCTTCGCTATCCACAGACCCCAGCACTCTCTAACCAATTAATAATCTCTCCTTTCCTCTTGCCCCCACCTGACCTCCTCTGCTGACCTTCTCCTCAACCTCAGATCTCTCCTAATAACACACAAAACACTCTCCTTCACCCACCTGCTCTGCCTCTCTCTGCTTCTCCTCACATATCTCCCAATCCTGGACCCCCACAGCTCATACTTTCCATTATTACCCCCTTCTATCGCTCCCAATCCAATATAAACACCCGAAATCTTTCCAACTTCAAATACGTTCCCTTGACGCCCACCACTCAGCTCCCTCTCTCTGGATCACTCTGGAATGCCCGCTCCATCTGCAATAAACTCCATGTGATTCACAACCTCTTTACCTCTCAAAATCTTTCCTTCCTTGGCCTCACTGAAACATGGCTGACACACTCTGACACCGCCTCCCCTGCTGCGCTATGCTATGGCGGTCTCCACTTCACCCACACTGCTCGCCCTGGCAACAGACATGGTGGAGGAGTGGGAATTCTCCTTTCTTCCAACTGCACCTTCAACCCAATCCCACCTCCTCCCTCCCTTGTCCTCCCCTCTTTTGAAGTCCACTCTGTCCGCATCTACTCTCCCTCCAACCTCCAAGTGGCTGTCATATAATGACCTCCAGGCCCAACCACTGCCTTCATGGACCAATTCTCTACATGGCTCCTTCACTTTCTCTCTGCTGACATTCCCACCATCATCATGGGTGACTTCAACATCCCCATTGACACCCACCAGTCGGCAGCTTGCAAATTTCTGGCCCTAACTTCATCCTTTGGACCTACCCAATGGTCCTCCTCAGCCACCCACACAGACGGACACACATTAGACTTGGTCTTCACCTGCCTCTGCTCCCTATCTAACTTCACAACCGCCCCTCTCCCTCTCTCTGACCACCATCTATTCTCTTTCTCATCCCTGTCACACACTTTCTGACTCTATCCTACCACTGTCCTCCATATCTTCACTGCACGACACAGACACTGCCACTAGTTTCTACAATGCCACTCTTGCATCAGCTATCGACTCGGTCGCCCCTGTCATGCATAACAGACTGCGACAAATCAATAGACAACCCTGGCACAATAACACCACTAAAAAACTTTGGCAAGCATCCAGAATTGCTGAACGGTGCTGGAAGAAAACGCATTCACAAGACGACTTCACTGCACTCAAACAAGCAACACTTGCATTCAAATCAGCTCTCACCTCTGCTAAACAGGCCTACTTTACATACCTTGTATCTTCCTTATCCCACAACCCCAAACAGTTGTTCAATACTTTTAACTCCCTCTTCCACCCACCACTGCCCCCTCCAACTTCCCTAATCTCTGCTGAGAACTTCGCCATGCACTTCAAAAACAAGATAGACCAAACACGGCAAGTCTATATAAATCAACCACCAAAACCCCTTTGTATACCTGACCAATGCCCAAACCCCATAACCTCCTTATCCAACATTATGGAAGGGGAGCTTGCTCATCTTCTCTTCAAATCACACCTCACCACTTTAGCACTCGACCCAATCCCATCCAACCTCCTCCCCAACCTCGCCACCACTAACCAACCTCTTCAACCTTTCATTAACTTCCGGCACCTTCTCTTCTGCTTTCAAACATGCCACAATCATGCCTATCCTCAAAAAGCCAACCCTCGAACCAACCGCTATGTCCAGCTATCACCCAATATCGCTGCTCCCATTCGCTTCCAAACTCCTGGAGCAGCACGTCCACGCTGAACTTTCGTCCCATCTCTCATCTAACCTGCTCTTTGACAATCTACAATCTGGTTTCCGCCCCCATCACTCCACTGAGACAGCCCTGACCAAAATTACTAACTACCTACTTACAGCCAAAGCAAACAGACGATACTCTATACTCCTCCTTCTAGACTTGTCCTCTGCCTTCAACACAGTTGACCACTGCCCCCTATTGAAGATCCTCTCTTCCTTTGGCATCAAAGACCTCGCCCTATCCTGGATCTCCTCATACCTCTCCAACCACACATTCAGCTTCTCCCACTCCCACACTACCTTCTCATCCCACCCTCTCTCTGTTGGAGTCCCCCAAGGCTCTGTTCTTGGACCCCTACTCTTCTCAATCTATACACCTGGCCTGGGGCAACTCATAAAGTCCCACAGATTCCAGTACCACCTTTATGCCGATGATACTCAGATCTCCCTTTCTGACCCAGATCTCACCTCTCTGCCCTCCAAAATCCCAGAGTGTCTATCAGCCATATCCTCCTTCTTCTCCTCCCGCTTCCTCAAACTAAATGTGGATAAATCTGAACTGATCATCTTTCCTCCATCTCACAGATCTTCCTTACCTGACCTATCTATAACAATTGACGACATCACGCTTTCCCCGTATCGGAAGTCCGCTGACTCAGAGTAACCCTTAACTCTGCCCTGTCCTTCAAACCACACATCCAAGCTCTTTCCACCTCCTGCCGCCTCCAGCTCAAAAATATTTCCAGAATCCGTCCCTTCCTCAACCCTCACTCTACTAAAATGCTTGTGCATGCCCTCATCATCTCCCATCTCGACTACTGCAACATCCTTTTCTGAGGCCTCTCTGCTAACACCCTCGCACCTCTCCAGTCCATCTTTAACTCTGCTGCCCGACTAATTCATCTCTCTCCTTGCTACTCCTCCACTTCTGCCCTCTGCAAATCTCTTCACTGGCTCCCACTCCCTCAGCGTATCCAGTTCAAATTACTAATACTGACCTACAAGGCCATCTATAGCCTGTCTCCTCCATAAATCTCTGAACTAATCTCCCGATATCTTCCCTCACGTAATCTCCGATCCTCCCAAGACCTCCATCTCTCCTCCACATTTATTCGCTCCTCACCCAACCGCCTCCAAGACTTCTCCCGAATAGCCCCCATCCTCTGGAATTCTTTGCCCCAATAAGTCCGGCTTTCAACCACACTCGGATCCTTCAGACGGAACCTGAAAACCCACCCGTTCAGCAAAGCCTACAGCCTGCAGTGATCCATGCCGCCTCCTCTCCACCACTGGAGCTACTGCATCAACCATCACCGGAACGGCTGCTACCCCCCAAACCTACTGTCTCCTTCCCCACCATCCTGTAGAATGTAAGCCCGAAAAGGCAGGGTCCTCTCTCCCCCTATATCAGTCTGTGATTGTTAGTTTGTTTACTGTAAGTGATATCTGTAATTTGTATGTAACCCCTTCTCATGTACAGCACCATGGTATCTATGGCGCTATATAAATAAATATTAATAATAATAAAAGTATAGAAGTTGGATATTAACACTGATGACGTCATCAATGCTGGCCATTTTCTTGAAGTACTCAAAGCAATGTAACATGGCACACAAGTCCAGAATGAAGGCTCACTCCCTGGTCTTGATGTGGTGTTGTTCTGCAGAGCGACTCACCTATGCATGCTGCAGCTGAAACTCCACTATCGCCTGCTGCTACTCGCAGTCTCTCCAGCATATGCAAGATGGAATTCCACCTTAAGGGTATGTCACATATGTGGCCACCACCACTTGAACACCAAGGTGAACGTATTCTGTCATACTCCGGCCACTCTATGTTTTGGCAAGGGTGTTATGATGCCCGTCACCAAAATACAAAAAATATGTACACCCCTAAGGGGAAATGTTTGCCAGCCCAATAAGTGTATGGGCATTCCAAGTCTATGAAACCCGCTGCTAGAAATTGGACCTATTTTTTCATCAGGCCTTCCTCCATGTCTGATCATCCACCGCCACTAGATCAAAAGGGTTTACGTGTTCCGTGCAGCTACAGCCAGTGTTGCATTATTAACAAGGGTGGGTGGTTAGGCTGTGCGTAAAAGACTTGTTCTGAAAAAGGTTGAGGTGTACCTCACAGGGGAAATGTTTGCCGTATGGGCATTCCAAGTCTAGGAGACCCGTTCCTTTTTATTGGAACATTTTTTGTTAAGAGGCCCTCCTCCCTGTTTCTTCCAAGGGGGATTGGAGTTATTGGGGTGCATATGATTTGGTAGCAGGGCAGGCCTTGCAGTCAATGCATAAGAAAAAAGAGTGGAGTACGAAATGTATAATGTGAAGTGGATTTCCTGGGCCCATCCAGCATCTGGGTTCTGGGGTGTATATGACTTGGTAGCAGGGCAGACCTTGCAGTCAATGCATAAGAAAACAGAATGGGAGTAAAAAATGAATAATGTGAAGTGGATTTTCCTGGGCCCATCTAGTACCTGGGTTCAAAGGCTTATTGGGGTGCATATGACTTGGTAGCAGGGCAGGCCTTGCATTCAATGCAACATTTTTTATGAAAGCACTCCTGGACATCTCGTGAAAGGGGTTTTGGGATGCGTCGTAATTCTTGGCAGCCCATCCACTCACTGCATAGGCTATAAAAGCATAGGAGACCCACTGTTTAATAATGACCCTTTAACCCTTAACGACCGCCGATACGCCTTTTAACGGCGGTTATTAAGGGTACTTAAACCTTGTGAAAATAAAAAAAATTAGTTCCGAAGTAAAGCTTTTGCAAAAAAAGTTAAATGTTAATTTTTTCCTTCCACATTGCTTCAGTTCCTGTCAAGCACGTAAAGGGTTAATAAACTTCTTGAATGTGGTTTTGAGCACCATGAGGGGTGCAGTTTTTAGAATGGTGTCCATTTTGGGTATTTTCTATCATATAGACCCCTCAAAGTGACTTCAAATGTGAGGTGGTCCCTAAAAAAAATGGTGTTGTAAAAATGAGAAATTGCTGGTCAACTTTTAACCCTTATAACTTCGTAACAAAAAAAAAATTTTTTCCCAAAATTGTGCTGATGTAAAGTAAACATGTGGGAATTGTTATTTATTAAGAAATTTGTGTGACATATCTCTCTGATTTCAGGGCATAAAAGTTGAAAATTTGAAAATTGCTAAATTTTCAAAATTTTCGCCATGTTTCCGTTTTTTTCATAAATAAGCGCAAGTCAGATAAAAAAATTTTTTACCACTAACGTGAAGTACAATATGTCACGAAAAAACAATCTCAGAATCAGCTGGATTCGTTAAAGCGTTCCAGAGTTATAACCTCATAAAGTGACAGTGGTCAGAATTGTAAAAATTGGCCCGGTCATTAAGCTGCAAAATGGCTCTGTCACTAAGGGGTTAAGCAGATTAATGCTGCCTGATGCCCCTATAAAAATAGGCTCCATGACTTTAAGAGTCCCTCCTTCATAAATTAAACAAGATATGTGTGCTTATGTGTCACACACCACATGGCCAACTAGGGTTGGTAAATGTTACAATGACATTTCCCAGTGAATGCATTTTTTTGGTTGAAAGCAATGTTAAATTGAAAAACGCTTCAAAAACGCTGCGTCTGAACATAATCCAAGTGGTGGAGGAACATTTTGGTCTGGGGTTATTTATTTTGCCTTATATACAAGTCATTAACCAGGAAAGGATGTACCTTAACATATTTCCCAGAAAAATCTGTTTTGGTTTCGTTTTGGTATGTTTTTTGGTGCACCGGTAAAAATGGCATGAAACTCTGACAACATTGTTTAAAGCTGTGAACTAGGAGTCAGGATTGGAATGTTTCCAGGGGCGATCCCCATGATGTCCCTATGTCATTTGAGCAGTGTCTCCATCATTTTCAGATGTTTTTAGACCTTAAAAAGACCCACGGGAGGATGGCGGTAAAAATGCTCAGTTCTCCCATAGACTTACCGTATTTTTTGGACTATAAGACGTACCGGACCATAAGACGCACCCCAAATTTTCAGAAGGAAAATAGGAAAAAAAAAATAATGTGTCAAATGGAGGTCCGTCTTACAGTCCGAATTCAGCTTACCAGCGAAGGAATCAGCACAGGTAGAGGAGTGGTCACAGGGGTCGTTCGGTGGTCCAGGCTGGTGTGGTGGTGGTGCTCTGTGTTGCAGGGGTGCTCTGTGGGTGGCTGTGCTCTGTGGGGCGGCTGTGCACTGTGGGGTGGCTGTGCTCTGTGGGGTGGCTGTGCACTGTGGGGTGGCTGTGCTCTGTGGGGTGGCTGTGCTCTGTGGGGGCACATTATACATACTAATCCGGTGGTCTCGTGGCGGCGATCCCGATACAGCCTCCCTCTGCTCTGTGGTGCGGTGGTGTCCGGGCTCTGTAGTGTGGCAGCGGTCCCATGGTGGCAGTCCCGATACAGCCTCCCTCTGCTCTGCGGTGCGGTGGTGTCCAGGCTCTGTAGTGTGGCGGCAGCGAGGCTCTGTGCTGCGTGGGGGGCTCCGCCGGCATTTCGTCATAGCCGGAAAGCCCCCCACAGCTCCGCTGCTGTGATGCGATGGCCTCCTGAAAGTTGGCCGCAGGGGACTCTGAAAAGATGGGCGCTGCAGGCAGCGCATGCTCAGATTCAGATCTCGGCTGTGAGATCTTGTCCCGAGATCTGAAGATCGGGAAGAGATCTCGCAGCCGAGATCTGAATCTGAGCATGCGCCTTTCAGAAGGCCATCGCGTCGCAGCAGCGGAGCTGCGGGGGGCTTTCTGGCTATGACAAAATGCCGGTGGAGCCCCCCCACACAGCACAGAAACCTGCTGCCGCCACAGTACAGAGACCAGACACCACCGCACCGCAGAGCAGAGGGAGGCTGCTTCGGTACCGCCGCCATGGGACCGTCGCCACCAGATTTGTAAGTATGTTGCGACCATAAGACGCACCCCATTTTCCCAAAAAATTTTTTGGGAAAAAAGTGCGTCTTTACCGAAAAATACGGTACATTGGGCTCATTGTTCTTTCCGAGTACCCAAATATTCCAATTTGCTCGACCCGAGCAACGAGCACCCGAGCATTTTAGTTCTCGCCCATCAATAGTCTCCCCCAAAATATCTCTGAACTAATCTCCCAATATCTCCCACCACCTAATTTCTGGTCCTCCCAAGACCTTCACCTCTCCTCCACAATCGAACCTTGATCATCCAATTACCTGCAAGACTTTTCCCAAGTATCACCCATCTTATACAATCCTGTTTCCAAACACATCTGATTGTCCCCTACATTCTGAATTTTCAAGTGTGACTTGAAATCCCATGTCATGAAAGCAGCTCACAGTCTGCTATTACCCCACTGCCACTTCACCGACACCAGAGCTCCTGCAGCCCCTGCTCCTACTATCTCCTTCCCCATTATCCTGTAGAATGTAAGGCCACAAGGGTAGGCACCTCTCCTCACTGTACCTGTCTGTCACTATTAGTTTGTTCATTGTAATTTATATTTGTGTTTTGTATGTAACTTTTCTTCATGTACAGCACCATAGAATCAATGGTGCTCTAAAAAAATTAATAATAATAATAATAATAATAATAATAATTATTGTATTATTGTACAGACAATAGACATTATAGCATAACAATAAACACAGTTCAAAGTATATACCAAGAGGAATGAGGGCCCTGCTCGCAAGCTTACAATCTATGAGCAGAAAGAGGAGACACGAAAGGTAGATGGTAACAATTGCTTTCATTGTTCGGACCAGCCATAGTGTTCGAATCGGATTTATATGTAATTCTGCATGAGCCAGTTAACAGCCAGAGAATGTAACAGTACAGACACAGAGGGCTAATAAATGATTAAAGCGGTGAACATAATAGGATATACCTGATTATGGTAGAACATTTTTTGAATGGGCCAACAGGGATAGTTAGGTTAATGCATTGAGGCAGTATGCCAGTCTGAACAAATGCGTTTTTAGGGCACACTTAAAACTGTGGGGATTGGGGGTTAATCGTGTTATCCTGGGTAGTGCATTCCAAAGAATTGGCGCAGCATGGGAAAAGTCTTAGTGACTGCAGTGGGAGGTTCTGATTATTGAGGATGCTAACCTTAGGTCATTAGCAGAGCGGAGGGCACGGGTAGGATGGTAGGCTGAGACAAGGGTGGAGATGTAGGGTGGTGCTGAGCCTTGGAGTGTTTTGTGGGTAAGGGTATTAAGTTTGTACTGGATTCTGGAATGGATGGGTAACCAGTGTAATGACTGGCACAAGGTAGAGGCATCGGTATAACGATTGGTGAGGAATATGATTCTGGCTGCAGCATTCAAAACAGACTGGAGATGGCAGAGTTTGGTAAGAGGGAGACCGATTAGTAGAGAGTTAAAATAGTCCAGACGAGAATGAATAAGAGAAACAGTAAGAGTTTTTGCAGAGTCGAAAGTAAGGAAAGGTCGAATTCTAGAGATGTTTTTGAGGTGGAGATAACAAGAGCGAGCCAGTGATCGGATGTGTGGGGTGAATGAAAGCTTGGAATCAAGTATGACCCCAAAACAGCGGGCATGTTGCTGGGAAGTAATGGTGGAACCACACATGATAATCTTCCTCATGATGTTCCACCTAGTCTTCTCCCCGTCCTTGTAAAAAGACTACAAAAAGTAGAAAACTGCAGCAGTTGGCACCTATGTTTCATCATCATCAGAGATGGCCTGCATTGGCTGTTTGAGCAACACATCCCACATACTCATATTCCAACAGAATAGGTGGTTGGGCATCAGTGCATTTAATTTCTTCAAATTGTTAGCAAGGACCAGGTGGATGGCCTAAGGAACCCAAGCCAGCAGAGTCATCAGAAAGCAAAAGTGACTGCTACATGACTTGTGGCTGAGACTGCTTGCCTGATTTGCAAGGGGGTGAGGAGAAAGACACATACCTATTTGCCACAGGAGCAAATCTGCACTTTCAGCAGTGGACCGGGTGGAAAAAAGCACAGGATCTGAAGGCACACTCAGCCATCCAATCTAAAAACATCTCTTCTTGTTTTTGCCTCATCATCCGTCCAGCAGTACTTGTGCCTACAAAATTACGTAAAACGTCCAACTGTCTTCGTGCACCAGAGGAAAGTCTTTCATTTGTGTGCATATCAGGCAGGGCTGTGGAGTCGGTAAGCCAAACCTCCCACTACTCAATTTCCCTGACTTCGAGCTCCAACTCCACGACTCTGACTCCACAGCACTGACTCACTACTGAGCATGCACATAAAGTACAGCACAGATTCATTTCAACTAAAAACCTACATCTTTAGGTCAGAAATAGAAAAGACATTTCAAGTACATTTCATACCTTTCCCAAATTCTTATGACAAAATTTACAGCACATACTGCATTGAACTACTGTACCAAATTTATTACATATTTTAGGAGTCAAAGTCAGTCCATTTTATACCAACTCCACTAAAAGAGACACAGTCTCCAACTCCACGAATCCAAGCCACAGCCTTGTTAGCAGGTACAGATCAAACACATCCTCTCGCTTCCTGCAGCAGCTACACCACCACCAGCAGCAACAAGGCCACATTCCCTATTTGATGCACTCCTCACTGTTTTCAACCCAAAAAAGTGCAGAGTATTATCTGGCCTGTATACAGAGAGACAGTGGCCAGCAGATTATTAAATTGTCTGTTTTCAGAATATCCCCCTCACCCCAAAAAAAACCACAAAACCAGTGTTGGCTATTACAGATGAGCAAACCTTTCAAGGTTTGGTTCGGGTTTGCTGAACAGACTGTCATTCTCTGATCAGTTTGACGAACGTATCCGAACGCCATTAGATTCAATGGGAGGCAAAACCAAATGCATAGACAACACCTTAAGGGGTGACAAAAAGCTTCACAAACAGCTAAAATTAGGGGCAGACACCACAAAATGTGGCATCAATTGACCCACAGTAGAAATTTTCAAATGGAACATCAGCAGTCAGTCATGGGCCATGCAAGAAGTACCAGGACCTGGCCCAGCATTTACAGCTTGGAATTGAAGTTTTAATGAGGACCTGGTGGTCAAGGGAGCGGTGTAAGTCTTCTTTGCTGGATGAACTCATACCTCATGCAACGCCTCTAATTATTTTTTATTATTATTCCAGCCACACTCAGATGGCACAAACATCAGTTCAATAGACTACTATTCATGGAAAAATGTAAGAATAGTAACACAGGTAGTTGACTGATCAATGTAATGCAATGTAAAGAATAAAGGTTGCAAACGAAATATTTAATTCAGTGATATCTAGGATGTGGCATTTTAGTGTTCCCTTTATATTTTTTAATCAGTGTATTTAGAGACACACAGAAAAGACTTTCTAATTAGAGGTGCTAACTTTTCTTTACGTCCCCAATTGGTGAAGTCTGTAATGACAACTTCTTACAGCAAAGTTGTAACACTGGTCGGTGTGGACGCACTGTGCCACGGGCCTGGCTTACCTTGGGGAGGCATAACTAAGTGACTACCGGGTACTGACTCAAGCCTCTGATGGTGAGGATAGGCTTTGCCGCTGGTATTCACCAGGTACAATTTCAATTGAATCCCCAGGTCAGCAGCAGCTGACCACAACGTCAGAGGCGCGTGTACGAGGTTCAGAGGAGCGAGATAGAGGCGTAGTAAGATGTTCTGAGGTTGGAGCAGGCAGCATAGGATCAGTAAACATAGCCAAGGTCAGGAGCAGAGAGATCAGGCAGGAAAAAAAAAACAAGCTGGGTTGTCAGTAGGAAGCAGGACACAGAAGAATGCATAAACAGGTGCTATTAGGATAGGAACTAATGTTCCGGTGGGGAGTGGTAGGAGGAGCTGCCAAATAAAGGCCTTGCTAACATGGTATAGGACAGGGAAACTGCAGGAAACACTAGGGTTAAATTTTTTCAGAGACCAGCCATGCCCCCTAAAGCTAAATAAATGCCATATGCAGAAGCAGCAATGCTGCAAGAAACAGACTCCGCAGAGTAGGACCACCTGATGCAGGGATAAACCACATAGTGAGTAGAAGGGCACTGAAGAGGCATGTGAGTTACCGCCATGACAAAATTTTGGACTGCAGTTTTTGATCCCCAGGCTTTTGACTTCTTACTAGTGCAGCTGATTCTTAACTTCTATACCATCTCAAAATACTGCCACTAACTGTGCTCCAAAGTATAATAATGCCACTCACTGCATCACTTAGAAAGAATAGTGCCAGTGTTTTTCCTCGTCCATTATGTTTTCTATATGTTCTCCATTCTCAAGTGCAGTTTTTTAAATATTGGCCTCATATAGTCTAGCAACTATTACCTTCTTCAAAGTTATTCAGATCACTTAGTCATTTACTTAAGTAGCCATTTATACCAAACATATGATAATACTTATCAATTTCATACGTAGGTTGAAACACAGTCATTTAATGAAGCAGAAGAACTGATTAGGAGGCTTACAACTAGTTGAGGACAAAGCAAACACTGTTGTAAAGGTAACATTGTGGAAGACAGTTCCATGTCACCTAGCAGCAGCAACTCATAAGGTAGTTATACTGCATCGAAAAGACTTCTCCCAGGTGAAGGTTTCAAAGCAGACTGGGATTCAAGATGTACTGTTAAAGATGTTTTGAAGAAAAGAGCAAAATTGGGAACCGTTGACGCAATAGTCTGCCAAGAAAAAGCGCAGCAGATGAAGTATACAAAGGCTGAACAAGGAAAGGGAGGGCACCACTGTATATATCTTGCAGGGGTTCACCACGGGCAAGTGAAAAAGACATCAAATAGCAAAAGAGGAAGGAACATGCCCATCTTGGTGGGAACACCCAAAATGCAAAGATAATAATGATAATAATAATGATAATAATAATTTGTGCTTTATTGACCAATCAAAAGACTTGCAAAAAACATGAGGTTTTTTTTAAAAACATTTAAAAATATAAATACACATGTACTAGCCACACCTTGAAATAAAGGATATGGCAACCCACAGCATCTCCCATGAAGCAAGAAAATAGCAAATGACTCATAAATCACAGTGTATGCACACAAATGCCTAAATTGGTGACACAACAATGTATGATAACCCTTATTCCCAGTACCATATGGGTAAAAAAATAAGAAAAATAAAAAAGAAAGAAGAAATAATGAAAAAATGTGCTTATACTGCTCAAGACATTGTTAGAGCTACAACAGAAAGAAGTCTGTGCAGCTGAAGATAATACAATCTGCAGCAGAAAAACACGCAAAATGAATCAAACCCAATCTTAAAGAAATAAATGAAGTCCAAGAAACTCAAACCCAAAGGTCCAGAATGCTGTGGTCCAACAAAGAGCCATGAGAGCTAAAGGGGGACATGGAGGGGGATGAACCACCCAACATGTATCGCCACACTAACTGTGGCTTCTTCAGGGAAAAATAGCAGATGAAGTACACATCATGCTGACTTCCCTTCCAAATTGGAAGATATCCAGCAGTGCCATCAGCTCAGAACTGGCAGCAAACAATGGGACAAAGCTATCCCTATCTGCTATTTAGAGAAGTTAGGCTAAAAGTGGTCCTGATGAAAGAATTGTGTTTTTGACAAGTATAGTAGGGAATTAGTTGAGGATTACTGGTGTCATCAAAGCTGAGAAATACATGCAGATACAATCCTTATCCATCATACGATAGCATATTATGGCATTTGATCAGCTGCAAATGTTTCTACAGCAGGACAATGACCTCAAATATGCAACTAATGTCATTAAGATCTTTCTTAAGTGTAAAGCAGAACAAGAAGTCCTGAAAATGATGATATGGTCCCCATAGAGCTGTGAAGTGGCGTAACTAATGTTCAGCAGGTTTCAATGAAAAAACTTTACCTAGGCCCTCACCTGCATGTTGATGAGATGTATGGATCCTTGTAGCATTCTGGATAGTATAATGATATGAACATTTTACTTTTTTCTCAAAAAAATTACTTTGGAACCAAACTGTTTTATTTTCACAAGGGTATGAGAAGAAAACGGACCACAAAATTTGTTGAGCAATTTCTCGTGAGTATGCCGATACTCCGTATGTGGGGGAAAGCCACTGTTTTGGGAACATGGCAGGGCTCAGAAGGGAGGGAGATCTGTTTGACTTTTTGAACCCAAAATTGACTGGATTCAATGGGGAGCTCCATATCGCATTTGGAGACCCCCTGATGTACCTACACAGTGGAAACCCTAGCCACAACCCTAACCCCATCAACACCCTAACCCCAACACCACAACCCTAACCCTAACACAACCCTAACTCTAACCTTAGCCCCAAACCTAACCCTAGCCAAACTCAAACCCTAGCCCAACCCTAACCCTAGCTATAACCCCAACTATAACCTCAACCGTAACCCTAGCCCCATCCCTAACCCCAATCCTAACCTTAGCCCAACCACAACCCTAGCTATAATCCCAACTATAACCCCTACCATAACCCTAAACCTAGCCCAACTCTAACCCTAGATATAACCCCAACCATAACCCTAACTGTAGCCCCAACCCTAACACTAACTATAACCTCAGCTATAAGCCCAACCATAACCCTAACCCTAAGGGAAAAATGTAAATAAATACTTTTATTTTATTATTTTTACCTAACTAAGGTTTTTTTTTTTCATTCTGATCAATGTGATAGGGTCTATCACAGTGATAAAAATGGACCAATTGGAGAAATCTCTGGCTGGCAGATCTGAGGGGGCGCACTATGCATGCGCTCACCATTTTTTTTCCTGGAAGAAGACGCCGGGGGCCGGGGGACACAGGCAGAGGGAGCGGGGGACATCGTAGGTACCAGAGGCCCCATTTTTCTCTCCTCTTATGTGCTAGATCACATCGGAGGAGAAAGAAATAAAAGGTAAATATTACTTTTTTTTTTGCGAATGAATAACGGTGATTGCAAAGCTGGGGCCGGTAAAAACCAAAGCGAATCATGTTCTCCAGGATCTCAGCTACCTATGTAGTCGAAACCCGGAGAAATTCTGACGCTGGGGGCATTATACACTTATTTCTCAGTGCCTTTAAAAAGCGGCAATGAGGAATAAGTACCCATAGCTGCCACCGTTAAAAGGTGTATCGGCAGTCATTAAGGGGATATAGTGTCCCCAATCCTGAGCCCTTTCCTAGTATATAGTGGCATAAAAAAGTTTTGACATCCGTGGTCAAAATTATTGTTATTGTGAACAGTTAAGCAAGTTGAAAGTTGAATGATCTTTAAAAGGCTTGAAGTTAACGTTGACACATTTCCTTTGTGTTTTAGGCAAAAGTTTAGGCACCCTGCATGGGTAATACCAACTAACAGCCTCTTTTGAAAGTATCGCAGCTTGTAAACACTTTTTGTAGCCAGCGAAGAGTCTTTCAAATTTTGTTTGAGGGATTTTCATCCGTTCATCCTTGGAAAATTCTTCCAGTTCTGTGAGATTCCTGGGTTATCTTGCATGCACTGCTATTTTGAGGTCTAGCCACAGATTTTCAATGATGTTAAGATCTGTGGAATGTGGGGGC
The DNA here is from genome assembly GCA_033576555.1 of Oophaga sylvatica. NCBI lineage: Eukaryota > Metazoa > Chordata > Amphibia > Anura > Dendrobatidae > Oophaga > Oophaga sylvatica. Next base: position 246,237,631 of record JARQOD010000003.1, on the reverse strand, counting down.
CATTGTAAAACGTTCAGAGCTAGTCTGTTGTGGATTTTGACATCTGTTTAGGAATATTATTAGAGATGGGCGGACACCTGGATGGACACCTGGAGGCAGCGCATGCTTAGATTCAAATCTCGGCTGCGAAATCTTGTCCCGAGATCTGAAGATCGGGAAGAGATCTCGCAGCCGAGATCTGAATCTGAGCATGCGCCTTTCAGAAGGCCACCGCATCGCAGCAGCAGAGCTGCGGGGGGCTTTCCGGCTATGTTGAAATGGCGGCAGAGCCCCCCACGCAGCACAGAGCCCCTCTGCCGCCACACTACAGAGACCGGACACCACCGCACCACAGAGCAGAGGCAGGCTGCATCGGGACTGCCGCCACGGGACCGCCGCCACGGGATTTGTAAGTATGTTGCGACCATAAGACGCACCCCCATTTTCCCCCAAAATTTTTTGGGAAAAAAGTGCGTCTTTACCGAAAAAATACGGTACATTGGGCTCATTGTTCTTTCCGAGTACCCAAGTATTCCAATTTGCTCGACCCGAGCAACGAGCACCAGAGCATTTTAGTTCTCGCTCATCACTAGTCTCCCCCAAAATATCTCTGAACTAATCTCCCAATATCTCCCACCACCTAATTTCTGGTCCTCCCAAGACCTTCACCTCTCCTCCACAATCGAACCTTGATCATCCAATTACCTGCAAGACTTTTCCCAAGTATCACCCATCTAGTACAATCCTGTGTCCAAACAAATCTGATTGTCCCCTACATTCTGAAATTTCAAGTGTGACTTGAAAACCAATATCTTCAAAACAGCTCACAGTCTGCTATTACCCCACTGCCACTTCTCTGACACCAGAGCTCCTGCAGCCCCTGCACCTACTATCTCCTTCCCCATTATCCTGTAGAATGTAAGGCCACAAGGGTAGGCACCTCTCCTCACTGTACCTGTCTGTCACTATTAGTTTGTTCATTGTAATTTATATTTGTGTTTTGTATGTAACTTTTCTTCATGAACAGCACCATAGAATCAATGGTGCTCTAAAAAAAATAATAATAATAATTATTGTAATATTGTATAGACAATAGACATTACAGCATAACAATAAACACAGTTCAAAGTAGATACCAAGAGGAATGAGGGCCCTGCTCGCAAGCTTATAATCTATGAGGAGAAAGGGGAGACACGAAAGGTAGATAGTAACAATTGCTATCATTGTTCGGACCAGCCATAGTTTTCGAATCGGGTGTATATGTAATTCTGCATGAGCCAGTTCACAGCCAGAGTATGTAACAGTACAGACACAGAGGGCTATTAAATGATTAAAGCTGTGAACATAATAGGATATACCTGATTATGGTAGAAAATTTTTTGAATGGGCCAACAGGGATAGTTAGGTTAATGCGTTGAGGCAGTATGCCATTCTGAACAAATGCATTTTTAGGGCACGCTTAAAACTGTGGGGATTGGGGGTTTATCGTATTATCCTGGGTAGTGCATTCCAAAGAATTGGCGCAGCATGTGAAAAGTCTTGGAGACGGCAGTGGGAGGTTCTGATTATTGAGGATGCTAATCTCAGGTCATTAGCAGAGCGGAGGTCACGGGTTGGATGGTAGGCTGAGACAAGGGTGGAGATGTAGGGTGGTGCTGAGCCTTGGAGTGTTTTGTGGGTAAGGGTATTAAGTTTGTACTGGATTCTGGAATGGATGGGTAACCAGTGTAATGACTGGCACAAGGTAGAGGCATCGGTATAACGATTGGTGAGGAATATGATTCTGGCTGCAGCATTCAAAACAGACTGGAGATGGCAGAGTTTGGTAAGAGGGAGACCGATTAGTAGAGAGTTAAAATAGTCCAGACGAGAATGATAAGAGAAACAGTAAGAGTTTTTGCAGAGTCGAAAGTAAGGAAAGGTCGAATTCTAGAGATGTTTTTGAGGTGGAGATAACAAGAGCGAGCCAGTGATCGGATGTGGGGGGAGAATGAAAGCTTGGAATCAATTATGACCCCAAGGCAGGCATGTTGCTGGATAGTAATGGTGGAACCACACATAATAATCCTCCTCATGATGTTCCACCTAGTCTTCTCCCCGTCCTTGTAACCAGACTAGAAAAAGTAGAAAACTGCAGCAGTTGGCACCATTGTTTCATCATCATCAGAGATGGCCTGCGTTGGCTGTTTGAACAACCCCTCCCATATACTCATATTCCAACAGGATAGGTGGTTGGGCATCAGTGCACTTAATTTCTTCAAATTGTTAGCAAGGTCCAGGTGGATGGCCAAAGGAATCCAAGCCAGCAGAGTCATCAAAAAGCAAAAGTGACTGCTACATGACTTGTGGCTGAGACTGCTTGCCTGATTTGCAATGGAGTGAGGAGTAAGACACATACCTATTTGCCACAGGAGAAAATCTGCACTTTCAGCAGTGGACCGGGTGGAAGAAAAAGCACACGATCTGAAGGCACTCTCAGCCATCAAGTCTAAAAACATCTCTTCTTGTTTTTGTCTCACCATCCGTCCAGCAGTACTTGTGCCTACGAAATTGTGCAAAACGTCCAGCTGCCTTCATGCACCAGAGGAAGGTCTTTCATTTGGGTGCATATCAGGCAGGGCTGTGGAGTCGGTAAGCCAAACCTCCGACTACTCAATTTCCCTGACTTCGAGCTCCAACTCCACGACTCTGACTCCACAGCACTGACTCACTACTGAGCATGCACATAAAGTACAGCACAGATTCATTTCAACTAAAAACCTACATCTTTAGGTCAGAAATAGAAAAGACATTTAAAGTACATTTCATACCTTTCCCAAATTCTTATGACAAAATTTACAGCACATACTGCATTGAACTACTGTACCAAATTTATTATATATTTTAGGAGTCAAAGTGAGTCCATTTTATACCAACTCCACTAAAAGAGACACAGTCTCCAACTCCACGAATCCAAGCCACAGCCCTGTTAGCAGGTACAGATCAAACACATCCTCTCGCTTCCTGCAGCAGCTACACCACCACCAGCAGCAACAAGGCCACGTTCCCTATTTGATGCACTCCTCACTGTTTTCAACCCAAAATAGTGCAGAGTATTATCTGGCCTGTATACAGAGAGACAGTGGCCAGCAGATTATTAAATTGTCTGTTTTCAGAATATCCCCCTCACCCCAAAAAAAACCACAAAACCAGTGTTGGCTATTACAGATGAGCAAACCTTTCAAGGTTTGGTTCGGATTAGCTGAACAGACTGTCGTTCTCTGATCAGTTTGACGATCGTATCCGAACCCCATTAGATTTAATGGGGGGCAAAACCAAATGCATAGACAACAACTTAAGGGGTTACAAAAAGCTTCACAAACAGCTAAAATTAGGGGTAGACACCACGAAATGTGGCAACAATTGACCCACAGTAGAAATTTTCAAGTGGAACATCAGCAGTCAGTCATCAGGACCTGGCCCAGCATTTACAGCTTGGAATTGAAGTTTTAATGAGGACCTGGTGGTCAAGGGAGCGGTGTAAGTCTTCTTTGCTGGACGAACTCATACCTCATGCAACGCCTCTAATTAGTTTTTGTTATTATTCCAGCCACTCTCAGATGGCACAACCATCAGTTCAATAGACTACTATTTATGGAAAAATGTAAGAATAGTAACACAGGTAGTTGACTGATCAATGTAATGCAATGTAATGAATAAAGGTTTGCAACCGAAATATTTAATTCAGTGATATCTAGGATGTGGTATTTTAATGTTCCCTTTATATTTTTTGATCAGTGTATTTAGAGACACACAGAAAAGACTTTCTAATTAGAGTTGCTAACTTTTCTTTACGTCCCCAATTGGTGAAGTCTGTAATGACAACTTCTTACAGCAAAGTTGTAACACTGGTTGGTGTGGACGCACTGTGCCACGGGCCTGGCTTACCTTGGGGAGGCATAACTAAGTGACTACAGGGTACTGACTCACGCCTCTGATGGTGAGGATAGGCTTTGCCGCTGGTATTCACCAGGTACCACTTCAATTGAATCCCCAGGTCAGCAGCAGCTGACCACAACTTCAGAGGCGCGTGTACGAGGTTCAGAGGAGCGAGATAGAGGCGTAGTAAGATGTTCTGAGGTTGGAGCAGGCAGCATAGGATCAGTAAACATAGCCAAGGTCAGGAGCAGACAGATCAGGCAGGAAAAGAAAACAAGCTGGGTTGTCAGTAGGAAGCAGGACACAGAAGAATGCATAAACAGGTGCTATTAGGATAGGAACTAATGTTCCGGTGGGGAGTGGTAGGAGGAGCTGCCTAATAAAGGCCTTGCTAACATGGTATAGGACAGCGAAACTCTGCAGGAAACACTAGGGTTAAATTTTTTCAGAGACCAGCCATGCCCCCCAAGGCTAAATAAATGCCATATTCAGAAGCAGCAATGCTGCAAGAAACAGACTCCGCAGAGTAGGACCACCTGATACAGGGATAAACCACATAGTGAGTAGAAGGGCACTGAAGAGGCATGTGAGAGTAGTATAGGAGGGGTACCTTTCGTCAAACTCAAATCTGACAGGTCGTCACGCCCCCTATCATTTAATCCGTCTCCCTGGGATTTGATCTGCCTGGACTTTGATCAGGCTGGGAAATCTGAGATGCTGGATTTGGGAATTTCAGTCAAAGTGATTCATGAATTTATTCGTTTCTATTTATATATCCATTGGATTTGATTAGTCTGTGGAGTTTTAGTGAATTAAAGAGGGAATCTTGATTTCTTCTTTATTTGAAGGGCAATTTAATTTGAAGTATCACCTTATAACACATTTGGAATTATGACTCTCATCTTATAGTTTTATTCAGTGTTTTATATATATATTTTTAGCCTGCCACTGTATCTACACTTATATCAGGACTGGGAAGAATGTAATGACATGGGTTAGGAATTTCCAACCTAGTTTCTGCGTGTTTTTAAAACAAAACGTGGGTATTTAGTTTAGATATGTTAATTCAGTTGCGGGGACATCGCTGCTATATTATGTATAGCCCTCATTTCTAGCACTCTTTGTTAGAGTAGTTCACTTATTAAACAGCTGTGTTGACAGGACCATATTTTTCTATCTAGTGGCTAACATGGTCCAAAGATATACATCTTTACTGCAAGGACACAATGTTAGCAAGTTTAGAGATGCTCAGTTTAAAATGAACAGGACAATTGAGAGAATGTGTGAAGGTCGATGCTATTTAGCTATGGTAATTCACATGTATAGCCAGCCAACATTTATTCGTATTTTAAAAAAGCAATGACACGATATTGTAAAACAAGATTACAAGATTTTATTGTAATAAATAAATACATCTCAAAGACATTTCAGGCATTGAACTAACTGTGACACCAAAATGACTTATTAGCAGCAGTGTTGACATGAATTGTCATGACTATATAAGCCTCTTTTAAGGCCAGGAGATCTGTGTACTGTTAGTCTGTAATTAAAATAAAACTATTTCACAAACTTTTTAACATACCTGTGCGGTGCCATGTACTCTAGTCCATAATATTCGATTTTGATCACCATTCAACAAAAAATTGAGGCATGTTGAGCCGTGTGTTAGTAAGTTTAGAGATGCTCAGTTTAAAATGAACAGGACAATTGGGAGAATGTGTGAAGGTCGATGCTAATTAGGTTTGTTAGAGATAGCTCACTTATTAGCAGCAGTGTTGACATGTCCAAAAACCAACACATTTATGTGTGTTCTTCTAGCACTGACCATAAAACCGAAGGTTTCTAGCAAACATAATAGATATAAGTTTTAAAGTACATCTGCTGGGAGAATCAATGAATATATGGTGGGGAAGGACACATTGTTAGCAAGTTTAGAGGACTTTCTAGCTAACGTATTACCAGAAGCTTTGCTCCTTCACAGATTTATTTTGCATTATATTTTTTTATTTTGCTTAAGGATCATGTACAGAGGAGTTTTTACGGTTTAATACTGATAAACATATTGTGAACTGACATATAGGGTCCATGTGAGACACCATATTTTTCAACATTTTTGCTCCTTCACAGATTTATTTTGCATTATATTTTTTATTTTGCTTAAGGATCATGTACAGAGGAGTTTTTATGGTTTAATACTGATAGACATATTGTGAACTGACATATAGGGTCCATGTGAGACACCATATTTTTCAACATTTTTGCTCCTTCACAGAATTATTTTGCATTATTATTATTTTTTTTTATTTGCTTAAGGATCATGTACAGAGGCGTTTTTATGGTTTAATACTGATAGACATATTGTGAACTGCCATATAGGGTCCATGTGAGACACCATATTTTTCAACATTTTTGCTCCTTCACAGAATTATTTTGCATATATTTTTTTTTTTTATTTTGCTTAAGGATCATGTACAGAGGCGTTTTTATGGTTTAATACTGATAGACATATTGTGAACTGCATATAGGGTCCATGTGAGACACCATATTTTTCAAATATTAGTTGAGCGTTCGCTACAACTGTCAACCATAGCATCTTCATGATGCTAGCTATTCTGATCAGCTATCATATCAACCATGAAGCCTCTTTTAACACCCTTCACAAATAATGTACAGAGGAGTTTTTATGGTTTAATACTGATAGACATATAGGGTCCATGTGAGACACCATATTTTTCAACATTTTTGCTCATTCACAGAATTATTTTGCATATATATTTTTTTTATTTTGCTTAAGGATCATGTACAGAGGCGTTTTTATGGTTTAATACTGATAGACATATTGTGAACTGCCATATAGGGTCCATGTGAGACACCATATTTTTCAAATATTAGTTGTGAGTTCGCTACCACTGTCAACCATAGCAGCTCTCATGATGCTAGCTATTCTGATCACTTATCATATCAACCATGAAGCCTCTTTTAACCCCTTCACAATAATGTACAGAGGAGTTTTATGTTTAATACTGATAGACATATTGTAAACTGACATATAGGGTCCATGTGAGACACCATATTTTTTAACATTTTTGCTCCTTCACAGATTTATTTTGCATTATATTTTTTATTTTGCTTAAGGATCATGTACAGAGGAGTTTTTATGGTTTAATACTGATAGACATATTGTGAACTGACATATAGGGTCCATGTGAGACACCATATTTTTCAACATTTTTGCTCCTTCACAGAATTATTTTGCATTATTATTATTTTTTTTTTTATTTTGCTTAAGGATCATGTACAGAGGCGTTTTTAATGGTTTAATACTGATAGACATATTGTGAACTGCCATATAGGGTCCATGTGAGACACCATATTTTTCAAATATTAGTTGAGCGTTCGCTACAACTGTCAACCATAGCAGCTCTCATGATGCTAGCTATTCTGATCACCTTATCATATCAACCATGAAGCCTCTTTTAACCCCTTCACAATAATGTACAGAGGAGTTTTTATGGTTTAATACTGATAGACATATAGGGTCCATGTGAGACACCATATTTTTCAACATTTTTGCTCATTCACAGAATTATTTTGCATTATATATTTTTTTTTTTTTGCTTAAGGATCATGTACAGAGGCGTTTTTATGGTTTAATACTGATAGACATATTGTGAACTGCCATATAGGGTCCCTGTGAGACACCATATTTTTCAAATATTAGTTGTGCGTTCGCTACCACTGTCAACCATAGCAGCTCTCATGATGCTAGCTATTCTGATCAGCTTATCATATCAACCATGAAGCCTCTTTTAACCCCTTCACAATAATGTACAGAGGAGTTTTTATGTTTTAATACTGATAGACATATTGTGAACTGACATATAGGGTCCATGTGAGACACCATATTTTTTAACATTTTTGCTCCTTCACAGATTTATTTTGCATTATATTTTTTATTTTGCTTAAGGATCATGTACAGAGGAGTTTTTATGGTTTAATACTGATAGACATATTGGCCCGGGCATGTCCGGGCATGCCTGGACAAGTCCGGGCATGACTGGACAAGTCCTGGTCACGGGACAGCCGTGGAAAAAACAATACTGAAATTCAAAAACTATGTGCTGGCCGTTAACACACGCATAGTCATCTAGAAAATATTGAGCGAGTTGCTTCACAAACCCTCTCAAGGCATAAAAACGTTCCCGCTATGAGCTACACACATGACCAACTGTATAGCCTGGGATGCGTAGCGTTCTTGTTGCACAAGGCTATTTTTAAAGATCCTATGCCCCTCAGATATAAAAGACAGGCATGTTGGGACGTGTCCCGGCCTATTTTGGCACATGCCCACTCCTATGCATCAATATTGAGCATCGTTCAACAAAAATCAGGTACATAGTTTTTACCATAGCTGTGTTTCTGACTCTCATGCCATGCCAGAAAGGCCTATTTTGGCACAGGCCCGCACCTATGCAACGATTTTGACCAGCATTCAACAAAAAATCGGGTACAAACTTTTTAACATACCTGTGTTTCGGACCCTCAGACCATGCCAGAAGCACTCTGTGCCATGTACTCTAACCCATAATATTCGATTTTGATCAGCATTCAACAAAAAATTGGGTGCTAACTTTTTAGCATACCTGTGTTTCTGTAGCGGATACACGGACCCCTACAGCGCATCCCTATAGTGTAGTTTAATGTAGGGGGCAAACAGATTATCGCTGGTGTTTGGAAAATACCACATTTCATAGATGGTGGTGATCCGCTGAATCATTTTTAAACATTTCACGCCACTCATGCACCCACAGCACACTTATGGTGTACCCGCACCGCTGCAGCTAGCGCTTTTTAGTTAAAAAGGCCCTTATTTGCATCATTTTCATTATAGTACGACTGGTACATGCCCACTCCTATGCAGCGATATTGAGTACCGTTCAACAAAAATCAGGTACAAACTTTTTAACATACCTGTGTTTCGGACCTGTACAAACTTTTTAACACCTGTGTTTCGAACTCTCATGTCGTACCAGAAGCACCCAGTGCCATGTACTCTAGCTCATAATATTTCACAGCGGGTATGGGACCTACATAGCTTTGTTTTCTCAGGTATTAAAAAGCGTGGAAAACTGAAAATCCCGAGGCCTGCGGTAATTTACGGAGCTTCACGGGGATAAAATTTATCGAGTCTATGAACCTTATAGACAAAACGGGTAGCGTCACACACAAGGCGACGACACCTCGGGCTAGCACATTTACCGGTAGTTTTCAAAAACCACTGCCTTAACAATAAAGTAAGAATCGTGAAGGCCCTGCATTGTGGGCTATAAATGTATATCCAGAAAATTTACCGTTGGTAAAGAACAGTAAAAAGTCGTGCGTACAACTATCATCCTCAAACTCCCAGAGCTATCACAAACACTATTGCCTACAGAGGCGGCCCCGCGAGAATTTCTGGATGTGCGTGTCAAGAGGCTCCTTGCCTTGACCGATTGTTTGCTCGTGAATGCTGACATTTCCAGGGTCATTATAGTTGTGTAAATGCGCTGGGGGGTCGTGTATCGGCCCCTAGGGTGTAATGCGTGATCATTTTAATTATTTTTCAATTCATAACCACACGTTCTCAGGCAGACAGGTTTATTTCACAGAAGTTGACTGTACAGTTGCATAATTTTTGTTTAAAATCATACATTTGCATAATTTTGTTTAAAATCGCACAGTTCTGCGATAATGTCGGGTGTTGGACACGCACTTATCAGTCTTTCATACGTGTCGCAGAAAGATTTTAGTTCTGCTAGAGTTTATTATGCACGTACTGTGCAGACATGTCAAGAAACATTTTGGTGTGTTCACCAGTCCATACGGGTGTTGGTGTGTAAGGTGATCGACCATCATCCTTCTGCTTCTTACTTACACGACGGCGCGATACCGCGCGTTTCTTTGACGGTAATGCATCGGCTGAATTGGCAGCTGCTGCTTCCGCGTTGCTATTTGCAGATTCTGTAGCTTGACACAGACGTATATTCTTAAGCATACTACTCTCCGTATTCCCGGGGTGGGCGGTTGGCGTGTCGATTTCTCCACGATCTGCGACACAACCGTGTGAAAGAGGCTCCGTTCTCACCTCCGTTCTGTTCTCAAATCCATAATTGCGCTGTTGCAAAACTCGCGAATGACGATCCTCCGTAACTAAAGAAAAGATACGTGGTGTAGTTAACCGCTAAGCGGGCGAGATATAGGAAGAGCTACATGCCCCACTTTACTCTGATTCAACGCGATATTTGTAAAGCTACCAGCACCGATTATCTGTGAAACCGATGCATGATTGTTTGTATAAGTACACTATAGAGCGGCCTAGACATATATACTTACAAGTATCCCCCGGGTGCTGATCTACAGAGAATGCTGAATTAACAGACATCTCGCTGCTCGGCGCCGCCGTATGGGGCTGTTTTCTCCCTCAAACTGCTATCTCACGGGCGATACTTTAGCAGCTGTAAATAAAATATAACATACATGAATGCGCACAACACATTCACAAAGCTAACTTGACACACGTAAATAAAATATATCTACTAGTTACCGCAGAAATTTTTATCTGCGTGTATAAGTACACTATAGAGCTGCGTAGACATATATGCTTACAAGTATGAGACGTGTAGTGTAGTTCAGAGATTGGTGAATTAAACGGTGTGGAGGTGCTCGGGCGTTTTCGTATGGGTGTGTTTTCTTTTTCAAGCTGCAGCCTCCGGCACGTTAGTTTAACATCTGTAAATAAAATATAACTATTAGTCGCCACAGAAATGATATCTACACGGGCCACACGCACAAAGCTAAATTCGCAAAGCTATCGTAACGCGCGTAAATAAAATATATCCACTAGTTATCGGTGGGGTCACAGGGTACAGAGGATACAAACACACATATCACCCGGGTTTCAAGGACCCGCTACCTTTTCTATTCCAGAGCCGTGTGCTTAGCGAATCACCCCATCTTTTAGGAGCGTTGGGAGGATTATAGTCCGGTTCTACGAACTCGACATCTGAATCCTGGGGATCCTCCACGATCTCAACATCGGAATCGCGATGCTCGAGCGGCTCAGTCGCCACGGGGTTTCCAATCGCCCAGTCCACTTGGAGTCGATCTGTATCTGTTTGAGAAAATGTTTATATTATTAAAACATGTCTAGCTAATGACCCTGTCAGCTAAAATAAAATTAACTGTATGGATTTTAGCGGCAGTCTATATTAATTATTAATATTAATAGTAGGCGTTATAAATTTACAGCTACCACGTTTACCCGTCTAGATACATAGGTTTAAAACATCTGATATAGCTATAGGTTTCTTGCCTGTGACAGACTGGTGAGAGCTTGAGGCTCGTCGCCCGCTAGCAGAGTTGCCTTCCTCTAACAGGTTCTGCGTAATGAACCGGTTCTCGTAGGAGTAGTCTGAATGGACTCCCACTTCTTAAATAAGAAAGAATGAAATATATCACTTATATATACAAAGCGCAGACTCAGACATCCCGAGACAATGCGGAGTACACTATATACTGTGTAAAACTTACCCGATTGTTCTGGTGAATGCATAGCAGAATATTGACCGCGAGAATATCTAGCCTCCATCTTGAATAAAAAGGGTCCGCTATTGAATTAAAGCAAATAAAGATCAAGTATGAAAACACGGCTAACCTGTTCATACAAATACTACACAAACTTAAATATAATTGAAACGAAAGACATAAAAATACTCACTTTAGTTCTGTTCAGATCGGGCGTGTGTCCTGTGATGTGTGAACAAGTGCGAGCTGTATTGCTTGTGAGCTACCCGTATTTATTAGGGCTAGCAGAGAGAACACGCCCTCTGTCACTGCCCCCACGCTAGGGGCAGAAAAAACATCCCATTCATGTTTTACAGAGGGATCATGGCGGCTAACCGCGTTGATGCAATATTGGAGAAGTAATATTTCACGCCAGAACCCCCACCATCATTACCCTGTAGCTGTAAATTTATAACGCCTACTATTAATATTAATAATTAATATAGACTGCTGCTAAAATCCATACAGTTAATTTTATTTTAGCTGACAGGGTCGTTAGCTAGACATGTTTTAATAATATAAACATTTTCTCATACAGATACAGATCGACTCCAAGTGGACTGGGCGGTTGGAAACCCCGTGGCGACTGAGCCGCTCGAGCATCGCGATTCCGATGTTGAGATCGTGGAGGATCCCCAGGATTCAGATGTCGAGTTCGTAGAACCGGACTATAATCCTCCCAACGCTCCTAAAAGATGGGGTGATTCGCTAAGCACACGGCTCTGGAATAGAAAAGGTAGCGGGTCCTTGAAACCCGGGTGATATGTGTGTTTGTATCCTCTGTACCCTGTGACCCCACCGATAACTAGTGGATATATTTTATTTACGCGCGTTACGATAGCTTTGCAAATTTAGCTTTGTGCGTGTGGCCCGTGTAGATATCATTTCTGTGGCGACTAATAGTTATATTTTATTTACAGATGTTAAACTAACGTGCAGGAGGCTGCAGCTTGAAAAAAAAACACACCCATACGAAAACGCCCGAGCACCTCCACACCGTTTAATTCACCAATCTCTGAACTACACTACACGTCTCATACTTGTAAGCATATATGTCTACGCAGCTCTATAGTGTACTTATACACGCAGATAAAAATTTCTGCGGTAACTAGTAGATATATTTTATTTACGTGTGTCAAGTTAGCTTTGTGAATGTGTTGTGCGCATTCATGTATGTTATATTTTATTTACAGCTGCTAAAGTATCGCCCGTGAGGTTGCAGTTTGAGGGAGAAAACAGCCCCATACGGCGGCGCCGAGCAGCGAGATGTCTGTTAATTCAGCATTCTCTGTAGATCAGCACCCGGGGGATACTTGTAAGTATATATGTCTAGGCCGCTCTATAGTGTACTTATACAAACAATCATGCATCGGTTTCACAGATAATCGGTGCTGGTAGCTTTACAAATATCGTGTTGAATCAGAGTAAAGTGGGGCATGTAGCTCTTCCTATATCTCGCCCGCTTAGTGGTTAACTACACCACGTATCTTTTCTTTAGTTACGGAGGATTGTCATTCGCGAGTTTTGCAACAGCGCAATTATGGATTTGAGAACAGAACGGAGGTGATAACGGAGCCTCTTTCACACGGTTGTGTCGCAGATCGTGGAGAAATCGACGCGCCAACCGCCCACCCCGGGAATACGGAGAGTAGTATGCTTAAGAATATACGTCTGTGTCAAGCTACAGAATCTGCAAATAGCAACGCGGAAGCAGCAGCTGCCAATTCAGCCGAAGCATTACCGTCAAAGAAACGCGCGGTATCGCGCCGTCGTGTAAGTAAGAAGCAGAAGGATGATGGTCGATCACCTTACACACCAACACCCGTATGGACTGGTGAACACACCAAAATGTTTCTTGACTAGTGTTGAGTGATACGATACCGCAAGTATCGGGTATCGGCCGATATTAGCTCTATCGGACTTTCGATACTTAGTTCCGATATGTTCGTCTTATCGGATACCGGAATCGGATTTGTCACTGTCACTGTCAGTGTCCGTCGGTCGGGTCTGTCAGGAGTCAGCGGCACTTACCTGGCAGAAGATCTCTTGCGGTCACGGGCTGGTCTGCTTGATGGCCGCCATCATCTTTCCCCGGCGGTCACATGCAGTTTCTCGCGATAACTGCAGTGACTGCTGGGTAATCCCGGCCGTAAAGCAGTCAGTCCAATGACTTCACCGCCGGGGAAGCAGGTAATCAGCTGTGCTGCGTCGAGATGACAGGCTCTGCCTGTCATTGCGATGTAGCAGAGCTGGATCGTCGTGGGACTGTCGTTACTATGGACTGCGTCGGACAGGTGGTATACTGTTGGTTTCTTTTTTTCTTTTTTTACAGGAGATCGATGGCGTCGCAGGAATGAGTGTATAATAAAATTAATGAAAACTGTGTTGTCTCTTTTATTTCATTAAAATACTTTTTTCTTGCTGTGTCTTTTTTTTTATACATTTAAAAACTTTGGGATTAATAATGGATCAGTGTCTTATTGACACCTCTCTATTATTAACCGGGCTTATTATCACCGTGCAATCAACGGTGACATTAACCCCTTATTACCCCACTTACCACCGCTACAGGGCAGTGGGAAGAGCCGGGTAAAGTGCCACAATTGGCACATCTTTTGATGCGCCAAATGTGGGGCTGCTGTAGCCTGGTATTATCAGGCTGTTGAGGGCCAAAATCCATGGGCCTTGACAGTCTTTTAATACCAGGCCGCAGCAGTCTGCATTTTACTTGGCTGGGTAACAAAAATAGGGGGACCCCTACGCCGTTTTTTTTCGAGGGGATCCCCTATTTTTGTTAACCAGCCAAGCTAAGCAGACTGCTGTGGCCTGGTATTATCAGGCTGGCAAGGTCCATGGATATTGGATTCTTACCAGCCTGAAAAACCAGGCCTCAGCAGTCTGCTTCATCTGGCTGGTTAACAAAAATAGGGGGGACCCCACGCCAAAATTTTTTCGAGGGGATCCCCTATTTTTGTTAACCAGCCAAGATATGCAGACTGCTTTGGCCTGGTATTATCAGGCTGGCAAGCAGGGTCGGACTGAGGCACCGGGACACCGGAGAAACCTACGGTGGGCCCCAGCTCCTGCGTGGTGGGCCCTGATTTGAAAGGATAGGTCGCGGGGCAGAGGGGGCGGTGGCCCCGGGGCCCGCGCTCTGAGGGGGCCCACCCGGAGCTACGATACAGTTACATTCTGCGGCAGAGCAGGGAGAATCGCTCTCCCTGCTCTGCCGCCCGGAAGCTATGGGGCCTGAACAGGCGTTGGGGGGGCCCGGTGCCAGCAGTGGGCCCCCCACCCGTCATCGGAGGGTCAGCTGTATCGGCATCCAGCCGATAAAGCTGACCGCATGGAGAGAGAAGGAGCGAGCGCTCATTCTCTCCCATAATCCCCCTCTCAGCGTATGACAGCGGGCGCAATAACATCACCTGCCGGCGCCCGCTGTCAGACGCTGAGAGGGAGAACAGTGAGCAGCACAGGAGCCGGGAGGTGAGTTTTTTTTTAATTTTTTTTTAATGGGGGTGCAGTCGAGTCCTGGCTGGAGAAGTCGTCATGTCGGTGTGGGCCAGATGGAAAAGTCATGAAAAGTGAACAATTCCATTAGAAAGAACATCAGCGGTAAGTCATTATCTGTACCTGTGCTGTAATCTATTATATGTTCTGTAGGACTGGTATTATTTAACACAGACCATATGGCGGTAATATCAATATTGGTCTTTTTATATATAGATTTTTTTGGCCAACAGCGCGGTCATTTGCTGAGGTTCTCTGATGATGGGCCCACTCAGAAGTTTTGCCCCCACTAAACCAAAACCCTAGCTACGCCTATGGCTCTCTCTCTAGTCTTTCTTTCTCGCTCTCTGTTCTTTCCTTCTCGCTCTCTGTTCTTTTTTCTCTCTGTTCTTTCTTTCTCTCTTTTCTTTCTTTCCTCTCTTTCTTTCTCTGTTTGTTCTTTCTCTCTCGCTGCTCTTTCTTTCTTTTCCTCAGTACCAGCCACTGTGCCCTCATTACCAGTCAGTGTGATCAGCAGTGCTAAATGGTTACGCTTGGGGCGAGGATATGGGTGTGATTAGCTGTGAAATGGGTGTTGTCGGGGCGTGGCCTAAAATTTTCAGCGGCGCGCAACACGCGCCGCAGCCTTTAATCCTCTTTCCTGTCTTCCAAATTTGGGAGGTATGCTGTATGACCTCCCTACAACTTCTGGCCATGCTCCTGATGAGCGCGACGGATGGTCTCGTGAGGGATCTCCTCCCACACCTGGACTAAAGCATCCACCAACTCCTGGACAGTCTGTGGTGCAACGTGGCATGGCCTAAAATTTTCTGCAGCATGCACAGCGTGCCACAGCCTTTGTCCCTCTTTCCCTTATTCAAAGGTTGGGAAGTATGATGTTGGGCCGCAAGAATATATTTTCTCTGGTGGGCCCAAGGTACTCCAGTCCGACGCTGCTGGCAAGGTCCATGTATGTTGGCTCCTTAACAGCCTTAAATACCATGCCTCAGCAGCAGGGGCGTACATATAAATCATGGGGCCCCATAGCAAAAGTCTGAATGTTCCCCACCCCCCCAAAAAAAAAACCCAGAGGCATTGTAAATGTAAAGTGCCAGCACAGTGAGGGAAGTTGAGTCGCACAGAGACAGGGGTTTTGGGGGTACTCGGCACCGATCACGTCGGCTTCTATGGGGATGTCACGAGTAGCACAGCTCGGTCCGTGACCTGGGCGATCACTGGAATGTGGGATATTTCCAGGGGATGATAGAATGTTCGTGTAGTTTGTCGTGGGATGGTGTAGGGATGGTGTAGTGCAGGTAGGTGAAAAGTCTTCTACAGGTAACACGCTATCCTTCCAGGGCAGATAGATGTGAGATAGAGCAATGGTGCAAAGTGATGTAGCAGAGTGGACTATGCGACGTAGTAAGAAAGCAGGAAACACTTCAAGTTAAACGTTGCATAATAAAATTTTTAATAATAACATTACAAAAGTGCAAATGGCTTATATTATGTGACATGTTTTGTTACTGTTCATACCCTTGATATGTGTTATACATGTGTGTTAATAAATACATATTCAACAAAAGTGCAAATAGCATTAGTGCCGAAGTTCGTGGAGACTTCTTAGGACTACCCCCACCGGGGTAACTTCACAGTGTCCTTTACTTGTGCTTGTGGAGGACCCGCTCCAAACCTCCAACTGTGGTCTTGGGTGGGCTGCAAGACTTTCCTTGAGCAGACCTCACTTTCGGCCACACCAAACGGGTTTTTAGTTTCTGAGGTAGTTGAAAATAGTGCACAGTAAAGTTTTTTGTAAAACCAAGATGGAGCACCGAAGTGCCAACTATTTACAGAAAAGTTTGTGAGCCAGTACAGTTCATGGCTTCAAAGTTCAACATTTTCATTACAGTGAAACACCATTACCCAACCTGAGTATATTAAGGCAACAATAAACTTGTTCTTCTGAACATTCACCCGTCCGGGTACATCAAACCATTACCCAACCTGGGTATATTAAGGCAACAATAAACTTCTTTTTATGAACATTCACCAGTCTGGGTACATCAATAATTTAACTATTTACATACAGAGACCCTGTCTGGGTTATTTAGACTTCTTTGGCTGGCCTCTTACAGGTACCACCTGGTACTGTTCTGGAGCTTGCCAAACATCCGTGACAGGAGGGTCCACCCAGACCTGATGACGTTGTGTGGCCTGTACAGTGACGTCGTGACCCGCTATCTGGGTCTGTGTGGCCACCTCTTTCATCTCCCTCCGGGTCTGGACCCCTATGTCCCGGACTGAACGAACCCCAGGGGGCCTAACAGGCGCCGGGTACGGGCCAGCTATCATTATCATGTCCATAGCTGGGGCTGCTGAGGGGACCACTGAGGGAGGCTGGGGAGATTTACGGCGTGGGGTGGGCACTTGTGCAGAGGCCTGGTTGGGGGAGGCTGAAGGCTCGTAGGGTCTGTCAGTTTCCTGAAACTCTGGGGAGTAGGGGTCGCACCTGGTAACATTTAGGGCGTACCATCCATTGTAACCCCAGTGTCGGGTGTAAGTCACCAAGTCTCCTGGCAACAGGTCCCTCCCCGGGTGTCCTTCTGGGAGGTGAGCCTCCACGTCCCGCCGGGTTACAAAACTTCTAAATAAAGTCCAGGCTCCTGGATGAAGCCCCAACCACCTTTTAACTTAAATTCCGTACTGCACCCTTACGCCGCGGCTCCCTCACCGTACTTTTATCCTTTCTCATACGTGCCTTCTCTGCCAGGTCCTTCTCCAGGTGACGTTGCCGAAGCTTTTGGGATTCTCGCTGCTCCCTTTGTCGCTCTGCTTCCCGCTCCCGACGTCTCCACTCTTCCTCCTGACGCCGGTTGTAATTCTCCTCCACCAGCATCTCCATGTCTCCAGCATCAAACGCCAGCTTACGATGTACGGTTTGCGGCAGCTCTCCTGGCGTCCGCCAGTCCTGGCGGCGCTCACCTGTGGCGGAAGCAGCCGGCTCTGGAACAGATGACGGTCGGGGCTCCGGTACAGGCAGGTAGAGCTCTGGTGCCTGCGCGGCCTCCTCCATGAGGACGGGTGTCGCTTCTTCTGCCTCAGCGACGGGGGCAGACAGCAGGATCTTGGGTGCTGGTGTGGCGTTTTCTGCAGGAACGGGTGCCTCCACTGTGATACCTGCAACCGGTTCAGATTGCAAGGGCTGGGATGCCTGCACGGTCTCCTCTACTGGAACGGGTGCCTCCACTGAGATACTGGCAACCGGTTCAGATTGCAAGGGCTGGGATGCCCGCACGGCCTCCTGTACTGGAACGGGTGCCTCCACTGAGATACTGGCAACCGGTTCAGATTGCAAGGGCTGGGATGCCCGCACGGCCTCCTCTACTGGAACGGGTGCCTCACCTTCCGTTACAGACACTTCAGGGGGTAAGAGGGATTGGCGCCGCTCCAATTGTAGTTTTAGGGCCCGCCAGCCCGCTTCCATCCTGGCGACCTCCTCCCGGTGCCGGGCCAGGTCTCTCAGGGTATCCTCCGCTTCTTCCAGCGTAGGAGGGTTTCCAGGCCGGGTGCCAAACGGTGGCTCCGTGGCGATCGGGTCGCTTCCGTGGGGGGAGAGCTCTGACTCCTCCATCCCTTCCCACTTCTGCTCACGTCCATTCGCCATCTCTGCCAAGTCACATGTGTCATTAGCATCACGAGAGGGACCTTCGCGTTCGTTTCCGCCCACTGAGGAGGATGAGTAGGCGGAACTCCAGAGCTGTGGGGCACGATCTTACATTGCAGTAACATTTAGAGTGTGCGGACATCGTTTTCTCGCCACGGAGTTAGTGTACGCCCACGAGAGCACGCCCTTATTCTTCACCTGTGCCTCGTGGCGCAGATATGATGGAAAAATGGCAAATACAGTCTATGATGATTTTTGCAATTCTCAAGCAAAAAAACAGTTCAATTAAGGCACACAGGACTCGCTTATAGCGAGCTTCTGAATCCTGTTCGTGACGCCAAAGTTGAGTCGCACAGAGCCACAGGTTTTGGGGGTACTCGGCACCAAGCCCGTCGACTTCTATGGGGGATGTGACGGGTAGCACAGCTATGTCCGTGCCCTGGTCGCTCACTGGAATGTGGGATATTTCCAGGGATGATAGAATGTTTGTGTAGTTTGTCGTGACGCCACCTGTAGTACCTGGTCAGGGTGACCAGCGCTGCTGTGCAGGTCCTCTGGCAGGGATGGTGTAGTGCAGCTAGGTGATAAGTCTTCTACAGGTAAGACGGTATCCTTCCAGGGCAGATAGATGTGAGATAGAGCAATGGCGCAGAGTGATGTAGCAGAGTGGAGTATGCGACGTAGTAAGAAAGCAGGAAAGGAAACAATTCTTACTACAAAGACATGCAGCATAAGACTGCCTCAACCCCTCCCATCCAACTAGCTACACCCTGTTCTAACCAGCCTGAGCTAGACCATCCCATTGGGTCCGCCTACACTCAGCTGGCATAGTGTACTGTTGAATGCAGTGGTTGGAGTCAATGGGGTGTTTCCTCCTTACCTGAGAGTAAGTTGTCACACCGCTGGGTGCGATGCAACATCTCTGTGGCGACTGGACCCTCGGGTGCTTCTGTCTTTTCACAAATGCCGGCTTTACCCGGCAATTGAATCAGAGGCTATTTTACTATGTAGAAGTGAATAAACTATAAATATATGTATATATATATATATGTCACAATGACATGTATATATATATATATATATATGTATTCTAAGTGTGTATATTTTGTGTTTACAAGGAAAGAAAGTGTTTTTTTAGTTGCGATATTTTGTTCCCATAGACTTACATGGGACTTCCGGTATCTGAATCGGATATCGCCGATATTTAGTGATATCGGCGATACCATTCCGATCCGATATTTTTAGATATCGAGCAGTATCGCTCAACACTATTCTTGACATGTCTGCACAGTACGTGCATAATAAACTCTCGCAGAACAGACTAAAATCTTTCTGCGACACGTATGAAAGACTGATAAGTGCGTGTCCAACACCCGACATTATCGCAGAACTGTGCGATTTTAAACAAAATTATGCAAATGTATGATTTTAAACAAAAATTATGCAACTGTACAGTCAACTTCTGTGAAATAAACCTGTCTGCCTGAGAACGTGTGGTTATGAATTGAAAAATAATTAAAATGATCACGCATTACACCCTAGGGGCCGATACACGAGTCCCCAGCGCATTTACACAACTATAATGACCCTGGAAATGTCAGCATTCACGAGCAATCGGTCAAGGCAAGGAGCCTCTTGACACGCACATCCAGAAATTCTCGCGGGGCCGCCTCTGTAGGCAATAGTGTTTGTGATAGCTCTGGGAGTTTGAGGATGATAGTTGTACGCATGACTTTTTACTGTTCTTTACCAACGGTAAATTTTCAGGATATACATTTATAGCCCACAATGCAGGGCCCCCACGATTCTTACTTTATTGTTAAGGCAGTGGTTTTTGAAAACTACCGGTAAATGTGCTAGCCCGAGGTGTCGTCGCCTTGTGTGTGACGCTACCCGTTTTGTCTATAAGGTTCATAAACTCGATAAATTTTATCCCCGTGAAGCTCCGTAAATTACCGCAGGCCTCGGGATTTTCAGTTTTCCACGCTTTTTAATACCTGGGAAAACAAAGCTATGTAGGTCCCATACCCGCTGTGAAATATTATGAGCTAGAGTACATGGCACTGGGTGCTTCTGGTACGACATGAGAGTTTGAAACACAGGTGTTAAAAAGTTTGTACAGGTCCGAAACACAGGTATGTTAAAAAGTTTGTACCTGATTTTTGTTGAACGGTACTCAATATCGCTGCATAGGAGTGGGTATGTACCAGTCGCACTATAATGAAAATGATGCAAATAAGGGCCTTTTTAACTAAAAAGCGCTAGCTGCAGCGGTGCGTGTACACCATAAATGTGCTGTGGGTGCATGAGTGGCGTGAAATGTTTAAAAATGATTCAGCGGATCACCACCATCTATGAAATGTGGTATTTTCCAAGCACCAGCGATAATCTGTTTGCCCCCTACATTAAACTACACTATAGGGATGCGCTGTAGGGGTCCGTGTATCCGCTACAGAAACACAGGTATGCTAAAAAGTTAGCACCCAATTTTTTGTTGAATGCTGATCAAAATCGAATATTATGGGTTAGAGTACATGGCACAGAGTGCTTCTGGCATGGTCTGAGGGTCCGAAACACAGGTATGTTAAAAAGTTTGTACCCGATTTTTTGTTGAATGCTGATCAAAATCGAATATTATGGGTTAGAGTACATGGCACAGAGTGCTTCTGGCATGGTCTGAGGGTCCGAAACACGGGTATGTTAAAAAGTTTGTACCCGATTTTTTGTTGAATGCTGGTCAAAATCGTTGCATAGGTGCGGGCCTGTGCCAAAATAGGCCTTTCTGGCATGGCATGAGAGTCAGAAACACAGCTATGGTAAAAACTATGTACCTGATTTTTGTTGAACGATGCTCAATATCGATGCATAGGAGTGGGCATGTGCCAAAATAGGCCGGGACACGTCCCAACATGCCTGTCTTTTATATCTGAGGGGCATAGCATCTTTAAAAATAGCCCTGTGCAACAAGAACGCTACGCATCCCAGGTTATACAGTTGGTCATGTGTGTAGCTCATAGCGGGAACGTTGACATTCAGCATGCCTTGAGAGGGTTTGTGAAGCAACTCGCTCAATATTTTCTAGATGATTATGCGTGTGTTAACGGCCAGCACATAGTTTTTGAATTTCAGTATTGTTTTTTTCACGGCTGTCCCGTGACCAGGACTTGTCCAGTCATGCCCGGACTTGTCCAGGCATGCCCGTACATGCCCGGGCCAATATGTCTATCAGTATTAAACCATAAAAACTCCTCTGTACATGATCCTTAAGCAAAATAAAAAATATAATGCAAAAACTCCTCTGTACATTATTGTGAAGGGGTTAAAAGAGGCTTCATGGTTGATATGATAAGCTGATCAGAATAGCTAGCATCATGAGAGCTGCTATGGTTGACAGTTGTAGCGAACGCTCAACTAATATTTGAAAAATATGGTGTCTCACATGGACCCTATATGGCAGTTCACAATATGTCTATCAGTATTAAACCATAAAAACGCCTCTGTACATGATCCTTAAGCAAAATAAGAAAAAAAAAATATAATGCAAAATAATTCTGTGAAGGAGCAAAAATGTTGAAAAATATGGTGTCTCACATGGACCCTATATGGCAGTTCACAATATGTCTATCAGTATTAAACCATAAAAACGCCTCTGTACATGATCCTTAAGCAAAATAAAAAAAAAAATAATAATGCAAAATAATTTGTGAAGGAGCAAAAATGTTGAAAAATATGGTGTCTCACATGGACCCTATATGTCAGTTCAAAATATGTCTAGCAGTATTAAACCATAAAAACTCCTCTGTACATGATCCTTAAGCAAAATAAAAAATATAATGCAAAATAAATCTGTGAAGGAGCAAAAATGTTGAAAAATATGGTGTCTCACATGGACCCTATATGTCAGTTCACAATATGTTTATCAGTATTAAACCGTAAAAACTCCTCTGTACATGATCCTTAAGCAAAATAAAAAAATATAATGCAAAATAAATCTGTGAAGGAGCAAAGCTTCTGGTAATACGTAAGCTAGAAAGTCCTCTAAACTTGCTAACAATGTGTCCTTCCCCACCATATATTCATTGATTCTCCCAGCAGATGTACTTTAAAACTTATATCCATTATGTTTGCTAGAAACCTTCGGTTTTATGGTCAGTGCTAGAAGAACACACATAAATGTGTTGGTTTTTGGACATGTCAACACTGCTGCTAATAAGTGAGCTATCTCTAACAAACCTAATTAGCATCGACCTTCACACATTCTCCCAATTGTCCTGTTCATTTTAAACTGAGCATCTCTAAACTTACTAACACACGGCTCAACATGCCTCAATTTTTTGTTGAATGGTGATCAAAATCGAAATTTATGGACTAGAGTACATGGCACCGCACAGGTATGTTAAAAAGTTTGTGAAATAGTTTTATTTTAATTACAGACTAACAGTACACAGATCTCCTGGCCTTAAAAGAGGCTTATATAGTCATGACAATTCATGTCAACACTGCTGCTAATAAGTCATTTTGGTGTCACAGTTAGTTCAATGCCTGAAATGTCTTTGAGATGTATTTATTTATTACAATAAAATCTTGTAATCTTGTTTTACAATATCGTGTCATTGCTTTTTTAAAATACGAATAAATGTTGACTGGCTATACATGTGAATTACCATAGCTAAATAGCATCGACCTTCACACATTCTCTCAATTGTCCTGTTCATTTTAAACTGAGCATCTCTAAACTTGCTAACATTGTGTCCTTGCAGTAAAGATGTATATCTTTGGACCATGTTAGCCACTAGATAGAAAAATATGGTCCTGTCAACACAGCTGTTTAATAAGTGAACTATCTCTAACAAAGAGTGCTAGAAATGAGGGCTATACACAATATAGCAGCGATGTCCCCGCAACTGAATTAACATATCTAAACTAAATACCCACGTTTTGTTTTAAAAACACGCAGAAACTAGGTTGGAAATTCCTAACCCATGTCATTACATTCTTCCCAGTCCTGATATAAGTGTAGATACAGTGGCAGGCTAAAAATATATATATAAACACTGAATAAAACTATAAGATGAGAGTCATAATTCCAAATGTGTTATAAGGTGATACTTCAAATTAAATTGCCCTTCAAATAAAGTAGAAATCAAGATTCCCTCTTTAATTCACTAAAACTCCACAGACTAATCAAATCCAATGAATATATAAATAGAAACGAATAAATTCATGAATCACTTTGACTAAAATTCCCAAATCCAGCATCTCAGATTTCCCAGCCTGATCAAAGTCCAGGCAGATCAAATCCCAGGGAGACGGATTAAATGATAGGGGGCGTGACGACCTGTCAGATTTGAGTTTGACGAAACGTACCCCTCCTATACTACTTGTGAGTTACCGCTATGACAAAATTTTGGACTGCAGTTTTTGATCCCCAGGCTTTTGACTTCTTACTAGTGCAGCAGATTCTTAACTTCTATACTATCTCCAAATACTGCCACTAACTGTGCTCCAAAGTATAATAACGCCACTCACTGCATCACTTAGAAAGAATAGTGCCAGTGTTTTTCCTCGTATATTATGTTCTCTATATGTTCTCCATTCTCAAGTGCAGTTTTTTAAATATTGGCCTCATATAGTCTAGCAACTATTACCTTCTTCAAAGTTATTCAGATCACTTAGTCATTTACTTAAGTAGACAATTATATCAAACATATGATAATACTTATCAATTTCATACGTAGGTTGAAACACAGTCATTAAATGAAGCAGAAGAAACTGGTTAGGAGGCTTACAACTAGTTGAGGACAAAGCAAACACTGTAGTAAAGGTAACATGGTGGAAGACAAATTCCATGTCACCTAGCAGCAGCAACTCATAAGGTAGTTATACCGCATCGAAAAGACTTCTCCCAGGTGAAGGTTTCAAAGCAGACTGGGATTCAAGATGTACTGTTAAAGATGTTTTGAAGAAAAGAGCAACATTGAGGACCGTTTAGGCAATAGTCTGCCAAGAAAAAGTGCAGCAGATGTAGTATACAAAGGATGAACAAAGAAAGGGAGGGCACCACTGTATATATCTTGCAGGGGTTCACCACGGGCAAGTGAAAAACACATCAAAGAGCAAAAGAGGAAGGAACATGCCCATCATGGTGGGAACACCCAAAATGCAAAGATAATAATGATAATAATAATGATAATAATAATTTGTGCTTTATTGACCAATCAAAAGATTTACAAAAAACATGAGTTTTTTTTTTAAACATTTAAAAATACAAAGATACATGAACTAGCCACACAGTGAAATAAAGGATATGGCAACCCACAGTATCTCCCATGAAAAAAGAAAATAGCAAATGGCTCATAAATCACAGTGTATGCACACAAATGCCTAAATTGGTGACACAGCAATGTATGATAACCCTTATTCACAGTACCATATGGGTAAAAAAATAAGAAAAATAAAAAAGAAAGAAGAAAAAATGAAAAAATGTGCTTATACTGCTCATGACAGTGTTATAGCTGCAACAGAAAGAAGTCTGTGCAGCTGAAGATAATACAATCTGCAGCAGAAAAACACACAAAATGAGTCAAACCCAATTATTAAAGAAATAAATGAAGTCAAAGAAACTCAAACCTAAAGGTCCAGAATGCTGTGGTCCAACAAAGAGCCATGAGAGCTAAAGGGGGACATGGAGGGGGATGAACCACCCAACATGTATCGCCACACTAAGTGTGGCTTCTTCAGGGAAAAATAGCAGTTGAAGTACTGCTGACTTCCCTTCCAAATTGGAAGATGTCCAGCAGTGCCATCAGCTCAGAACTGGCAGCAAACAATGGGACAAAGCTATCCCAATCTGCTACTTAGAGAAGTTAGGCTAAAAGTGGTCCTGATTAAAGAATTGTGTTTTTGACAAGTATAGTAGGGAATTAGTTGAGGTTTACTGGTGTCATCAAAGCTGAGAAATACATGCAGATACAATCCTTATCCATCATACGATACCATAGTATAGCATTTGATCAGCTTCAAAATGTTTCTACAGCAGGACAATGACCTCAAATATGCAACTAATGTCAATAAGATCTTTCTTAAGTGTAAAGCAGAACAAGGAGTCCTGAAAATGATGATATGGTCCCATAGAGCTGTGAAGTGGCGTAACTCAAGTCCAGCAGGTTTCAATGAAAAAACTTTACCTAAGCCCTCACCAGCATGTTGATGAGATGTATACATCCTTGTAGCATTCTGGATAGTATAATGATATGAACATTTTACTTTTTTCTCAAAAAATTTACTTTGGAACCAAACTTTTTTATTTTCACAAGGGTATGAGAAGAAAACGGACCACAAAATTTGTTGTGCACTTTCTCGTGAGTATGCCGATACCCCGTATGTGGGGGGAAAGCCACTGTTTTGGGCGCATGGCAGCGCTCAGAAGGGAAGGAGATCTGTTTGACTTTTTGAACCCAAAATTGGCTGGATTCAATGGGGACACATTTCCTTTGTGTTTAAGGCAAAAGTTTAGGCACCCTGCATGGGTAATACCAACTAACAGCCTCTTTTGAAAGTATTGCAGCTTGTAAACACTTTTTGTAGCCAGCGAAGAGTCTTTCAAATTTTGTTTGAGGGATTTTCATCCATTCATCCTTCGAAAAATTCTTCCAGTTCTGTGAGATTCCTGGGTTATCTTGCATGCACTGCTATTTTGAGGTCTAGCCACAGATTTTCAATGATGTTAAGATCTGTGGAATGTGGGGGCCATTGTAAAACGTTCAGAGCTAGTCTGTTGTGGATTTTGACATCTGTTTAGGATCATTATTAGAGATGGGCGGACACCTGGATGTTTGGGTCCGACGGTGTGAAGAAACCAGATTGTATCTTAATTTCCCAGCCAATCATGTTTTTGTAAACCCACAATAATTGACTTTTTATCTGTATATTGGCTTGTGGATTTAAGTGTTTATGTCTGGTGGGTCAAGAAGACAGACTTGCATACGATTTTTCATACTATGTAAGTCTGTAACAGTGACTTGTACATAGTGTGCATCTATCTGTTTTTTTTGTGAGCTGATATGCTAATTGTGTATTGTATTCTATGACCAGTTTGCTGACTTCGAAGTTAGATAGGGAAAGGCTTTGAGGATGAACTGAAGCACACTGGGTAAATCTAAAAATAGCTTACATTCCTCGGGTATAAAAATATTCTAGAGACAGAGAGAGCAGATCAGATCTCATCTCATCCCACAGAGAGCTACTAGTCAGATTTTCTGCACAACACTCAACGGACAAGAGACAGAACTGCAGCCAATTCATCATGGCACCATCACAAAAGAAAAGGATCTATGATTCTATGGGAATCAACCTAGGGGTCGTCGACTCCTGTTGGAAGGACACAGAACTGATCCAGTGACCATCTCTGAACCATGGATATGCTTGAAGAAAGTCAGGTTTTGGGACCCGTTGGTCACCTGGTTCCATGGAGATGGTCAGATAAGCCAGGTGGTGACTCTCGTGTCAACTGGCTTTAGACCTTGTATGAACAGTATGGACTATCACCTCCCTACGCTTGCGGTTATCTCTTCTCTGTGTGTATATCACAGGTGGAATAGTGACCCTGGGAGCTCTGACATTGTGTCAACTGGCTTTGGACCTTGTACAGACTCTATGGACTGTTCTCGGGCATCTCCCTATGCCTGTCAATAACTCTTCTCTGTGTGTATATCACAGGTGGAATATCAACCCTGGGAGCTCTGACGTATCATCTACCATTATCTTGGCGAGACAGCGGAAGGGTGAGACCTTGTTATGTGCACCATGATGGGGGTAATTGCTGGGAATGTTCTATTTGCTATAGGGTGTTGTGGTTCAATAAAGCATTGCCACACTGTTTTACCCTAACCCTGCGTTGTCTGTGTATTATGTTGCCCACGGGGAGATAGAGCGGGCGTTCAGTGATGTGATCCCTGGTCCATGTGGTTTCGGCTAGCAGACTTGGGTGCCTGCCGACCTCTATTTCTCCACAGGTGGTTTTGGCCAAACAGTTACAAACAGTTCCGGTTAGGGAACCAGAACAGTACCCAGATCCGAACCTGAACTTGAATGGGGGGCACAAACATTCGGTGCTTGCCACGCTGTCATGTGCATGACAGCGTGGCAAACACGGCTTCTGTTCAGCGGTGAAATCATTCCCGTTGGGTCAGAGAGCTGAGACTCCCATTCTGCCTTTTGATAGCGTGAGCGCTCAGCTGTGATCGGAAGTTATGAAGTTTACCTCTAGTCACTGGTGTTAGCTGATGGGACTACTTATCTAATCATCCGACATCTGCTACCGCTAATTACAGTGAGAGCAGGAGGGGTGGATGGGAGTATTCATCAGCTGCTGCTGCGCTGTAAATATTTTTTTTTTAAAAATGGCGTGGGTTCCCCTATATTTTTGCTAACCAGCCAGGCAAAACTCAAAGCTGGGGGCTGCAACCCTCAACTGTCAGCTTCAATAAGGCCGGTTATCAAGAATAAAGGGGTCCCCACACTAAATTATTAAATTATTTAAATAAAAAATTTTGAAAAACGGAGTGGGATCCCCCATTTTTGACGACCAGACTTGCTAAAGCAGACAGCTGTGGGCTGGTATTCTCAGGTTGGTAAGGGGCCATAGATATTGGCCCCACAGCCTAAAAATAGCAGCCCACAGCTGCCCAGAAAAGGCACATTTATTAGATGGGCCAATTCTAGTACTTTGCCTGACTTTTCCCACTTTCCCTGTAGTGGTGGCAAGTGGGGTTCAAATTTGTGGGGTTGATGTCACCTTTGTATTGTCAGGTGACATCAAGGCCATGGATTAGTAATGGAGAAGTGTCTATAAGATAGTTATCCATTACTAATCCTATATTTGTATGGTAAATAAAGATACATAAAGAATAAAGTCATTTAATTGAAAAATTGACACAGACTCATTTAATAATCTTAATTAAACCATACTTATGACCTCGCCTAATTCCAAAGCAGCACTCAATCTCCTGTATTAAAACTAAAATAAAAAAACAACAATGTATCGTACCTCTCTGTCGTTCTGTCTCATTCCGTAATCCATGTCTGGGGGATAAACAGTTTTCAACCTGGACGGTGCCAAGATGCGACTGTCCAGGCTGAGAACCACTGGTGAATGAACTACTGTGAGCGGAGCCTCAGTGACAGGTGGTAACGTTATTGAGGTTACATACAGTAACTGAGGCTTCGTTCCCGGACGGGCTGAACAGCGGTGACCTCAGTGAGATCCCCGCTAGCACTGTGAGAAAAACTCTCGGAGCTGTGGTTAGTTCTTAAGATGTTCTGAACAATATCCTTTTTAAGTTCCTTCAAATCTTTGTGCAAGTTTCTCTAAAAGATTTGATGATGTTTTGAAGGTAAATTGTAGTCACAACAAATATTAGTTTGATTTAGATTTCTTTTGTTCATTTACTTTTCATTTTGTTAATGTATAAAAATAAACTAATAATATTTTTGTAAACTTTTTCCTGGAAATTTGTACATATTTACTATAAATATTCAGTTTAATGGAAATAAGTGCAACCAAGATTCACCAAGACACATGCAATGTTTCAGATTCTCATTTAGATACATATACTGTATACAGCTCTGGCAAAAATTAAGAAACCATTTTCAAATGTTCAGTTTATCTGATTTTTTCTTTATAGATATATTTTTGAGTAAAATGTAAATTGTTCTTTTAGTCTATAAACTTCTGTCAACATGTCTCTGAATTTCCAAGTACTAAATTTTGTACTTTTTTTCTGACAAAGAAAAATGGTCAGAATTACAAAAAAAACAGCGATTTCAGACCTCAAATAATGCAAAGAAAACAAGTTCATAATCATTTAGAAACAACAATGCTAATGTTTTAACTCAGGAAGAGTTCTGAAATCGATATTTTGTGGAATAACCATGATTCTTAATAATAGCTTCCATGCATCTTGGCATGCTTGACACCAGTCTTTCACACTGATTCTGGTGCAAAAATTTAAGCAGTTCTTCTTTATTTGATTGCTTGTGACTGGAGAATGGGCTGCCCATGACAGGGCTTTGATGTGGTGGTCTCTTAATTTTAGCCAGAGCTGTATATATATATATATATATATATATATATATACATATATAAAAGGCTTTGCCACTTTATTGCATTTTTGTGCTGCTTTTTGTTATATATAACACAAATAACATATAAGCAGCACAAAAATGCAATAGAGTGCAAAAGCCTTCCGGGCATTTACCAAACCTTTGTAATAGATCCAAAAGATGATGAAGACACCACACCAATAACTGTAGTTTAATGTGCAGTTTATTGGCCCATGTGCAACATTTCGGTCCCAAGTGTTAGAGGTCGAGTTCCCGCCTCTGCACAGGGGGAATCTCGAGCCATTCCCGCTGCAGTCCCCCATCCGTCTCCGGCCGCAGTGGAGTCTCCTCAGCAGAGACGTCGTCCCAGTGTCTTGCTCAGCCTAGTACTGTGCAGAGGTTTACTGCTGCCTCTCCAGGTTCTGCTATTGTGGCCAGTACTGGTCAGCGGCGAGCAGACGTCTTTAGGACTAAGTCCTGTGTTTCCCCTTCTGAGCATGCCCAGGGTAAGATCTCTCATTGGAGATCAGGGGTCACATGCTCAGGTACTGCAGAAGCTCCTATTGGTCAGCCAGGAAGGTCCTGAAACTACATGTGTTCTGAACAGTATCTCATTGGTCCTTTTCTGGCAGGCCCTGTAGTTGCTTCTATAAAAGGGTTGTATGGCCATG
The DNA here is from genome assembly GCA_033576555.1 of Oophaga sylvatica. Classification (NCBI taxonomy): domain Eukaryota; kingdom Metazoa; phylum Chordata; class Amphibia; order Anura; family Dendrobatidae; genus Oophaga; species Oophaga sylvatica. Next base: position 246,207,205 of record JARQOD010000003.1, on the reverse strand, counting down.
CGGCCATGCGCTAGTATCAATTGCATAATGTGCTTTGCGCCAGTGTGATCATGCACGCATGTGGTTAGTGCTCGGCTGAAATAAGCCCCTAGAATACCGGCACCTCCGGTGAGGAGATTTGTGTGTACGTGGTTAGGGCTTGGCTGAAATAAGCCCCTAGAATACTGACTTCTCCGGTGAGGAGATTGCTTGATTGCGTTGCTGTCTGCATGATCACGGACTGCTATCCTCACAGCAGTTATCTGTGTATCCCTGTGGAGTTAACAGGACACAGTACCTATCTCTGCGTCTTTACCTCAGCGACTCTGTGGTGTAACAGAGTTCGCTTATACCACCATATTGTGCCACAGTATTTATATTTGCGACTCTGTGAAGTAACAGAGTTTTCCTATACCACCATCTTACTAGCAGCAGGCTCTGCCTGCACGGTGGACCCCGGGCTGCGAACGCACCCACCATCTATATTTATCTGGTGCGTTCCGCAGACACTAACAAAAAGTGTGGACCTTTTTCAAATTTTACATTTTTTCTCAATGTTAAAATTAACCAACCCTTAAAATTATAGACTACTCATGTCTTTGTCAGTAAGCAAGCTTACAAAATCAGCAAGAAATCAAATAGTTATTTCCTTCACTGTATATTACTTTCTTTCCCTTAGTATACAATTTAATTTAGTTAAGATTTTAATATATATTTTCAGAGAATAACGCATAATGTTTTTCACTTAGAATAAAATATTAAGACAAAATGTGTATTACAATATGACTCATTGGAATAATTTCATTTCAGCAATGACTAGCAGATAAAAATTACAGCTAAAACAGAGGACAATGAAATTTAGGAATAAAAAAAATCCTGTTCTTTTCTGTAACAGCAGGGCTACAGTATGTTATATAACTAGACTGAAAACAGTGTAATAGCAATTTCATGTGGAGATTCTCTGATCAATTCAGATTCCATTTGAAGAAACAACAATTGGGCTGAAATAGCCCAATTTTCTCTTAATGTGTGAAAAATTTTGTAAGGGGCTAAGACATCACACATTACAGAAAAACAAGAAAAAAGATAGATGGTAATATATCATCTAACATGTAAGGGAAGAAATTGTATAATGTGGTCATAGTTCTGAGAAAGCTAAAAAAAACAACGTAGTACAAAGTTGTTTCCTAATATAAAAAACTTTATATATTAATAAAAAACACGTAAGTTATTTTACTTGTTTTTACCATAAGTTAGAAGTTTATTGTAAAAAGATTTTTTTTTTTTATAAACTTAGAGCAGGAACTCTGGTTGTGGTTATCTGCACACAACTATGGATTCACTTATCTGTACATCTCATAAGCTGACCATGCTTTTCTGCTTTTACTATTAAATAAGAGGAACTTATTTAAAATTCTGCAAATTTGGTGAGAACTAAAAATATCCAGAATGCTACTTGCCCCTTCTTGTAAAACTTAAACATAAAAGCCAGGATCTAGTTTTCATTGTGAACAGAATTTATTGTATCACAGTTCTTTAAAATTGTATTTAGAAAGCGTTTTCTAAACCAGGAGACCTTCTTAATTTATCAGAAAAAATAAATATGATATGAGCTGGGAATACCAAATACGTAGGACAAGTATCATATCTTTTGCACTATAGGATGCACAGTGGCTTCTGAAAGTATTCACTCTTCTTGGCATTTTTCGTGTTTTGCCACCTCACAACCTGGAATTTCACTAGTTTTTTTGAGGTTTTGCATCAGTTCATGTGAAGAACATGCATATAACAGGAAATTTTTGGTTTTCTTTTTATTGTGAAGAAGACAATTAAGACAAACTAGCTGAAAACTTCAGTGTGCATAACTATTCTCCCCCCAAAACTCAGGACTTTGTAAAGACTCTTCTTGAGGCAAAAACAGCTGAAAGTTGGATAAGTCTCTATGAGCTTTCCACATCTTGCCACTGGGATTGTTGCCCATTCCTCAAGGCCAAACTGCTCCAACTCCTGCAAGTTAGGTAGCTTCCCCTGGTAAACAGCAATCTGTAAGTCTGACCACAGATTCACAATTGGATTAAGATCTGGGTTTTGACTAGGCCACTCCAAAACATTTACACGCTTTCCTTTAAACCACTTGAGTTTGCTTGAGCTCTATGCTTGTTGGAAGGTGAACCTCCATCCCAGTCTCAAAGCATTGACAGACTGAAACAGGTTTTTTCAAGAAAATCTCTGTATTTCACACCATCCATCTTACCTTGACTTGTACTGGCAAATGCAAGTAGTTTGGCAAGCCAAATAAATAAACTCACACAATGCGATATCAAAAAATATTACCACAGTGTAATAATATAAAATAAAATAAAATAATGTTATTACTGTATATACCTATTTGATACTTAATGATATCGCCAAACAGAGGATGGCTGACCACCCGGGTATATAGACAAAAAATATTGGGAAATGGTGGGATGGCAAAATGGTGGAATACAAGGAAATGAAATTAAATAAACTAATTAAAACAATTAAAATTGTCTAAAATATGAAATACACATAAAATTGGAATAAAATAGCCTTTATTCACACATGGCTAAATACAGACACCACATATAATAATAAACATAAATAATGTGAAAATTAATACAAATGATAACAAATAATATATGAATAGACAATGGCACACTCACAATTTAAATATATAGCAGAGTAGACTGGATAGCAAAGGCTAATAGATGTAACCAGATGGTAATATACACGTATGTATATTCACATTGGGTTTGAAGAATAAAGAGCAAGTGAGCAATTGCCAAAATAGTGCACACTGTGCATAAATAAAAACGCAATATATTTGCAAAAAAAATAAAATAAGTGCAAAAAAAGGCAAAAATTGTGTGCTCAAAAAAATAAAAAAAAGCTTGTGACATCTAAATAAACCAATGTAATATACTATGTGCAAATAATCACTAATCGCTAAACATGTGATGTGCAAAACACCACCACACATAAATAAGTAATTGTCCAAATCAATTGAATTAAATAAGAGCACATTTAAATGAAAAGTGCAGTGTGCATTGTGCTAAAATGTGCCTTGTGAAAAGAAGACAGAACCTCAATATAAAATATGCCAATGATATACCTGGAAGCCAAAAATACTCTGGAGTGCGCCACAGATCCGTGCCCCTACGCACATTTCGGAACTGACGAAGGAAACAACTGACAGTTGTCAACTGATTTGGACAATTACTTATTCATGTGTGGTGGTGTTTTGCATATCACATGTTTAGCGATTAGTGATTATTTGCACATAGTATATTACATTGGTTTATTTAGATGTCACAAGCTTTTTTTATTTTTTTGAGCACACAATTTTTGCCTTTTTTTGCACTTATTTTATTTTTTTTGCAAATATATTGCGTTTTTTATTTATGCACGGTGTGCACTATTTTGGCAATTGCTCACTTGCACTTTATTATTCAAACCCAATGTGAATATACATGTGTATTACCATCTGGTTACATCTATTAGCCTTTGCTATCCAGTCTACTCTGCTATATATTTAAATTGTGAGTGTGCCATTGTCTATTCATATACTATTTGTTATCATTTGTATTAATTTTCACATTATTTATGTTTATTATTATATGTGGTGTCTGTATTTAGCCATGTGTGAATAAAGGCTATTTTATTCCAATTTTATGTGTATTTCATATTTTAGACAATTTTAATTGTTTTAATTAGTTTATTTAATTTCATTTCCTTGTATTCCACCATTTTGCCATCCCACCATTTCCCAATATTTTTTGTCCAAATAAATAAACTGTAGACTCTTATGTCAGTCACAGAATATAATATGGTGGGAATTACAGAAACCTGGCTGGATGAAAGCCATGAATGGGGTTACATTACATTTAGAAAGGACAGGAAAGACAAAAAAGATGGGGAGGATGTGTAATTTGTAAAATCCAACTTAAATCTGTGCTCAATGATGACATTGGGGGAGCTGTGACAATGCAGAGTCAGTATGGTTAAATGTACACAGAGATGGCAATAATGGAAACCTGCAAATTGGAGTTTGCTACAAGCCTCCTAGCATAGATGAACAGGTAGAGGATGAAATGCTGCAACAAATTAAAAATGCAGCAAATAATAAAAGGGTCCTTATTATGGTAGATTTTAACTATCCAGACATTCAATGGGACATAGGATCTTCTTCTTGTGCTAAAAGCTACAAGTTCTTATCCACAATTCAGGACAATTAGCTCTCAACTGGTAGATGAACCAACCAGGGGAGGTAATCTGCTGGATCTGGTTCTGTCAAATAGACCAGATACAATTTCAAATCCATAGGTCAGGGAGCATTTGAGAAGCAGTGACCATAATATGGTAAGCTTTAATGTAATTTTCAATCAAACATTCAAAAGGGGAAATGCAAAAAACTTGAACTTTAGGAAGCTTATTTCAACAAATAAAAGGGAAGAACCTAGTCGAGTAGACTGGGACCATGTCATGGTAACTGGCGATACCGAACATAGATGGGGCATGTTTATGGAAGTACAGTACTACTAGAATCCTGTAGAAAACTTTTACCCTCTGTTAATAAAACTACAAGGAACAAAAAGAAACCATCATGAATAAATAAGGCAGTACAAAGTTTAAAAAGGCAAAAACAAAGGGCATTCTATACCCTGAAGGCTAAGAAAATAGAAACAGCATTTCAGGAGTATAAATGTCTTTAGAAATGTAAAAAATAAATCAAGCTAGTAAAGTTATCTAAAGAAAATCAGATAGCCAGCAACATTAAAATTAAACCTCAAAAATTTTAGAGATACATATAAAAAAAGAAAGATGGTATTGAGCCCTTAAAAGACAATAATAACAGGATAATTATAGAGGACAAATAAAAGGCTGACATATTAAAACAGGCACTTCTCATTCATGTTCACCAATGACTAATGATGTGAGAGTACTAAAATGCTCAGGTACTCGTTGCTTGGGTGGAGAAAATTGGAATTCTCGTTAACTCGACACGGGCAGCGAGCCCAATGCAAGTCTATGGGAAAACACAGCATTTTTGCCGCGATCCCCCAAGGGGGTCCTTTTAAAGTCTAAAATTGTCTGTAAATGATGGAAACACAGCTCAAATGACATGGGAACATCATGGGGAAAGCCCGTGGAAGCATTTCTGACTCCCAGGTCACAGCTGTGAGCAATGTAGTCAGAGTCTTACGTAGTGATGAGCGAACATGCTCACCACTACTCGTTACTCGCCTGAGTATCACGGTATTCGGTATACTTGGCGAGCACCGAGCATTACCGGGATTACTTAGCGGGAACTGGGGTCTCCACCCAGCATTTTTGGCGGACTTTAGAGACACAATCATGCTGCAGGGATTGTCTGCCATTCAATGAAACGCCGTAGTCATTTTGTTGTGGTCGTGCAGTGATTGGCTGGCCGCACAGCATCATCAGGGGCAGAGTTGAGCGAAATAGGTCGGTCAGATTCATAAGTCGCCGACTTTCGCCAAAGTCGGGTTTCGCAGAGCGAAACCCGACCATAGCGTGAAGTCGGCCATGCGTTTGGCAAAACAAGCACCAAAGTCGGTTTTCCCATAATGCTTGCCGGCGCCTTTTTTCTGCCAATGAGCAAGGACGTACACTGTGGGCAACGAGATGACATGGGCAGCGTCCACCACCATCTTAGAGAAGGGCATTGCAGTGATTGGCTTGCTTTGGGGGCGTCATAGTGTCTATAAAAGCCCTGAGCGCCAACCTCCATTTTACTTCTGCCGATCTTAACAGTAGGGACAGGTTGCTTGCTGTTTATCAGTAGGGAGAGAGTTAGGGCTGGAAAGAGAAGTTCTTATGTGCTTGTGCTGATAGCAATTGTGCTGTACAGTTAGTGTGCAGTGACAGGGGAGGATTTTCTTGTGTGCAGCAGCGCTGGTTATTAGGCTGCCTGATAGCTGTATTGCAGTGTGTACACTGCAGACTGCTTTTTACACAGCACTAATACTTTTATTCTATTTTTCTGCACACTTACCGAGCATTCATTTTTTCCCACACCGTATAGAGCTGTACGCTCCTCACACACTACCGTGTACCTGCTGGTATCACGGACAAATAAATGCTGACTATCTGTGTGTGACTCCGGAAGTATATACGGAGATTTAAATTTTCCCCTACACTGTGTACAGCTGTACGCTTGTGATACAGTACCGTATATCTGCTTTTTGTATTACGGTCAAATCCATACTGAGTGAGCGTCTGTGTGTGACTCCAGAAATATATACGGAGATTTAACTTTTCCCCTTTACCGTACACAGCTGTACGCTTTAGATACAGGACAATTTTTCTGCTTTTTGTGTTCTGGTCAAATCCATACTGAGTGAGCGTCTGTGTGTGACTCCGGAAATATATACGGAGATTTAACTTTTCCCCTGCACTCTATGCAGCTGTACGCTTCTGATACAGTACGGTTTTTCTTCTTTTTGTATTCTGATCTAATCCATACTGAGTGAGCATCTGTGTGTGACTCCGGAAATATATATGGAGATTTAAATTTTCCCCTACACTTTATACAGCTGTACGCTTCTGATACAGTACCATTTTTCTGCCTTTTGTATTACGGTCGAATCCATACTGAGTGAGCATCTGTGTGTGACTCCAGAAATATATACGGAAATTTAAATTTTCCACTACACTCTATGCAGCTGTACGCTTCTGATACACTGCCGTTTTTCTGCTTTTTGTATTCTGGTCTAATCCATACTGAGTGAGCATCTGTGTGTGACTCTGGAAATATATACGGAGATTTAAATTTTCTCCTACACTGTATACTGCTGTATGCTTCTGATACAGTACCGTTTTTCTTCTTTTTGTATTCTGGTCTAATCCATACTGAGTGAGCATCTGTGTGTGACTCTGGAAATATATATGGAGATTTAAATTTTCTCCTACACTGTATACAGCTGTACGCTTCTGATACACTACCGTTTTTCTGCCTTTCGTATTATGGTTGAAGCCATACTGAGTGAGCATCTGTGTGTGACTCCGGAAATATATACGGAAATTTTAATTTTAAACTACACTGTATACAGCTGTATGCTTCTGATACAGTACCATATATGTTAGAGGTCGAGTTCCCGTTTCTGTACAAGGGGAATCTCGAGCAATTCCCACTGCGGTCCTCGATCCATCTCCGGTCGCAGTGGAGCCTACTCAGCAGAGACGTCGGTCCCAGTGTCTTGCACAGCCTGATACGGTACAAAGGGTTACTACTGCCTTTCCAGGTTCTGTCTTTGTAGCCAGTACTGGTCAGCGGCCAGCAGACGGCTGTGGGATTAAGTCCTGCTTTTCCCCTTCTGAGCATGCCCAGGGCAAGGTCTTCCATTGGAGACCAAGGGTCACATGCTCAGGTACTGCAGCAACTCCTATTGGTCCACCAGGGAGGTCCTGAAACTGCTTGTGTTCTGGAACAGTTTCTCATTGGTCCTTTTCTGGAAGGTCTTGTAGTTGCTGCTATAAAAGGGTTGCATGGCCGCACGGCCATGCGCTAGCATCAATTCTGTTATGTGCTTTGCGCCAGTGTGATCATGTACGTATGCGGTTAGGGCTCTAGAATACCGGCTACTCTGGTGAGGAGTTGGTTGTTTGCGTTACTGACTGCATAACCACAGACTGCTATCCACACAGCAGTTATCTGTGTACTCTTTTGGTGTTAACAGGATGCAGTCTCTATCTCAGCGTCTATGTCAGCGACTCTGTGAAGCAACAGAGCTCGCTTATACCGCCATATCCTGTCATCATCTGCCTGCACGGTGGACCCCAGGCTGCGAACGCATCTATTATTTATATTTATTTGGTGCGTTCCGCAGACCCTAACAATATATCTGCTGGTATTTTTGTTACATTTTCCCAAACATGAGGAAGTATGGTGGAAGAAGACCCGGGCGGGTGCCAACTGGTACTGATGGTGGTGGTGGTGCATCTGCTGGTAGTGCCAAAAGCACAATAGCACCTAAGGCAGGAGGTGTTGAGCCTGCGTCATCGTCTGGCTCCAGAAGGCCTGGAAGGCTCCCTTTTCTGGGAGTCGGTAAACCGCTTTTAAAGCCGGAGCATCAGGAACAGGTTTTGGCTTACATTGCCAAAACAGCCTCCAGCTCTATCGCTTCCTCTTCTGAAGTTTCAAAAACTGCAAGCACTGAGTTGTCAGTGCAGGCTGCTGGTCAGGAACGACACCTTTCCTTGTGTCCTTCACCCCCAACAAAAGTGAAGGATGCGGCAGGCCACACTTCAGATTACTCCCTGGAGCTGTTATCACATACCATGCCTGGGTTATCAAGTCAAATCCTGAATTCCCCAGTCCAAGTTGAATATGACATGGATTGCACTGATGCACAGCCACTGCTATATGGTTCTGCTGGTACATTCTCCCAGAGCACTGCATTGCCCTTGCAGTCTACTGAGCCAGATTCTGACCCTGATGAAACTCAGGTGCCCCTTCCCGCATACTCTAACACCTTACACAGTGACACAGAGGAAGGTGCAGATGAAATTGAAGAGGAGGTGATGGATGACCCAGTTGTTGACCTGGATTGGCATCCATTGGAGGAAGAGGGTGCCGCTGGCAATAGCTCAGAAGAGGAGGAGGATCCGCAGCAGGCATTGACATCGCAGCTGCAGTTATCTGGCAGGCCCGTACCAGTCCAAAAACGTGTTGAAAAAACAAAAAGAGTTGCAGGACAGCTTGGCTAGACGGTCAAATTAGCACAGCGTGCAAGCCCTGAAAATTTAGCCCATCGTAGGAAGAGTGCAGTGTGGCACTTTTTGACCAAAATCCTATTGATGAGGCAAAGGTTATCTGTAAGAAGTGCAGAAGGTCCTTTAGCCGAGGGAAAAATCTCCGAAATTAGAATACCAGTTGCATGATTAGACATTTAAACACCATGCACTTGCAAGCGTGGATGGACTACAAAACCTCAGGTAGCACATGTGCACCTCCTCTGACTGAAGGTAGCCAGCAACGCTACATCGCTTCCCCCACTGTAAGTCCACCAGTTAGCACACCTCCAGCAAGAAATGTTGAGGTGTCATCGCAAGGCCAAAGCAGTCAGGGAATCTCAATGTTTTTCCAATGAAAGAATGAATATAGGCCATCACCACCACCATCACCAACCCCCTCTCAGTCCGCCATGTCCACCGCTAGTTCCCCCATATGCAGATCTCAAGTCCAGCTCACACTAGCAGACACTCTGAGTAGGAAAAGAAAGTACTCATCCTCTCATCTGCGTACACTGGCCTTGAAAGCCTACATTGCTAAACTGATCTCATTAGAGATGATGCCCTTCCATTTGGTTGAAAGAGCAGCATTCCGAGAGCTCATGGCCTACGCGCGGTCCCACGCTATGACATACCCAGTCGTCACTTCTTTTCTAGAAAACCAATTCCTGCCCTCCACCTACATGTGAAAGACCACATTGTCCATGCACTCACACAATCAGTAAGTGGAAAGGTGCACCTCACAACAGATGCATGGGCCAGTAAGCATGGCCAGGGCCGTTACGTGTCCATCACTGCGCACTGGGTTAATGTGGTGGATGCAGGATCCACAGGTACAGCGGCGGTGGGACAGTGCTGCCTAGCCCACGGTATAGGCAACAGTTGGATGTAGGCATTCGACCCTCCTTCTCCTCCAGAAGCGAAAGCTCGTCGACAGAGCACTGTCACACGAGCACTCCATCTGCAGCTGCCAGTGTTACACATGAGGTGTCCCACTATCGATCAGCTAGTGGTAAGCGTCAGCAGGCTGTTTTAAAGATGATGTCTTTGGGCGACAACAGACACACCATGGAGGTACTGGCCGACTACTTGCAGCGAGAAACTGAGTCATGGCTGGGCAGTTTACATCTTGAGCCAGGCAAGGTAGTCAGTGATAACGGCCGTAATTTTGTGGCGGCCATAGCCCTAGCAAAACTCAGACACATACCTTTCCTGGTCACACCTTGAACCTGGTGGTGCAGTGCTTCATAAATAATTATCCGGAGTTAACAGCCCTGCTCCATAAGATGTGAAGACTGTGCTCGCACATCCGTCGCTCGCCCGTAAATTCAAGTCATATGCAGAGGCTGCAGCGATCTCTCCACCTTCCCAAGCACCGCCTAATCATAGACGTTGCAACAAGGTGGAACTCCACCATGCACATGGTTGAGAGGCTGTGCGAACAGAGGCAGGCTGTAATGCATTTGTGGGAGGATACACGGGCAGGCAGATTGAGGGCAGACATGGAGTTGTCGGGTGTGCAGTGGTCAAAGCTGAAAGACCTCTGTTAAATCCTTCAGTGTTTTGAGGAATGCACATGGCTGATAAGCGCACACGACACCATCATAAGCATGATCATCCCACTTATGCGTCTGCTCACGCAAACTTTGACGCACATTAAGGATCAGGCGTCTGCAGCGGAGGAGGAGGAGGCGGAGAGAAGCCTTGATGACAGTCAGCCATTGTCTGCTCAAGGAAATGTCCTGGATGAAGTGGAGGAAGAAGAGGAGGAGAAGGATGAGGGGATGATTATTTTGGGGAGGATGATGCTTCTCAGGGGCAAGAGAAAATGTTGGCTTGCCAAGGTCAGGTACAGTGTTTGTGCGTGACTGGAGGGATGTGGATTTGGCAGAAAGTGCTCCTCCACCCACCACTGGCAGTGCATCATTGACACCTGGAACATTGGCCCACATGTGTGATTATGTCTTGCGGATCCTAAAAAGGGACCCCAACATTGCCAAAATTATGAAGCTTGACGAATACTGGTTGGCCAGCATCCTCGATCCACGCTATAAAGGCAAATTACAGAACATCATGCCACAGGAGAACCTGTTAGAGGCATTCCCAGCACACAGCAGTGGTGCAGGTTCTACCATGACCCGTACTGGGCCACATGGAAGAAGTGTTCTTGGTGCACAAAGCCGAAGTGGCATTGGAGACAGGGGTTTCATGACCATGTTGTGGACTGATTTCTCGAGTACCGCTTACACGACTGTTAATACTGAATCGATTGCAACAGACAGGAGACAGCAGTTGTCAACTATGGTTCAAAATCATCTCTCCTCCCCTATCGATGTTCTCCCTCACAGTTCATTCCCCTTTGATAACTGGGCCTGTAAACTGGACTCCTGGCCTGAATTGGCACAATATGCCTTACAGTAGCTCGCTTGCCCTGCTGGTAGTGTGCTATCAGAAAGAGTCTTCAGTGGTGCTGGATCAATCCTGACAGAAAGAAGGACCCGACTGTCGACCCAAAATGTTGGTGATCTCACCTTCATTAAAATGAACCATGCTTGGGTTTCAAAGGATTTTGTGCCACCTTCCCCTGATGACACATAGGTTGCCAGCAAAAAGGCTAGCTTTGTCCTCCTCTACCTCCAACTTCTCCAGTTCGTCCATTTGTAGCTGCTGAACGTCCAGCCTACACCTCAACATATGCCAGTTTTCCACCTCCCTAACTGGGCTGTACCCCCCCCCAGGGCCAGCGTCAGCACCTGACGCACACTGGCAAGTGCCGGGGCCCTGAGCAGGTGGGGGGGCCCACTCGCCTTCAGAGACAACGGCGTACTGAGAAGGGCCCTGTGCCAGTGCCGGCGCCCACGACTGGGCCCCCCCTGCATGCTCAGTGCCCTAGCACTTTCAATACTTACCTCACCCTGCTCCACCACTGTGACTTCTTCTGTGTTTCCTGACAGTAACATTCAGGTCAGAGAGCGCAATGATGTCACTTCTGTGTGCCCTCTGCCTGAACAGTCACAGTGCAGAGAGCTGGATGATGGTGACGCTGAGGAGTCCAGAGTAGAGCAGTGCCCAGCGAGGAGAGGTATTTCATTATTTTAATGTTTGGAGCAATATATGGGGAGCATTTTACACTGGAGAATTATATATGGGGCCCATCATACACTTGAGCATCATAGATAAGGCCCATTATACACTGGAGCATTATATATGGCGCACATCATACAATGGAGCATTATAAATGTGGCCCATCATACACTGGAGCATCATATGCGGGGCCCATTATACACTGGAGCATCATATGGGGCCCATTGTATATGGAGCATTATATAGGCCGATAATGTGTGCAAACTGTAAAGCGCAGCGGAATATGTTAGCGCTATATAAAAATAAAGATTATTATTATTATTATTATAGGCCCATCATACACTGGAGCATCATCCATGGGGCCCATCATATATTAAAGCATCATATGGGGCCCATTATATATGGCGCATCATATGGGGCACATTATATATGGAGCATCACATGGAGCCCATTATATTTGGAGCATTATATATGGGGACCATTATATTTGGAGCATTATATGGGGCTCATCATACACTGGAGCATCATATATGGGGCCCATCATATACTAGAGCATCATATGGGGATCATTATTTATGGGGCATCATATAGGGCCCTTTATATATGGAGCATCATATGGAGCACATATGTGGCCTATTCTGTATGGAGCATTATATGGAGCCCATTCTGTATGGAGTAATATATGGGGCCCATCATATACTGTATTGAGCTTTATATGTGACTCATTATACTGTATGGAACAATATGTGGGGCTCATTATACTCTATGAGGACCGTCCTATACTGTATGGCACATTATATGGGGACCATCTTATACTGGAGCATTATGTGGAGCCCATCATATACTGTATGGAACATTATATGGGACCAATTATGTACGGAGCAATATATGGGCCTCATTATTTTGTATGGCGCACTATGTGGTGCCCATAATACTGTATGAAGGACTATACTGTATGGTTTTTGAGCTATTGTAGAATTTACAATAGATATCAGTCATGTAATGTAAGAATTGTACCAAGAAGAAACAGTATAAAGTGCTGTATAAAGATGTATAAATTTTATTAAACAAAAATCCAAATGCAAAAATATGTACAAAACATAGAAAATGTACAAATGAAAATAAGTAAATATAGAAAACAGGTACTACCAACCAATATTAAAATTGGGGATGAAACCACAAATAGTCAGACCTATAAGCAATGTATAACGCCCTTGTGATAGTATCATACCAAAAAAACAGCCGTTTAAGTCAATAGTATATCAGCCTAATAAGGTTGCATCAGTATCAGTGTACCTCAGCGGCTGGAATACAAGATTGCAATATCAGGGGCACTGGCATATATAATGATAAGCGCTATTAAGTTTCTAACCTTAACGCGGTGTGTATGATGCCCATTTGTTAATATTATACCAACAAAGCCAGCCGCATAAATGAGAAGTGAGTCAGCCTAATGATAGCTGAGTTAACATCAGTGTGCCGCGGCGGCTGAAACAAAGTTCTAACGGTATTAGGGCAACTTACATTGGTGGTGGTCAGTGCTGTGTGGTATCCCCAAGGCGCCCCAACGCGCGTTTCGTCCCTTCGTCAGGAGGCGAACACAGGTTGGAAGGGAACGGGAGATTTTTCAAAGCAACCCTGTACAATATGCGGACAAAATTCATCACTGGATCCGTTATAGTGACGATGTGTGGTTTGTGTGGGAAGGGTCTAGAGAAGAATTGGGTTCCCTCATGGACAATCTCAACAGAAATACATTAAACATCAAGCTGACATATACATCAGGTCGTCAGGTCAATTTTCTAGATGTGGATATTCTAGCAAATGAACAAGGTATGTTGGTTACTGATGTATACAGAAAGCCTACGGCTACTAATACCATCCTACACGCTCAGTCATCCCATCCACATAGTACTATTTGTGGTATCCCTGTAGGACAACACCTGAGAATCAAAAGAATTTGTTCAACAGAGGCTAATTTTCAGAGACAATCTAGGGACCTATACTGTAGATTCAGAGAGAGAGGATACAGTCATAGAACTATACGTAGGGGCTATCAAAGAGCCAACGAGGTCTCTAGAGATAGGTTACTTTACCAAACATCATCACATAATGATCAAAAAGTGGGAGATTTAAGATTCATCACGACATATAACAAGCAGTGGGACGATTTGGCTGGCATACTCCGTACTCATTGGAGTGTGCTACATACTGATCCCATTCTGAGGAACCTGATCCCACCTGTGCCAAGAGTCACAGCATAGAGATCCAAGAATTTAAAGGACCTTTTAGTCCATAGTAACTATAATTCTGAACAACAGGAGAACAGGGGAAGAAATTCTGCTCCCCTACAGGGATTCTACCCATGTGGACTTTGTAAAGCCTGTAGAAATCTAGTTAAGTGCAAGGAATTCCCAAACTCAGATGGCACACGCACCTTTAAAATATGGCACAGACTGACTTGCTCTTCTATGGGAGTTGTTTATTTTGCTCAATGTCCTTGTATGAAAATTTATGTGGGTATGACTACCCGAGAATTCAAAATCAGGGTTAGGGAACACATACGAGACATTGACAAATCTAAAAATTTGACAACAGAGGAATCACTAAAAACCCTCCCTAGACATTTTAGGGATTTTCATAATTCCGATTCAAGCCTTCTGAAACTAACAGCAATTGACCAAGTCTCCATGGGCCAGAGAGGAGGAGATCTTTTTAGAAGACTGGCACAGATTGAAAGCCGATGGATCTACCGCCTCCAAACAGTAACTCCTAAGGGCCTTAACGAAAACTTCGGGTTTAGTTCTTTCTTATAGGGATTGGTATCTTTTATGTGGGTTGTGGGGGGGTTTTCTTATCTTCATTACTTTTTCTTTATATTTTTATTTTCTTTAGAAATAATGGTTATTATTATTATTTTGTGTATTTTCGTTTTTAACAAATGTATTTTTTCATAGGTTTACTTACCTTTGTGACCGTAATATTTCCCTTTGGAATGAGTGTCTCTTGACCGTGTTCACTGTGGGGGTCCGGTGGGACGTTTTGGGAAGTCTGAATCTAAGGATGGAATTGGTTTTAGTATCATGTCATATCTATGGACGCCTCTTTTTCAATATTATTATGTTCACATTGTTCACTTTTATTACATGTGTAGTTCATTTTAGTATTAGACTGTTTGTTCATTTATGATTTGTTTGTTCTTTTATGTTCACATATGTACCTAAGTGGACACCATGTATTATTTATTGTTTATCACATGGATTTATCACTTCTATCATATATGTTATTTATTAGTTGCTCTGTACAGCTATTTGCCTTATGCAACATGACAATATATTAGAATTTTCATTCACATACGTCACATAATATGCACCAGCCACTCTATTAGTGTCCCATTTAATGGCTCACAATCGAATCCATCTCCTATTAACCCCGGTCTCCTATGTGGTTTGACGCATGTGTTAGCTGCTGCGGCCGTCGGCGTTCTGGTGAGCGGGCATAGGGAGCAGGACGCATGCGCCGACTTTCAGACGGCCCATTCGAGCCTGCATTCCACGGCTGTAACCCAGGATGCCAAAAAGAGGGCTGATGTCAGCGGCACATGCGCAATCAAACACCACTTAATTACACACATGAACTAATCGAAACTCAGGTTCTCATTGGCTGTATTTTCCTATTTAAAATACACACCCCTTCCAACCTGCGTTCGCCTCCTGACGAAGGGACGAAACGCGCGTTGGGGCGCCTTGGGGATACCACACAGCACTGACCACCACCAATGTAAGTTGCCCTAATACCGTTAGAACTTTGTTTCAGCCGCGGCGGCACACTGATGTTAACTCAGCTATCATTAGGCTGACTCACTTCTCATTTATGCGGCTGGCTTTGTTGGTATAATATTAACAAATGGGCATCATACACACCGCGTTAAGGTTAGACACTTAATAGCGCTTATCATTATATATGCCAGTGCCCCTGATATTGCAATCTTGTATTCCAGCCGCTGAGGTACACTGATACTGATGCAACCTTATTAGGCTGATATACTATTGACTTAAACGGCTGTTTTTTTGGTATGATACTATCACAAGGGCGTTATACATTGCTTATAGGTCTGACTATTTGTGGTTTCATCCCCAATTTTAATATTGGTTGGTAGTACCTGTTTTCTATATTTACTTATTTTCATTTGTACATTTTCTATGTTTTGTACATATTTTTGCATTTGGATTTTTGTTTAATAAAATTTATACATCTTTATAACAACACTTTATACTGTTTCTTCTTGGTACAATCATTATTGTTTCAGTTATGTGCTTTGATTTTGAGGGTTTTTTGTTGAGTGCATGTAATGTAAGAAGCAAAGTATTTGTCATTGTACTATACCTATATTTCTGCCGTATCGGAGCATCATGAATTGTGGTATGTGTTAAAGGGGCCCACTGAGACTCTGTCACCCGGGGCCCACAAAAACCTGTAGCCAGCCCTGCCCCACCACAACTTTAGCCAAATAACCCCCAGTTTTCAATGCATTACTATTATTATAAAGTAAATTAAGGTTGACAAGCTTAAGTAATAAGAATTTATGTCGTTAGCATTGAAAGGGGCACTGTAGGTGTGTTTATGTCACGGGTGTATCGCCACGAAGATCATCGCGATTTCACATTCTGACTTCTCGCAGCTGAGTTGTTGGTGCTTGGTGTTTGTTGGCAGTGAGGGAGTTAATTCTACCTTTCTCTGTGCTTAGACTAGGTCCAGCCTCGCCCGGCTGCAGTGTATTAGGCACTAATTAGCTTCCTTCAAATACCTGCCAGTCTGCTTGAGAATTGTCGGTGAAAGCATTCATTCAGACCAGCAGAGCGGATCGTTTTTGAGAAGACTTAAGCTAAGAGTGCCTGTTGTGGTTTATCCTCTCCTCGCTTATTGTTTATCTCCTTAACCTTTTGTGTTCCCTCTGTAGTTGAAGTTTTGTATGCAAGGCAGTATTTACTTTACCCCTTGTCTGTCTCGTTTGTCTTATACTGTTTATAAGCTGTGACCTGCCCATTCCCTGTGGTGGTAATCAGGGTCCTTCTCAGGACTAGATTACAGTGTTCAGGGATCTACAGGAGACAGGGTTACGCTGGCGGCCTGGACCTCTGTACCATTAACAGTACCTCCAGGTAGAGGGACTAGTCAGGACCCCAGTTTAGGGTCAGCATAGACCCCGGTCCACCTCTATCCTGAGACAGCGTGACATTTTCACCGACCACACTAAAGATTCTCCCCAGCCACCATGGATCCAGTAGCCCAGCTAGCTCAGCAGTTGCAGAGTTTGTCCATGGAGCTGACGGACGTTAAGTCCAAGGTTTTGTACCCCCTGGAGCAAACCAGATCTGAACCTAAAGTAGCTCTCCCGGACAGGTTCACTGGTGGGCGGGACAAATTTTTTACCTTCCGGGAGGCATGTAAATTATATTTTCGGCTGCGGCCTCGGTCGTCGGGGAATGAAGATCAGAGGGTGGGAATTGTCATCTCGCTCTTACAAGGGGACCCTCAATCCTGGGCGTTCTCTCTTCCTCCAGGCTCCCGGCTCTCCAGTCAGTAGATCGATTTTTTACAGCCCTGGGTCTGGTATATGATGACCCGGATCGGGTCTCCCTTGCTGAAACGAAGTTACGTAAGATACAGCAGGGAGATCGTCCGGCGAAGGAATTTTCTTCAGAGTTCCGTAGATGGGCCACAGATACTCAGTGGAATGACCCAGCTCTTAGGAGCCAGTTTTGTCAAGGGTTATCTGACAAATTAAAAGATGTGTTGGCTCAGTATGATTCTCCCCCGTCACTGGAGGCCGCTATGGCCATTGCTATTCGCATTGATAGATGGCTTCGGGAGAGGTGCGGGGGGAACTCCACCCCCTGTGATGACTCCACCTTCTACTAAAGTCCCTTATATTGAGGTTCCCCTGGTTTGTTCCGAGGAACCTATGCAGTTAGGAGGGACATCATTCCGAGGGAGGGGATCGGTGGTGCGCCGCAAGACAAGAAAGTGTTTCTTCTGCGGGAGAAAGGGACATTTTATTGAGGGGTGTCCATCCCGTACTTTACTGAGCAAGAAGTCGCCGGAAAACTTTTAATCCCAGGTTGTGTGGTGGACGACAATCTGGGAGTATGTATTTCGTCCCCAGGTCCATCTCAGTTTCTCGTACCAGCAGAGGTGGTGGTAGGTACGAGAACTGAGAGGATTTCTGTTCTTCTGGATAGTGGGGCCGGGGCTAATCTTGGTGGACGCTCGGTTTGCCCAGGTGCAAGGTATGCAACTGAGTGTATTGGCCAAACCTATCCCCATATTCTCTATTGACGCCAGGCCTCTCGGTCAAGGTAACTTTTTGCAAGCCGTGCATAACATAGACCTTCGAGTGGGGGCAATACATAAAGAACTATTGTCTTGTTATGTGTTGGAGGGTCTTCCCACTCCTATTGTGTTGGGTCTTCCTTGGTTAACTAAACATAACCCAGTTATTAATTGGCAATCCAGAGAGATAAGCCAGTGGGGTGAATTTTGCAATAGGAACTGCATGAACACGGTCATCGGTGCGGTTGTGCCTAGAACCTTACCTCCTTTTCTGGTGGACTTTGAGGATGTGTTTTCAGAGGAAGGGTGTCAAGAATTACCTCCTCATCGCGCGTGTGACTGTTCTATAAAATTGCTTCCTGATGCCAAGTTGCCTAAATCTAGGTTATATAACCTTTCTGGTCCTGAGAGGCAAGCTATGAAGGATTATATTTCGGAAAGTCTGGCCAAGGGGCATATTAGACCTTCATCTTCCCCGGTGGCCGCGGGGTTCTTCTTTGTGAAGAAGAAAGATGGAGGCCTACGCCCTTGCCTGGATTTCCGTGAGCTTAATCGGATTACGGTCCGAGATCCGTATCCGCTCCCACTTATTCCCGATCTCTTCAATCAGATTGTGGGCGCCAAATGGTTCTCTAAGTTGGATCTCAGGGGGGCGTATAATCTGATTAGGATGAAGGAGGGGGATGAGTGGAAGACGGCGTTTAACACTCCGGAGGGACATTATGAGAACCTTGTCATGCCATTCGGTCTGACTACTGCCCCGGCGGTGTTTCAACATTTTGTTAATGACATCTTTCGCCACCTAGTGGGACAGTTTGTTGTCATTTATCTAGATGACATCTTAATTTACTCGCCGTATCTTGTGTCTCATCATGAGCATGTGAGACAGGTGTTGCAGATCTTGCGAGACAATAAACTGTACGCCAAATGGGAGAAGTGTGTATTCGCCGTACAGGAACTTCAGTTTTTAGGATTCCTGGTGTCAGCTTCCAGTTTCCGTATGGACCCTGGGAAAGTGAAGGCAGTGCTTGAGTGGGATCGGCCAGAGGATCTTAAGGCACTGCAGCGTTTCCTGGGGTTTGCTAACTACTACCGGAAATTTATTCGTAATTTCTCATCCGTTGTCAAACCTCTCACTGACATGACAAAAAAAGGGACGGATTTTTCAAGGTGGTCTGACAAAGCTTGTCAAGCATTTTCCTCCTTGAAAAAATGTTTTGCTTCGGCACCCATACTCATTCAACCGGATGCATCACAACCGTTCATTCTGGAGGTAGACGCGTCTGACGTAGGGGTGGGTGCGGTATTATCTCAAGGTCCGTCCCCTGGTAAATGGCATCCGTGCGCTTTCTTCTCTAAAAAATTGTCGTCCGCTGAGAGGAATTATGATGTCGGCAATAGGGAACTCTTGGCCATTAAGTTGGCTTTTGAAGAGTGGCGTCATTTTTTGGAGGGGGCAGTCCACCCGGTCACCGTCATTACTGATCACAAGAACCTGCTGTATTTAGAGTCTGCAAAACGTCTGAATCCCAGACAAGCTAGATGGTCGTTGTTTTTTACCAGGTTTAATTTTGTCGTCACATATCGTCCTGGGTCAAAAAATGTAAAGGCTGATGCCTTATCTCGTAGTTTCCCGGGGGCCAGGAAGACGGATGACCCGGTTCCTATCCTTCAGGAGGGAGTAGTGGTGTCGGCTGTATGCTCTGAGCTTGAGGAGGAGGTATTGGAGGCTCAGGGGGACGCCCCTGTAGGACCTCCAGGGAAACTGTTTGTTCCAGATCAGTTAAGACAAAAGGTTATAGAGGCACATCATAATTCTGCTTTGGCAGGACACCCAGGGAGTAAAGCAACTGTGGATCTCCTTTCAAGCCGGTTTTGGTGGCCTAACTTAAATAAGGAGGTGGTAACTTTTGTCGCGTCCTGTGGGGTTTGTGCGCGCTCTAAGACCCCACATACCCGTCCGTCTGGGGCCCTCTTACCTTTGAAAATCCCGGAGCGACCATGGACCCATCTGTCTATGGACTTCATTACGGACCTTCCTCCGTCTTCAGGTAAAACTGTCATACTAGTTGTAGTTGACAGGTTCAGTAAGATGGCACATTTTATTGCTCTTCCTGCTCTTCCTAATGCTAAAACTCTGGTGCAGGTGTTCATTGGGGAGATTGTGAGACTTCACGGGTTGCCTTCCGATGTGGTGTCGGATCGGGGGTCTCAGTTTGTGTCCAAATTCTGGAAGGCATTTTGTTCACGGCGGGGGATGCAATTGTCATTTTCTTCAGCTTTTCATCCACAGACCAATCCACAGCTTTTCATCCACAGACAGAGTGTCTGAATCAGAGCTTAGAGACATATCTCCGGTGTTTTGTCTCAGAGAACCAGGAGGACTGGTCTTCTTTCTTGCCTCTGGCAGAGTTCGCTCTTAACAATAGGCGGAGCGAGTCCACTGGTAAGTCCCCGTTTTTTGGGGCATATGGTTTTCACCCCCAGTTTTGTACTTGTACTTTCAATGGGGGGGGCTCTTCTGGGGTTCCTGAGGAGGAACGATTTTCGTCGTCACTTGCTTCAGTGTGGAGAGGAGTGCTGAATAATCTGAGTACTATGGGGAACCGATACAAACGTATGGCTGATAGGAGGATAGTGTCTGGTCCGGACCTAAGTGTGAACGATCTAGTATGGTTGTCTACCAAGAATATAAAGCTTAAGGTTCCCTCCTGGAAACTCGGTCCCAGGTTCATCGGGCCATACAGGATCAGTTCGATAATTAATCCGGTGGCATTCCGTCTTGACCTCCCTCCTACGTTTAAAATCCACAATGTGTTCCACAAATCGTTGCTTAAGAGGTACGTGGCGCCAGTTATACCGTCACCTCTACCTCATTGACTCACGTCTGAATCACCGGTCCCTTCAGTATTTGGTTCATTGGAAGGGGTATGGTCCTGAGGAGAGGACGTGGGTTCCTGCGTCTGATATTAACGCAGTCCGATTGGTTCGGGCCTTCCACACAACTCACCCAGACAGACCTGGCCCTGAGGGTCCGGAGGCCCTCGTAGAAGGGGGGGTACTGTCACGGGTGTATCGCCACAAAGATCGTCGCGATTTCACATTCTGACTTCTCGCAGCTGAGTTGTTGGTGCTTGGTGTTTGTTGGCAGTGAGGGAGTTAATTCTACCTTTCTCTGTGCTTAGACTAGGTCCAGCCTCACCCGGCTGCAGTGTATTAGGCACTAATTAGCTTCCTTCAAATACCTGCCAGTCTGCTTGAGAATTGTCGGTGAAAGCATTCATTCAGACCAGCAGAGCGGATCGTTTTTGAGAAGACTTAAGCTAAGAGTGCCTGTTGTGGTTTATCCTCTCCTCGCTTATTGTTTATCTCCTTAACCTTTTGTGTTCCCTCTGTAGTTGAAGTTTTGTATGCAAGGCAGTATTTACTTTACCCCTTGTCTGTCTCGTTTGTCTTATACTGTTTATAAGCTGTGACCTGTCCATTCCCTGTGGTGGTAATCAGGGTCCTTCTCAGGACTAGATTACAGTGTTCAGGGATCTACAGGAGACAGGGTTACGCTGGCGGCCTGGACCTCTGTACCATTAACAGTACCTCCAGGTAGAGGGACTAGTCAGGACCCCAGTTTAGGGTCAGCATAGACCCCGGTCCACCTCTATCCTGAGACAGCGTGACAGTTTACTGTCCTCCACTCCTGCCGACTTATCTTCCCCATTGACTTACATTGGGGTCGGGTTGAGTTTCAGTCGGAACATCGAGTTTTTCCGATAGTCGGCCGATTTCATTTGACTCGACTTTTGGGAAAGTCGGGTGGTCCGAAACCCGACTCTACTCTCCCGGAGGCAAAGTCACTCATCTCTAATCAGGGGTATAAGAGACCGGAAGCCGCCCTGCACGGTGCATTCAGCTCCGGATTGAAATAGCATAGGGAGAGTCAGATTTGGCGATTTCTTAGTCAGTGTGGGGTCTACCATCCTAAATTACTCAAATCCTGATGAACCAACAGTCCAACAGTCCTTCTAAGGCCGGCGTCACACTGCCAAGTTTGATGCGAGTTAGTCGCACGACTTTCTCGCATCAACGCCCGGCACGGCCGCCTGCTCTCGGAGCCGAGTGTGCGGCTGCATGTATTTCTATGCTGCGATTGTCACCGATTGTGGGTCGACAATCGCCAATGCAAGTCTATGGGTGTGATGAAAAATCTGATTGCAAACGGACCGCATGTGTGACTTGCGATTAATTCGCACCAGTGTCCTTTAGAAAAGCCGGCAATTCATCCCCGGCTATACTGTAAAATCACACTGACAGCTTTAATAAAGAAAGGACAGAATACATATACACACATAGAATACATATATATATATACAGTATATATATATATATATATATATATATATATACATGTCATTGAGACATGTATATATATATTATATATATATATATATACATATATTTATAGTTCATGCACTTCTGCATAGTGTAATAGCCACTAATTCAATTGCCGGCTTTTGCGAAATTACAGAACCCGACATGAAATGACACATTTACATACAGTTAACCATGTCATTTCATGTAGTTTGATATATGGTTTTCACTAACAATTACATGAGTGTATGTGTGAAAAATTTCACACATGTAGGGGTTAATTAAAGGTGTAAATTTATTGAAAAAAATGCGTGGGCTCCTGTGCTATTTTCTCAACCAGACAGACAAAGCCAGCGAGTGGGGGCAGATAATAATAGCCTAGGGAGGGTGCATTTATTTTGTTGCCCCCCTGGCTACTACCATCTGCCCCCAGCCACCCCAGAAAAGGCAAATCTATAATTAGATTCGCCCTTTCTGGCACTTAGCCCATCTATTCCCATTGCCCCGTAGCGGTGGCGAATGGGTTAATAATGGGTTAAAGCCACTTTGCTATTGAAAGGTAACTTTAAGCCAGGTTAATAATTGAGAGCTGTCAATTAGACAACTATCAATTATTAATCCTATTGAAGGAAATAAAAAAAACACACACACTTTAATAAAAAATAATTTTAATGAAATAATAACACATTTTTTGACCATCTTTTATTTAACTGGTGATCCATGCGAAGCCCTTGTTCTCCTGTAATAAAGAAAAAATAATAAAGCAACATTAATCTTACCTATCCGGTGCTCTGTCAGGTTACTGTCACGGGTGTGTCGCTGCGAAGATCGTCGCGATTGCACACCCTGACTTCTCACAGCTGAGTTTCTGCTGCTGGGTGTTTTTCGGCAGTGAGAGAGTTAATTCTCCCAATCTCTGTCGTCCGCGGAGAGGATTTATGATGTCGGCAATAGGGAACTCTTGGCCATTAAGTTAGCTTTTGAGGAGTGGCGTCATTTTTTGGAGGGGGCAGTCCACCCAGTCACCGTCATTACTGATCACAAAAACCTGCTATATTTAGAGTCCGCTAAACGTCTGAATCCCAGACAAGCTAGGTGGTCGTTGTTTTTTACCAGGTTTAATTTTGTCGTCACATATCGTCCTGGGTCAAAAAATGTTAAGGCGGATGCCTTATCTCGCTGTTTCCCAGGGGCTGGGAATACGGAGGACCCGGTTCCGGTCCTTCAGGAGGGGGTGGTGGTGTCGGCAGTATGCTCTGAGCTTGAGGAGTAGGTATTGGAGGCTCAGGGGGACGCCCCTGTAGGACCTCCAGGGAGACTGTTTGTTCCAAATCAGTTGCGACAAAAGGTGATCGAGGCACACCATAATTCAGCTTTGGCAGGACACCCAGGGAGTAAAGCAACTGAGGATCTCCTCTCGCGCCGGTTTTGGTGGCCTAACTTACATAGGGAGGTGGTAACTTTTGTCGCGTCCTGCGAGGTTTGTGCGCGCTCTAAGACCCCACATACCCGTCCGTCTGGGACCCTCTTACCTTTGAAGATCCCGGAGCGTCCGTGGACTCATCTGTCTATGGACTTCATTACGGACCTCCCGCCATCTTCGGGTAAAACAGTCATACTCGTTGTAGTGGACAGGTTCAGCAAGATGGCACATTTTATCGCTCTTCCTGCTCTTCATAATTCTAAAACTCTTGCGCAGGTGTTTATTGGGGAGATTGTAAGACTTCACGGGGTACCCTCCGATGTGGTGTCGGATCGGGGGTCTCAGTTTGTGTCCAAATTCTGGAAAGCATTTTGTACACGGCGGGGGATGCAGTTGTCATTTTCATCGGCTTTTCACCCGCAGTCCAATGGTCAGACAGAGCGTCTGAACCAGAGCTTGGAGACATATCTCCGGTGTTTTGTGTCAGAGAACCAGGAGGACTGGGCTTCTTTCTTGCCTCTGGCGGAGTTTGCTCTAAATAATAGGCGGAGCGAGTCCACTGGTAAGTCCCCGTTTTTTGGGGCATATGGTTTTCACCCCCAGTTTTGTACTTTCAATAGGGGGGGCTCTTCTGGGGTTCCTGAGGAGGAACGATTTTCGTCGTCACTTGCTTCAGTGTGGAGAGGAGTGCTGAATAATCTGAGTACTATGGGGAACCGATACAAACGTATGGCTGATAGGAGGAGAGTGTCTGGTCCGGACCTAAGTGTGAACGATCTGGTATGGTTGTCTACCAAGAATATAAAACTTAAGGTTCCCTCCTGGAAACTCGGTCCCAGGTTCATCGGGCCATACAAGATCAGTTCTATAATTAATCCGGTTGCATTCCGTCTTGACCTCCCTCTCACATTTAAAATTCATAATGTGTTCCACAGATCGTTGCTTAAGAGGTATGTGGCGCCGGTGATACCTTCACCTTTACCTCCTCCTCCTGTGGTGGTCAATGGTAACTTGGAGTTCCAGGTGTCGAGAGTCATCGATTCACGTCTGAATCGCCGTTCCCTTCAGTACCTTGTTTATTGGAGGGGGTATGGTCCTGAGGAGAGGATGTGGGTTCCTGCGTCGGATATTAACGCAGACCGATTGGTTCGGGCCTTCCACACTACTCACCCAGATAAACCCGGCCCTGAGGGTCGAGGGGGGGTACTGTCACGGGTGTGTCGCTGCGAAGATCGTGATCCGTGCGAAGCCCTTGTTCTCCTATAATAAAGCAACATTAATCTTACCTATCCGGTGCTCTGTCAGGTTACTGTCACGGGTGTGTCGCTGCGAAGATCGTCGCGATTGCACACCCTGACTTCTCACAGCTGAGTTTCTGCTGCTGGGTGTTTTTCGGCAGTGAGAGAGTTAATTCTCCATCTCTCTGTGCTGGACAAGACCAGCCTCGCTCAGCTGCAATTAATGTTGCGATAATTGGATTTCTTCATATACCTGCCTGTCTGCTAGGGAAGTGTCGGTGAAAGCATTCATGCAGACCAGCAGAGCGGATCATATTGAGAAGTCTAAAGCTAAGAGTACCTGTTGTGGTTTTCTCCTCTCCTCGCTTTATTATTTATCTCCTTACCATTTGGTGTTCCCTCTGTAGTTGTTGTTTTGTATGCAAGGTGTCTTTTATTTTACCCCTTGTACTGTCTCGTTCATCTTATACTGTGTGTAGGCAGCTACCTTCCGTTCCCTGTGGTGGTAATCAGGGTCCTTCTCAGGACTAGATTACAGTTGTCAGGGATTCACAGGAGATAGGGTTATGCTGGCGGCCTGGACCTCTGTACCATCAACAGAACCTCCAGGTAGAGGGATTAGTCAGGACCCCAGCTTAGGGTCAGCATAGACCCCGGTCCTCCTTATGCAGAGACAGCGTGACATTTACACGCTGTAATATTTTACAAAGGGTTAACTGCCTTACAGCTATCAGCACAGCTAATACTGGCTGCTCAGCTGTAAGCCCCTGAATGAATGAGTTCCTCTCCCGGCGACAGGAGAGGAAGTGATTAGTGTGGGAAGCTTAATTGATTGCTTCCCACAGTAATTAGTTCACTTCAGGTCAGCCGGGGACACCACACAGCATCAGTGACGTCAGAGGGAGTTCCGGCTGACCTGAAGTGACCTGATTACCATGGGAAGAAATCAATTAAGCTTCCCACAGTAATTACTTCCTCTCCTGTCGCCCTTAAGATAAGCTCATTCATTCGTGGGCTTACAGCTGAGCAGGCAGCATTAGCTGCACTGCTTGGCTGTAAGGCAGTTAACCCTTTGTTAAGGATTACAGCGTGGGACCTGACAGAGCGGCGGATAGGTAAGAATAATGTTGTTTTATTATTTTTTCTTTATTACAGGAGAGCAAGGTCTTCGCTCGGATTAAATAAAAGATGGTCAAAAAAATGTGTGTTTATTTCATTAAAATTATTTATTATTAATGTGTGTGTGTTAGGGTTTGAGTTCCCGCTGCTGCACAAGGGGAGTCTCGAACCAGTCCCGCTGCGGTCCCCCATCCATCTCCGGCCGCAGTGGAGCCTGTTCAGCAAAGACGTCGGTCTCAGTGTCTCGTCTGGTCTAATGCTGCCTCTTCAGGTTCTGCTATCATAGCCAGTACTGGTCAGCGGCGAGCAGACGTCTTTAGGTCTAAGTCCTTTGTTGCTTCGTCTGAGCATGCCCAGGGTGAGATCTCCCATTGGAGATCAGGGGTCACATGTTTAGACACAGCTGCCACTCCTACTGGTCCTACAGGAAGGTCCTCTGGCTGTTGATGTTCTGAAGCAGCCTCCCATTGGTCCTTCCTGGAAGGTCTTTTTCTCATGGCTGCTATAAAAGGCTGTCCTTACTGCATGGCCGTGCGCTAGGATCAATTGCATTATGTGCTTTGCACCAGTGTGATCATGTACGCATGTGGTTAGGGCTTGGCTGAAATAAGCCCCTAGAATACCGGCACCTCCGGTGAGAAGATTTGGGTGCACGTGGTCAGGACTTGGCTGAAATAAGCCCCTAGAATACCGGCTTCTCGCGTGAGGAGATTTCTTGATGGCGTTGCTGTCTGCATGATCACGGACTGCTATCCGCACAGCAGTTATCTGTGTATCCCTGTGGGGTTAACAGGACACAGTACCTATCTCTGAGTCTTTACCTCAGTGACTCTGTGGTGTAACAGAGTTCGCTTATATCGCCATATAGCGCTGTGGCATTCCCGCTAGCAGCTCTGTGGATTAACAGAGTTAGCATTAACTGCCACAGCGCGCCACAGCGTTTATTTTAGCGACTCTGCGGGATAACAGAGTTCGCTACTTACGCCATTTTACCAGCAGCAGGCTCTGCCTGCACGGTGGACCCCGGGCTGCGAACGCACCTCTCTACATCTTATATTTGGTGCGTTCCGCAGACCCTAACATAATCCTAGTGCAAGGGTCTGGCTAGTAAAATGGCGGATGAACAGTGTTTACAGCTGTACATCCAGCAGCTGGAGGGTAGGTTGGCGGCTCTTGAGCGCACAACCTCAGCTGTGGATGTTACCGCAGTCGCTGTTCAGGCTGCTAGCGTAGCTGCAGCGAGCTTGTCCTCTGCCACCTCTGCCCCTACATTGTCCCACCTCCCGCTTCCAAA
The DNA here is from genome assembly GCA_033576555.1 of Oophaga sylvatica. Taxonomy (NCBI): domain Eukaryota; kingdom Metazoa; phylum Chordata; class Amphibia; order Anura; family Dendrobatidae; genus Oophaga; species Oophaga sylvatica. Next base: position 246,179,595 of record JARQOD010000003.1, on the reverse strand, counting down.
CAAGTTTGCTGGTGACAGCAAGCAATGTCGGGGATTCGTGAGTCAGCCCTCCATACACATCGAGCTTCGGGCTGCACGTTTCCCCACGGATTGGGCACAAGTGGGCTTTGTGATAGCTCTTCTGTCAGGCAGAGCGTTGGAGTGGGCAACGCCACTGTGGGAGCGCGACGACCGTGTGGTGCAGAGCGCTTCTCGTTTTCTGGAGGCTCTGAAAAAGGTTTTTCTAGGACCTCAGGTCACCCACGATACGGCGCTCCAACTGCTGGCAAGTACCCAGGGTTCAGCTTTGGTCAGCCATTTTGCTGTCCAATTTCGGACTCTGGCCTCGGAAATAGAGTGGCCAGATAAAGTCCTCATTCCCGTGTTCTAGAGAGGACTGGCGGGTCATGTGAAAGACGCCTTGGCTACCAGGGAGATTCCTGCCACACTGGAGAAGCTTATAGCTATTTCCACCCGCGTCGACCTCCGTATCCACGAGCAGAGGCTGGAACGTGCCCAGTGTAGGCAGAGGGTTCGGTTGGCTCCTACCTTCGCCACCCCTCTGGAGTCGCCCATTCAGGCGCCCGACCTTCAGGAGGTTGCTCCTACGGGATCTAAATCTCGGGTCACTCGTCCATCCCCGATTTGTTATATGTTATGAATGTGCTAGAGATGGTTTCTGAGCAGAGACTCCCTCTGGTGGTTACAGACAGTACTGAACCTTTCAGCGAGGAATGGCAATCTGGGATCAATGACTGGTCTGATATAAGGGAGGATTCCTCCCATGATGGTAGCCGGTGATCAATTGTTCTTGTCTCAATTGTGGTTCCTGGTTCATTTGGAAGTTTGCTGAGTCTTGCCTGCATCTTCTGCTATCAGATAAGATATTTTCTGCTTTTATTTTTGTGCTTGCTTTTTGCATTGTTCCCTGCATTTCTGTGGAGGTCAGCCAGGTCCCCTCCGGGGGCTTGTGCTCCACTCAGTTTGTCTGAAGCCACTGTTATTTGTTCATTTGCTTTTTCCTGTTTTTTCAGTGGCCGCGGCTTAGTTTTGTTACACCAGAGATCTGATTTAGGGGGTAGAGATCGTGTGATCTCAGGTGTTTATGCAATCAGAAGAGTTGGTATTTTTTAGGGGTTTTTTTGGATTGCAGTGAGTATCCTTTCCTGTACTTTTCTGTCTAGACAGATTGGGCCCCAGCGTTTGCTCATTCTATTTTCTGTCTGTGTCCGTGCTTCTTCTTCTCTAACCGCCATTACATGTTTGGGGGCTTCCTATTTTCTTTGGGGATCTGCTCCGGGGCAGATAGCTTTCATCTTTCTGCCTTTAGGTGTAGTTATCTCTCAGGCTGTGACGAGGCGTCTAGGATCAACGTAGGAATGCTCCACTGCTACCTCTAGTTGTGTGGATAGTTCAGGTTACTGCAATTCAATAGGTTCCAGCCTCTCTGGTGTATTGCCATTTTTACTTATTCTCCTCAACTACCAAAACATAACAGTTATATTTGCCAGCAGCAGGGACATTTTGCCAACCGATGTCCACAGCGATTTAATAAACGGTCGCGCCCAGTAACCGTAGGAACAGGGTCACTGGACGCCATGAGTTTTTCCCCTAAAGTGCTCCTCAAGGGGATAATTACCCACGGTTCTACCACCCTAAACGTCAAGCTGTGTGTGGATTCTGGGGCAGAGGGGAATTTTATGTCGTCCTCCTTTGCTTCTCGCCACACCATGCCTTTGATGTTGCTGGCTGAACCAGTGTCGGTACGGGTGTTGAACGGAGCAATTCTGCCCACACAAATCACCCATCAGTCTATCCCACTCACCTTGTCTATATCTCCTTCCCATCAGGAGAATATATCATTTTTTATCCTCTCTGAGGGTATACTGTAGATGAGGTTTTGTTGGGATTACCCTGGCTCCGCCACCACTCTCCCCATATTGAGTGGTCTTCAGGGAGATTTCTGGGTTGGGGTAATTTGTGTAAAGGCAGATGCATTAGGGACAGCGTGCAGGTCACCACCACTGAGATACCCATAGACCTCTCTCCTCTTCCCAAGGTCTATTGGTCCTATGCCGACATTTTCTCGAAGAAGGCTGCGGAGACTCTTCCGCCTCATCACCTCTATGACTGTCCTATCGACCTCTTGCCTGGTGCTGAGCCTCCTAGAGGAAGGGTTTATCCCCTCTCTCTTCCTGAGACAGAGGCCATGTCCCAATAATTCAGGAGAACTTGGCAAGGGGATTCATTAGGAAGTCGGTGTCACCAGCGGGAGCGGGGCTCTTCTTTGTGCAGAAGAAGAACGGATTAAGTCCATGCATTGATTATAGGGGTCTCAACGCTATTACCGTGAAAAATAAGTATCCTTTGCCGCTAATCTCTGAGCTCTTTGACAGACTTTGAGGAGCAAGGGTATTTACTAAACTAGACCTGCGGGGTGCGTATAACCTGATTCGCATCCGTGAGGGGGACGAATGGAAGACGGCATTTAACACCAGGGATGGGCATTATGAATATCTGGTAATGCCCTTTGGGCTCTGTAATGCCCCAGCTGTCTTCCAAGACTTTGTGAACGGGATATGTTGACCACCTCGGTGGTAGTCTATCTGGATGACATTCTCATCTTTTCTCCAGAAATGGCCTCCCACCGGAGAGATGTCTGCAAGGTCTTCGACCTCTTGCGAGCAAATTCCCTATATGCGAAGTTGGAGAAGTGCATGTTTGAGCAGGAGTCTCTACCTTTCCTGGGCTATATCATCTCCACCCAGGGATTGGCTATGGATCCTGCCAAACTACAGGCTGTAATGGATTGGCAAGAACCCCACTCCCTTAAAGCGGTGCAGCGCTTTATGGGGTTCATCAACTACTATCGCCAATTCATTCCCCACTTCTCTACTTTGGTAGCTCCCTTGATAGCCCTCACCAAGAAGGGAGCTAATCCCAAGTTATGGTCACAGGAGGTCTCCAAGGCCTTTACTTCAGTTAAATCTCATTTTGCTAGCGCTCCCATCTTACATCACCCTGATGTTGATAAGCCTTTTATATTGGAGGTAGATGCCTCATCCGTTGGCTCTGGAGCAGTCCTCTTCCAAAAGGATGCTCAAGGTCGGAAGCATCCTTGCTTCTTCTTTTCCAAGACCTTCACACCAGCGGAGAGGCATTATTCCAATGGGGACAGGGAGTTACTAGCCATGAAGTTGGCCTTTTCCGAGTGGAGACATCTCCTGGAGGAGGCTCGTTTTCCCTTTCAAGTTTTTACTGATCACAAAAACTTGGTTTATTTACAGACTGCCCAGCGGCTAAATTCTCGCCAGGCCAGATGGTCCTTGTTTTTCTCCCGGTTCCATTTCACCATCCATTTCCTCTCCGTTGAGAAGAACATTCATGCCGACGCTCTGTCTCGCTCCGTGGTATCCTCTGAACAGGTGGAGGAGGAGCCTCGGCTGATTGTCCCCACAGAGAGCCTAAGAACGGTGGCCCCGGTTTCGCTTGAGTCTGTGCCTCCAGGCAAGATTTTTGTGCCCACTAATTTGCGACCGGAGTTACTCTCTTGGGCACATTCGTCCAGGGTGGGTGGACATTTTGGGACAAAGAGGACATCTGAGTTGCTGGCGAGGACATACTGATGGCCACATATGGTCCGTGACGTCAGGGAATATGTTCAGGCGTGCGTCTCCTGTGCCAAGAATAAGTCCCCTCGACAACGGCCAGCTGGGCTACTTTTCCCTCTACCGGTGGCAGACAGGCCTTGGGAGATGGTCGGGATGGATTTTGTGGTGGGTTTACCCAAGTCTCGGGGCTGCACCATCATCTGGGTGATAACCGACCACTTCTCCAAAATGGTACACTTGGTGCTGTTACCACGGTTACCGTCTGCTGCATTATTCATTAGGCATATTTTCCGCCTACACGGTATGCCAGACAAAATTGTCAGTGATCGAGGTCCCTAGTTTGCGTCTCGGTTCTGGAGAGAGCTGTCGCTTACGCAGCATTGAGTTAATCTCTCCTCTGCATACCATCCTGAGACGAATGGGTTGGTAGAGAGGGCCAATCTGACCTTGGTCACATACTTGCGACATTTTGTCTCTGCCAGGCACAATGACTGGGCATCCTTGCTACCGTGGGCTGAGATCGCTCTAAATAATGCTGTGGCTGACTCCACTGGGCAGACCCCATTCCTCCTGAACTACGGTCAGCATCCACGGGTACCAGTGCCCATGCCCGTGTCTTTCACCGATTCCAGGGTGGCAGACTGAGCTGTGGAGGCACGGGACATTTGGGACCGAACCCAGGATACCATTCAGGCCTCCAAAGAGAAGATGAGGTCTTCGGCTGATGCCCATCGGCGCCCCGCTCCTACATTTGCTCCGGGTGACCTAGTGAGGCTCTCTGACTGTAACATCAGTGTACGTGTAGAGTCCACCAAGTTGGCTCCTCGCTTTTTGGGTCCCTTTAAAGTTCTTGAGCAGGTGAACCCGGTGGTTTACCGCCTAGCCCTTCCGCATCGCCTTGGTATCACCGACACTTTTCACGTGTCCCTCCTGAAACCCATGGCCATTTCCCGGTTTTCCGAGTCATCTGCCGGGACATTGGGTTCATCTACCGATGATCATGAGGTGAACGCCATTGTTGGGTGCAAGGTGTTACGAGGCAAAAAATTTTATTTGGTGGATTGGAGGCGTTATGGGCCTGAGAATAGGTCCTTGGAGCCTGCCGAGCATGTTCACGCTCCGCAGCTCATCGCTGCCTTTGAGCGCAGCGAGGCCCAAAGAAGGGGGGGCCCTAGGAGGGGGGGTAATGATAGGGTTCGAGTTCCCACTCCTTCACAAGGGGAATCTTGACCTGTTCCCGCTGCGGTCCCCCATCCGTCTCCGGCTGCAGTGGTTCCGGCTGACCTGAAGTGACCTGATTACCGTGGGAAAAAATCAATTAAGCTTCCCACAGTAATCACTTCCTCTCCTGTCACCCTGAAGATAAGCTCATTCATTCGTGGGCTTACAGCTGAGCAGGCAGCATTAGCTGCACTGCTTGGCTGTAAGGCAGTTAACCCTTTGTTAAGGATTACAGCGTGGGACCTGACAGAGCAGCGGATAGGTAAGAATAATGTTGTTTTATTATTTTTTCTTTATTACAGGAGAGCAAGGGCTTCGCTCGGATTACCAGTTAAAAAAAGATGTGTGTTTATTTAATTAAAATTATTTATTGTTAATGTGTGTGTGTTAGGGTTCGAGTTCCCGCTGCTGCACAAGGGAAGTCTCGAACCAGTCCCGCTGCGGTCCACAATCCATCTCCGGCCGCAGTGGAGCCTACTCAGCAAAGACTTCGGTCCCAGGACTTTGCCGGTCTAATGCTGTGCAGAGACTTGCTGCTGCCTCTTCAGGTTCTGCTATTATAGCCAGTACTGGTCAGCGGCGAGCAGACGTCTTTAGGTCTAAGCCCTTTGTTGCTTGAGGAGATTTGGGTGCACAAGGTCAGGGCTTGGCTGAAATAAGCCCCTAGAATACCGGCTTCTCCGGTGAGGAGATTGCTTGATTGCGTTGCTGTCTGCATGATCACGGACTGCTATCCGCACAGCAGTTATCTGTGTATCCCTGTGGGGTTAACAGGACACAGCACCTATCTCTGCGTCTTTACCTTAGCGACTCTGTTGTGTAACAGAGTTCGCTTATATCGCCATATAGCGTTCGCATTAACTGCCACAGCGCGCTAAGGCGTTTATTTTAGCGACTCTGTGGGATAACATTTTACTAGCAGCAGGCTTTGCCTGCACGGTGGACCCCGGGCTGCGAACGCACCTCTCTACATCTTATATTTGGTGAGTTCCGCAGACCCTAACAGTGTGTTTTTTTATTTCATACAATAGGATTAACAATTGATAGTTGTCTAATTGACAACTCTCAATTATTAGCCTGGCTTAAAGTCACCTTTCAATAGCAAGGTGGCTTTAACCTATTATTTACCCATTCGCCACCACTACAGGGCAATGGGAATAGACGGGCAAAGTGCCAGAAAGGGCGCATCTAACTATAGATTTGCCTTTTCTGGGGAGGCTGGGGGCAGATGGTAGTAGCCAGGGGGGCCACAAAATAAATGCTCCCTCCCTTGGCTATTATTATCTGCCCCCACTCGCTGACTTTGTCTGTCTGGTTGAGAAAATAGCGCGGGAGCCCATGCATTTTTTTTCAACACATTTACACCTTTAATTAACCCCTACATGTGTGAAATTTTGCACACATACACTCATGTAATTGTTAGCGAAAACCATATATCAAACTACATGAAATGACATGGTTAACTGTATGTAAACGTGTCATTTCTTGTCGGGTCTGTAATTTCACAAAAGCTGGCAATTGAATTAGAGGCTATTACACTATTTAGAACTGCATGAACTATAAATATATGTATATATATATATATATATATATATGTATGTCTAAATGACATATATATATATATGTTAGGGCTGGCGGAACGCACAAAATAAATAGTAGGTGCGTTCGCAGCCCGGGGTCCACCGTGCAGGCAGAGCCTGCTGCTAGTAAGATGGCGGTATAAGCGAACTCTGTTACTTCACAGAGTCGCAGACATAGATGCTGTAGCACTATATGGCAGTATAAGCAAACTCTGTTACACCACAGAGTCACTGAGGTAGAGACGCAGAAATAGAGACTGTGTCCTGTTAACACCACAGGGATACACAGATAACTGCTGTGTGGATAGCAGTCCGTGATCATGCATTCAGCAACGCAAACAAGCAACTCCTAACCGGGGAAGCCGGTATTCTAGGGGCTTATTTCAGCCATGCCCTGAACACCTGCATACAAATGTCCTCACCGGAGGTGCCGGTATTCTAGGGACTTATTTCTGCCGAGCCCTAACCAAATGCGTGCATGATCACACTGGCGCAAAGCACATAATGCAATTGATCCTAGCGCACGGCCGTGCGGTAAGGACAGCCTTTTATAGCAGCCACGAGAAAAAGACCTTCCAGGACTGACTAATGGGAGGCTGCTTCAGAACATCAACAGCCAGAGGACCTTCCTGAAGGACACACTGGCGCGAAGCACATAATGCAATTGATACTAGCGCATGTGAGTCACCTTCCCAGGGCCGTGGGGGTACTCGGATCCGAGCCCATTAACTTCTATAGGGATGTCATGGCAACACAGCTCAGTCTGTGGCCCTGGGCGCTCACCATAAATGGGGGATATTTACAGCTGAATGAATATTGGTATGGGGATTTGTGACGCCACCTGTAGTACCTGGTCAGGGTGGCCAGCGCTGCTGTGCAGATCCACTGAAGGGTTGGTGTTGTGCAGCTATAGGTGTTAGGCCTCCCACAGGTGAGGCTGAGTCCTTCAGGGCAGGTAGATGTGTAGGGATGCAGGAAGGAAGGGAACCAGGCAATTAGGGGTAAAAAGAGGGACACACACACAAGTCACTTTGGTACCTTTACTGAAGATGTTGCAGGCACATCCCGGAGCACTGTAGGGTGAAGGGTGCACATCCAGATTCTCCCACTGAGTAGGTGTGTGGCCTCCTGTTCCTCGCCTTTCTGTATGAAGTCCTGGCCTGCATGTAGCTGGGCCTAACTTAGTCTCCGTCATGCACCTGGCTGACCTTGTGGTTGGGCCTTTTCTTGAAGTACACAGTCCCTGCTTGCAGTGCACTGCTTACCGGACTCTGTCCTCCTGGCCCGGTTACGTATCAGCTCTGTGGTGCTCCTGGGACCTGTAGTCCTCCTGGAACTCTGGTGTTCTCCTAATGGGTTGTGGAGATCCCTATAGGCTCGGACCCCGGCGTCCGGTAAATACTTGTTGAGGTGAGCTGGTAAGGCTCCTCTGCCTCCTTTTACTACTCTTTCCACTTGCCTTCGGCCTACTCGGGCCCTCACACAATTTACACACACTGGCAGTTGGTGGGCTGTCTCTTCTGCCGCTCTCGGAGCGTCGGCACGCTCCTGGCTCTCAACTTGAGCTATGGAGTCCCTCTCTGCAAACTCCACTCTGCTCTGCAGGCTTGTCGTGTCCGAGCTCTGACTAGACTGGACTGGACTAGACTCCACTCTACTAGACTCCACTAAAATGAACTGAACGGAACTGAACTCACACTGCTGCAGACTGCAGCCTTCTGTCTTTTGCTCGTCTGCTGAGCTGCACTACTCCGCAGTCTTTCAATCTCAAATCTGAGCTCTCTTCCTATCTTCACCCTAATTTTATATGCCTATCAGGCTCCCTCTGGTGGTCTTAGGGGATGGGTGAAGGTGTGTGGATGCATTAGAACCTCTAGTGGATAAATCTTTTAGTGCACTCTTCCAGGAGATGTGAGAATCCTAGCACAGCTGGGGCTCCACACATGGCCGCAGGGCAATGCAATCCTTTCATAGTAGCAACTACAGGACCTGTCAGAAAAAGACCAATGAGAAACTGTTCCAGAACACATGTAGCTTCAGGACCTTCCTGGCGGACCAATAAGAGCTGCTGCAGTACCTGAGCATGTGACCCCTGATCTCCAATGAGAGATCTTACCCTGGGCATGCTCAGAAGGGGAAACGCAGGACTTAGTCCTAAAGATGTCTGCTCGCCGCTGACCAGTATTGGCTACAATAGCAGAACCTGGAGAGGCAGCAGTAATCCTCTGCACAATCATAGACTGGGCGAGACACTGGGACCGACGTCTTTGCTGAGCAGAGTCACTGCGGCCAGAGATGGATGGGAGACCACAGCAGGGATGGTTCGAGATTCCCCTTCTGCAGAAGCGGGAACTCGACCCCTAACATTACCCCCTCCTAGGGCCCCCCTTCTTTGGGCCTCACTATGTTCAAAGGTGTAAATTCGTAGCAAAAAAGTCAGGTTTTTTTACAACGAATTTACACCTTTAATTAACCCCTACAGGTGTGAAATTTTGCACACAGCCACTCATGTAATTGTTTGTGCAAATCAGATATCAAACTACATGAAAAGACATGGTTAACTCTATGTAAACCAAGTGTCATTTCATGTCGGGTGCTTCTGTCTTTTCACAAAAGCCGACTTTACCCGGCAATTGAATCAGAGGCTATTTTACTATGTAGAAGTGTATAAACTATAAATATATGTATATTATATAATATATATGTCACAATGACATGTATATATATATATATATATATATATATATATATATATGTATTCTATGTGTGTATATTTAGTGTTTACAAGGAAAGAATGGGGTTTTTTTAGTTACGATATTTTGTTCCCATAGACTTACATTGGATTTCCGGTATCGGTATCGGGTATCGCCGATATTTTAATGGTATCGGCGATACCATTCCGATTCCGATACTTTTACTTTTGGATATCGGAAAGTATCGCTCAACTCTAGTGGCCACTAGTATGTCCTCGCCAGCAACTCAGATTTCCTTTTTGCCCCAAAATGTCCACCCACCCTGGACGAATGTGCCCAAGAGAGTACCTTCTATCGCAAATTGGTGGACACAAAAGTCTTGCCCGGAGGCACAGACTCAAGCGAAACCGGGGCCACAGTTCTTAGGCTCTCTGTGGTGACAATCAGCCGAGGCTCCTCTTCCACCTCCTCAGACGACACCACGGAGCGAGAAAGAGCATCGGCCCGAATGTTCTTCTCACCGGAGAGGAAATGGAGGGTGAAATGGAACCGGAAGAAGAACAGGGACCATCTGGCCTGATGAGAATTTAGCCGCTGGGTGGTCTGTAAATAGACCAAATTTTTGTGGTCAGTGAAAACTTGAAAGGGAAAGCGCGCCCCCTCCAGGAGATGTCTCCAATCGGAAAAGGCCAACTTCATGGCTAGCAACTCCCTGTCCCCAATGGAATAATTCCTCTCCGCAAGTGTGAAGGTCTTGGAAAAGAAGAAACAAGGATGTTTCCGACCTTGAGCATCCTTTTGAAAAAGGACTGCTCCAGCACCAACGGACGAGGCATCAAACTCCAATATTAAAGGCTTATCAACCTCGGGGCGATGTAAGATGGGAGCGCTAGCAAAATGGGACTTAATTGAAGTGAAGGCCTTGTAGACCTCCTCTGATCACAATTTGGGATTTGCTCCCTTCTTGGTGAGGGCTACCAAGGGAGCTACCAAAGTCGAGAAATGGGGAATGAACTGGCGATAATAATTAATGAACCCCATAAAGCGCTGCATCGCTTTAAGAGAATGGGGTTCTTGCCAGTCCATTACAGCCTGTAGTTTGGCAGGATCCATAGCCAATCCCAATAGGAGCTGCTGCAGTACCTGAGCATGTGACCCCTGATCTCCAATGAGAGATCTTACCCTGGGTATGCTCAGAAGGGGAAACGCAGGACTTAGACCTAAAGACGTCTGCTCACCGCTGACCAGTACTGGCTACAATAGCAGAACCTGGAGAGGCAGCAGTAATCCTCTGCACAATGTTAGACTAGGTGAGACGCTGGGACCGACGTCTCTGTTGAGCAGAGTCCACTGGAAACGGAAGGGAGACCGCAGCAGGGATGGTTTAAGATTCCCCTTGTGCAGAAGCAGGAACTCGACACCTAACATACAGTACAGACCAAAAGTTTGGACACACCTTCTCATTCAAAGATTTTTCTGTATTTTCATGGCTATTAAAATTATAGAATCACACTGTAGGCATCAAAACTATGAAGTAACACATGTGGAATTATACATTACACTTTACAAAAAAGTGTGAAACAACTGAAAATATGTCTTATATTCTAGGTTCTTCAAAGTAGCCACCTTTTGCTTAGATTGCTGCTTTGCATGCAGAAAAGGTGAACGGATGGATTCTACATGCCTGGTTCCCACCGTGAAGCATGGAGGAGTTGGTGTGATGGTATGGGGGTGCTTTGCTGGTGACACTGTTGGGGATTTATTCAAAATTGAAGGCATAGTGAACCAGCATGGCTACCACAGCATCTTGCAGCAGCATGCTATTCCATCCGGTTTGTGTTTAGTTGGACCATCATTTATTTTTCAACAGGGCAATGACCCCAAACACACCTCCAGACTGTGTAAGGGCTATTTGACCAAGGAGGAGAGTGTTGGGGTGCTATGCCAGATGACCTGGCCTCCACAGTCACCAGACCTGAACCCAATTGAGATGGTTTGGGGTGAGCTGGACCGCTCACCGCTTCAATTTTGAATAAATCACCAACAGTGTCACCAGCAAAGCAACCCCACACCATCACACCACCTCCTCCATGCTTCACGGTGGGAACTAGGCATGTAGAGTCCAGCCGTTCACCTTTTCTGCGTGCAAAGCAGTAATCAAAGCAAAAGGTGGCTACTTTGAAGAACCTAGAATATAAGACATATTTTCAACTGTTTCACACTTTTTTGTAAACTGTAATGTATAATTCCACATGTGTTAATTCATAGTTTTGATGCCTTCAGTGTGAATGTACAATTTTCATAGTCATGAAAATACAGAAAAATCTTTGAATGAGAAGGTGTGTCCAAACTTTTGGTCTGTACTGTATATATATATATATATATATATATATATATATATTCTATGTGTATATATCTATTCTTTCTTTTGTGATTTTAAAACTATTCATTTGGATCCATTATATGTCGGGTTTGCTAGCCACCGACAAAATCTTGCAAGTCGGATGTGATGTCAATCGGATGTGTAACGAACGCTCAGATGCGACTAAATCGCATCATTCACGGAAAATTGGATGACAGACTAATAACTGTTCATGACATTTTGCTGTGATAATCGACCGACTAAAACGGTCAGATTTTTTAGACGGTGTGTGTGACCCCGGCCTAACACATGAAATCCTAAATATATAAATTTAAAGATGCCCAGTCGGTATATACAGTGATACCACATCTAGGTAAATTACACCAGCTCCCAAGAAACTGATAATACAAGAGAAAAACGGAGCTATACAGCATTTTTAGAAGTCATTAAAAATATAATTTTATTAGTCAAAAATAATGAGTATAAATATAAACACATAATAAACCAAGTGACAATGCAGAAAAAACACCACCTCACAGAGAACTCAGATGCCTTAAAAAATACATTATATTGATGGTAAATAAAGGTAAGAGTGGCAGTCTATCGATAGACAAATTGCAGTATAATAAGAGTAATGAATACCCACAGGGTGCCAAAAGAGAGGATCTAAATAGAACCAGTATTGCACTTAAACCCTAGGCCTGGAGTATCCATAAAAATAAATAAAGTGCATGACAAATACAGATGGCCAGTCTTGCCGTGTGTAGAGGGAGGAGAGGGTATGCAGGGGATGGGTAGCGCCCCGACGCGCATTTCGCAACAGCGAAGTGTCGCTTCCTCAAGTGGAAAAATATAAATTAATAATGATATGTTAATAGTGTAAAATATATATGTTATAATACAAAATTATTAATAATAATAATTAATTAATATAATAAACATGTAAAAAAGTGAGACAGCATCTTAAAGGTACATTAAGTACAACAAAGTGCATAACTTTTAATTTATATTTTTGTATCATCACATATGTATTTTATACACAAACTTTTGGTCTTATGTTGTTTCACTATCAGCGTCTCTTTAGACCTTCACACCTGATGCGGAGGTGGGTACACTCATTTGGCAGTGGGGTATGCGTGTGTCCAGTTTTGGCCACGTCTTTTGTCTCACTGCCAACAACTTGGTTGTGACAGTGCTACATGACGTGGTCGTTCTGGGCTCTTCGCCTCCTCCTGTTTCACGTGCATCACGTACTGCCTCCAGTATTTGGTGGTGTTATGGCCATTAGGGACGCTCATGTGTTTCTTCACATATGTTTCTTCCTTCTGATGTATATATATTTACATGGTTAGGCCTTTTGAAATGTGTAATCTTATATTATTTTTGGAGGTAGCTATGGATGTCTATCACTGGTGATAAGTGAGGCGTTCATTATCCGCTGTGGCAGATATACATGGTATATACATTGATCAAATTTGTGGTATGTTTTTGTTGTTAACAGCTGATATTAAGATATATATTTTCTGTTGTTATGCGGTCATGTTCACACTGCCGTTTGGACAGATGCCGCCATCCTTAATTAGGATATAAATCTCTGATACGGGTAAGAACGTACTTTAATTGTGCGGTATTGCCTGTACGATCCTACTTCTGGTAGTCATGGTAACAGTGACGTTCCATTGTACACAGGTAAGTCGTGATATGCGCAGGCGCATACATTGATCCCGGTCATGCGCAGTAACAGAAGTTTTCCTGATATGGACGGCGGTACTCCGATACGGCAGTGATTATTTGGACATGCGCAATGACACAAGCTAGCCTTGCTGATGCGCGCTTTTGACCTGCGCAGTAGTACATATAATCCTTCTGACATGTGCAATCTTATATGTCAGCTATTGGTGGTGTGCACTTGGGACCTGTGCAGCAGCAATATTGATTTTTTTGCCATGCGCAGTAATAGAAAGGTTTTTTCATTGACTGATGTATGCCCCTCCGCATGAGTATTGGTAGCTTGTTAACACGCCCACATAATGATCGGTTTATTCTAGTATTTAAACCCTCCTATCTCCCATAGATTCCACCCCCTGACGAAGGCAACGTGCCGAAACGCATGTTGGGGTGGGCATTTATCGGGGTGACTAGGAGTTGTACAAATTGTAAGTGATTGTGAGCACTTGACAGTGATGATTTGACCAATTCTGTTACTGTGCTTGTCCTGGTCCATATGCATACTATATTCATACACTATTTGTTTTGGTTCATATCACCTAGCGTTCTCAGTGGGCTTTTTATATACTGATACCTATTGGTGTCCTTTATGCACTTGCACATATGCACTTTTGTTTGGATACATTTTTGACCCTTTGCACATGAGTAATGTTGTGTTAATTATTCTTTAGCACTATTGAATATTTGTATGCGAATACACCTGGACAATATTGCCCGCTTTTTTAGCAAATGTGTATTTTTATTGATGCATTGTTATTACTCCATTTCATCTTGTCAATACTTATATTAATAAAATATTTTTTATATTTTGGACTTATGGTCGTTGTGTGTTGTCCGTTTGGTTGTGCTCTATTGTGATTGCGACTGTCCAATGTATTATTAGTCCATGTAGCTGGCACATGTTGAATATGATTTTATTATCATCCTAATTTTGATTCTTATTTCTTTTGCTGGCTAGTTTTTTCCTTTGTGGTTTGTATATTAAATTCCTACATTTCAGAATTGCTTGCGTTCGAAATGTTGCCTTATTGGCTGGTGGATATGGAAGCTCTGTCCCCAACCGACACTATTTATCCCAGTGTGCCATCCCGGCATTACACAAGCACGTGTCCCACAACATTACCCGTGCCCTCAAAAATGCAGTTACTGGGAAATTACATCTAACCACGGACACGTGGACAAGTGCTTCTGGGCAGGGACGGTACATCTCGCTGATGGCACGCAAGTTTAACATAGTGGAAGCCGGAGCCCAGTTAGACCTTGGGATGGAACACATCCTCCCAACATCGAGGTCAATCAGGGTTGCCCCCACAGTCTACAGCTCCTGCAGGTCTTTCTCCTCCTCCTCTTCCTCCTGCATAACCGAAATGATTGGGTAATAAATCGCACAACGCTGAAGAGTTGTGGACAGCTGTGAAAGAGCAGGCAGATCTGTGGCTGACACCGCTGAACCTACATCCAGGCATGGCCATGTGTGACAATGGCCGGAACCTGGGGGCGGTTCTGAGGCGAGGTGAGCCCCACACACGTTCCATGGCTGGCCCATGTGCTTAACCTCGTAGTTCAGCAGTTTCTCAAAACCTACCTGGAGCTGCCGGATCTGGTTGTGAAAGTACGGCGCCTGTGTGCCCATTTTAGAAAGTCAGCTACAGCTTTAGCCGCCCTTGCCGTGCTTCAGCAGCGTTTGCAGCTTCCGATTCACCGACTGATGTGTGATGTTCCCACGTGTTGGAACTCTACACTGCATATGCTGGAAAAGATTTGTGAGTAGAAGAGGGCAGTTGTTGAGTACCAGCATCAACAAGGCAGTTGGTATTCGGTTCAGACTCCACACATAAGACCTCATGACTGGACATGGATGTCAGAAGTACGTATCATCCTACAAAACTTTGAAGAGTCCACCAAGGTGGTGAGCGGCTATGATGCCATAATTAACGTTAAAATCCCGCTTCTCTGCATTCTGAAAAGCTCTCTGCTCACAATGAAAGAGGATGCATTGCAGGCAGAACACGATGAGAAGGAGCAAGGAACCATACAGGGTGATTACACACAGCCCAGCGTCATGTCATCCAATCCAATGTGGATTGAATGACAATGAGGAAGAGGAGGAGGAGGAAGAACAGGAGCTAGTTTCATGCGCTATAGATGGTACTACCTGCACATCTGTCATACCGTCTGTTGAGCGTGGATGTCCTGAGGACAGGGACGAGGAGGAGGAGGAGAACATGGTCAGTCGTCCTTTTGGTGAGGACACAGAAGTCTTGCCTGTTAGCAGTCTGGCACTCAAGGCTGAGTTTATGTTACATTGCCTAATCTGTGACCCTCGCGTTCTCAAAATTTTGGGTGTGACAGTCATTACTGGTTGGTGACACTTCTAGACCCATGCTACAAGGAGAACTTTCTATCTCTTATTCCCGAGGCGGAAAGGTGTACTGCGAGACAAGTTAATATTTTCCAAGACCATTTTTATTTAGATAGTTTTTTGTCACATTTTATTCCACTTTTTTTTCTGCAGTATGATGGTAAAACATATTTTTTTACCTATTTTTTAATTTATTTTAATAGTGTTCAGTAGAGGGGTTTATTTTGGGACAATTTTATAGGTCGGGTTGTTTCAGATGCGGCGATACAAAATATGTCCACTTTTTTTTTTTTTACATAAATAGATGTATCTATTGAATTCATATTTTTTATTTATTTATTCCTTATTTTGTGATTTTTTCAAATATTTTTATTAACGCTTCTTTTACTTTTTTACATTGTCCCCGGATGGGACATCAACTTAAAACTGACAGATTGCTGATCTAATGCTCTGCAATGCTTCTGCATTGCAGAGCATTAGAGCAGTGTCTGGCATGCAGCAAGGAGGCGTGTCAGCTCGTGCTCTCAGCATGAGCTGACAGGCCACCATCTCTGGGTGATCCCATGACAATATTTCGGCCCGGGGCCAACATGAAGACCATCAGCATAACGCAATCACATCGCGTTGTGCCGATAGGAGACAGAGAGAACTCTGTCCTTCCGCGATGCCCCACTTTGTCGCTGTCACTATTGACTTTGGCATTATTATTATTATTAGTTATTATAGCGCCATTTATACCATGGCGCTTTACATATGCATCACAGGGTTTAAGCACTCGTGATTGGTGCTAGCACTAATTGTGGGCGTTGCTGCAGTATGTCAGCTTTCACATAGAGCTGAAACCAGCATCCAATCGCGGCGGCGGTCAGCGTAATCACGGCACGTATATATATGTTGATTTGCGGGAACGTAGCTCTTGCGGTGCCATATATACTGTATACAGCGTATGTCAGAAAGGGGTTAATGGTCTTCAGCTCTATTTGGAACCTTGCTGACTTGAGGGATGAATGATCTGCAAGTCTGTAAAGGTCTGCCATGGTTTTCTCCATTTTGATAGTATCAAACCATTGCTTTGCTGGTCTTCCTCTTCATTTTGTTCTTCTATTTTTCCAATCATGATGTTCTAATCCTGTGATTGCGCTTTTATGATGTGCCCAAAATAGACATGTCATATCTTGGTGATCCTTGCTTCACGTGACATGTCAGGCTTGATTTGTTCCAAAATTGATTTGCTTGTTCTTCTGTCCATACATGGTTTTGATAACATCCTTTTCCAGCACTACATTGTGAAGCCATTGATTCTTCTTCTGTACTTTTCTTTATTGTCCAGATCTCAAATCATAAGTTTCCACAAAAAATACCAAATTATGCATGAGCTGTGCTTTTATCACAAGTAAAATAATCCTTAATTTGAAGTCCTTGCCCTGGTCAAGACCAATGGAGTTCTCATAAGGTAACAAGCTGTAATCAAAAGAAAAAATTAGTCTTAAAATCTAAAGATTGGCTGCAAACTTCAATAAAGAAGTAAATTGTAAAAGTGCTTGCTTCTGCAAGCATTATCCAGTAATACCCATTTTTTAAGATGTGAAAAATCCTGTAATAGTATCAACATATAGAAAGCACAGCACGCTGATTGGATTATCATGTTTGACCTTCAACATGGATCAACGTAGGATATGTGTCTGTTTTTTTGTTTTACTTCTTTTTGACAAATCGTATGTCAAAAAGTTTTTTCTAATATCTAATCTACGTTTCCTCCCATTAAGTTTCATCCCATTGCTTCTAGTCTTTCCTTGTGCAAATGATAGTAAAGATGATCCTTCTACAATGTGACAGCCTTTGAGATATTTGCAGACAGCTATTAAGTCTCCTCTCAGTCTTCTCTTTTGTAAGGTAAACATTCCCAAATCCTGCAACCATTCTTCATAGGACATGGTTTGCAGACTGATCACCATTCTGGTCGCTCTTTTCTGAACTTACTCCAGTTTGTTGATGTGTTTTTTAAAATGCGGTGCCCAAAACTGGACACAGTATTCCAGATGAGGTCTGTCCAAAGAGGAGTAGAGGGCAATAATGACTTCACGTGATCTAGACTTTATGCTTCTGTTAATATATCCTTGAATTGTTTTTGCCTTTTTTTGCTGCTGCATCACACTGTTGACTCATGTTCAGTCTGTGATCTGTTATGATTTGGTAGCTGAGGAGAGCAGGCAAAAAAGGAAATACACCAGAGCAGTTGGAAACTATGAGATTGCAGTACCCTGACTAACCACCACAACTAGAGGCAGCCGTGGAGCGTTCCTACGTTGGTCCTAGACGGCTCGTCACAGCCTGAGAAACTAACTACACCTAAAGATAGAAAGAGGAAAGCTATCTGTCCCGGAGCAGATCCCCAAAGAACATAGAAAGCCCCCAAACATGTAATGGCGGTTAGACAAGAAGAAATACTGACACAGACAGAAAATAGTATGAGCAAACGTTGGGGCCCAAACTTACTAAATAGAAAAGGATAGGAAGGGCACTTACTGCAATCTCAAAAAACCCTAAAAAGCACCAACTCTACTAATTTCAAAAACACCTGAGATCACACGACCTCTACCACCTAAATTAGTTCTCTGGTGTAACCAAAAACAAAACAGCTGCCACTGAAAAAACTGGAAAAAGCAAATGTACAAACATCAGTGGCTGAACTGAACAGAGAGGGCAAAAGACCCCTGAGGGGACCCTGAAGGCCCCCACAGAAGTGCAGGACAAAATGCAAAAATCAAGCACAAAAACAAAAAGAAGAAAATGTCTTATCTGTTAGCAGGAGATTCAGACACGACACAGCAGGCTACCAAGGAAACAGATATCAAACAGAAGGAGACTGTTACCAGATAATGGCACATTAAATAAATGGGAAATCCCTTAATAAGTGCCATCTGGTCAGGACTATCTCCGAAAGCCCATCGTTAATGGAACAATAAGAAGGAGTGTGATGTAACCATCACAAAAACAACGAAAAACGGGCTTCTTTAGAAAAATGACAAAATCTTTATTGAAACATATATATGTTTCAATAAAGATTTTGTCATTTTTCTAAAGAAGCCCGTTTTTCGTTGTTTTTGTGATGGTTACATCACACTCCTTCTTACCAAGGAAACAGGAATCAAGGATTGAGACCAGAACAATTGATCACCGGCAACCCTGATGGGAAGGCCACTCCCTTATATAAGACCAGTCAGTAACACCTGATTCCCAATCCTCACAATCTTCACTGGACAGTCCAGTACCGTTTGTAACCACCAGAGGGAGCTTCTGCTCAGAACTCATTTCCAGCCTATTCACAACAGTACCCCCCCCTTGAGGAGGGGTCACCGAACCCTCATTTGAGCAACCAGGTCGGTCAGGATGAGTTCTATGATACGCACGGATGAGTCTCCTAGCATGGATGTCCGAAGCAAACACCCAAGAATTGTCTTCCTGACCATAACCTCTCCATTTAACCAAATACTGGAGTTTCCGTCTAGAAAAACGAGAATTCAATATTTTCTCAACCACATACTCCAGATTGCCCTCAACCAAAACAGGGTCAGGAGGCACAGTAGTAGGAACCACTGGCTCAACAAACCTCTTCAACAAGGACTTGTGGAACACGTTATGGATCTTAAATGTCCCTGGAAGAAGCAAACGAAAAGAAACAGGATTAAGAATCTCCATGATCTTATAAGGTCCAATGAACCTAGGCTTATATTTAGGAGATGCCACTCTCATAGGAATATTTCTTGAGGACAAACAGAGTCCCCCACTTTAAACCGAGGACCATCAGTCCTATGCCGGTTAGTAAACCGCTGGGCCCTCTCCTGAGAGAGGGACAACCTCTCCACTGCCTGGTCCCAAATCTGTTGCATACGCTCCACAACAGAGTCAACACCTGGACAGACAGAAGCCTCCGTCTGTCCTGAAGAAAATCGAGGGTGAAACCCAGAATTACAGAAAAATGGAGACATCAAAGTGGCAGAGCTAGCCCTATTATTAAGAGCAAACTCAGCCAAAGGCAAAAAAGAGACCCAGTCATCCTGATCAGCAGACACAAAGCATCTTAGATAAGTCTCCAATGTCTGGTTTGTTCTCTCAGTTTGACCATTGGTCTGAGGATTAAACGCCGAGGAGAAAGACAATTGAACACCAATTTTAGAACAAAAGATCCTCCAAAATCTGGAAACAAACTGGACTCCTCTGTCAGACACAATGTTCTCAGGAATGCCGTGTAAACGAACCACGTGCTGAAGGAACAAAGGCACCAATTCAGAGGAGGAAGGCAACTTAAGTAATGGCACAAGATGTATCATCTTGGAAAACCTATCGCAAATCACCCAGATGACGGTCATTCTCTGAGAAACAGGGAGGTCGGAAATGAAATCCATAGAGATATGGGTCCTTGGTCTCTTGGGCACAGGTAATGGCATCAACAAACCACTAGAACGAGAGCAAGGCTTGGAGCGAGAGCAAGTCCCGAAGGACTGCACAAACTCCCTGACATCACGAGACAAGGTAGACCACCAAAAGGACCGACTAACCAAGTCTCTGGTACCAAAAATTCCGGGATGACCGGCCAACGCGGAACAATGAATCTCAGACATTACACTCTTTTTCCACTGGTCCGGGACAAACAATTTCCCAACAGGGCAGCGTTCGGGCTTATCCTCCTGACACCCCTCCAGAGCCAGTCTCAAATTGGGCGAGATGGCGGAAAGAACTACACCCTCTTTCAAAATAACAGAAGGATCAGATAACTAAGGAGAGTCCACCAGGAAACTCCTCGAGAGGGCATCCGCCTTAACATTTTTAGTGCCAGGAAGAAATGAAACCACAAAATTAAAACGTGTGAAAAACAAGGCCCACCTGGCCTGTCTAGGATTAAGTCGCTTGGCAGATTCCAGATAAACTAGATTCTTATGGTCCGTAAGGACCACCACCTGATGTTTGGCTCCCTCCAGCCAATGTCTCCACTCTTCAAAAGCCCACTTCATGGCTAATAACTCCCGATTACCCACGTCATAATTACGTTCAGTGGGAGAAAATTTTCGAGAGAAAAAGGCACAAGGGTTACTTTTAGAGGTCTCTGGGTCTCTTTGGGACAAAACGGCACCTGCCCCAATTTCAGAGGCATCAAACTCCACCTGAAATGGTAGAGAAACATCAGGCTGCCGTAAAACAGGAGCAGAAGTGAATCTCTGCTTAAGTTCCTGAAATGCAGAGACTGCCTCAGGAGGCCAATTCACCACATCAGAACCCTACTTGGTCAAATCAGTTAATGGTTTAACAATAACAGAGAAATTACCAATAAATTTACGATAAAAATTGGCAAAACCCAAGAATCTTTGAAGAGCCTTTAATGAAGTAGGTTGGACCCAATCACAGATGGCCTGAACTTTGACCGGGTCCATTTCAATAACAGATGGGGACAAAATGAATCCCAGAAATGAGATCCTCTGAACGCCAAAAAGACACTTTGATCCCTTCACATACAGAGCATTCTCTCTCAAAATCTGGAACACAGTCCGAACATGTTTTACATGAGAGTCCCAGTCATTGGAAAAAATCAAGATATCATCCAAATAAACAATCAGAAATTTATCCACAAAATCCCTGAAAATGTCATTCATGAAGGACTGGAAGACAGAAGGAGCATTAGTGAGCCCAAAGGGCATCACAAGGTACTCAAAATGCCCTTCAGGGGTATTAAATGCCGTCTTCAATTCATCCCCGTGCTTAATGCGAATAAGGTTATATGCCCCCTGAGGTCAAGCTTGGTAAACCAAGTAGCGTTTTTCACCCTGGAAAACAGATCAGAGATCAAGGGTAAAGGATATTGATATTTCACAGTAATATTGTTCAAGAGACGATAATCAATACACGGCCTTAATGAACCATCCTTTTTGGCCACAAAGAAAAAACCGGCACCTAAGGGTGAAGAGGATGGTCTGATATGACCCTTCTCCAATGACTACTTGATATAAGACCGCATAGCGTCATGTTCAGGTACAGACAAGTTAAAAAGGCGACCTTTAGGGAATTTACTACCAGGCACTAATTCAATAGCGCAGTCATAGCTCCTATGGGAGGTAAGGATGCAGATTTACTTTCGCTAAACACATCAGAAAAATCAATCAAAAAGTCAGGAACATCCTGAGACTGGGGAGAGGCAGAAAAAACAGGAGTGTTGGTATTAACACATTGGCAGCCCCAACTGGTAACAGACACAGATTTCCAATCCAAAACAGGATTATGAGACTGTAACCAAGGGAAACCCAGTACGATAATGTCATGCAGATTATACAGAACCAAAAATTTGCAACTCTCCTGATGATCAGTTTCTACCCTCATTATCACCTGAGTAGAGAACTGAGGTTAATTCTCAGCCAAAGGGGTAGAATCGATCCCCAGTAGGGAAATAGACTTCCGTAGGGGTATCAAGGGAAACCCACAACTTTTAGCAAAATCAAAATCCATCAGGTTAATAGCTGCTCCAGAATCAACAAAAGCCTGAGCAGAAAATGAGGACAGAGAGCATATCAGAGTAACAGTTAATAAAAACTTAGTCTGAACACTACCCAAGACAACTGAGCGTGCAAAACGTCTTCCCCGCTTAGGGCAGACTGAAATAGCATGAGAGGCATCACCACAGTAGAAACATAACCCATTGCGCTTTCGAAATTCATGACGCTGTGCCCCAGAAACCACTCTATCACACTGCATGGATTCACAAGCAGGTTCACAAGGCAACATTATTCCACGCATACCTTTCCGCTCACGCAAACATCTGTCAATTTGAATCACTAATGACATAGAATCATTGAGATCAGAGGGAACAGGGAATCTCACCATAACATCCTTTACATTATCTGACAGTCCCTTCCGAAAAAGAGCTGCCAAAGCGTCGTCATTCCATTTGGTCAGGACTGCCCACCTACGAAATCTCTGACAGTATAACTCAGCGTCCTCAAGCCCCTGACTTAATGCCAACAAAGTTTTTTCAGCTTGATCAGTGACATTAGGCTCATCGTACAATAACCCCAAAGCCTGAAAAAATGCATCAACATCACTCAAAACAGGATCCGCAGGTGTCAGGGAAAAAGCCCAATCCTGAGGGTCGCCGCGCAGGAGAGAGATGACAATTTGAACCTGCTGCGCTGCGTTTCCTGAGGACTTAGATTTTAAGGCAAAAAACAATTTACAGTTATTTTTGAAATTCAGAAACTTAGTTCGATCCCCTAAAAACAAATCTGGCATAGGAATCCTAGGTTCCACAACAGGCAACCTAGCAAGATAGGTAGCAATACTCCGAACCTCAGTGGCAGGCTGATCCACACGGCCAGACAACTGTGCAAACTCCATTGAGAGAGAAAAAAAAAATCCTCCTCAGCACCCAGAGATACAGAGGGAAAAAAAGAAATGCAACAAACAGAGAAAAAAAAAATCTCTGACAACTCTGACAACTTTTTCTTTCCACAATATTTTTCCCTTCTGTGAGTACCATATAATTTTTAGTTTAGGTCGGTGATACTGTTATGATTTGGTAGCTGAGGAGAGCAGGCAAAAAAGGAAATACACCAGAGCAGTTGGAAACTATGAGATTGCAGTACCCTGACTAACCACCACAACTAGAGGCAGCCGTGGAGCGTTCCTACGTTGGTCCTAGACGCCTCGTCACAGCCTGAGAAACTAACTACACCTAAAGATAGAAACAGGAAAGCTATCTGCCCCGGAGCAGATCCCCAAAGAACATAGAAAGCCCCCAAACATGTAATGGCGGTTAGACAAGAAGAAATACTGACACAGACAGAAAATAGTATGAGCAAACGTTGGGGCCCAAACTTACTAAATAGAAAAGGATAGGAAGGGCACTTACTGCAATCTCAAAAAACCCTAAAAAGCACCAACTCTACTAATTTCAAAAACACCTGAGATCACACGACCTCTACCACCTAAATTAGTTCTCTGGTGTAACCAAAAACAAAACAGCAGCCACTGAAAAAACTGGAAAAAGCAAATGTACAAACATCAGTGGCTGAACTGAACTGAGAGGGCAAAAGCCCCCCGAGGGGACCCTGAAGGCCCCCACAGAAGTGCAGGACAAAATGCAAAAATCAAGCACAAAAACAAAAAGAAGAAAGTGTCTTATCTGTTAGCAGGAGATTCAGACACGACACAGCAGGCTACCAAGGAAACAGGAATCAAGGATTGAGACCAGAACAATTGATCACCGGCAACCCTGATGGGAAGGCGACTCCCTTATATAAGACCAGTCAGTAACACCTGATTCCCAATCCTCACAATCTTCACTGGACAGTCCAGTACCGTTTGTAACCACCAGAGGGAGCTTCTGCTCAGAACTCATTTCCAGCCTATTCACAACAGTGATCTATTAGTATACCCAAGTCCTTTTCACATGTGCTGTTGATTAGCCCTATATATCCCATTCTGTATATGCTTTTTTCATTTTTATTGCACAGATGTAGTACTTTGCATTTTTCCCTATTAAAAACCATTCTTTTAGTTGCTGCCCGCTCCTCCAGTTTATTTATATATTTTGAATCCTCTCTCTCTTCTCTAGTATTAGCTATCCCTCCTAGCTTTGTGTCATCAGCAAATTTAATCAATTTACCCTCAATTCCTTCACTAAATCATTGATAAAGATGTTGAACAATACAGTGTCCAGGACAGAGCCCTGTGGTACACAATTTGAGACATTCTTCCAACTGGATGTGCAGCAATTTACGACCACTCTTTGGGTCCGATCACTAAGCCAGTTATGAAACAGTTGCCTTGTCCATTCCATACTTAGTCATTTTTTCAATAAGGCTTGTGTGAGATACTTTGTCAAATGCTTTGCTGAATTCAAGATATATTATATCTACAGCATTTCCTTGTTCCACCCAGTCAGTGATTCTGTCATAGAAGAAAATTAAGTTAGTCTGACATGACTTATTAGTTGCAAACCCATGCTGACTCTGTTTAATCACTTCATTCTGCAAAGATTCAGTAAATTGTGTTCACAGAATCTTTGCTGTCACATAAATAGCCAACAGAAAGATATCCTCTTTTCTCTGACTTACAGAGAGGGATTTAGTATGCCATAATAAAATATTAACAAGGCTTTCTTTCCCCATAACAAGAATGTAATTTGTAGTCAAAACTCCACTCCATATCTAAATATGACATCCAAGGCAATGTGTTCCAGCAGCGTTGTCCCAGCACACACCACTTCAGGTCATGTCTTCTTAACATCCCACATCTACACGTTTGTGCCCTTACAAGTCATAGACACAGAATCCTTTAATGTGTAATTGTTTAATTTATGTTATTTTATGCAGCATTTACAGTGACATCTGCAGGTTCATAAGAGCAAATAATAGAGACAAAGTTCCCACCATTAATAATGAAATATGACTTTAAATATTTTACCTACCTTTACATATCATGCATATTTACCAGCATTGGCTGTGAAATCATAACTAGCTGTGAATATTGTAAGACAGTTAATAATTCATCCATATAATTAAGATAATGTTGATATTAATTGCAGTTCATCATTGTGATTCCCTCTGAAGCCCATGCATCCCAATGCCGTTTCCAATTAGCAGTTTGCAGCTATTCACTGTACTGAGCCAACATGGAGGTGGGAGTGACAACAAACAAGATTAAAAATTCTTTTGGAATTCTAGTGAGTAGCTGAAACCTTTGGAGAAAACAAACCTCCGGCATTTATATTTTGTAAGTGAAACCTCAACTCTCCCAGGTAAACTTGTGTTGGAGAAATGTATAAATTCTTTATGCTGCCTCGTTTTGTAAAGCTGCAGGATGTTTTATTGGCTCTCATATCATACTGTCAGCAACACACAATATCCACAGATGTATTACAACCTTTTGGCCAATTAATACTGAATCTAATTATGCAGAAAATGAAGAGTGTCATAAAGGATATATAATATGCACCAAATAATATGTGGAAAAAAGACATATAACAAAAAACCCTACTTTACGTACAATATAAATCTTTTGTGTGAATCAGAATTATCACTATATTTCACTGAGTGACCCTCTATTTTAGCTAATATAAGGAGTACTGAACATGGGAACCCTCTCTATGAAGCCTATAAACATATAATAAGTTGCTCCAGAAAGTAATTCCCTTAAAATGTGAAAATCCTGAAGACAGCCCAGGATTGGCTAAAACTGTGCTGCAACCGACAATATCAGTGTTATTATTATTATTTATTATTATAGCGCCATTTATTCCATGGCTCTTTACATGTGAGGAGGGTATACATAATAAATACAAGTACAGTAATCTTAAACAATACAAGTCACGACTGGTACAGGATGAGAGAGGACCCTGCCTGCGAGGGCTCACAATCTACAAGGCGTGTTATCTCCCATTGCAGCTGCTCAACCCCATAGATGCCACAGTCAGTGGTAACTGTGGCATCTGAGAGGTTTGACATTTGTAGGGATTTCTTCTATCACTTCATTGACATCTTCATGATTTGATCCCAGTGTGTTAATGGCTTGCCATGCCAGCTGAGTGAATCATAAATTTTCTTAGAACTGGAGTGATGGACTTTACGAAGGCTTTAACTATAGGTTAGTTTTCAGTAAAACACTAAGGGCACAGACAGAGGGTGGCATTTCTCATGCTAGTAACCCATCAAAGACTGGCCTGGCACCTCTCATGATCTGAGCGTGACAGCATGATGTATTTTTATCCAGCTGTCATGCTCAGGTCAGGAGAGCCAATGGTCAGTCCAATGTTTACGATGTGATCCTCACAGGAGTTATTCGGCCGTCTATGTGCGCCCTAACAAGAATAACAAAATACAATGCAGAAGAATTGTAGTTTATTATATTACACTAAAGGATTGCAGGGTTAAACATCATAGTGGAACTTATTGTGAAAATAAATAGTAAAAAATTTATTTCAATTAAGGGCTCAGAGAACAGTTTATATGCAATTCCAAAATGGAAAATATCCATTTGCATAAATTCTTCTTGTGGAAATAAATACATTATATTGCTGAGCTGACAACATAACTACCTGTTAGTTACACAAAACAAGCAACAATATTGACAATAATAATGAGTGAATATGACAAAATTGTAACTCAGAAGTTCTCTCAAATTTGGCCAGGACATTCAATTTGAAATTAATTTATTCCATGCAAATCAAATGTGTATTATTACTATTCTCTATGGTCTCTCAAGACTTCAAGGCATAATAAAATAGGGTAATAAAATAATACTCACCTTTGCCATTCTCCTATACCATGGATGAAATCCGGTCCTCTGCACAGCTCTCGCCATCCTCTTCTTATCTGATCCACCACTCCCCACAACCTGTTCCTCCAAATTTACTCTGCTGGGGACACAGCTGGCAGTAGCAGGGTCAAACTAGTAACTTATCCAGAGCCACGTCCCTCAAAAATGTCCAAATCCTTTGCAAGCAAGAAACTACTTTTAATAATGGAAGTATTGCAATATCAGCGCAGGAGCTAAACTTAAGGGTATGCCACACTAAGCGAGATCGCAAACGAGATCGCTAACGAGATCACTAAAACGTCACTATTTAGCGATCTCTTTAGTGACCTCGTTGTGTGTGGCATGTAGCAACGATGTGGCCCCTGCTGTGATGTCGCTGATCGTTCACTAGGGTTCTGGACCGTTTTTTGATCGTTGGCGTCCCGCTGGTGAGCCTATATCGCTGTGTTTGGCACCTTTTGCGAACGACGAGCGACCTCGTTTGTGACGCATATGACAGCGGCGCAGGTGGGACTAGGGTTTTTAGCGTCACGGAGTGGATCGCAATATCTGTAAGTTCTCTTTTGCGTCACAGAGAGGATCGCAGAAGTTGCAAAGCAGGCTAGCAGGACGCAGAGAGCAGGAGCGATGCTGGAAATTCCTATAAATCAGAAGCGCTCAGTACATGCTAATGACAGATCCTAACGACCGCCAAAGTCGTTAAAGAGATCGCTGACCGCTGATGAGTCGTTTATGAGATCTCCTGTTTGGCAGCTACTAGCGACCTAAAAGCGATCACACCAACGATCTCGTTAGCTTGCGTCGTTATCGAGATCGCTAACGAGATCGCTAAGTGTGGCAGTACCTTTAGAAGTTTAGAAGGAACTTTGATGAATTCATGCTCATGTGAACAAAGGTCTTTTACCCTGCAGGAATATGGAGTTACAGATGATGATAGAGAATGGTAAAGTGTGAGAGAAACAACACATAACTACAAGCAGCACAGATGAGATGTTGTTGATGTAAACATGTAGGCAATTATCACCCATTGAGTAAGAAAAATAATGCTTAATCATTGGTGATTCTATTGTTTATGCAGTAACAAAAGTCATTGTTCTTGGCAGAACATCACCCCGGATAAACACAGCAATCTATTAATGAATAGTATTACTAAGAACCCTGTGTTATTTAAATGTACTTTAGCTTTTTACTTATTGAGTTACAGCAGGGACCGTCCCGATCAGGGTCACCTTGTTGATGGTGGGATGGCTTTTATGTTTTTTTGAACAAAAACAGTATTACCAATAACCCTGTTTTATTTAAATTAAATTTTGCTTTTTACATATTTAGAAACAGCAGAGTTTTTGCTCAATTTGTCTCTTATAGGTTTCATATGCTTTATGGCCAATGTGAACATGTGTTTATGTGCTGCATGTATATCAACTTAAATCAAGCTCAATTTTTGTGTTTTATTGTTTGTGTATGAGACATATTGCTGTACTGTGTTAACTGAATGAGTGATATACATTGACGTGTGTGTTTTATGCTGATATATCTCTATTTTATATATTAATGTTTGTGTAATATACGGTGTGAGAGAAACAGCACATAACTACAAACAGCACAGATGAGAGGTTGCTGGTGTAAACATGTAGGCAATCACCCATTGAGTGAGAAAAATAATGCTTATTCATTGGTGATTGTATTGTTTATGCTGTAACAAATGTCATTGCTCTTGGCAGCACATCACTCTGTATAAACAGAACATGTGCTGCTGATAACGTTACTATATGGGGACAGAACAATATATTAATGATTTTTCAGTTTCTAATAACCAATTGGCGAATAAATTGAATATAATTGATTGGTGCATGTTTAACTGTTTAATATAAGCTCGTGTAAATGAACCTTAAATGTTTCTGTTAGCAACATGCATGAGTTCGCAATTAGAGATGGGTGAACCCGAACAGTGAAGTTTGGGGTTCGTACCGTAGTGTCTGTGCATGGACCCGGAACACTGAATTCTCCAGGAAGTCCATCTTACTATTCTGGTTCTGTACTTCAAACATTGGCTGCTTCCAACGCTGTCAACTGTGTGACAGCACGAGAAACACCAGTGGCTCTGATCAGCGGTAAGTTAGATACTGCCGGTCAGAAAGCTGCGGTTCCCACACTGTCAGATGACAGCATATGAGCCAGTAGCTGTGACTGGCTGTATAAAGGTTAATGCCGGTCACGAGTGTCAGCTGATGAGAGAGTATTACTCTCATCAACATATGCCTGATGTCACTGATAACAAAGAGGACAAGCGCTGCTGATGGGAGTATTGTTTAGCCAGTGCTTTTGCTATAAATAAATAAATTGTAAAAAAATGACCTGGGGCCTCTTTTATTTTTGATAACCAGCTCAAACAAAACTGACAGACAGCTGCAGGCTGCAACCTTGAGCTGTCCGCTTCGCTTTATAACGGCTGGTTATCAAGAATAGATGGGTCCCCCAGTTTTTTCTTTTTTAATTATTTAAATAAATAATTTAAAAAAAAGGTGTGTGGTCCCCACAATTTTTTGACAACCAGTCAAGCTAAAGCAGACAGCTGAGGATTGCAATTCTCAGACTGGTAAAGATCCATGGATATTGCCCCCCCAGCCTAAAAATATTAGCCCGCATCCACCACAGATAATGCGCATCTATTAGATGCGCCAATTCTGATGCTTTGCACAGCTTTTCCCACTGGCAGCATGGTGCTGTTGCAAGTGGGGTAATAGGTTTGGAGTTGATGTCAGATGTTTTTTGGTGGCTGAGATGAAGCCCAGAGGTTAGTAATGTAGACTTATGAAAGATGCCTCCATAACCATCTCCATTGTTAGATTGTAAAAAAACACAGCCAGAATAAAATTATTTACTTGAAATGACACAGACTACTTTATTTCAAATAAAAAAAACACAGTTATACTCACCTCTACATCTAGTCCACTGAAGCCTATGTCATCTGTAAAAGACAGAAAATAATAATCAACTGTAATACATACCTTTATGCCTAATCAACCGATGCCCATGTCCCCTGTAAAAGAAGCAAAATAATGACCAACCATAATCTTCACTGTGAAGATAATCCTAGTATGTCCCACGAAAATCCAGATGATATGAATTTCCCTGCCAGAGGCCTCACACTGAGACCAGAGTGTAATCACTCTCTTGCAGACTATGGCGCTGAGCTCCCGTGAGAAAGATCACCGGAGTTCATAGCTGATGAACCTCGGTGACCTCAATTATGACACCGCTCATGAGAATTTTCAGAACTGAGTGACAAAATACTATTTGCCTGAAACCAATTCACAGATATTTAAGGTTAGAGGCAAAAGATGTAAAGTGGGCTTAAGACACTGAATGGGGTCATTTTACATTCTGTAAAAATGGCAGGTTTGAATAGAAAAGACTTGCTGAAGTCAAATTCATGCAGTTTTGTATGTGGAGGAGTGAAGGAGTCAATTTATTTTTCTAGATTATCTTTTAACCCCTTCATGACCCAGCCTATTTTGACCTTAAAGACCTTGCCATTTTTTGCAATTCTGACCAGTGTCCCTTTATGAGGTAATAACTCAGGAACGCTTCAACGGATTCTAGCGATTCTGAGGTTTTTTTTTCTTGACATATTGGGCTTCATGTTAGTGGTAAATTTAGGTCAATAATTTTTGCGTTTATTTGTGAAAAAAATGGAAAATTTTGCAATTTTCAAATTTTGAATTTTTATTTTCTGTTAAACCAGAGAGTTATGTGACACAAAATAGTTAATAAATAACAATTCCCACATGTCTACTTTACATCAGCACAATCTTGGAAACAAAATTTTTTTTTAGGAAGTTATAAGGGTTAAAAGTTGACCAGCGATATCTCATTTTTACAGCAATATTTACAAAACCACTTTTTTTAGGGACCACCTCCACCACCATTTGAAGTCACTTTGAGGGGTCTATATGGCAGAAAATACCCAAAATTGACACCATTACAAAAACTGCACCTCTCAAGCTACTCAAAACTACATTCAAGATGATTATTAACCCTTCAGATGCTTCACAGGAACTAAAGCAACGTGAAAGGAAAAAATGGACATTTTATTTTTTCCAAAAAAAATTTTCATTTAGCATAAATTTTTTCACTGTTACGTGGGCATCAGGATAAAATGGATCCTAAAATTTGTTGGGCAATTTCTCTTGAGTACACTGATACCTCATATGTGGTCATAATCCACTGTTTGGGCGCACGGCATGGCTCAGAAGGGATGGAGCGCCATTTGACTTTTTGAATGGGAAAAATGCTGGAATATTTAGAGGTTACCATGTCGCATTTGGAGAGTCCCTGTGTGCCTAAACATTGGAGCTCCCCCACAAGTGACCCCATTTTGGAAACTAGACCCCCCAAGGAAAATATCTAGATGCACAGTGAGCAATTTGAACCCCCAGATGCTTCACAGAAGTTTATAACGCAGAGCCGTGACAAAAATGATGTTTTAGTCACCAATTTTTTATTTTTATTTTCCCAAGGGTAACAGGAGAAATTAGACGCCAAAAGTTGTTGTCCAATTTGTCCTGGGTACGCTGATATCCCATATGTTGGAGAAAACTACTGTATGGGCACACGTAGGGGCTCGGAAAGGAAGTAGTGACGCTTTGAAATGCCGACTTGATGGAATGGTCTGCTGGCGCCATGTTAAGTTTGCAGAGCCCCTGATGTGCCTAAACTGTGGAAGCCCCCCAAGTGACACCATTTTGGAAACTAGATCCCCCAAGGAACTCATCTAGATGTGTATTGTGCACTTTGAACCCCCAAATGCTTCACAGAAGTTTATAACCCAGAGTCATGAAAATAAAAAATCATTTTTTACCTCAAAAAATGATTTTTTAGCCCACAATTTTTTATTTTCACAAGGGTAACAGGAGAAATTGGATACCAAAAGTTGTTGTCTTGTTTGTCTTGAGTACACTGGTACCCCATATGTGGGGGGAACCACTGTTTGGGCACAAGTCGGGGCTCAGAAGGGAAGTAGTGATGTTTTGTAATACCGACTTGATGGAATGGTCTGCGGTAGAAACCCCCCCAATTGACCCCATTTTGGAAACAAGATCCCAAAGGAACTCCTCTAGAAGTGTGGTGAACACTTTCAATCTCCAAGTTCTTCACAGAAGTTTATAACGCAAAGCCGTTAAAATAAAAAATATTATTTTTCCACAAACATGATATTTAAGACCCCCATAGTTGTTGTGCAATTTTTCCTGAGTACGCCGATACCCCATATGTGGGGCTAAACCACTGTTTGGCAACACGTCGGGGCTCGGAATAAAGGGAGCACTGTTTGACTTTTTGAACGCAAAATTTGCAGGAATCAATGGTGGCGCCATGTCGTGTTTGGAGACCCCTGATGTGCCAAAAAGAGTGAAAACCCCTCAATTCTAACTCCAACCCTAACCCCAACACACCCCTAACCACAACCCTAACCCTACACACCCCTAACCATAACCCTAACCCCAACACACCCCTAACCCTAATCCCAACTCTAACCCTAACCCTAATCACAAGCCTAAACCTAATCCCAACCCTAACCCCAAAACACCCCTAACACTAATCCTAACTCTAACCCTAACCACAAGCCTAACCCTAATCCCAACCCTAACCCCAACTCTAACCCTAATTCTAACCGTAACCCTAATTCTAACCGTAACCCTAATTCTAACCCTAACCCTAATTCTAACCCTAATGCTAAAGGCTAGTTCACATTATTTTTAACAGCCGTTCAAATGCTTGAGGTGTAACAGTATAGCCAACGCGATCGCGTTTGAACCCGTGCGCAGAGAATCAGCAGATGATTCATCTGCGCTATCGTGATGGAGCCCAGAGCTGCAGCCGCCCGAGCTCCGCACCTGAATGACAGCACGTCGCGAACCATGCCTTTACGCAAATACGTCCGCGATGCACCCTCAATGGAGTGAATGCCACTAATCCAGACGCGTTTCACCGCATTAACAACCCAGTCCCGTCTAACGACTGCCATAACGTATATGAACCAGCCTTACCTACCCTAATTATAACCCTAACCCTAATGCTAACCCTATTCCTAACCTAACCCTAAGGCTAAGGTATCACATTATGTTTTACCAGCCTGTTCAACACATAGCGTTGACGGGCTGGTAACGGTATAGCTAACACGATCGTGTTATGCTATACCCGCTAGCGCAGAGGAATAGCAGTTGATCCATCTACGCTAGCGTGACGGAGCCCAGACGCTGCAGGCCGCGTCCGAGGCTCCGTCACTGAATGACAGCACGATCGCAAGCGCATGCCCTTTACGCATGCGTCGCGTTTCGCCCACAAATGGCGGTGAATGACAGCGTTAACAGACTGCGTTACACCGCGATTATACACGATATTTATCCAGCTAACCCTAACATAACCCTAACCCTAAGGTAACCCTAAGGGTAACCCTAACCTAACCCTAAGCTGTAATTCTAACCCTAATAGATTTGGGCTATTATTTGTCCGTACCTATGGGTGTTGAATAAAAGGGGGCGTTGTGTAATGTCAGAGATGTTCGAGCAGAGCCACTTCCATCGAGCGTTTGCACAGACAGTACTGAACCTTTCAGCGACGGATATGCGAATATGGAATCACTCACCTGGACTGATATAAGGAGTTCCTCTCCCATGATGTATTCGCCGGTGATCAATTGTTCTTGTCTCAATTGTGGTTCCCGTTCATTGTGAATGTTCTGAACAGAGTGCAATGTAGCTGAACCATTAGCTGTAATGCCAAGGATTCATCAATAATTAGATATGTGGGGATCCAATATCAGCTCCTTCTCTGGGTCCTAATATAATTTGAACTGGCTAATGTAAAGTTTTATGCAAGAAAAATTAAAGATAAATAGATGCCAAATCTTAACAACTGGCCAAATTGAGTTCTGCTTTTTGCCCCGTGAGACTGCACGAAGACAAACACAGGACCCGTTGAAGTGCAGACAGTGCGAACTACCATTGTCCCATGAAGTGTCTTATACATTTTCTCGCTGCAACATTTTAAAGAAATTAAATAGGAAATTGATTTTTTTGATGGTGAGTGCCCCATTTTTTACTCTTTCTGGACTTATGTATGTTTTAGGTAACAAATTGATAATTACTGTTTGAGTTACATCTAATATACACTTGTACTTCTTTTTTTCTAGCACTCATTAAAAATATTGCAGCATTATTCTGTTGAAGCAAATTGTTAAAAATATATATATATATTGCAGGAAAGTAAAAATCAGTTTGCATTTCTTTTAATCATTTAACATGTTACAGTGCTTGTCAGTCAGCTAGTTCAGATACATAGGATCCTATAATGTGTGTGAAACCGACTTCCAGCAGATCAATCGCTTTTGCTCATTGTGTGTGACACCAGGGCACATTTGTGCTGCTAATATTATGCTTGAGCCAGGAGTCCACATTAGAGAATCTAGTTTGTTTGTTGTAATACCGTCTCCTAGAAAACAGGCTACATTTCAGTTTCTAATAATTTTTGTTCATATTTTTGCTCCGTCCAAGAGTCTACATTTATAAATCTGAATTGATTGTTCCAATACAGTGCTCCAGAAAGCAGGAGATATTTCAGTATCTAATCATTTTGTGCTGATATTTTTGCTCTGTCCAGGAGTCTAGATTTGAGAATCAAAATTGTTTGTTCTAATAACGTACTCCAAAAGTCATGCCATATTTCTGCAGAAAAATATTTTGTGCTTGTAATGTTTTTGGCCATGTGTGAAGGACGGCCCCCATCCTTCCACGTCACCAATGTGACGTAACTCCACAGGCACAGCTCTCTGGCGCCACTTTTGTCTCTTAGGTCAGTAAGGGAACTGCACCTAGAGCAAATGGCCACCGGGGAGGGTTTCCTGTTACCCACTGGGTATTCTAAGATTCGTGATCAGAGTAAAAGCATCAGCCCAAGATTAATTTTATGGTTTAATTGCCTTAAGGGCGCACTAGATAATTACAGAAATATACAGTAAGCTATACAACAGAATTACAATGGATTTGCAGTCAGAGTAAAATACAACAATAATGGTACAAGGCTTAGAGGTATTAGCTAGAGGTCAATATTACCAGGTTGTAGGGACATGTGGAGGCAGGGAGCTCTGCGATCCACAGGTGAAAGTCTTAGTTGCTGGACAGTCCCCCAAAACGTGTGCCGCTGCTCCCTTGGCAGATCTGTCCCTTGTTTCTTCTTGCTGCTGTGAGAATGGATCTGGTCTGCCCTTAGCTCACAGTTTTTAATCCTGCTAGGTCCCTCCCCTCGGTGTCCAAGGGTGGGCTGACAATCTCCACCCTTAGCTCCCTGCAGAATTCATTCCCAATATCTAGCAAAGGGGTTAACTTTCTCCAGGACGAACGGATCAGGACACGAGAGGTACCAGCGGATGCAGTATGTTTTGCCCGTCGCATGGATATCAAACCTGGCCCGATTGGGTCATTGTGGATGGCCAATCTCTATATCTCAGCCCCCAAGCCATCACCGACTCGGGAGTTGCACCATCAAAGGTCCGCTGGATCACACAGGTATTTTTATGAGAATGTACCTACAAAGATGTGCTCATAATTCATAATCCTAGAACGGAACCTTCATGTCTGGGATATACAATAGATGTGTTTTCATGGTCTTGCTGAAAGGTATAGTCTAATTGAAGCCCCCAGGCATCTCATTACCATGCTAACAAACCTTACTATTCACCATGCTGGCTTGGCTCTGTTTTGGGTCTTAACTCGTTACCATACTAAAGATCTTGCCACTCAAACATGGGCCTGAATTACTTAGCATACTAAAAGCCCTTTTGATTCACAGTGGACATCAAACCCTGTCGTATTTAATATGCTAGCAGGCCCTGGGGCCAGATGCAGTTAGCAGCCTGTGGCTCTGTGAACAGACAAAATGGAGGCTGGTATAGGCCCTATCCAAGATAGTGGCTGTCCCTACCTCACACCATTTTTGAGTCCATATTTGAAAATACAAATTGTTTGGGCTAATAGAATGTTGCTGAAACCAGGCAACATTTCTGGAGAAAAATATTTGGCGCTGTTAATAATATGGCCTAGGCAGGAGTCTTTATTTGAAAATATGAATTCTTTGTGCTAATACTGTTGTCCTGAAACAATGTCACATTTTGGAAGAATAATATGTTGTGCTGGTAATATTTTGGCCTAGGCAAGAGTCCACAATTGAAAATATCAATTATTTGTAGTAATACCATGGTCCAGCTCCAATGCCACATTTCTCCAGAAAAATATTTTGTGCTGGTCATATTTTGGGCCATGCATGAGTCCACATTTGAAAATACAAATTGTTTGTGCTAATAGCATATTCCTAAAACAAGTATATAAATATTTAGTGCTACTAGTTTTTCTCCAGCCAGGAGTCCACATTACTGAATCTAAATAGCATGCTCCGAAAAACAGGCTACATGTCAGTATATAAATCATTTGTGCTAATTGTGTGGTTCAGCTAGCAGGCCACATTTCATCATGGGACAGGGCTTGTACCAGCATTTCTAGCGTAAATATTAATAAGTAAGATGTGTATGAGTGACACATGTAGACCTGGTGGTCTGAGAGCCCTGTCAAATTCAGGCAAGACACATGAAGAAGACCCAAAATAGAGTCCAAACATTTTCAAAAATTAGGGGCAGACATCGCTAAAGTAAAGTGGCATCAATTTATTTTATTTATTTATTTTACTCACTTATAAAGCGCCAATAATTCTACAGTGCTTTACAGACATCAATTTCCCCAGAGTATAAATAGTATAATGGGGCTCTGACACCCTTTCCACTACAGGCAGCCCACCAGATGGATACTCAACTTGGAGTTTCCACATTTCATAAAATTGTTTGTAATATCATCAGCAGCAGTAGCAACAGCAGGCACAGAAGCCACAACAAAGGTGTCACAGACTGCAATAACATGAGATCAATGCAGCACACTAAATACAACACCATTGTTTAGTCTGCCCAGTCTGCAACTATGGTGCGAAAGGCATTGGAGATCCATGACTTGTTCATTTTGGTGAAAGTTAGGCGGACTACACTTTCTGGGGACAGGCGGATGCGCTTATCTAACAGGTCATCACCAGCACCACTGAAGACACATTCTGAGAGTATGATGTCTGCCAGGCATGATAAAACCTCCAAGACGTGACAGGCAATCTCAGGCCACTATTCCATTTTTGAAGAACAAAATGCAAAATGTACAACCTCCACTGATGGCTCAAGATACTCCTGTACCATCTTCTCCAGTTGTACATTACATGTCAGACTTGTACTCTCTTCTGCTGATACACAGGCTGGTCTTAGAAATGTGTGAAACAACACACAGAAATTGCATATTTTAATTTTCAGTTATTTTACTCACTTATATAGCGCCATTCATTACACGGCGCTTCACAGACATTTTCTGCACTGTCCCCATTGTGGCTCACAATCTAATGTCCTATCAGTATTTCTTTGAAGTGTGAGAGAAATCCAGAGTACCCAGAGTAAACCCATACAAACACATGGAGAACATACAAACTCCTTGCAGGTTTTGTCCTTGGTGGGGTTTTAACCCAGGAACCGAGTACTGTAAGGCTCCAGTGTTAACCGCTAAGCCACTAGGCTGCCAATGCCACTTACACTGCAGCTGCTGATGTTTTTGCATTGACGACTCGACGCTACCAGGGTTGGGAGTCTATAACTGCGATACACACTGTGCGCCTAACTACTGTTTTGGGAAAAATCACCCTGCAGATCGTCTACAAGTGTGTTTCGAAACTCCAGCATGCATGCGTCCCTTTCGAGAAGGTGAAGCATCTGGCAAAATTTACTCTTTTTTTGTGGATCTAACAGAGTGGCAACCCAAAAATCAGCACTATTTATAATCCTAACAATATGGCCAACAATCATATTGCATATAGTGCAGCAAGAAGGCGCTCATGTGTCGTTCGCTTCCATGAGGTCCTTGTACATGGTGTGTTGGTGGCGGGGAAAGACTTCAGCTTGCTTTCTCCATCCTCTCCCATCAACCACAGACAACAAAGAAGGGATCATTATCCTATTCATCTCTTTAATGCTGCATGCCCATCACCACTTCCTCCTCCTCCTCTATTTGTTCCTCGGCTCTTGCACACTTAACAACAGTTTATCCGGAATCTTGAGCCCCACTTTATCGCAATAATCCACCCTCCTTTGACACCCTCCTGTGCAACGAACATCCAAAAGTTAGAGACATTGTTGTTATCACTTCTGCATACTGCTCTACTTCCTCCTCTTCATTTGCAACCACCTCCTCCTGCAGACTATTCAAAGTATGCTCCAGCATGTAGACGAGCAGAATAGTGATGCTGATGGTGTCAACATCAGCGCTATTTTAGTAGCTATTTCAAAACTGAGAAAAAGGTGCAGAAGTCCTTCATCTGTACCCACTTCACAAGTGTGATTTGTTACACATTTGTACTGTGTTGGGCCAGACTATTCAAAATGTCATACTTTATCAGGGGTCATCACTGCTGCCACAGTCGCTGCTACATGTGCACAGTGGAATTCCATCGTGTCAGCACAGCGCATATCAACCAGTTAACTGGAAGTCGATGACAAGAGTGGCATAGATGCCAGAAATGAGCACACAAAGGCAGTGCTTTCTGCAACAGCACATCCTGAATGGGGTACTGCTGTGGAAATTGCTGTACCACCAGATTGAGGACGTTAGCCATGCATGGCATGTGTGTGAGGTTGCCCCAGCGTAGGTCCACCAACAGGTTCGCACCATTATCACACACAGCCTTCATTGACTCCAGGTTCAGTAGAGACAACCATTGCTTAAACTCGGCCTGCGTAGCTGACCACAACTCTTGAGTTATGTGACTGCGTTTTCAAAGGCATATTAATTGGGCAGCACGGTGGCTCAGTGGATAGCACTACAGCCTTGCAGCGCTGGAGTCCTGGGTTCGAGTCTCACCAAGGACAACATCTGCAAGGAGTTTGTATGTTCTCCCCGTGTTTGCGTGGGTTTCCTCTGGGTTCTCCAGTTTCCTCCCACATTCTAAAAACATACTGATAGGGAATCTAGATTGTGAGCCCCATCGGGGACAGCGACGATAATGTGTGCAAACTGTAAAGCGCTGCGTAATATGTTAGCGCTATATAAAAATAAAGATTATTATTATTAATTAAAATAGAGTTTTATTGCAGATTTCACTGGTTGCGCAGTGCAGATTTAAGGGGATTGTCTCTGCACTGTTGGAAAGCATGTCTCATTAATGGAGAAGTTGAGGGCAAAGGTGGAGGCCTACAGGAGGTGGAGGAGGCAGAAGGAGTGGAGGAAGGGTTACATACAGAGGTTTGTCTACCAAACCTTGGGGATTCCAAGATTTGCTGTCAAGTGACACTTTGGTGTCTAGTGTTTTTGTTCACCATCCCTTGGTGTGTAATGGTTTATTTATCAAACATTAGATGTTTAGTAGTTTATTTCTCCAAGCCCTGTTTTTTAGTAGTTTAGTTTTCCATCTTCTGGTGTGTAATGTTTTTGTTATCCAGCTTTAGGTGTTTAGTAGTTTAGTTCTCCAACCCTGTTGTCTTGTAGTTTAGTTATCCTTCTTATAGTGTGCAGTGGTTTAGTTCTCCATCCCCAAGCTGTCACGCACAGTGTGGGAAAACCAAGTGTAACATAAATGGAAATGGGGAAGGGGACCCAGACACTATGGAAGGGATTTGGAGACCCCTAGGCTAGATCTAATCTCTCCCTAGAACTCCTACCGAGTCCCTATATTGGTTCCTCACCAATCGCCGAGCAGGAACCTCAGGCCCTGAATCTCCCTGAGGCCTAAGTCCTGAATAGGGAACGGGAGGGAGATGCGCGCTAGGCAGTCTCCTCTAAACTAAAGACCTTAAGATGAGACAAACAGGGGAACACTTAGCTGAATGTCATGGTCTGCTGAGTTTCTGGGATTAGGTGGTTTTAGGGTTAACCGGGATGGCCTCACTCTGGGATTCTGGGAGGCTTTTTATAGCCTCATTGTGGGGCCATCCTCTGTCGCTTATACTCTGACCCTTGGCCTAGTGTGTGTGACCCTGTTGTGCTTGTGCCAGTGCTTTGTGCCTGTGCTACGTTCTGTTTGTCTGGTTCTGATTTGGCTATGTCCCTGTTTTGAGTTTTGCCTGTCCCTTTTGTACTCTGCTGCCCTCTACGTGTATGACCCTTGGCTACGTTCTGACTCCGCTCTGCCTGCTCCTCTTGTACTTCGTCGCCCTCTATGTGTATGACCCCTTGGCTACGTTCTGATTATTTGTTCGGTATATGCTCTTTGGTAACTGTGTCCCGTAGTTACCCTTCTAGGAGTTTTCCTTCACCTCATAGCTCTCTGGAGCTTAGGCCACGCCCACTAGCAGTCACGTGCCTGCAGGTCCTTTGCTCTGAAGCATTCTCTATCTGCTACTGCTGACTCTGAGAGACGTGTGGCCGGCTCCGCCCACTAGCAGTCACATGTGGAAGGTCCTGTTACTGAGAAACACACGTCATCTCTGCTGCGGCTCTGCTACAGGTATCTTTGGACATAGTTTGTTCACTAAGGACACACGCACTGGCTCAGTGAGCAAGTGCAGTGCGGTGTCCCTGACACTGAATCGCCAGATACGGATACCAGATGAGTGATTCCAGACACCAAACTGGAGCACTCTGAAAAGGTCCAACACTCTAGCAAGCACAAGTGGAAATTAAGCTATTACCCGCACTGGGTCACAGCTGATCCACTAATTAAATAGATCCAAACTACTCTGAGCAGGAGGAGGTCGATGCTGGGTCCTAGAGGCAGATGGTTCAGGGAGCAGTCTGTATGGACAGGCACTCAGACCTTCTGAGGCCGGACGCAGGATGATAGCCTATCACCTCCGAAGCGCTCGAGACATTACCCCCCCTCCTATGAGTGGCCTCCGGACACTCGGGACCCGGTTTCTCAGGATGTGAGGTATGGAATGCTGTAACCAACCTGGGGGCATTCACCTATGAAGCTGACACCCACGTCCTTTCCTCTGGACCATAACACCTCCAGTGCACCAAGTACTGCAAGGAACGGCATAGGAGACGAGAATCAACAATCCTCAAAATCTCAAACTCCAAATTGCCATCTACCAAAATTGGGGGGGGGCGGTGGGGATGAGGATTCAATGGGGTTCTCTTAAGAAGAGATTTATGAAAAACATTATGGATTTTGAGAGCTTGAGGAAGCTTCAGACGAAACTCCGCTGGGTTTGTGACAGCAGATATTCTGTAAGGACCAATAAACCTGGGTCCCAACTTCCAAGAAGGAACCTTCATTTTAATATTCCTAGTGGACAACCACACAAAGTCACTCACATTCAGGTCTGGACCTGGCACACGTCTCCTGTTAGCCATACGTTTGTACCTGTCTCCCATGATTCTCAAATTCTTCAGGACGCCCTGCCATACGGAAGAGAGCGATGACGCAAAACGCTCTTCCTCCGAAACTCCTGAAGCCTCTCCCCCATTAAAGGTACCAAACTGTGGATGATAACCATATGCACTGAAAAACGGTGAACTGCCAGTGGACTCTTGACTGTGATTATTAATTGCAAATTCCGCTAATGGAAAGTAAGATGACCAATCCTCTTGGTTTTCAGAGATGAAACACCTGAGGTATGTCTAAAAATTCTGGTTGACACTCTCTGTCTGCCCATTCGACTGGGGATGAAAGGCCGAAGAGAAGGACAGCTATACCCCCAGTCGAGAACAGAATGCCCTCCAGAACTTGGAAACAAATTTGGTTCCCCGATCAGACACCACATCGGAAGGAACCCCGTGAAGTTTTACGATCTCAATGAAATGCTGGTAATGCGACGAAACAGACCATTTTACTGAATCTATCCATGACCACTGTAAGCTTTTCAGGGGATATAGCTCTGGGATCGCCGTCTGGGTAGACGGAGTGGCACGGAAACAGTTCATTCACAGACAGCAGTTCTGGTAAAAACTGGCCGCAACCAGTTTTATTAAAGTCCACAGCAAACAGAACATAATCAAAACCAAATCATAAACATAAGACCTGGGCTTGTCCAGCCACTAATTACACTTAGATAGATTTCCCTTTCTATCCGGGTCCAGACTCTAATAGCCTGGGCCAAAACAACACATATGTTCAGCATTTACCAGCATGGAGTTTCACAGAGTCTCCTCCTTGTGTCTGAAGGCACCTTCAACGTCCAGACTTGAGAGAGCTCCCCTCCTATTCAGCAGCTATCCGCATGGATTCTCACTGAGACTACTCCTGTGTCCGGGGTACATCGAGCACCCAGACTGAGACAGCTCATATTCCTGGAGACTCCTTCTTGTGCCTGGACTCCTTGTCCAGACTAAGCGAGCTCTCTGTCTGTGTTCGCAGACACCTACTTCTGGTCTCCTAATTAACAGCTGAGTGGTTTCAGGCCTGAGCTGCAAGTGTGTACTGAATGTAAGGTGTAGTGACCTTTCTCTACCACTAGGTTTACAAAGCCATACATTTCCCTTATACCAGTCAGCAAAGTATCTAGGTGAAATGTACACCCCATTCAACACACATACTCTCACTGTCTCACATATCCCCCCCCCTCTTCTCCAGACCGGAGGGCTGGTCATCCAGACCGGAGGGCTGGTCAACAATCCAAAAGAGACAGTGAACTCTGGACCAGTCATGGCCTTCATCAGCTTCATCTTCACTACTGTCATCTGTATCTTCACCTGAGCCATAGCCAACATCAGCTTTCTCTTCATCTGAAGCATCCGCACTACCCTGTACCCTTCCAGGCCTATGCTCTCTGCGGGCCTCGGGTATCCTGCACGGTTTCATCTTGACCTT
This sequence comes from Oophaga sylvatica, assembly GCA_033576555.1. Taxonomy (NCBI): domain Eukaryota; kingdom Metazoa; phylum Chordata; class Amphibia; order Anura; family Dendrobatidae; genus Oophaga; species Oophaga sylvatica. Next base: position 246,136,879 of record JARQOD010000003.1, on the reverse strand, counting down.
AGGGCTGGGCTCAGTTTCGATATAGTGCCTGGCCAGAGAAGTACGACCCGGCACATCAGAACACTTCTGCTGACTCTTCCTCAGAAACTCACGTACCTCCTGTCCTTGGTGCACTGACCATGTGTCACCAACTATCACAGAAGGTATAAGGGGTTTTTTACTTTTCTCTAGTTCCCCTTGAACCCTCTTTAGCACATCTATTTTCTTGAATATCGGTGGACTCATAAAGTCTATTTCACAGACCTTAAGCTCCTCTGCCATGGTCTCTGACCATTTTAAGCTACTCTGTTCAAATGATTGGGACTGTAGAAGGAGCAGATCGTTTTTCTTTTGCAGTACACATAATTCATCCGCTAAGTCTCCAGCTGAATTGTAATGTTCTACTGTGACAACAGCATTCTTATATAGAGCCTTAGACTTATTGAGCAGCATTTGCTCTTGCAACGAAGAGATTCCCTGTATTCTTCCTTTTACTTCATTGACTTTCTCACGAAGATGCTCATGGCTTTCATCACACTCCTTCATCACAGTTTGGAGTTTTTTCTGAGAAGTAATCAATTCATCTGGTACCTGTTGGACGTCCTTTATGTCTTCGGCCCCTTCTTCAGGCTCTTCTGGTAGAACATGCTCAGAAGCCCTACCGTCAGTCTTACATTCTACCTCTTCAGTCACATCATTATGGTCTCCAATATCTCCATTTATTCCAGCTCTCAAGTTCTCCTTGATAGCTGCATCTGTATACTCAGAACCCGCCGGATTCTTCTCTTCCACCACGTTCTGCATCCCATCTGAGCTCCCGTGTGTCTGCAGCGGCAACGGAGTGACACACCGCTTTTCCCATTTGTTGGGACGTGGCTCCAATGTAGACTCCATGAAAGTGCGCTTGAGCTCACCAATGCCAGCCTGATGTCTCAAAATCTCATCTTGTGATTTATCCAGATCCTTGGTATCACTCGGGAACACTGCTGGGGCTTCGGGCGCCGAACTTCCAGCCTGAGCTTCACGAGTTGCAGCTACTGATCCGGACCGTAACCCGTCCACGCCGCTGTCTTCGGCAGAAACAGTCCCCATATCTTCAGTCTTGTTCCTCACAGCTTCACTTGAGACCTCAGCTTCTGATGAGGCATCTGGCTTGGTGACCACCACTTCCATGGCTTTTTCCACATCTGCAGCATTACCTTCAGAATCCTGGGCATGATGCAGCTCCATACCATACATTGATAACTTCTCATCTTCAACAGCATCCACTTGTGCTGTGTTCAGTTTCAGAGTCCTGCCTTTAAAGCTCAGCTCTCCTCCTTTCACCCTAGTCTTCGCCAGGGAACCGGCCAACTGTAAAACATCTTCAGATGCCATCTTCTGTCCGGCTGCAAGGTCAGCATCAGCCTTCCTCTCAGGACTCTCAACCTCCTCTGCTACCATGCCTTCCTAATTTGCACTGGTTGCTTGATTGTCAACAGATGATTCGCTATCACTACCACTATCCCTGTCTGACCCCTTTTTCTCAGCCACATCCGGCTCACTTTCAGGGTTATACAATTCATTCTCATTCTCATCCTGCTCACTTTCAGGGGTATACAATTCATTCTCATTCACATCCTGATCTGGAACCTTAGTTAACATGTCATCCACAACATTAACTTCACCATCTGGTCCCTCAAGTATGTGACTATGTGACAACCCCAGCACTATACTTCTATATAGCTCAGGTACTAGGAGCTGGCTCACGACCTCTCCCTGGACTTCAGTGTCCCTATACAACAGGTGAGTGTTTATGGCAACATGAGGAAACCTCTCCTCAGAGCCAGGCTCTTGGGAAACCTCATTTAGAACAATTATATTTTCCTGTGCCGTTTTAAGAGTGGGGTCTCGCCATTGTTCACTCTCAAAATTGTCACAGGACACAGGTAAGTCAGGGACACTCGGTTCCCGAGAACCACCATCCTCGTCTCCCACCATCACCAGCAAAAGAATTTCATCTCTATCACAGTCATCATCATCATCATTATCATTATCATGATTATGATCAGTATCATCATCACTATCATGATCATCATCATTATCATTATCAGCATCATTATCATGGTCATCATCATTATCATGATCATCATCATCATTATCATTATCATCATCATCATCATCATCATCATTATCACATAAGTTTAACGGCCCACTAGCATTGTGTTCCGCCCCTCGGGACTGCGCACCCTCAGTAGGAGCTTCATCACACTGTCCATCAGAAACATTTTTCCCCCAGAGATCCTTAGACCGGGGAAAGTCATTACCCAATATGACGGGGTGCACCAGGTTCTTCACTACCCCCACTTCACATGAAACCTCCCCGCGTTTGGGGATCAAGTCCACGGCAGTCTCTGGGTAGACTTTGGTGTCTCCATGGATGCACACCACACTCAGGTGTTTATCAGGGATGAAGTCCCTATCAATCAGGCTGTCACATACGGAAGTCACTGGACTCTCTGAGTCCAAGAGGGCCTGTGCTAGGCAGTCATTTACAACCACCGGGGACCCCTGTGGTCCAGTCTCTTCGGCTGAGGTGGACACACACACAGGCTCTGCGCAGGGAGAGAGGGATCCGCCAACATCACAACACATAGGCTCCCCCTCTATTGGACAGTTGGCTGCAATTTCACGACATCTCCAACACTGTCCATCACACTCTCCCACCCACACGACCCCAACAGCTGGAACGCTCTTACCGGGAGAGTTCGGCGTCCAGGAACTCTGAAGTGACGACCTCTCAGACGGCTGGTCACGGAGGCAGTCCTTGGTGGCGAAGGCCCTCTCCATCAGGCTGACCAGACGATTGGCGTCCTGGTGGTCTCCTTGTCCGACCTCTGGCTGTACCTCAGGAGGACGTGCTTGGGTGTAGCGGTCCACTATCACCTTTTCAACTCCATAATCAGGTTTGCTGACTGCAGACTCCCAACTGCATCTCCAGTCATGAACTCCCCTGGCACGGGCTGTCACCGTAACACCCAGCCGGGTAAGAATCTCCGCTTTCAACTTGGCATAGTGTTGGCTGTCCTGCTCGCTCAGGTCAGCATAGGCCCTTTGGGGTTCTCCAATCAGATAGGGTGCGACCATCATGGCCCATTCAGATAGGGGCAGATTCTCCTTCTCTGCCAGTCCCTCAAACCTAGTGAGATATACCTCCACATCGTCACGAGGTGTCATCTTTTTCAGGGACCGTCTTACTGCCTTCTTTACAGCGGACAATGCAGGTGACTTTGCAACATTACTTTGGGACGATGCACTGCAAGTCTTTTGTAGTGCTGCAACCTGCTCAAAAAACAACCGGTTATTCTCCTGCTGCTACTGCAGGAATTGCTGCTGGGCCTGCTGCATGCGCTGCTGGTGCTGCAGGCGCTGCCGTTCCATGCTCTGCTGCATGCTCCGCTGGGCCTGGACCAGGTACTCAACGAGCTCCTCCATACTGCCGGACTTATCTGTCTCAACCACGGCAGTCTTATGTTGCACATTAACTTGCGCCATTTGTTCAAACAGCGCCTCCATGCTGTCATCCATGCTGTCAGACTTCTCTGTCTCAACAACAGCAGTCTTCACTCAAGACATACACACTCCACAGTCTTTTCCACAGAAAATTCAGCCTTGCTGTGCAGACACTTTTTTTTTTTTTTTCTCTGCAAACTCTATTAGGGCCACTGTCTCTTTAAGACTGCTCCAACAGACGTTTCTCCTTTATTGACACACTTTTTTTTTTTTCTTTGCAAAGTCTATTAGGGCTACTGTCTCTTTAAGACTGCTCCAATCAGACGTTTTTGCTGACACACTTTTTTTTTTCTCTACTGCTGCTTCAACAGACTTCACCTTTTATTGCTGTCTCTCGCCACTATGCTGCACGCACATTCCAGCACCAATTGTAAGCTTTTCAGGGGATATAGTTCTGGGATCGCTGTCCGCGTAGACAGAGTGGCACGGAAACAGTTCATTCACAGACAGCAGTTCTGGTAAAAACTGGCCGCAACCAGTTTTATTAAAGTCCACAGCAAACAGAACATAATCAAAACCAAATCATAAACATAAGACCTGGGCTTGTCCAGCCACTAATTACACTTAGATAGATTTCCCTTTCTATCCGGGTCCAGACTCTAATAGCCTGGGCCAAAACAACACATATGTTCAGCATTTACCAGCATGGAGTTTCACAGAGTCTCCTCCTTGTGTCTGAAGGCACCTTCAACGTCCAGACTTGAGAGAGCTCCCCTCCTATTCAGCAGCTATCCGCATGGATTCTCACTGAGACTACTCCTGTGTCCGGGGTACATCGAGCACCCAGACTGAGACAGCTCATATTCCTGGAGACTCCTTCTTGTGCCTGGACTCCTTGTCCAGACTAAGCGAGCTCTCTGTCTGTGTTCGCAGACACCTACTTCTGGTCTCCTAATTAACAGCTGAGTGGTTTCAGGCCTGAGCTGCAAGTGTGTACTGAATGTAAGGTGTAGTGACCTTTCTCTACCACTAGGTTTACAAAGCCATACATTTCCCTTATACCAGTCAGCAAAGTATCTAGGTGAAATGTACACCCCATTCAACACACATACTCTCACTGTCTCACACCACCAACACCACCGTTTTGCCCACAGATGCTGGTAGGTCCGTGATGAAATCCATGAATAGATGTGTCCAAGGCCTGGAGGGAATGGGTAATTGGAGGAGAGTACCAGACTGGTGAGTGCGCAATACCTTACAGCAAGCGCAAGTACTGCATGCGGACACATGTTCCACCACATCCCGTTGCAACCCCGGCCACCAAAAACGACGAGAGAGAAGGTCCACAGTTGCTTTACCCCCTGGATGCCCTGCTAGCACCGAGTTGTGGTGTTCGTTAATAATCTTGCGGCACAGATTGGGAGGTACAAATAGCTTCCCTGAAGGACAGGAGGCAGGGGCGTCCCCCTGTGCCTCCAACACCTCAGCCTACTGTTCAGGATACATTGCCGATACAACTTCCCCCTCCTGCAATATCGGGACTGGACTCTCTTGGTCTCCCCCACCCGGGAAAATCCTAGACAGAGCATCTGCCTTGACATTTTTGACCGCGAGGCGAAAAGTGACCACGAAATTGAACCTCGTAAAAGACAACGACCACCTACTGTAGCTTGTCTCGGGTTCACACGCTGGCCGACTGCAGATATGCGAGATTTTTGTGATCAGTAATAACTGTAATAGGATGAACAGCCCCCCTCAGCCAATGTCGCCATTCTTCCAATGCCAATTTAATTGCCAACAGCTCCCTGTTGCCCACGTCATAGTTCCTCTCGGCTGAGGACAATTTTTTTGAGAAAATTGCACATGGGTGCCATTTACCAGAGGACAGACCTTGAGACAACACAGCCCCCACCCCCACCTCCGATGCATCAACCTCTACAATAAATGGCTGAGAAGCATCGGGTTGACTGAGTATGGGTGACTTGGCAAAACAGTTTTTTAGTGAGGAAAAAGCGTTCAGAGTGGCCTCTGACCAATTAGAAAAATCCGACCCCTTCCTTGTCAGGTCACTAAGGGGTTTAACAATTGCAGAGTGATTCCGAATGAATTTTCGGTAAAACTTAATAAACCCCAGAAAATGCTGCAAGGTCTTCAGGTTCTCAGGACGGTCCCAATTCAGGACAGCTAGGACCTTCTCCGGATCCATCCGAAAACCTGAACATGACAACAAATATCCCAAAAACTGTACCTCCTGTATAGCAAAAACACATTTTTCCAGTTTGGCGTACAGTTTGTTATTTCTTAAGATTTGTAAAACCTGTTTAACATACCCCTGATGTGTCTCAAAATCCGGCGAATAAATCAAAATGTCATCTAAATAGACCACCACAAACCTGCCCACCAAGTGATGAAGTATGTTGTTGATGAAGTGCTGGAAAACAGCAGGGGCAGTAGTGAGACTAAATGGCATGACCAGGCTCTCAAAATGCCCCTCAGGAGTGTTGAAGGCAGTTTTCCATTCGTCCCCCTCTCTGATTCTAACCAGATTGTAAGCCCCTTAAGTCCAACTTGGAGAACATTTTCTCTCCCACTACCTGACTGAACAAATCTGGAATCAAAGGCAGAGGGTATGGGTCTCGGGTGGTGATTTGATTTAGTTCCTGGAAATCTACACAGGGACGTAAGCTGCAATCTCTCTTCTTCACAAAGAAGAACCCCGCCGCAACGGGCGAAGATGAGGATCTGATGTGTCCCTTCTCCAGACTTTCGGCAATGAACTCCTTCATAGCCTGTCTCTCAGGGCCAGAAAGATTATACAGTCTGGATTTGGGCATTTAATCTCCCGGGATCAGGTTAATGGGACAATCGTATTCACGATGTGGGGGTAGCTCCTGAGATCCCCCTCTCAGAAAAGACATCCTCAAAGCCTTTCAGAAATCCCGACAAGACTTCAGCAGAGACTGCAGAAAGGGAAACATTCAGACACTTCTCCTGACAGTAATCTCCCCATTCAATGATTTCCCTGACTTGCCAATCCGTCACCGGATTATGTCTGACCAGCCAGGGTAGGCCCAACATAATTGGAGTGGGAAGCCCGTCTAAGACATAGCATGGAATTATTTCAGGATGAGTCGGCCCCACCCTCAGTTTTATATTATGTACAATTTGTGTGAGAGCCTTCTGTGCAAGTGGAAATGAATCAATGGCGAAAATGGGAATAGGCTTAGCTAATGTACAGCAAGCAAGAGCATGAGTTCTCACAAACTTGGCGTCCACCATGCTGACTCCAGCTCCACTGCCAACAAACACAGAAATTTTCTCGGTTTTGCTCTCTAGCATCACCTCTGCTGACAGGACAAATCAGGAACTGCAAGCAAAAGAAAAATGTACGACCTGCTTATCTAACTCCAGACCACCAAGGGTTAACCAAGTACCCTTTTGCGTTGGTACCAAAGGGCAGGCTCCAATAAAATGACAATTTTTCCCACAGAAAAAACGAACACCTTTTTTCTTGCGACTCTCAGCGGAGAAGTATGGGGTGGCAGCCCCTCCTAACTGCATGGGTTCTACCTCCACCCCCAACACAGGTTCACTGCCAAGCTGATCACACAGGGGAACGACTCCCACCAGTGGGACCTGGGGAAAGTGGTCTTACCCACCGATCCCAAAGGCATCTATCCACACGTATAGCAAGTGATATAACCGCCTCCAATGACACAGGAGTCTCATACATAGCAAGAACATCTTTTAGTTTCTCAGAAAGACCCTCACAAAATTGGCTTTTAAGAGCCGCATCATTCCATTTTGTGTCAGTTGCCCACCTACGGAATTCAGAGCTATATGACTCTACTGACCGATTTCCATGCTGGAGGCGGCGAAGTCTAGATGCCGCCAGGGCGACTCGGTCAGGGTCGTCATAAATGAGGACCAGGGCCCCAAAAAATCCAAACAGAGTCCTGTGGTAAGTAAAAAGCCCAGGATTGTGGATCTCCCTGCAATGAAGAAATTACAATCCCTACTTTTTGCTATTCACTGCCAGATGAGTAGGGACGAAGTTTGAAATACAATTTGCAGGCCTCTTTAAACAGAAAAAACTTGTACCTGCCTCCTGAAAATCTGTCAGGGAAAACAATCTTAGGTTCAGGCTGACCCGCCCCGGAAGCAGAGGCCCCAACACTGGCGACCTGCAGCTGCTGAACCTCACGACGGAGATCAGTTACTTCCAGAGACAGACAGCGTAGTCACTCAGCCAGCTCAGTGACTGCATCCATCTCCAAAGGGAGAGAGAGAGAGATAAAAAAACCCAGCCAAAAAAAACCACAAAGCAAACAAAACACATGCACAAATGAACCACGTGTCAGTTTTTTTTTTTCTCTAAACGGTGTGTGGCGGGTAATAATGTCAGGCACAGTGTGGGAAAACCAAGTGTAACATAAAGGGAAATGGGGAAGGAGGCCCAGACACTAGGGAAGGGATTTGGAGACCCCTAGGCTAGATCTAATCTTTCCCTAGAACTCCTACCGAGTCCATGTATTGGTTTCTCACCAATCGCCGAGCAGGAACCTCAGGCCCTGAATCTCCCTGAGGTCTAAGTCCTGAATAGGGAACGGGATGGAGATGTGCGCTAGACAGTCTCCGCTAAACTAAAGATGATAAGGTGAGACAAACACTGGAACACTTAGCTGAATTGCCAGAAATGGATACCAGATGAGGGATTCCAGGCCCCAAGCTGGAACACTCTGAAAAGGTCCAACACTCTAGCAAGCATAAATGGAAATGAAGTGGATCGCCCGCCAGGGCAGTGGGATTCTCGATACCGGGCCGGCGTATTAAAGGGATGTATCAAGGCAGCAGTGACCCGGTCCATGGCCCTGGGCGTCCAATAAAAGGGGAAATATTTACATGGGATGATAGAGTTTGCAGTAAGGTATTTGTGACGCCACCTGTGGTTTCTGGTCAGAGGTGACCAGCGTTGTGGTGCAGATCCTCTGGGACAGATGGTGAGATGCAGCAGAGTTGGTAAAGCCTCCCACAGGTTAGGCTATGTTGTCCCAGGGCAGAGACAGAGAGATATTGTAAAAAGTAATGATGCTGGGAGATGTAGCAGATTGGAGTGTGTGTTGAATGAAGAACTTGAGGAGACAGTCAATTGCAGTTTCCAAAGCTTTACTCACAGTTCAGGTGTGCACAGTACAGGTGCCCACTTGGTGCCACGTCCTTCAGGTGAGGAGTCCAGCCAACACCCAGGCGGATGGAGAATACTAGTTCAAAGCTTCCTGTCAGTATTTGCCCTCCCTGGCCATCTCTCTGTGCTGATTTCCCATTCCTTTCTTCCTTCCAGCACCTCGCTAAGCAGTTTCCCAGTCTAGAAGCTGCGGATCCTCCAGGACAACGTTCTCTCTCTACATTTCCTTGATCCTATATAGCGCTCCTTCCTGGAGAAGATACTTGCGGTTGTGGCTGTGATCCCTAAAGTTATCACAGCTGTTGGCTTGATAGCTGAGTCACAAAGTTCTTCCACTAGTCTAGGGGCCGAGTCCCTTCTGCGCCCTGGATTCTCCCAGCCAGCGTCCGCCAGTCCTGGAACGAGCCCACCTGTAGCTTTCAGCTCAGCCGTGTCTCTCTCTGAGAATCCCTTTTCCCTTCCAGGGAACCTTCCTTCCTCTTTCCTCTCTATGAGCAGCTCCTTAGGACTAGAGCCTGCTGCACGGTTGTATGTCTTCCCCCTCTCCCTTATGGGAGAGCTGTCTAAAACACGTCTGTCCTCTTCCTCCCCCAAGGGGGAACTGACTCCTCTCACTTCCCTCTAACTCCTGCTCTGACCCACAAGCTCCACCCACCATCTAACACCCTTTGCTAGCTGAGGCTTGCTATATGAACTCAACTAGTGTGTGTGATGGATACAGTGTTGTCAGAGACAGGTGTAGTGTCTCCACCTTACCTGAAAGTTTAAATACCACATCCCTGGCTGAGATGCAGTACCTCTGTGGCGACTGGACCCTCAGGGGCGCCACAGAAGCTATTACCCACAATGGGTTACAGCTGAGCCACTAGCTAAATAGATCCAAACTACTCTGAGCAGGAGGAGGTCGACACTGGGTCTTAGAGGCAGATGGTTCTGGGAGCAGTATGTATGGACGGGCTCTCAGACCTTCTGAGGCCTGACGCAGGATGATAGCCTGTCACCTCTGAAGTGCTTGTGACACAAGCATATTGCAAACCTTGGGGAATCCAAGACTTGTGGAGCAGCCCCTTCCCTGCCATCCCTCACAGCCACCAGAGCCACTCAGTGCCTAGTCAGTGAGATGTAACGCCCCTGTCCATGCTTGCTTGTCCAGGTGTCAGTGTTAAAATGCACCCTGTCAGATACAGATTTTTTCAAGGTATGAGTGGTTGTCTGCAACATGCTGGTGTAACACAGGCACATCTTTCTTAGAGAAGTAATACAGACTAGGCAACTGGTACTGGGAGACTGCAACGAACATCATCTATCGGAAACCATCTGTATCAACAAGGCAGAAAGGCTACATTTGCATGGCCAGCAGATTGGATTGGCCAAAGAATTTGTCAAGTATTTCATCCAATTATCACAGAGATCACAGGCTGAGAGTCTCGCAGAAAAACCCGTTGTGATGTTTGGAGCAAAGAGATCTCAGCTGGCCTGTCATAATCCAGACCGGGTTTTGAGTCCTGTCTTTCCCTTTTCCCAGTCTGATCATGTCAGGGATTAACTTTCTCAGCCTCAGTCTGGTTTCAGATTTGCTATTTATCTCTGCTGAATTCTGCAGGTGGTTTCAGTTATAGTTTCTGCCTATGGCGAGTGTAGCAGACTCCGTTTGCTCTGATTTGTCCTGCTGCTTGCTGACTGAACCCGTGTCTGTTTATCCCCTCTTTACGTCCCGACTCTGTGTTCCCTTTCGTGTATTGACTCCCTGGTTTAGACTTGGCTTGGATCCTGACCTGCTGTTCTGTCTATTGTCTTTGGCATATTTGCTCCTGAACGGTACTGACCCATTTCGCTTGTTTTTGACTCTGTGCTTGTCTATTCCCTTTGTACTGCGCTACAGTCTAATATCGACCCGGCTTGTTGACTATTCCGCTGCTACCTGGTGGTGGCTTCACTGCTGCATTGCAGGTCTGCTCTTGCTGTGTGCAGTCCTCCCTCTACTCTATTGCCATCTAGTGGAGCTTGAATCTACCTGCATTGCAGCAGCGTGACATTATTACTGACTCAAAATAGGCAGGTTTTTTTCCTTTGCTCCTCTTTCTATGGCTCCATACCTTGGCGGATCAGATGTCTAGTTTGACGCAGATGATGCAGGATTTGTCTGTGGAACATATGGCTCTGGCCACGTCTCATAACCAACTGCTGAAGGAGCTTTCTGAGAGGGTTAAATCTTTTTAGGGTTCTATTTCCCAATCTGTCTGTAAGCACTCTGATACTGTTGATGTTTCGCTGCACTCTCCTGAACCTACGGTCAGGCTCCCAGACACCTTCTCCAGAGAAAGGGAGACATCTATAATATAACGGTGGGAGCGTCACTCTGTCTGAAGCCTTTATAGACTGCGCAAGCGCGACACGCCTGCGCACTCTGGCTCCAGACAGAGTGAGGCATCCAGAGCGGTGAGTACTCTGTGTGGCGCCAGAAATCGCGGTATGCGTACTGGATGCATACCGCAATCTCCGGTGCTATACTCACATACTTACCTGACCGGGAGGAGCGTTGCCACGGCGCTTCACTTCTCCCGGGGCAGGAGACCAGGAGTGCGCGTCGGATCGCGCATGCGCAATAGCGCTATCCGGCGCTATTTTGCTGAAGACACAGTCTTCAGCAATATGGCGCCGGACCGCATGGTATGGGCATGCGCGTACTCCGGCGCCGCTCTCCTCCCCCGGCGTCCAGCTGAATGGAACAGCGCTGGAGCACAGGGATGAAAGGTGAGTATAAATGTTTGTTTTTTTTGGGGTATCTGTGCAGTTTAATAGCGGTGAGGGGGCCATGCACATCAGGATAGAGGGGGTGTGAGGGGACCATGCACATCAGGGTTGGGGGTGAGGGGACCATGCACATCAGGATAGGGGGGGCGTGAGGGGACCATGCACATCAGGATTGGGGGGTGAGGGGACCATGCACATCAGGATTGGGGGATGAGGGGACCATGCACATCAGGATTGGGGGTGAGGGGACCATGCACATCAGGATTGGGGGGTGAGGGGACCATGCACATCAGGATTGGGGGGTGAGGGGACCATGCACATTAGGATTGGGGGGGTGAGGGGACCATGCACATCAGGGTTGGGGGGTGAGGGGACCATGCACATCAGGATTGGGGGGGTGAGGGGACCATGCACATCAGGGTTGGGGGGTGAGAGGACCATGCACATCAGGATTGGGGGGTGAGGGGACCATGCACATCAGGGTTGGGGGTTGAGGGGACCATGCACATCAGGATTGGGGGGGTGAGGGAACCATGCACATCAGGATTGGGGGGGTGAGGGGACCATGCACATCAGGATTGGGGGGGTGAGGGGACCATGCACATCAGGGTTGGGGGTTGAGAGGACCATGCACATCAGGATTGGGGGGTGAGGGGACCATGCACATCAGGATTGGGGGGGGTGAGGGGACCATGCACATCAGGATTAGGGGGTGAGGGGACAATGCACATCAGGATTGGGGGGTGAGGGGACCATGCACATCAGGATTGGGGGGTGAGGGGACAATGCACATCAGGGTTGGGGGGTGAGGGGACCATTCACATCAGGATTGTGGGGGTGAGGGGACCATGCACATCAGGATTGGGGGGTGAGGGGACCATGCACATCAGGATTGGGGGGTGAGGGGACCATGCACATCAGGATTGGGGGGTGAAGGGACCATGCACATCAGGATTTGGGGGTGAGGGGACCATGCACATCAGGATTGGGGGGTGAGGGGACCATGCACATCAGGATTGGGGGTGAGGGGACCATACACATCAGGATTGGGGGGGTGAGGGGACCATGCACATCAGGGTTGGGGGGTGAGGGGACCATGCACATCAGGATTGGGGGGGTGAGGGGACCATGCACATAAGGGTTGGGGGGTGAGGGGACCATGCACATCAGGATTGGGGGTGAGGGGACCATACACATCAGGATTGGGGTGAGGGGACCATGCACATCAGGATTGGGGGGTGAGGGGACCATGCACATCAGGATTGGGGGGTGAGGGGACCATGCACATCAGGATTGGGGGGTGAGGGGACCATGCACATCAGGGTTGGGGGGTGAGGGGACCATGCACATCAGGATTGGGGGTGAGGGGACCATGCACATCAGGGTTGGGGGGTGAGGGGACCATGCACATCAGGATTGGGGGTGAGCGGACCATGGACATCAGGATTGGGGGTGAGAGGACCATGCACATAAGGATTTGGGGAGTGAGGGGACCATGCACATCAGGATTGGGGGGTGAGGGGACCATGCACATCAGGATTGGAGGGTGAGCGGACCATACACATCAGGATTGGGCGATGAGGGGACCATTCATACCAGGATTGGGGGGTGAGGGGACCATTCATACCACGGGTGAGGGGACCATTCATACCAGAATTGGGGGTGACGGGACCATTCATACCAGAATTGGGGGGTGAGGGGACCATGCATTCCAAGATTGGGCAGGAGGTGACCTTGCATACCAGGATGAGGAATGGGGTGCCATGCATAGTAGATTTGGGTAGGGGTGAGGGGACCATACATACCAGGATAGGGATGAGGGGTGCCATGCATACCAGAATAGGAGGGGGAAGCACATACCAGAATGGGAGACCATGTACCTATAAAAATGCTTGCCACCCGGGCGTAGAACGGGTTCATCACTAGTTTTGTATGTTCAGGGAGAGTTGTAAGTTATGAAAAGGAAAAAATGTGGGCTAATAGCCCTAGCCAGCTCACCAACCACTCCTGAAGCACCGAACTTCGTCCAGACCAGACGTTGCTTGACTGAAGAAAAAAAAAAAACAGTTGTTCCAGCTTCTAAAAATTTCCTTTATTTTCCAAAATTTAAAAAATCATGTTCAGTTGAATTCCTCATATGAAAGGAGGATATGCTCACAGGCACAGCCATACAGCTACATGTTTCAATCCCTTATGGATCTTTGTCACTGTAAAATAAATTTTTAGAATCTGGAACAACTGTTTTTTTTTCAGCGGGTGGGGATAATTATTTCTTTACTTCAGGAAGGACCTCTATCATGGGCTTTCTCTTTACCTGATGCTGACGCTGAATGTGTGTCTGTTGATAGCTTCTTTGAGGCCTTAGGACTTATTTTTGATGAACCTGACCGGGTCAGAGTGACAGAGGACACTATCATGGGTCTCTTTCAGGGTAAGCGCTCGGTCGAATGGTATTGCTCCGAGTTCTGGTCCATTGAGGTGTCCTGGAATGACTCTGAGCTAAGGTGTCAGTTCAGGACGGAACTGTCGGATCACCTGAAGGATGCTCTGGCTCTCCATCCACCACCCAGCTCCTTTGAGGAGGCCATGACTCAGGCTCTCCTTAAGAATTGGAGGCTGCGGGAAAGAGGTGTAATTCAACGAGAGGTTCATTTGCTTACTGCTACTCCTGTTGTTATGCCATCTTCTGAGCCTATGGAGGTGGGGGCCACCAGCCTCAGGGAGAAAGAGAGGAGACGGCGACGTGAAGGAAAATTGTGTTTCTGCTGTGGAAATCCCAGACATTGTAAAAAGGACTGTCTGTCCCTCCTGCCCACCGACTAGCAAGGTGTCGGGAAACGCCTATGTCTGGATGACTACCGAGGAGGTCACCCAGACTCTCAGGTACCATTTTCCTCATTTCAAAAGATTTTGTTGGAAGTGGAATTTTGTTGTGGGAATTGCTTCACGCTCACTTCTGCTTTTGTGGACTGCGGGTCATCCATGAATTTTATTGACTCTAACTTGGTGACCAAGTTCAAGTTAGGGACAGTTAGGCTTGAGACTGCCATTCATATTGTGGCCATTAACAAAACACCACTGACTAAGAATGTTATTAAATTTGTCTCGGAGGAGTTCCTCCTTAAGGTGGGTTCCTTGCATTAGGAACATGTTTCATGTTTTGTTCTGGACAATCTTTCTGCGGGACTGGTGTTGGGATTTCCTTGGTTACAGCTACACAATCCTGTGATTGACTGAGAATCTCAGGACATTGTTAAATGGGGTCCTAATTGTGTAAGGCTAGGTTCACATAGCGTTAATGCAGTCCGTTCAACGCATAGCGTTGATGGACTGCATTAATGCTACTGTCATATTGTGATTGTGTTTACCAATCACGCTAGCGCAGTTTCTCCATCTGAGCTAGCAGTGACGGACCCCCGAACACTGCAGACCGCATCCGAGGGTCCTTCACAGAATAACGGCACATCGCTAATGCATGCCGATTTCGGCATGCATTAGGATGCGTTACTGTTATTGCGGGGAATGGAGGCGTTAACGCATCCATTACATAGTGTTAGTGCCGCTATGTGACAGATGCAGTCAGAGCATTGCCTGCACTGCAATGTGAACCCGGCCTTAAAGGTTGTCTTACCTCTGTACTGGTGTCATCCGTTAATCTGGAGGGTATTCTGGAGCACCTGAAGGATTTTGAGGATGTTTTTTCTGAAAAGGAAGCTGAGGTCTTACCATCACACCGCCCTTTTGACTGTGCTATCAATCTGATTCTGGGTACTAAATTGCCCAAGGCCCGTCTATACAACTTCTCTGGCCCGGAGTGAACCGCTATGAAGGAGTATATCTCTGAAAACACTATGTAAAGGTCACATCCGTCCTTCTGTCTCTCCAGTGGTGGCTAGATTCTTTATTGTAAATAAAAAAGATGGTGGTTTGCGCCCGTGCCTCCATTTTCGGGAATTAAATAAGATCACAGTGAGAAATACTTATCCCCTCCCGTTCACCCCTGATTTGTACAATCAATTATCTGGGGCCAAGTGATTTTCTAAATTAGACCTCAGGGGAACGTATAACCTTATCCGTATTTGGGAAGGGAATGAGTGGAAAATGGCATTTCTCACCTCTGAGGGTTTGTTTGAGAATTTGGATATGCCTTTTGGTCTCACTAACACGCCAGATGTCTTTCAGAATTTTATTAACCATGTATTTTCAGATTATATTGGGCACTTTAGGGTGGTTTACCTAGATGATATCCTTGTATTTTTATCTGACAAACAAGGTCACATGGGTCATCTACGTGCAGTTCTCCAGAGGTTACGGGAGAACTCTCTTTTTGCTAAACCTGAAAAATGTTCATTTTTTGAACAAGAGCTGTCCTTTTTGGGGTTTATCCAGTCTGCCAAGTGGTTTTGTATGGATCCTGGGAAGGTATGGGCCAATGTGGATTGGGTGCAACCCAGAGACCTGAAGTGTCTTCAGCATTTTTTGGGGTTTGCCAATTATTACAGCAAATTCATTAAGGGGTTTTTGCAGGTGGTCAAGCCCCTCATGGATCTTACTCGTAAGGGGGCTGACCTCAAAAACTGGTCAGCTCCAGCAGTTGTGGCAATTTCTTCATTAACCCCTTAATGTCCAATGACGTGCACAGTCCGTCATGGCTGGGTGTCAGTTCCGGCACCAGGACGGACTGTGCACGTCATGCCTTTGATCTACCACTGCGTGTAAACACGCAGTGGTAGATCAGTGCCGATAGCTGTCACAGACAGCTGACAGGCACGGCAAGCGGTGCGGGGACCTTTGCCGTCGGTCCCCGCATCTACAGCGCTGTGCTTGGTCAGTCAATCTGACTGACCAAAAACAGCAGCGATCGCTTAGGAGAAGCTGAAATTTCAGCTTCTCCAGCGCGATCAGTGCAGGAGCCGGCGCTGCAGTGGCTAGGCTTCCTGCACTGACAGCCAGGAGCGGAGCCCCACCGCCCCTGGCTGTTAACCCCCTGACTGCTGCGATCGAGCGCGATCGCAGCGCTCAGGGGGGGAGGCAGAGGGTCGGGAGCTCCCTCTGCCTCAGATCGGCGCCCTGCAATGTATTTGCAGGGCCCGATTTCTGACTTGATGACCCGGGGGTTGTCATGACAACCTCCGGGTCATCTAGCTACGGAAAGCTGCTGTGATCATGCTCACAGCAGCTTTCCCCATAGGTACAATGCATTGCAATGCTGAAGCATTGCAATGCATTATAACTGCAATAAAAAGTAAAAAAAAGTGAAAGTCCCATAAAAGGACAAGTTAAAAAAAATCATTTTTTTAAAAAAAATTGTAAAAAAAAATATTAAAAAATAATTTAAAAAAAATCCCCTAAAAAATACACATTTTTATGTAATAAAAAAATAAAAAACAAAAAAAATACACGTTTGGTATCGCCACGTCCGTAAAAATCCCATCTATAAAAGCGTAACCCTAGTTAACCCCTTCAGTGAAAGCCGTAAAAAAAAACCACAAAAAAAATAGTAAATTATACTTTTTCCAAGCGGTATCATCATACCGCTTGGAAAAAGTGCAATAGCACGCGATCAAAAAGTCAGATATAAATAATCATGGTACCGCTGAAAACGTCATCTTGTCCCGCAAAAAACAAGCCACTATACAGCATCATCAGCGAAAAAATAAAAAAGTTATAGCTCGCGGAATAAACTGATGCAAAAATAATTATTTTTTCTATAAAATTTTTTATTGTGTAAAAAACGCCAAAACATAAAAAAAATATATAAATGAGGTATCGCTGTAATCGTAGTAACCCGAAGAATAAAGCTGCTTTATCAATTTTACCACACACGGAACGGAGAAAAAAAAAAAAAAACAATTCCTGAATTGCTGATTTTTGTTCATTCTGCTTCCACAAAAATCGGAATAGGAAGCGATCAAAAAACGTTATGTGCCCGAATATGGTACCAATAAAAACGTCAGCTCGTCCCACAAAAAATAAGCCCACAGATAACTGTCGGCCGAAATATGGAAAAATTATAGCTCTCAAAATACGGCGATGCAAAAATTTCTTACAAAAAATTATTCCAAAAAAAGCATCTTTTAGAGTGTGACAGAAGCTAAACATGAAAAAAGGATGTAAATCTGGTATCGCTGTAATCGCACCGATCCGAGGAATAAAGTCGCCTAATCACTAATACCGCACGAGGAACGGCGCAAAAAAGAAAACTAATTCTTCACCTTTTGTGGATTTGTTCATTTTGCCTCCCAAAGATCGCAGTAAGGCGATCACAGTGGTTCCCCCCCACATATGGGGTATCAGCGTACTCAGAACAAAATGCACAATAGCTTTTGGGGTCCTATTTCTCCTGTTACCCTTAGAAAAATAAAAATTCCGAGCTCTGCCATGCGTCAAAATAGTGGTTCCCCCCCACATATGGGATATCAGCGTACTCAGGAAAAATTGCACAGTAGCTTTTTAGGTCCAATTTTTCCTGTTACCCTTATAAAAATAAAAATTTGGGGGCAAAAAGATTATTTTTGTGGAAATAAATATGATTTTTTTATTTTCACGGCTCTACGTTATAAACTTCTGTGAAGCACTTGGGGGTTCAAAGTGCTCACCACACATCTAGATAAGTTCCTTGGGAGGTCTAGTTTACAAAATGGAGTCACTTGTGGGGGGTTTCTACTGTTTAGGCACATCAGGGGCTCTCCAAACGTGACATGACACCCGCAGACCATTCCATCAAAGTCTGCATTTGAAAAAAGGCGCTCCTTCCCTTTCGAGCTCTGCCATGTGTCAAAATAGTGGTTTACCCCCACATATGGGGTATCAGCGTACTCAGGACAAATTGCACAATAACTTTTTGGGTCCTGTTACCCTTTGGAAAATAACAATTTGGGGTGGAAAGATCATTTTTGTGGAAAAGATATGATTTTTTAATTTTACTGCTCTACGTTATAACCTTCTGTGAAGCCCTTGGGGGTTCAAAGCTCTCACCACACATCTAGATAAGTTCCTTGGGGGGTCTAGTTTCCAAAATGGGGTCATTTGTGGGGGGTTTCCACTGTTTAGGCACACAGGGGCTCTCCAAATACGACATGGCGTCCAATCTCAATTCCAGCCAAAAAAGTCAAATGGCGCTGCTTCCCTTCCGAGCTCTGCCATGCACCCAAATAGTGGTTTACCCCCACATATGGGGTATCAGCGTACTCAGGACTAATTGCACAATAACTTTTGGGGTCCTTTTATCCTTTGGAAAATAAAAATTGGGATGAAAAGATCATTTTTGTGGAAAAAATATGATTTTTTAATTTTACGGCTCTACGTTATAACCTTCTGTGAAGCCCTTGGGGGTTAAAAGCTCTCACAACACATTTAGATAAGTTCCTTGGGGGTCCAGTTTCCAAAATGGGGTCACTTGTGGGGGGTTCCCACTGTTTAGGCACACAGGGACTCTCCAAATGCGACATGGTGTCCAATCTCAATTCCAGCCAAAAAAGTCAAATGGCGCTGCTTCCCTTCCGAGCTCTGCCATGCGCCCAAATAGTGGTTTACCCCCACACATGGGGTATCGGTGTACTCAGGAGAAATTGTACAACAAATATTGTGGTTCATTTTCTCCTGATACCCTTGATAAAATTTAAAAAAATTGTGTTGAAAGAAAAATTATGGGAAAAAAAGTTAAATGTTCATTTTTTCCTTCCACATTGCTTCAATTCTTGTGAAGTACCTAAAGGGTTCATAAACTTCTTGAATCTGGCTTTGAACACATTGAGGGGTGTAGTTTTTATAATGGTGTCACTTTTGGGTATTTTCTGTCATATTGACCCCTCAAATTCACTTCAAATGTGAGGTGGCCCCTAAAAAAATGGTTTTGTAAATTTTGTTGGAAAAATGAGAAATTGCTGGTCAACTTTTAACACTTATAACTTATAAAAATTTTGGTTCTAAAATTGTGCTGATGTAAAGTAGACATGTGGGAAATGTTATTTATTAACTAATTTTTGTGACATATCTTTCTGATTTAATGGCATAAAAATTAAAAGTTTGAAAATTGCAAAATTTTCAACATTTTTGCCATATTTCCGTTTTTTTCATAAATAAACGCAAGTTATATTGAAGAAATTTTACCACTATCATGAAGTACAATATGTCACGAGAAAACATTCTCAGATTCGCCAAGATCCGTTGAAGCGTTCCAGAGTTATAACCTCATAAAGAGACAGTGGTCAGAATTGTAAAAATTGGCCTGGTCTTTAACCTACAAAATGGCTTGGTCGTTAAGGCGTTAAAGGAATGCTTTATGTCTGCTCCTGTTTTGATCCAGCCTGATCCGTCTGAAATGTTTATTGTTGAGGTGGATGCATCGAAGGTGTGGGTGGGGGCAGTGTTGTTCCAAGGACTCATCACTTTGACTAACCTGAGACCCTGTGCCTTCTTCTGTAAAAAAAATCTCTCCTGCTGAGAGAAAGTACTATGTTGGGAATCGGGAGTTATTAGCCATAAAGTTGGCTTTTGAAGAATGGAGGCACTATTTAGAGGGGGCTGTTCATCGGATCATGGTGATTACGGACCACAAGAACCTGTCTTATATTGAATCTGCCAAACGATTAACTCCTAGACAGAGGAGTTGGTCGCTTTTTTTTCAAGCTTTCATTTTTTCATCACCTTTCGACCTAGTTTCGCGAATGTGAAAGCCTATGCTTTGTCGAGTAGCTTGGATCCGATATCACCTCCCAAACCTCCTTCCTCCATTCTTCAGCATGCGTTGGTGGTGGCAGCAATGTCCTCAGAATTGGAGCAGGAGATTCATGAGGCTTAGTCTCTTGCTCCTTCGTCATTGCCTGATAACAAGCTCTTCGTCCTGGTTCAGTTCCAGTTGAGAGTGCTCCAATAGTTCCAAGATTCTGCTCTTAGTGGGCATCCTGGAATCTCGGCCACTTGAAGAGCTATTGCTAGGCTGTTTTGTTGGTCCTCTATGGCCTCTGATGTCATCATGTTTGAGTCTTCTTGTGATACTTGTGCCAGTGCTAAAAGTTCCCATAACCGGCCAGGGAATTGATACCATTGCCAATTCCTGATAGACCTTGGACTCATTTGTCCATGGACTTTATCACTGATCTCCTTCCTTCCAATGCAAAACAGAGGTGGTAGTGGACAGATTCAGTAAACAGGTGCAATTTGTACCTTTGGCAGTCCTACCTAACACTGAAACACTATCGAGGTTGTTTGTTGAACTTTGGTGCAGTTGCATGATGTGCTTTTGAGTGTGGTCTCTTATAGAGGGGTAAAATTTTTGGCCAAATTCTGGAGGGCTTTTTGAAAAAGGATAGATATTAATTTGATCTTCTCATCGGCCTAACATCCCGAAACCAACGGTCAGACGGAGAACACCAATCAGTCTCTTGAGCAAATTTTGGAGTGTCTTGCTATGTCCCAGCAGGATGATTGTTGTTCTTCATTGCCAGTGTCGGAGTTTGCATTTAATACTCGGATTAATCAGTCCACGGGCATCTCTCTGTTCTTTTGTAACTATGGTTTTCACCACATTTTGGGGAATTCTTTAGGCTGGATTCAGGATGTCCAGGAGCTTATTCGGCTATTCAGTGGTTGGGGGATGTATGGAAGGGAGGTTCAGAGGAATATTGGGGAGACTCAGGGCAAACATAAACATTTTGCTGACAAGCGACGGTCTTCAGGGCTGGTATTTTTTGTAGGCAATAAGGTGTGGTTGTCTGCCAAGAACATACGGTTGAAAATTCCTGGTGTTAAGCTGGGTTCCAAGTTTATTGGCCCTTAGGAGATCATGGAGGTTGTCAACCCTGTTGCCTTTCACTTGTGCCTTCCTCCGTCACTTCGGATCCCCAATGTATTCCATAAGTCCCTCCTGAAGTCACTTGTGTCTCCCTCTGCTGGTTTGCCATCCCTTCCACCACATGTCTCTGTGAATTGTCAGACTGACTATGAAGTGGAATGGATTGTGGATTCTTGCATGGTCCACCGTTCGCCTCAGTACTTGGTTCATTGGAGGGGTTACGGTCCTGAGGAGCTATCGTGGGTCCTGGCACGATCTGTCCATATTGATTGATTGGTGCGGGCATTTCATTCATGTTATCTTGGGAAACCTGGGGGTCCTGTGGCCCCCCTTGAGAGGAGGGTACTGTCATGATCCAGACTGGGTTTTGGTCCTGTCTTTCCCTTTTCCTGGTCTGGTCATGTCAAGAGTTAACTTTGTCAGCCTCTGTCTGGTTTCAGGCTTGCTATTTATCTCCGCTGCAGCCTGCAGATGATGTCAGTTATAGTTTCTGCCTACGGCGTGTGTAGCTGACTCCGTTTGCTCTGATTTGTCCTGCTGCTTGCTGAATGAACCCGTGTCTGTTTATCCCCTCTTCCAGTCCCGACTCTGTGTTCCCCTTTTGTGTATTGACTCCCTGGTTTTGACTTGGCTTGGATCCTGACCTGCTGTTCTGTCTATTGTCTTTGGCATATCTGCTCCTGACTGTTACTGACCCATTTGGCTTG
The DNA here is from genome assembly GCA_033576555.1 of Oophaga sylvatica. Lineage (NCBI taxonomy): Eukaryota > Metazoa > Chordata > Amphibia > Anura > Dendrobatidae > Oophaga > Oophaga sylvatica. The sequence goes on along the minus strand of JARQOD010000003.1, from coordinate 246,114,966 downwards.
TTTTTGACTCTGTGCTTGTTTATTCCATTTGTACTGTGCTACAGTCTAATATCGACCCGGCTTGTTGACTATTTTGCTGCCACCTGGTGGTAGCCTCGCTGCTGCGTTGCAGGTCTGCTCATGCTGTGTTCAGTCCTCCCTCCACTCTATTGCCATCTAGTGGAGCTTGAATCTGCCTGCACTGCAGCAGTGTGACATGGCCCCTATCATTCAGAAAAGTATACGATTGGGCAACTATCAACCAAGTAGGTCGTTGCCTGTTCCCAATAATGAGTTATCAGTAGAGTTGAGCATTCCGATACCGCAAGTATCGGGTATCGGCCGATATTCGCTGTATCGGAATTCCGATACTTAGTTCCGATATTTTTCATATATTGTATACCGGAATCGGAAGTTCCCATAATTCTTTGAGAGGCAATGTGATTTTAGACAGCCAATGAGGAATCCTAGGAAGTGTGGGCACATCCTGTAATGCTGCGGTCATGTTAACTAATGGCATGGCTGTGATTGGATGCTGAAATGATGTCAGAATGCACTATAAAAGGCGCCGCCGCCATTTTAGCGTCACTGTGCTGTGAATTCAGTTAGGGACAGAACGCTGCTCTGCTGACTCTGAGGGACAGTTATAGATAGCGTTTTTGTGAATTGCTGTGTAGGCAGGCTATTTGAGAAACCGCTCTGTAAATCATCCTTTTTCCTTGCAGTGTTGTTTTCACAGCTCTGTGCAAGGTGTGTGTGTGAGTGCAGGTGACGCTGCAGTTTGCTCTGCATCCAACGCTGTTTGTAGTCATCTGCACGTGTCACTCACTGACTCTTTTTTTTTTTTATTTTGTGGAATTGGTGCTGCTCCATTCAATTGAAATTAACAGTGATCTATTAGTGTGACGTGCTTCCATCCGTATCCAATACATTGGTTGCAAACACTATAGAAGTACACAAAGGGGCCTTTCACAGCTAGTGAACAGTTGTGTGCAGTGTTCACTGTAGTCTGAGGTTTTCATTTTTGGAGTGCAGATCACGCTCCAGTTAGTTCTTCAACCACTGCTGGTTGTAGTCTGCTGAGCGTGTGTCACTGCCTCATCCTTGACATTTTTCTCTAATTGGTGCTGCTCCATTCTATTTCAAATAACTCAAATCTATTAGTGTGACGCGCTTCCATCCGTATACAATACATTGGTTGCAAACACTATAGAAGTACACAAAGGAGCCTTTCATAGCTAGTGAACAGTTGTGTGCAGTGTTCACTCTAGTCTGAGGTTTTTATTTTTTGAGTGCAGATCACGCTCCAGTTAGTTCTTCAACCACTGCTGGTTGTAGTCTGCTGAGCGTGTGGCACTGCCTCATCCTTGACATTTTTCTCTAATTGGTGCTGCTCCATTCTATTTCAAATAACTCAAATCTATTAGTGTGACGCGCTTCCATCCGTATACAATACATTGGTTGCAAACACTATAGAAGTACACAAAGGAGCCTTTCACAGCTAGTGAACAGTTGTGTGCAGTGTTCACTGTAGTCTGAGGTTTTCATTTTTGGAGTGCAGATCACGCTCCAGTTAGTTCTTCAACCACTGCTGGTTGTAGTCTGCTGAGTGTGTGTCACTGCCTCATCCTTTACATTTTTCTCTAATTGGTGCTGCTCCATTCTATTTCAAATAACTCAAATCTATTAGTGTGACGCGCTTCCATCCGTATACAATACATTGGTTGTAAACACTATAGAAGTACACAAAGGGGCCTTTCACACCTAGTGAACAGTTGTGTGCAGTGTTCACTGTAGTCTGAGGTTTTCATTTTTGAGTGCATATCACGCTCCAGTTAGTACTTCAACCACTGCTGGTTGTAGTCTGCTGAGCGTGTGTCACTGCCTCATCCTTGACATTTTTCTCTAATTGGTGCTGCTCAATTCTATTTCAAATAACTCAAATTTATTAGTGTGACGCGCTTCCATCCGTATACAATACATTGGTTGCAAACACTATAGAAGTACACAAAGGGGCCTTTCACACCTAGTGAACAGTTGTGTGCAGTGTTCACTGTAGTATGAGGTTTTCATTTTTGGAGTGCATATCACGCTCCAGTTAGTTCTTCAACCACTGCTGGTTGTAGTCTGCTGAGCGTGTGTCACTGCCTCATCCTTGACATTTTTCTCTAATTGGTGCTGCTCCATTCTATTTCAAATAACTCAAATCTATTAGTGTGACGTGCTTCCATCCGTATACAATACATTGGTTGCAAACACTATAGAAGTACACAAAGGAGCCTTTCACAGCTAGTGAAAAGTTGTGTGCAGTGTTCACTGTAGTCTGAGGTTTTCATTTTTTGAGTGCAGATCACGCTCCAGTTAGTTCTTCAACCACTGCTGGTTGTAGTCTGCTGAGCGTGTGTCACTGCCTCATCCTTGACATTTTTCTCTAATTGGTGCTGCTCCATTCTATTTCAAATAACTCTAATCTATTAGTGTGACGCGCTTCCATCCGTATACATTACATTGGTTGCAAACACTATAGAAGTACACAAAGGAGCCTTTCACAGCTAGTGAACAGTTGTGTGCAGTGTTCACTGTAGTCTCTGCGGAATAACAACACTTAGGCCTTTTAACTTTTCTGACTTTCTTTATCAATCTACCAAGATGAAGAAGGCAGGGAGTAAGGCACGTGGTCGTGGCCGTGGAGTTTCAGCAGGGAGAGGACGTGGGGATTCTGTGGCTGCTGCCGCCCCAGTGACACAGCATCCACCAGTTTTCCCCATGAGCGTTCCTTTATGCACACTTTTGTAGGAGCTTGGCGTACCCCCCTGCTGCGGGAAGAACAAATTGAAGCCGTTGTTGGTTGGATGGCAGCCAATGCATAGACTTCAATTGCTTCCAACTCCTCTCAGGACCACAGCACTGTTGAGCAACCATCTGTCTCTTCACCGCCTGCCAAATTGCCCAGGCAGTCAGAGAGTTCTGTACAGGAGCCAGCTGAGTCTCTGCTTCTGTTCTCAGAGTCTGTTGGCTTGCAAACAGGGGCCCAGCCAAGCAGCATTCTGGAATGTGAAGAAGAGGGAGTATGCAGTGATGCGCAACAGCTGTGTCTTTCTGAATCAGAAGAGGCGGGTGAGCCAGTGCAGATGGTCAGCACACAGCAGAACGCATCTGATGATGATGAGACTCAGTTGCCAGTTTCTGTTGAGCATGGTGCTGGCCAGACCACCCAACAGCAGCAGGTGTTGGAAGAGGGTAGTGGAGATGATGAGGTCCAAGACCCAACATGGCGTGAGAAACAGGAAGGTGGTGGGAGCAGCTCTGAGGAAGAGATTGCCCCAACGGTCCAAACAGGAGGGAGAGGTAGGCTGCAGACTCGTTTGCCTGTAGCCTCCAGTTTGGCAACTGTTCTGAGCAGTTCTCTTCCAAAAGTCAAAACGGGCGCTCCCAGGACTTGCACTGCGTGGTCCTTTTTTGTCTCACTTGCAGATGATATTTGCTATGTCAAATGCAAGCTGTGTAATCAAAAAGTAAAAAGAGGTAAAAGTGTCAGTAACCTCAATACCACAAATATGTGGAAACATGTGCGGACAAAGCACGTAGTTGAGTTACAAAGACACACTGGAGATGTAGGCCAACCTACAGCACCACCTACATCTTCAGGTCGTGTTGGAGCCTCTTCCTCCAGCTCACACACAGCTGGTTCGCCTTCCTCACAGGATCGCAATGGAAGAACCTTGGTCACTGTTGTCCAGAGACAAAGTGTTATTCCACCCACAGCAGCAAGTTCCCTGTCATCCTCACACTCCCAGGCCACAAAACAGTCATCGGTAGCACAGGCATAGGATAAAAGACGGCCATACTCGGGAAACCATCCACGAGCACAGGCTCTGAATGCTGGCATTGCAAAACTCCTGTCCCTTGAAATGCTGTCATTCAGGCTGGTGGAGACTGACAGTTTCCGTAACTTAATGGCATTGGCAGTCCCACAATACAATGTGCCAAGCCGATTTTATTTCAGCAGGCAAGCCGTCCCTGGTCTGCAAAAGCATGTTGAGGGAAAAATTAAACATGCACTACTAAACGCCCTCAGTAGCAAGGTCCACCTGACCACCGATGCGTGGACCAGTACCCATGGCTAGGGACGATACCTTTCCTTCACTGCCCATTGGGTCAATGTTGTGGAGCCGGGTACAGATCTTGCGAGTGGCGCTGTACGTGTTCTGCCAACTCCAAGGATTGCAGGAATCAAGTCTGTACACATTGACTCCTCCTCCTACTCCAGTTCCTCAGAATCATCGCTGCAGGAGCCGTCACGGTCTACCTCCACATGGACCCGTGAACGCTTACCTGTTGCGACCGATATGAGCACAGCCGTGGCCAAACGTCAACAGGCCATCCTGAAATTAATTTCCATGGGGAATCGAAGCCACACAGCGCAGGAGCTCTGGAATGCCATCAAGCAGGAGAGCAACGTGTGGTTTTGCCAGCGAATTTCCAGCCAGGCTTGGTAGTGTGTGACAATGGCCGAAATCTGGTGGCAGCTCTGGGCCTTGGCAACCTCACTCACATACCATGTCTGGCACATGTGCTCAAGTTGGTCGTGCAGAGTTTTTTGAGGGACTATCCGGATGTTGATGCACTGCTGCACAAGGTCCGCCTAGAGTGCGCTCACTTGCGACGTTCCAGCATGGCCAGATCGCGCATTGCAACTCTGCAACGCAGATTTCGCCTTCCTGAACATCGCATCATATGTGACGTAGCCACTAGGTGGAATTCCACGTTACAGATGTTGGAGCGGTTGTGTGAGCAGCAGCCAGCAGTAATGGAGTATCAGCTGCATCAGGCGCAATCAACTCGCAATTTGCGCCGTTCACACTTCACCACTACTGAGTGGGCCTCTATAAAGGACATCTGCTACGTTTTGCGTGCGTTTGATGAGTCAACGCGGATGGCGAGTGCAGATGATGCACTAGTCAGCCTGACTGTCCCCCTTATCTGCCTGCTTCAAAAAACACTGCAAGCACTAAGGGATGAGGTTTTGGAAGAGGTGGAGGATGAGGAGTCACAAATTCCATCACCTTCTGGACAGTCAGCGCAACGTGGTTCCTCACAAAGGGCTGGGCAGGGCTCACTTTGTGAGGAGGATGAGGAGGAGTCAATGGAGGAGGAAGACATCGCTCCAGAGGGAGGTACACAACGCTCTAGTCAGTATGTAGAGCGAGGGTGGGGTGATGCAGAGCAGGCAGAGATTACGCCTCTTGCAGGGGACTGCGTTTCTTGGCCAGTTGGGAGTCTGCAGCACATGGTTGATTTCATGCTGCAGTGCCTGAGAAACGACCGCCGCATTGCCCACATTCTCACCACGTCTGATTATTGGGTGTACACCCTCCTAGACCCTCGCTACCGGGACAACTTACAAAGCCTCATCACACCGTTGAACCCAGAGCGTAAAATGCGGGAGTACCAAGACACACTGGTGCAATCCATAATGTTCTCCATTCCAACCGAGAGCACTGCTGCTGCTACTGCTTTACAAAGCAGCTCTGTGCGTCGAGGCAGTGGAGACAGCTCTGCAACAACAGGGAGCACAAGCAGCGCCTCTGCACAGGGCAAGACCAGTATGTTCCAAATGTGGCGAAGTTTTGTGGCAGCGCCACCAATGTGTACACCATCCGAGACGGCTCCAGTCAGCAGGAGGCAACGTTTCCGTAAGATGGTGACAGACTACATGTCTTGCCCTCTCAGTGTACTACCAGATGGCTCTTCCCCATTCAAGTTTTGGGTCTCTAAGCTGGATACATGGCCAGAGCTTAGCCAGTATGCATTGGAGGTGCTGGCTTGCCCTGCTGCCAGTGTATTATCAGAGCGCGTCTTTAGTGCTGCAGGTGGTGCACTAACAGACCGTCGCATGCGACTATCCTCCGATAATGTAGACCGGCTTACTTTTCTGAAAATGAACAAGGCATGGATCTCGCCTGAATTTGCCTGTCCGGTTTCCGATTAAATAACTGGTTGGCAACGTTATCCATGTCTCCTGTTATGTATATCTTTTGTAGGGATCCGCTCTGGTAGGCAGGGGCCGGGCCGCAGTAATGAGGTAAACACACAGGCGTTCAGTTCAAAGTTCAGTGGTTTTATTGACGGGTTCAACAAAAGTCCAGATAACAAAATCAAAACAGAACATAAATCACTCCAGTTTGGAGAACCACTGGTCCCAGACTCACCCTTGCTTGGGACGGCCTTAACTAAGCGGCTGCAGGTCAGCAGAGACCGCCAGGTGCCATTCCGGGTGGTCTGGTACTCGCTTCCTGGTGCACACTGACACACTGTAACAAAACACTCTTCCAGCCTGTCTCCAGCCAAACTCCTTCCTTCCTTCCCCTCCTCATACTCCCACAGCTTCTTGTTAAATAGGCCTAGTCCACATCCTCAGGTGAGGTACACATCAGCTGACCTGATCACGTGACTATGACCTCATCACAGGTCCTTGTGATCATGGAAAATCCTGACCAAACTTCAGTCTGCTAGAAGAAATATATCTCCCATCCAACAAGATCCCCTTTGGTGTACCACATACCTCCCCCCTTTGTTCAACCTTAGGAGGGTGGACACATGACATACAGTAAACTCTGGACAGTGCATCTGCGTTCCCCTGTAATTTACCTGCCCGATGTTCTACTGAAAATTTGAAATTTTGCAGGGACATAAACCACCTGGTGACTCGTGCATTTCTCTCTTTGGCTTGACTCATCCAAGTCAGAGGGGAATGATCAGTTACCAACCGAAACGTTCTCCCCAACAGATAGTAGCGCAATGACTCCAGTGCCCATTTGATGGCCAGGCTCTCTCTCTCTACAATGCTGTATCTGGTTTCAGCTGGAGTAAGCTTTCGACTCAGGAAACTAATGGGATGCTCCTCCCCGTTAACCTCCTGAGACAGCACGGCACCCAGACCTACCTCTGATGCATCAGTCTGGACAATGAATTCTCTTTTGAAGTCGGGTGTGATCAGAACTGGTGACTCACACAGTGCCCCTTTTAGTTTTACAAACGCTTCTTCAGTCTGATCATTCCAGCCAACCATTACTGACTTCCTCCCTTTCAGGCAGTCAGTTAACGGCGCCGACAGGGTTGCAAAATTGGGAATAAACCGACAGTAATATCACACTAACCCCAAAAACCCTTTCACTTGTTTTGTGGTGAGGGGACGGGGCCAGTTTTGGATTGCCTCCACTTTGTTTATTTGAGGCTTGATAACTCCTCTCCCAATCACATACCCCAGGTACCGAGCTTCCTCCAACCCTATGGAACACTTCTTTGGGTTGGCAGTTAGCCCTGCTTGTCGCAGAGAATCAATCACCGCCTGTACCTTGGCTAAGTGACTTTCCCAGTCTGCACTGTACACCACAATATCGTCGAGATAGGCCGCGGCATATCGGCGATGAGTACGAAGAACAACATCCATTAACCTCTGGAAAGTCGCTGGAGCGCTATGCAACCCGAAGGGTAGGACTATATACTGGAACAGTCCCTCGGGTGTTACAAAAGCAGTTTTCTCTCTTGCTGCTTTTGTTAGGGGCACCTGCCTATACCCTTTTGTGAGGTCAATGACTGAAAAATACCAGGCCTGCCCAAACCGCTCTATTAACTCATCGACCCGGGGCATGGGGTAGGCGTCAAATTTAGAAATTTCATTAAGTTTTCTGAAGCCATTACAGAACCTTAGTGTCCCATCTTGTTTTGGTATTAGGACTATTGGGTTGGCCCACTCACTCTGGGACTCTTCAATAACCCCTAACTGCAGCATCTTCTTTACCTCTTCTGAGATGGCTTGTCGCCGGGCCTCAGGCACCCGATATGGCTTTAATCGGACTTTGGCCTGCGGCTCCGTGACAATGTCATGTTGGATTAGGGAGGTACGGCCAGGGAGCTCAGAGAAAACATCGGTATTTCGGCTAACAAACTCTCGGACCTCCTGAACTTGTCTAGGTGACAAAGTGTCTGCTATTTTGACGGCGGAGAGAACTTCTCTTGCCTTCTCCTGAGGCAAGGGAGCCCTCTCTACTGGAAATGCAGGCCATGGACAATCCTCACCAAGGGGTCTCTGTCTTTCCATGGTTTGAGCAGATTCACATGGTATACGTGTTCTGGCTTTCTTCGCCCTGGTTGGTGTACTTTATAGTTTACGGGACCCACCTTCTCCATAATCTCGTAGGGTCCCTGCCACCTTGCAAGGAACTTACTATCCACTGTAGGCACAAGTACCAACACCCGATCCCCAGGGTTAAAGGACCTTACCCGTGCCTCCCGGTTATAGACCTGCCTCTGTGACCTTTGTGCTGCTTCCATATGTTCTCGGACTAATGGTAGGACTGTCTCCATTCTCTCTTGCATTTAGGCCACATGTTCTATCACACTTTTGTGGGGAGTTGGTTGGTTTTCCCAGGTCTCTTTAGCTATATCGAGTAAGCCACGGGGATGTCTGCCATATAATAGTTCGAAGGGCGAGAACCCCGTAGATGCCTGGGGCACCTCCCGCACTGCAAACATCAGGTATGGCAACAAGAGATCCCAGTCCTTACCATCTTTAGAGACAGCTTTTTTCAACATATTCTTCAGGGTCTTATTGAACCTTTCTACCAACTCGTCTGTTTGAGGATGATAGACCGATGTGCGCAACTGTTTAACACTCAACAAGTGGCAGAGTTCCTTCATGATTTTTGACATAAAGGGGGTCCCCTGGTCTGTTAAGATTTCTTGAGGGATTCCCACCCGAGAGAACATACCCATGAGTTCTTTTGCGATAAGTTTCGCTGAGGTGTGGCGCAGGGGAATAGCCTCAGGATACCTGGTAGCGTAATCTAGAACTACGAGGATATGTTGGTGACCCCTCGCTGATTTATTAACAGGCCCCACCAGATCCATGGCTATTCTCTAAAACGGGACCTCTATAATTGGTAATGGTACTAAGGGACTCTGAAAATTAGGCTGCGGACTGGTTACCTGACACACGGGACAAGAGTTACAATACCGTTTAACTTCTTCATAGACCCCTAGCCAGTAAAACCGTTGTAGAATTCGGTCTAGGGTTTTCTTTTGACCCAGATGTCCCCCTAGTACATGCGCATGCGCTAGGTCCATTACCAACTTACGATACGACTGGGGTACCAGCAACTGCTCGACAATGTCCCCACGTACTTTTTCAACCCGATACAGCAAATCTTGGTTCAGCTCGAACCGGGGAAATACTGTAGCTGCCCCGGGTTGTTGGGGTTCCCCATTGACAACCAGTACATTTTCCCGAGCTCGAGCCAACGTAGGGTCCCGGATTTGCGCCGTACCAAAATTGTCACCTGTCACATTTAAGTCTGACAATTCCGGTCCCGGTGGCAAATATTCCATCTCCCCAGCTAACACTTGTATAGGAGAGGGGTTTTCCTCCTCCACCGAAGGCAAAGGTACTCCTACCGCCAGCACATCTTCCTCTGGGCCACCAGGTTCATGCCCGATTTCTGGAGAATGCAACCTGGTTGCCACTGGTGCCGACGACTGTTCCGTGGGAGGGGTAATTACAGGCCAAAGCACAGAAAATAACGGAAAATCTCTCCCCATTATTACCTCATAATGCAAATTAACCACCACCCCCACCTCGTGGCACCTCCTCCCCGCTGGCGTGTTGATCATCACCAGGGCGGTAGGATAATGTTTTAGGTCCCCATGTATACACAATACACCCATTTTCCTACCAGTATACTCGCTGATTTGGACGTGGCTGGCTCGTATTAGGGTTACGAGACTCCCTGAGTCCAGAAGAGCCACAGCAGGGTTACCCTCCACCTCCACTTTACACAAATGGTTCATACTGGGTCCCTCTGGTTTGCCCACTGCACACATGTGTTCGGCATAGTGAGACTGATAGTACCCATAGTTTGTGTCCATGGGCTCAGTCAGGTGGGGGCAATCAGCTCTCACATGTCCTGGTTCTTGGCACCGCCAACAGATTATGGGGCCTCTTTCATCCCCAGACGTGTCTTGGGCGGCCTTCCGAGTCTCTGCTCGCCGAACGGCAGGTGAAGGTTTGGGGAATTTACTCATTACCTTCCGGGTAGTCTCTCCCTGTATCTCCTTGGTAGCCCCATATCTTTCAATGAGGTCTACCATTTGGAGACCATCAGTAGGGGCTGCCTGTCCAACCCAGGTTTGCAGGGTGTGGGGCAAAGTCCTACAGAATTTATCAGTCACTATACGATCCAGCATAGCACGGGGTGACAACACCTCCGGCTGCAACCACTTTTCCATCAGGTGTATCAAGTCATAATACAGGGACCGAGCTGTCTCGGAAGTGGAAAACTTCCACTGGTGTACCCGCTGGGCACGGACTAACACATTTACCCCAAGACGTGCGAGTATCTCACCCTTGACGATCTCGTAGTCCGTCTGATGCTCGGGGGGTAGGTCCCTATAGGCTTTTGCGGGTCCTGGAGCCAAAAACAGAGCCACGATCTCGGCCCACTGGTCCCGGGGCAGTCTCTCCCTCTTAGCCACGCCTTCAAACATCTCCAGGTATACCTCGACGTCATCTGATTGCTCCATCTTTGGGATCGCTGTACACACCGCTTTCTGGACATCCTGGCATCCCCGGGCAGCTCCTGCTGTCTGCAGCGCTGCGATGTGCTGCATCAGTAGACTATTGGTTTCCTGTTGCTGCTGCATAGCCTGCTGTTGCTGCTGTGTAGCCTGCTGTTGCTGCTGCATAGCCTGCTGCTGCTGTCGCATGGCCTCCACCAGCATTTTAACTGTGCTCTCCATCTCCGGACTGTTCTCCACCGGGTTTTGCGTTACTTTTTCACCCAGGACATCGACTGTCATGCAGAGGAAAAAAAAACAAACAATACCACAGCCTGACCTCACTGCGTGTGCCCGCTTTCAAGCCACCAATTGTAGGGATCCACTCTGGTAGGCAGAGGCCGGGCCGCAGTAATGAGGTAAACACACAGGCGTTCAGTTCAAAGTTCAGTGGTTTTAATGACGGGTTCAACAAAAGTCCAGATAACAAAATCAAAAAGTACATAAATCACTCCAGTTTGGAGAACCACTGGTCCCAGACTCACCCTTGCTTGGGACGGGCTTAACTAAGCAGATGCAGGTCAGCAGAGACCGCCAGGTGCCATTCTGCGTGGTCTGGTACTCGCTTCCTGGTGCACACTGACACACTGTAACAAAACTCTCTTCCAGCCTGTCTCCAGCCAAACTCCTTCCTTCCTTCCCCTCCTCATACTCCCACAGCTTCTTGTTAAATAGGCCTAGTCCACACCCTCAGGTGAGGTACACATGAGTTGACCTGATCACGTGACTATGACCTCATCACAGGTCCTTGTGATCATGGAAAATCCTGACCAAACTTCAGTCTGCTAGAAGAAATATATCTCCCATCCAGCAAGATCCCCTTTGGTGTATCACACTTTCTACCACCTGAACTCTACTCCTGGACTACAACACTGCCAGTTGCTGCTCAGAAGTGTCGTGTCCACAGACCAACTTCATCAGCTTTGTGTATGGGTTAGTAATCGTCCAGCATGTTCCCCTGCTTGGTGTACGCAAAAAGTCCTGCTGCTCCACCCTCTTCTCTCTCATCCCTGGGCTCCAACAACTGCCAGTTGTTGCCATGAAGTGCTGTTAGCACAGTCAAACACATTGCTCCTGTGTTACTGGGGTTCAGTAATGTCAGCTGTTCCCCTGCTGTGTGTACGGCAAAAAGTCCTGCTGCCTCCACCCTCTTCTCTTCTCATCCCTGGGCTCCAACAACGCCAGTTGTTGCCATGAAGTGCTGTTAGCACAGTCAACACTTGCTCCTGTGTTACTGGGGTTCAGTAATGTCAGCTGTTCCCCTGCTGTGTGTACGGCAAAAAGTCCTGCTGCCTCCACCCTCTTCTCTTCTCATCCCTGGGCTCCAACAACGCCAGTTGTTGCCATGAAGTGCTGTTAGCACAGTCAACACTTGCTCCTGTGTTACTGGGGTTCAGTAATGTCAGCTGTTCCCCTGCTGTGTGTACGGCAAAAAGTCCTGCTGCCTCCACCCTCTTCTCTTCTCATCCCTGGGCTCCAACAACGCCAGTTGTTGCCATGAAGTGCTGTTAGCACAGTCAACACTTGCTCCTGTGTTACTGGGTTCAGTAATGTCAGCTGTTCCCCTGCTGTGTGTACGGCAAAAAGTCCTGCTGCCTCCACCCTCTTCTCTTCTCATCCTGGGCTCCAACAACGCCAGTTGTTGCCATGAAGTGCTGTTAGCACAGTCAACACTTGCTCCTGTGTTACTGGGGTTCAGTAATGTCAGCTGTTCCCCTGCTGTGTGTACGGCAAAAAGTCCTGCTGCCTCCACCCTCTTCTCTTCTCATCCCTGGGCTCCAACAACGCCAGTTGTTGCCATGAAGTGCTGTTAGCACAGTCAACACTTGCTCCTGTGTTACTGGGGTTCAGTAATGTCAGCTGTTCCCCTGCTGTGTGTACGGCAAAAAGTCCTGCTGCCTCCACCCTCTTCTCTTCTCATCCCTGGGCTCCAACAACGCCAGTTGTTGCCATGAAGTGCTGTTAGCACAGTCAACACTTGCTCCTGTGTACTGGGGTTCAGTAATGTCAGTGTTCCCTGCTGGTTAGGCAAATCCTGCTGCCTCCCTCTCTTCACCCTCCAACAAGGGTTGTTGCCATGGGGTCACTAATTAATGTCTCTTGGAGGCAGTCTGCTCCTCCACCCTCTTCACTCCTCATCCCTGGGTTCCAACAACGCAGTTGTTGCCATGAAGTGCTGTTAGCACAGTCAACACTTGCTCCTGTGGTACTGGGTTCAGTAATGTCAGTGTTCCCTGCTGTGTGTAGGCAAAGTCCTGCTGCCTCCACCTCTCTTTCTCATCCTGGCTCCAACAACGCAGTTGTTGCTCGAATAATTGGCACGGTACTGACCCTGCCAGCCTGGTACAGCACGACAGCTGTTTCTGCAGTGTCAACGTCAATTAGCCTCCAATAGTTGTCCTGTCGTGTTGCATTCGGGTTAGCCACTCTAGGTGCCTGCAGTTTAGGTGATTCCCATGTGTGGTGGGATATGTAAATAAGCTGTTTCCGTTGTACAATAACAAGCACCACTGTAGGGCTGTGTGATTCGTAACTGCGGACGGCTTCGGCTGTCAACTTACATTTTCATGGGTGCCTTATGGTACCCGTCCGGGTTCCAGTACCGTCAGCTGGTTCTCCGCAGTGCCTTTGGCCTAGGTGCCTCCATCTCGGTATCCGAGTTCCAGCAACATCTGCTGGTCCTTGGTAGTGCTTTGGAGCACAGGTACCTCCTGCTTAGTAACCGTGTCCCAGTAACGTCAGCTGGTCCTCGGTTGTGCCATTGGCTCTTTCCTTCTGCTGCCCCTCCAGGTTCCAGCACAGTCAGCTGGTCCTCATTACTTCCATTGTCTCTTGTACCATCTGATACCCGTCCGGGTTCCAGTAACGTCAGCTGGTTCTCGGAAGTTAGTCAGCCTTCTTGTACCTTCAGCTACATTTACAAATTTAAGATTTTTTAAATGTTTTTTTGGGTAATCACTCTGGATCTCCAACAATGAAGACGACGACCCTGATGACCACCCCGAAGAAGATGACGACCACAAGGACGACGAGCATCAAGCCAACCAGCCTGAACACCATCACAAAGAAGAAATAAAAGATTACTCAGAAGAAGATCACCAACAGGACAAAGAAGGTTAAGACAAACTACAAGATACAGAACAAGAGACAGAAGAACAATAAGCAGAAGATCAAAAAGCAGAAGAACATGAAGTATAAGACCAAAATGAAGAGCAAAATATATGCTCTAAATTATAAGCAGAAGAAGACTAAGCAGTGTATGGGGGTGAGTCCGTTCCTCCTCGTGGTGCCCCTGGAAAATGCCTGCTGCTGCAGGCTAAACTGAACACGGACAAATACTGTTGTAATTTAAATCTTTTGTGACAGCAAGAACGGAAGGAAGAAAAATTCATACTTTTACAGATTACAAGTACAGGAATCTCTGTCACAAATAAGAATATGATGAAAAAGATGAAGATGAAGTAGAATATGAAGAAGAATAATAGTTTAATAAGAACAATATGAGTAATGTTAACAAAAAGATGAATAGCAAGAAGTTTAAGAAGAAGATAAAGAAGGTGAAGATGAAGAATAATTGGATGAAAAAGATGATGCTGCTGAAGATTATGAAGGAGAAAGTGTGGCAAAAGTTAAAAAGGTGAAGAGCATGGAAGTTGTGAAACATACATATTTGCCAAAATAGAAAAAAGGTTAACAACATTGTCAATTTCTTCGTTAATCCGAACATCTTTAAAAAAAAAAATATTAATGCTATTCCATTTGATTGGGTAAAACATCTATGCCTTTAATGTCTCCTCAACCTCCCCCAATACATTCTACATTACTCTTTGTTGTTTTCCTTCATGTACAATTAACCAACAAGGCAAGAATGTTTTTTTTTTAATTCCGATATTTTGTTCCCATAGACCTACATTGGATTTCCGGTATCGGTATCGGGTATCGCCGATACTTTTTGGGTATCGGCGATACCAATTCCGATCCGATACTTATTGGTATCGGAAAGTATCGCTCAACTCTAGTTATCAAAAAAATAACAGTGAGCATATGGCATATACACCTCTGGAATACAATGCATGGAATATGTGTATATACCGCTGTGCTATCACTGATATTTCCATGATAACCCCACACTACTAGCTGCCACCACCAATCCTTTTTTTAAAAATAAAAATTAAAAATAAATACAGGCCGATTGGATGCTATTATTCTTTTGAGGTCCACAAATCAGGGGTCTTGCATCCATGGTCAAAAACAGCAGGCATGTCCTCTCCTGTAACAGCTGACGGGCTCTTGCTCACCACGACTGTAGGTAAACAAGTTAAGGTTCTGCGGACGGAGAACTGTGCGAGAAAATTTGCCAAGTTGATGGAGGAGAAAGAAGTTGATGTGGTTAATGGGGCAGCTAATGTTTGGAGAAGCCCGTTAGTCCACATTTTAGAGCAATGAGATTCCTAGACTAACGCATGTTGATAGCGCATGTTCCGGTTCATGCATGTAATAGACAAAATATTGATTACTTTTACTCTACTATGTCGTTTTTTACAAAGTTGGCAGATAACGTGAATTGGGTCGTCCTTTGTGGTCTAGCCAATCCTTGCCAGCCCTGCGAAATTCATACCCGTTACTGCTGCTTGCCACAGCCAGAGTTGTGACTGGGGATGCAGTGCTTGTCATGATTGCATCACTAGCTGTCTGCAATGTAACCTATTGGTTTTCCTTCTCCTCCATCTCTTTTGATAAGAAATTCAGCTGCGTGTCTCAGGGTTAAAACCAAGTGGGATCCACAATTTAATCATCATTTTCTCAGTTCTCCCATTCCTCGCTCTGAGAATCACCCTCTTCTTCTTCCTGCCTTGACAGCACAGTACAATCCACATGCGCTCAGGTATCTGAGTTTTATCTGAATCACTTCCACCCCAGGGGTTAACGTCTAGTGACAAGGGTCTGGAATCTGCTAGGACCCTACTTCTTTCAGCCAAGATCTAACTGAAAAAATTTTGACAATCGATGTAGATGCTTTCCTCCTCTTGAGTCTGTGAATATTTTGGAGAATTCTGATGTCCATAGAATACAATGTGCAAACAGCTCTAAAGACTCGCCCATTTGTGTCATCTCACAGTCAGTTGGGCGGTTGGAGAATTGTGACGTGTGGGGAAACAAGGGTAATTGGGGTGCAGCTTATGAGGACTGTACGATGTGTAATGTTAAGATGGAGGAACAGGAGGAGAGTTCACTTGATGCAGAGCTTGCATTCTGCTGAAGCACATTCTGTCCCTCACCTACAAAGCATACCTCTGTGTGGCTGCCAAAGAGAGTAGAGTAGCCCGTCCAGTAACAGAAGTTGTCAAAAAGCAATCCTACTTCTCATCTCTCATATCATCCCTGTCTCAGAACACTAAACAGCTATTCTGTACTATTTATTCTTTCCTCGTTCCCCAGCTCACTCTCCCTATCCACTCATCTCAGCTGAATACTTTGCCTCATTTTTTAAGCAGGAGATTGACAAAAAGAGGCAAAGCTCAACTCTCCTATTCCAAAACCAACTTCTTCAGCATCACTGAAGATCAACTTTCCTCTTTACTCTCCAAATCACATCTTACCGCCTGTGAAAATGATTCAATCCCATCCCACCTCATTCCAAGCCTTAGAACAGTTTTCATCCTGAAACTATCTCACAACTTCAACCTGTCACTAACAACTGTTGTGTTGCCCTCATGCATCAGATATACCTCAATGACACCCATTATCAAAAGTCCTCCCTTGACCATCCTTTGTGTATAGCTATCACCCAATATAACTTCTCTCCTATGCCTCAAAACTAGTGGAACAAGTCCATTTTAACTGTCCTCAAACCTCTCCTCCTGCTCCCTCTTTGGCTGTTTATAATCTGTCTTCGGACCGCACTATTCCACTGAAACTGCCCTGAGTAAAGTTAACAATCACCTACTAAACGCTGAATCCAAGCGACACTACTATGTCCTCCTCCTCCTGGACCTGTCATCTGCCTTGCAACACAGTGGACCATTCCCTGATACTACAGACTCTCTAATCTCTTGGCATCATGAATTTGGCACTATGTTGGAGCTCTTTATACCAGACAGGACATTTAGTGTCTCCCACTCACACACCACCTCTTTATCTAGCCCCTATCTGTCAGTAACCCCAAGGCTCAGTTTTAGGACCCCAGCTCTACTACATTTACACCTTCAGCCTGGGGCAACTCATGAAGTCTCATGAATTTTAGTATCACCTTTCTGCTGATGACACACAGAACTACCTCTCTGAACCAGATATCACCTCCTGAGAATCACGCAATTTAAGTCCTCTATTTCATTTTTCTTCTCTAATAGATTTCTAAAACTTAACATGGATAAAACTGAATTTATCATCTTTCCACAATCTCATTCAACCCCTCCAACTGACATATCAAAATGAATTGCTTGACTCTGATCTCCCCTTCAAATTTGAGATCCAAGCCCTTTCCCCTTCCTACAAATCCAACTCAAAAATATCTCCCAAAACGGCACATTCCTCAATCATGAATCTGCAAAAGCACCAGTGCATGCCCTCATCATCTCGTGCCTTGACTTCTGCAAATTCCTGCTCTGTGGCCTCCTTTTTAACACTATAACACCCACTCAATCTATCCTAAACTCTGCTGCCCAACTAATCCACTTGTCACCTCGCTATTACCCGGCTTCTCCCCTCTGTCAATCCCTGCACTGGCTTCCCATTGCCCAGAGACACCTGTTCAAAACCCTAAGTTTGACTTACAAAGTGATACAAAACCTGTCTCCCTCATACATCTGTGACTTAGTATTCTGGTACTTATCTGCACACAACCTCCGAATGTCACAATATCTCTTTCTTTAATCCCCTTTTATCTCCTCTTCCCAAATTGCATACTTGATTTCTCCAGTATATCACCTCTACTCTGGAATTCTGTACCCCAACATATCATACTCTCACCTACCATGTGAACCTTCAAAAGAAACCTGAAGAAATACCGCTTCTGACAAGCCTACAACCTACACTAACCATCACTCCACGATGCCGTTGCACAAGCTGCTCTACCCTCACCTATTTTATCCTCACCCATCCTTTGTAGACTGTCATCCCCCACTGACAGGGTCCTTTCTCCTCCAGTAGTAGTCCGTGACTTGTATTGTTTAAGATTATTGTACTTGTTTTTATTATGTTTACCCTTTTCACATAAATGGCGATATAAAATTAAATAATAATACTACTGCTGTTCGGCTGCCAAAGAAAGGGAGTCGAGTAGACTGTACAGTATCTGAAGTTATAATATTTCTACTCTGGGAAATTGATGACACTACAAGTTGGGTTTCCTTCATGTGTGTTGCCTGTAGTAGTAGGGCCCCCAGACCGGCAGGCCAACTACCTGTGTTACTATCCTTTTTGTTGTGTAACAAGCTGATATTTGTGCCACCTGAGTGTGGCTGAACAAAAATCCCATTTAAGCTGTTGCATTAGGTATCAGGTCTCCCAGGACAGCAGACTTACACATGTCCCTCACCCACACTTAAATTCAAAGCTGTAAATGCTGGCCCAGATTTTGATACCTCATGCATGGCCCATGGCTGACTGCTGCTCTGCCATTATCAAATTTGTACAGTTAGTCAATTGATGACACTTTTCCGGGTGTCTGCCCCTAGTTTGAACTTTTTTGGCAGCTTTTTGTCCCCCTTAAGGTGTTGTCTATGCATTTGGTTTTGTCATCTATCGAGTTCAATGAGGTTTGGATACGTTTCAATGTAGCTCAGTAGAGGAGGTGGATGAGGAAGTTGACGAGGAGGTTACGGTGTGGCATAAAGTACTGGTGACTGCAACACACTGGTCAATACAGCATACTGGTCACTACAATGGCAGTTTGCAATTTTCACTCAGCAACATTCATTGCAGCTTGTTTCTGGAAAATATCCATGGAGTCAAAATCGTCACTACGCCTGTAGATAAATTCCCCAAGGAGTGTATTTTCCTAAATAGGGTCACTTGAGGGGGGATTCTGCTCTTCTAGCAATTAGTGACTCTGCATGTCTAGTCTGCAAACTGTTCTAGGAAAATCAACGCTCCAGGAGGCAATTAGCTTTCTGTTCCTCCCGAGTCTCTGTGTATGGCAAAGCAGTACTGTACAGCCACGTGTGGGGTATTGTCATGTTCAGTAGAAATTGTGGGACAAATTTTGGTGCCATTTTTACCCACTTCTTGTGTGAAAATGTAAACTCTGTGGCTAAAACAAAATTTTGGTGGTAAAAATGTGGTTATTTTTTCTTCACTGACCAATGGTAAAAAATTCTAAGACACACTGTATTGTCAATATGAACACTGTACCCTTGATTAATTCATTGAAGGGTGTAGTTTGTAAAATGGGGTCATTTATGGGGAGCTCTGCTGTTTTGGCATCTCATGTGCTCTCCCAGTTAGTCATGGCACCTGCAAACCATAACAGTAAAATCTGGCGCTCCTTGCCTTCTGAGCTTTGCACAGTCCCTGAAAAATATTTCCCGATTACATGTTGGGTATTGGTGCACTCAGGAAAAAATGGAGCTCAGTATGTTGTAAAACAAATTCATATTAGCCCTTAGAAAAATTAAAAACTTGGGGCTGAAACAACATTTTAGTAGTAAAAATGTGCTGTAATTTATTATTTCTTCACCACTCAGTGATATAAAATTCTGTGAAGCCCATAGGTTGTTAATTCGATCACTGCACCACTAGATGAATTCATTGCGGACTGTAGTTTGTAAAATGAGTTCATATATAAGGATATTCTGTTGTTCTGGCACCTCAGGGGCTCTGCCAATGTGACGTGGCACCCTCAAACCATTCCATCAAAATCTGAACTCCAATATGGCCCCTCTTCCCTTCTGAGTTTTGCACTGTACCTCAAAAGTAGTATTCCCCCACATATGGGGTATTAGCATGCTCAGGAGAAATTGCACAACAAATTTTATGGTACAATTTCTCTTGTTGCCCTTATTAAAATGCAATATTTTGTGCTGAAAACATACTTGTGGGGAAAATTTGATTTTTCTTTATTTTTACAGCTCAACGTTATAAACGTCTGTGAAGCACCTGAGGGTTCAATGTGCTCACCACATATCTAGGTCAATTCCCCGAGTGGTCTAGTTTCCAAAATAGTGTCACATCTTGTGGATTTTTACTGTTTAGGCACATCAGGAGCTCTCCAAACGTGACCACCAATTGTTCCTGCAAATAATGCATTCAAAAAGTCAAATGGCACTCCTTCAATTCCGAGCTCTGCTGTGCGCCCAAACAGTGGTTTTATCCCTCATATGGGGTATTGGCGTACTCATGAGAAATTGCACAACAAATTGTATGCTGCAATTTTTTCTATTGCCCTTATGAAAATACAATATTTTGTGCTGAAAACATATTTGTGTGAAAAACTTGATTTTTCTTTATTTTTACCGCTCAACGTTATAAACTTCTGTGATGCACCTGAGGGTTCAGTGTGCTCATCACACATCTAGATCAGTTCCCTGAGGGGTCTAGTTTCCAAAATGATGTCACTTGTCGGGAATTGTTATTGTTTAGGCACATCAGGGGCTCTGCAAATGCGACATGGCGTCCACCAATTGTTCCAGCAAATTTTGCAAAAAGTCAAATGGCGCTCATTCCCTTCCGAGCTGTGCCGTGCACCTAAATAGTGGTTTTCTCCTTCATATGGGGTATCGGCATGCTCATGAGAAATTGCACAATAAATTTTATTGTCTATTTTTTTCCTGTTACCCTTGTAAAAATAAAAAAATGGCTTTGAAGTTTATTTTTGTAAAATAAAGTTAAATGTTAAAAGTTTAATGTTTTCAAAAAATGCCTGTGAAGCACCTGAAGGGTTAATAAACTTCTTGAATGTGGTTTTGAGCACCTTGAGGTGTTCAGTTTTTAGAATGGTGTCACTTTTCGGTATTTTCTTTCATATAGACCCCTCAAAGTGGCTTCAAATTTGATGTGGTCCTTAAAAAAATGGTTTTGTAAATTTTGTTGGAAAAAATAAACGCAAGTCATATCAAAGAAATTTTACCACTATCATGATGTGCAATATGTCACGAAAAAACCTTTTCAGAATCACCAGGATCCGTTGAAGCGTTCCAGAGATATAACCTCATAAATTCACAGTGGTCAGAATTGCAAAAATTGGCTCCGTCATTAATATGCACACCACCCTCGGGGGTAACAGGGTTAAACCAGATAGATATATCACACAAAATAGTAAAAAAATAACATTTATCACGTCTAATTTAAATCAGCATTATTTTTGTTCCTTAATATTTTTGTTAGTAAGTTTGAAGGTATCAAAGTTTATCAGAAATTTCTCATTTTTACAACAAAATTTACTAAACCGATTTTTTTAAGGAGCACATAGTTGAAGTTACTTTGATGAGTCTTTAACCCCTTCACCCCCAAGGGTGGTTTGCACGTTAATGACCAGGCCAATTTTTACAATTCTGACCACTGTCTCTTTATGAGGTTATAACTCTGGAACGCTTCAACGGATCTTCGCGATTCTGAGATTGTTTTCTCGTGACATATTGTACTTCACATTAGAAGTAAAATTTCTTCGATATAACTTGCGTTTATTTTTGAAAAAAACGCAAATATGGCGAAAATTTTTAAAATTTTGCAATTTTCAAACTTTGAATTTTTATTCCCTTAAAACAGAGAAATATGTCGCACAAAATAGTTAATAAATAACATTTCCCACATGTCTACTTTACATCAGCACAATTTTGGAACCAAAATTTTTTTTTGTTAGGAAGTTATAAGGGTTAAAAGTTAACCAGCGATTTCTCATTTTTACAACAAAATTTACAAAGCCATTTTTTTTAGGGACCACCTCTCATTTGAAGTCACTTTGAGGGGTCTATATGGCAGAAAATACCCAAATTGACACCATTCTAAAAACTGCACCCCTCAAGGTACTCAAAACCACATTCAAGAAGATTATTAACCCTTCAGGTGCTTCACAGGAACTAAAGCAACGTGGAAGGAAAAAATGAATATTTAACTTTTTAGCCACAAAAATGATCTTTTACAAACTTTTTTTTTATTTTCACAAGGGTAAAAGGAGAAAATGGGCAAATAAGGTTGTTATGCAATTTCTCCTGAGTACGCCAATACCCAATATGTGGGGGAAAACCACTGTTTGGGCACACGGCAGAGCTCGTAAGGGAAGGAGCGCCGTTTGACTTTTTCAAACTAAAATTGGCTGGAATTGAGATTGGACGCCATGTCGTGTTTGGAGAGCCCCTGATGCGTCTAAACAGTGGAAACCCCCACAAGTGACACCATTTTGGAAACTAGACCCCCTAAGGTACTTATCTAGATCTGTTGTGAGCACTTTGAACTCCCAAGTGTTTCACAAAAGCTTATAATGCCTGGGTGTGAAAAAAAAAAAAAAAAATTCCACAAAAATGATTTTTTAGTCCCAAATTTTTGAATTTTCCCAAGGAAATTGGACCCCAAAAGTTGTTGTCCAATTTGTCCTGAGTACGCTGATACCCATATGTGGGGGGGGGAACTGTTTGGGTGCACGGCAGGGCTTGGAAAGGAAGTAGTAACGTTTTGGAATGCAGACGTTGATGGGGGTCATGTTCCGTTTGCAGTGCCCCAGATGAGCCTAAACAGTGGAAACCCCCCACAAGTGACCCCATTTTGGAAACTATACCCCCTAAGGAACTTATCTAGATCTTTGGTGAGCACTTTGAACCCCCAAATGCTTCACACAAGTTTATAATGCCCGGGCATGAAAATAAAAAATCCTATTTTTTTCCCACAAAAATTATATTTTAGTCACTAATTTTTTATTTTCTCAAGGGTAACAGGAGAAATTGGACCACATAAGTTGTTGTCCAATTTGTCCTGAGTACACTGATACCCCATATGTGGGTAGGAACCACTGTTTGGGCGCACGGCAGAGCTCGGAATGGAAGGAGCACCATTTGACTTTTTCCAACCAAAATTGGCTGGAATTGAGATTGGATGCCATGTTGCATTTGGAGAGCCCCTGATGTGCCTAAACAGTGGAAACCCCCCACAAATGACCCAATTTTGGAAACTAGACCCCCTAAGGAACTTTTCTAGATCTTTGGTGAGCAATTTGAACCCCCAAGTGCTTCACACAAGTTTATAACGTAGAGCCGTAAAATTTAAAAATCATATTTTTTCCACAAAAATGATCTTTTCACCCCAATTTTTATTTTTCCAAGGGTAACAAGACTCCAAAAGTTATTGTGCAATTTGTCCTGAGTGCGCTGATACCCCATATGTGGGGGTAAACCACTGTTTGGGTGCATGGCAGAGTTTGGAAGGGAAGGAGCGCCGTCTGACTTTTTCAACGCAGAATTGGCTGGACGCCATGTCGTGTTTGGAGAGCTCCTGATCTGCCTAAATAGTGGAAACCCCCCTAAATGACGCCATTTTGGAAATTAGACCCCTCAAGGAACTTATCTAGATGTGTGGTGAGAACTTTTAACCCCCAGGTGTTTCACTAAAGTTTATAACGTACAGCCGTAAAATAAAAAATCTTTTTTTTTTTTTACAAAAATGATTTTTTCGTCCCCAATATTTTATTTTCACAAGGGTAACAGAAGAAATTGGAACCCAAAAGTTGTTGTCCAATTTGTCCTGAGTACGCTGATACCCAATATGTGGGAGAAAACTACTGTATGGGCGCACGTCAGGGCTCGGAAGGGAAGTAGTGACGTTTTGGATTGCAGACTTTGATGGAATGGTCTGGGGGCGTCATGTCGCATTTGGAGAGCCCCTGATGCGCCTAAACAGTGGAAATCCCCAACAAGTGACCCCATTTTGGAAAATAGACCCCACAAGGAACTTATCTAGATGTGTGGTGAGCGCTATGAAGCCCCAAGTGCTTCACAGAAGTTTATAATGTACAGCCGCAAAAACAAAAAAATATTTTTTTTTGTACAAAAATGATATTTTCGCCCCCAGTTTTTTATTTTCCCAAGGGTAGCAGAAGAAATAGGACAAATTGCACAATAACTGTTGGGGTCCAGAGTACGCTGATACCCCATATGTGGGGATAAACTACTGTTTGGACGCATGGCAGAGCTGAGAAGTGAAGGAGCACCTTTTGACTTTTTCAACGCAGAATTGGCTGGAATTGAGATCAGACACCATGTCACATTTGGAGAGCCCCTGATGTGCCTAAACAGCTGAAACCCCCCAATTCTAACTCCAACCCTAACCCCAACACACCCCTAACCCTAGTCCCAACCCTAACCACAAACCTAACCCTAACACACCCCTAATCCCAACCCTAACCCTAATCCTAACTTTAGCGCCAACCCTAACCCTAACTTTAGCCGCAACCCTAACCCTAACCCTAATGGGAAAATGGAAATAAATACTTTTTTTTAATTTTATTATTTTTCCCTTACTAAGGGGGTGATAAAGGGGGGTTTGATTTACTATTTATAGCGGGTTTTTATGATTGGCAGCTGTCACGCTAAAAGACGCTTTTTATTGCAAAAATAGTTTTTGCATCATCACATTTTGAGAGCTATAATTTTTGCATATTTTGGCCCACAGAGTTATGTGAGGTCTTATTTTTTGCGGGACGAGTTGACGTTTTTATTGGTACCATTTTTGAGCACGTGACGTTTTTTGATCGCTTTTTATTTCGATTTTTGGGAGGTTAGAATGAACAAAAATCAGCAATTCATGAATTTCTTTTGGGGGAGGCATTTATACCGTTCCGCGTGTGGTAAAATTGATAAAGCAGTTTTATTCTTCGGGTCAGTACGATTATGGCGATACCTCATTTATATCATTTTTTCATGTTTTGGCGCTTTTATAGAATAAAAACAATTTTATATAAAAAATAATTATTTTTGCATCGCTTTATTCTGCGAGCTATAACTTTTTTATTTTTTCGCTGATGATGCTTTGTGACAGCTCGTTTTTTGCGGGACAAGATGACGTTTTCAGCGGTACCATGTTTTTTATGTCGGTCTTTTTGATCGCGCGTTATTCCACTTTTTGTTCGGCGGTATGATGATAAAGCATTGATTTTTTGCTTCTTTTTTTTTTTTTTTTTTTAAGGGGTTCACTAAAGGGGTTAACTAGTGGGACAATTTTATAGGGGGGGTCGTTACGGACGTGGCGATACCAAATATGTGTACTTTTATTGTTTTTTTTTTTTTATGTACAGGAAGAAGTGAATTTATTGGGGAATATTTTTTTTTTATTTATTTATTTTGGATTTTTTTTTTACACATGTTTATTTTTACTTTTTTAACTTTTTTACTTTGTCCCAGGGTGGGACATCACAGTATTTTATCAGATCGCTGGTGTGACAGTGTGCACAGCACTCTGTCACACCAGCGATCGCACAGGCATAGATGCAGGCTTCTCAGTGCCTGCTCTCGGCAGGCACTGAGGTAGCCGCCTCCCTCCAGGACCCCGGCGCCATCTTGGATCCGGGTCCTGGGAGGGAGGAAGCCCTCAGAACAGCGCGATCACATCGCGCTGCTCTGAGGGTCTCAGGGGGGCGCGCAGGGAGCCCCCACCCTGCGCGATCCTCCCCTGTGCCCACAGTACACCGCGATCATGTTTGATCGCGGTGTGCAAGGGGTTAATGTGCCGGGAGCGGTCCGTGACTGCTCCTGACACACAGTCATGGGTGTCAGCTGTGATAATCAGCTGACACCCGGCGGCGATTAGCTGCGCTCCCCTCAGGAGCGCAGCTGATCGCCTATGATGTACTATCCCGTCCCCGGTCATACGGGCCCAGGTACCATGGACCGGATAGTACGTCCGATGGCAGTAAGGGGATAAGACAGACAATACCTGAAAGTGACACCATTTTAAAGACAGGACCTTTCAAAGTGGTCAAAACTACATTCGAGAAGTTTATTAACTCTTCAGGTATTTCACAGGTATTAACCTTTAACGACCCCTAATATGCCTCAGTGCCACTTTTTAACGGCGCTGAGAAATAAGTATATAATGCCCACCATAGTCAGAAAAATTTTTAAAATCTCCGGGGTCTCGGCTACTAGTGGTAGCCGAGACCCCGGAGACATGATTCGGGTCAGTTTTTACCATCCCCAGTGTTGCATTCGCCGTTATTCATCAAATAAAAGGGACCACAAAAAAACAGTCAGGTTTACATTTATTTCTCTTTCCTCTGATATGATCTAGCACCTCAGAGGATAGAGAAATGGGGTCCCCCAACCTTCCCCATTACCTCCAATGTCCCCTGATCCCTCCGGCTCTGTCCATGGCCCTTGAAATCTTCATCCGGGAAGAAAATGGAGGGCGCATTAGGAGATTTTTTCCTATTGGTTCATTTTGATCACTGTGATAGACCCTTTCACAGTGATCAAAATAAAAACAATAGTAAATCAAACCTCCCTTTATTACCTCCTTAGTTAGGTAAAAATAATAAAATAAAAAATGTATTTATTTCCATTTTTCCATTAGGGTTATGGTTGGGATTACAGTTAGGATTGTTATTACGGTTAGGGGTGTGTTGGGGTTAGGGTTGTTTTTTTTGTGTTATAGTTATGGTCGGGATTAGGATTAGGTGTGTTGGGATTAGGGTTGTGTTAGGATTGGAGTTTGAATTTGGTTGTTCCACTGTTTAGATACATCAGGGGGTCTCCAAATGCAACATGGCACCCAAGATTGATTCCAGACAATTTTGCATTCAAAAAGTTAAAAGGTGCTTCTTACCTTCTGAGCCCTGCCAGTTATAGTTAGGGTTGGGATTAGGGTTAGGAGTGTGTTGGGATTAGGGTTGTGTTAGGGTTGGAGTTATAATTTGCGGTTCCACTGTTTATATACATCAGGGGGTCTCCAAACACAACCTGGCACCCACCATTGATTCCAGCCAATTTTGCATTCAAAAAGTTAAATGGTGCTCCCTCCCTTCTGAGCCCTGCCATGCGCCCAAACAATGGCTTTCCCCCACATTCAGGGTATTACCTTACTCAGAAGAAATTGCTCAGATCAGTCAGGATAAAAACTACATGCAATACATTTAATTAATCATGTCTAAACCTTCAACTTGTATCTTAAACTAGTTTCATACATAAATGATCAAAACTTACTACTGTAGCATTAGTTGATCATTGAGTATTACATTGTGTAGGCATGACATAATCCCATAGGTAACTGCTTCATGAGCTATACATTATATCTCAAGTGATGCTTAGTGGAACCAATGATGAAATATATTATATGTTTTACCCTCTGTCATACTGGCTGTATACCTCTTTATCGCTAATTCTAGATCTTTGGTATTGATCGTTCAAAAATATTACAGCTCTGACATCAGATGAAATTGAGGGGTTGTTGTATGAGTCAAATTGCAAATGTAGAAAGATAAGGACGCACTTATGTTCAGCTTCAATACCAAAGCAAATTACAGCTTCCATAATAAACAGATTTGAAAAAAAGTGGTCTGATTCCATGAAAATTCCTGCAAGTATCAAAAAGACATTATACTTCTCTAAAATAGTTATTCCCTCACCCAGTACATACGTAGTTATAGCCATATAGTACAGTAAAGAAGTAAAAGCGTGACAATATCCATCAAGATAATTAAACTGTAAGGCCGGCGTCACACACAACTACAAAAAATCGGTCCGTTTTAGTCGGTCGATTGTCGGATCAAAATGCAAACATCACACATCCTTCTGTCATCCGATTTTCCTTCAAAGATGCGATTTAGTCGCATGTGTGTGTACCTTGTAACATCCGATTTTCATCCGACTTGCGAGAATTTCTCGCAGGCTTGCAAAACTGACATATAATGGATCCAAAAGAATAGTATTTCAATCACAAAAGAAAGAATAGATATATACACATAGAACACATATATATACAGTTAGGTCCATAAATATTTGGACAGAGACAACATTTATCTAATTTTGGTTCTAGACATTACCACAATGAATTTGAAACAAAACAAATCAGATGCAGTTGAAGTTCAGACTTTCAGCTTTCATTTGAGGGTATCCACATTAAAATTGGATGAAGGGTTTAGGAGTTTCAGCTCCTTAACATGTGCCACCCTGTTTTTAAAGGGACCAAAAGTAATTGGACAATTGACTCCAAGGCTATTTCATGGACAGGTGTGGGCAATCCCTTCATTATATCATTCTCAATTAAGCAGATAAAAGGGCTGGTGTTGATTTGAGGTGTGGTGTTTGCATTTGGAAGGTTTAGCTGTGAAGGAAACATGCGGTCAAAGGAGCTCTCCATGCAGGTGAAACAAGCTATCCTTAAGCTGCAAAAAAACAGAAAAAAACCCATCCGAGAAATTGCTACAACTTTAGGAGTGGCAAAATCTACAGTTTGGTACATTCTGAGAAAGAAAGAAAGCACTGGTGAACTCATCAATGCAAAAAGACCTGGGCGCCCACGGAAGACAACAGTGGTGGATGATCGCAGAATACTCTCCATGGTGAAGAGAAACCCCTTCACAACAGCCAACCAAGTGAACAACACTCTCCAGGAAGTAGGCGTATCAATATCCAAATCTACCATAAAGAGAAGACTGCATGAAATTAAATACAGAGGGTTCACTGCACGGTGCAAGCCACTCATAAGAATCAAGAATAAAAAGGCTAGGCTGGACTTTGCTAAAAAACATCTAAAAAAGCCAGCACAGTTCTGGAAGAACATTCTTTGGACAGATGAAACCAAGATCAACCTCTACTAGAATGATGGAAAGAGAAAAGTATGGCGAAGGCGTGGTACAGCTCATGATCCAAAGCATACCACATCATCTGTAAAACATGGCGGAAGCAGTGTGATGGCTTGGGCATGCATGGCTGCCAGTGGCACTGGGTCACTAGTGTTTATTGATGATGTGACACAGGACAGAAACAGCCGAATGAATTCTGAGGTATTCAGAGCCATACTGTGTGCTCAGATCCAGCCAAATGCAGCCAAACTGATTGGTCTTCGTTTCATACTACAGATGGACAATGACCCAAAACATAAAGCCAAAGCAACCCAAGAGTTTATTAAAGCAAAGAAGTGGAATATTCTTGAATGGCCAAGTCAGTCACCTGATCTCAACCCAATTGAACATGCATTTCACTTGTTAAAGACTAAACTTCAGACAGAAAGGCCCACAAACAAACAACAACTGAAAACCACCGCGGTGAAGGCCTGGCAGAGCATCAAAAAGAAGGAAACACAGTATCTGGTGATGTCCATGAGTTCAAGACTTCAGGCAGTCATTGCTAACAAAGGGTTTTCAACCAAGTACTAGAAATGAACATTTTATTTACAATTATTTAATCTGTCCAATTACTTTTGGTCCCTTTAAAAACAGGGTGGCACATGTTAAGGAGCTGAAACTCCTAAACCCTTCATCCAATTTTAATGTGGATACCCTCAAATGAAAGCTGAAAGTCTGAACTTCAACTGCATCTGATTTGTTTTGTTTCAAATTCATTGTGGTAATGTCTAGAACCAAAATTAGATAAATGTTGTCTCTGTCCAAATATTTATGGACCTAACTGTATATATATACATGTCATTGTGACATGTATATATATATATATATATATATATATATATATATATTTATAGTTCCTAGACTTCTACATACTATAATAGCCGCTAATTCAATTGCCGGCTTTTGTGAAATCACAGAAGCCGACATGAAATGATACATTGTTTCCACACAGTTAACCATGTCATTTCCTGTATTTTGATATTTGTTTAGAACTTACAATTACATGAGTGTATTTTTGCAAAATTTCAGACATGTAGGGGTTAATTAAAGGTGTAAATTCGTTGAAAAAAAATGCGTGGGCTCCCGCTGTATTTTCTCCACCAGACAAAGCAAGCGAGTGTTGGCAGATAATAACAGCCTAGGGAGGGTACATTTTTTTTGTGCCCCCCTGGCTACTAACATCTGCCCCCAGACACCCCAGAAAGGGCAAATCTATAATTAGATTCGCCCTTTCTGGCACTTTGCCCGTCTATTCCATTGCCCTGTAGCGGTGGCGAATGGGTTAATAATGTCACCTTAATGTCACCTTAGTATTGAAAGGTGACCTTAAGGCAGGTTAATAATTGAGAGCTGTCAATTAGACAACTATCAATTATTAATCCTATTGTATGATAGAAAATCAAACACACACAGTTTATAAAAAAGAGGTTTAATGAAATAATCACACAGTTTTTGACCATATTTTATTTTCCTGCTAAAACCATTTCCTGTAATAAAAATAAATAAAAAAGCAAAATGATTCTTACCAATCCGATGTACAGTCAGATCCCACGGTGTAATCCATCAGAAAGGGTTAACAGGTTACAGGTCGCAGAGAGCTAATATTGCTGTCTCAGACCTGTATTCCCCTGAATGAATCAGTTACTCTCCCAGCGAAAGGAGAGGAATAGATTCATGAATGGAGCTTAATTGATTTATCGCCACTTTCACTTCAGTGACCTGACCTAACGTGAAAGTGGATACAATCAATTAAGCTTCATTCATTAATCACATCCTCTCCTGTCGGCAGGAGATAAGCTCATTCATTCAGGAGCTATCAGATGAGCACGCAGGATTACTTGCGCTGCTTATCTGATTGCTAGTTAACCCTTTGTGAAGGATTACATCGTGGGACGGGACAGATTGCCAGATAGGTAAGAATAATGTTGTTTTATTATTTTATATTTATTTTAGAAGAACAAGGACTTCGAATGGATTAAGAGTGAAATAAAAGATGGTCAAAAATATGTGTTTTTATTTCATTAAAATTATTTATTCTTAAAGTGTGTGTGTTTTTTTATTTACTTCAATAGGATTAATAATTGATAGTTGTCCAATTGACAGCTCTCAATTATTAACCTGCCTTAAGGTCACCTTTCAATACTAAGGTGACATTAAGGTGACATTATTAACCCATTCGCCACCGCTACAGGGCAATGGGAATAGACGGGCAAAGTGCCAGAAAGGGCGAATCTAATTATAGATTTGCCCTTTCTGGGGTGTCTGGGGGCAGATGTTAGTAGCCAGGGAGGGCACAAAAAAAATGTACCCTCCCTAGGCTGTTATTATCTGCCCCCACTCGCTTGCTTTGTCTGTCTGGTGGAGAAAATACAGCGGGAGCCCACGCATTTTTTTTCAACGAATTTACACCTTTAATTAACCCCTACATGTCTGAAATTTTGCACAAATACACTCATGTAATTGTAAGTTCTAAACAAATATCAAAATACAGGAAATGACATGGTTAACTGTGTGGAAACAATGTATCATTTCATGTCGGCTTCTGTGATTTCACAAAAGCCGGCAATTGAATTAGCGGCTATTACAGTATGTAGAAGTCTAGGAACTATAAATAATATATATATATATACATGTCACAATTACATATATATATATGTATTCTATGTGTGTATATCTATTCTTTCTATTCTTTATTAAGCTGTCAGTGTGATTTTACAGTATAGGCGGGGATGAATTGCCGGCTTTTCTAAAGGACACCGATGCGATTTAATCGCAAGTCACACATGCAGTCCGTTGTAATCTAATTTTTCATCGCTCCCATAGACTTGCATTGGCGATAGTCGACCCACAATCGGTGACAATCGCAGCATGCTGTGATTGCACACGGACGTTTAAAACGGACCACAAAAAAATCTGATACTGGGAGCTGCTCCATAGATTAACATAGGGCAGACTGCAATGCGATATTTCATCGTATTGCAGTCGTCCGATTCTGTCGCCAGTGTGACGCCGGCCTAAGGCATAAAGCCTATGCTTGCCCTGCATCTGATTTTACAAAGAAAATGCCTGTCTTGGTACCATTTAAACTGTAGGGCCACCATGCAATACTATTTAACCTGTAGAGGATGTAACAAATTAAATGCCTGACTTTGACAAGCAAAATGTAATCTAATATTCTTAATTTTGATGTTAGGAGTAGCACATTCACACTGTATGTGATAGTTAAATATGGTGCATGTCCCAGTCCCAGAACTTGGAGGAAAATCTAATAACTAATACAAGCATAGCATTAGACAATTATTCCAATGCATAAATATGTAGTTTTGTTATTGATATGCAAAGACAATATTTTGGACCTAGAAGCTCTTTGTCAAGGCAATGATACAGAAAACTGAAATCACCATGTGTATGTCATCGTTTAGGTTCCAGTTTCCTGCAACTTTGGCTTGATAATAGACCAAAACACTGCCATAGTATGACACTTGAGTACTAATAATTCTCCATAATTTATGCATTAAGATTAATGTGGTTTGTTCTAATTGCATTATTTAGCATATTCTGATATATTACTGTTGAAAAAAAGAAATGTCCATCAAATTAAATCAAGGTATAGGAAACAATAAAGCAAATGGGTTTAATATACATCCATATGGCTTGATCCAGTCTGCCCTAAAGAGAAAAATGTTCCTTCCTGATCCCAAGAGTCACTTACTGCATCAACATTTGTGAGATTGCAGGTCTCAGGATGCAGAGACAGACAGGAGGCAGAGCAAGGGTTAATGTGTTTAATAACAGCATAATACTCCACGCAGGAAGGTGAAGGGTTAAACAGGGGGTATGAGGAATAGTATGGGCACGGTTTAAATGAGAGGTGAAGTGTAAGGTAAAGCTATTGTTCATAAAAATGGAAAACTTATCAGCCCGATGACTTCCTACCTGCAGAGTCCTAGGCTCCAACGGTGGTGCCCACGCAAGCGGGGCGTGAAGTCTCCGGTGGGGTCCTGAAGAAGTTGAGGATCCATATTCTGATGAAGGAGGCGTTTCCTTGCTGTCCTAAGTGGGGTCCTGTATCCACAGCTCGTCATGTCAGATGAAGCACAGTCTCTGTTACCACCTGAACAAATGAGTATTTCCAGCCTGTGGATGCAGTAGTCACCAGGAACAGCTACAGGTGCTTCTCACAAAATTAGAATATCATCAAAAGTTAATTTATTTCAGTTCTTCAAAAAGTGAAACTCATATATTATATAGTCATTACAAACAGAGTGATCTATTTCAAGTGTTTATTTCTGTTCATGTTGATGATTATGGCTTACAGCCAATGAAAACCCAAAGTCATTATCTCAGTAAATTAGAATACATTATAACATCAGCTTGAAAAATGATTTTAAAATCTGAAATGTTGGCCTACTGAAATGTATGTTCAGTAAATGCACTCAATACTTGGTCGGGGCTCCTTTTGCATCAATTACTGCATCAATGCAGTGTGGCATGGAGGCGATCAGCCTGTGGCGCTGCTGAGGTGTTATGTAAGTCCAGGTTGCTTTGATAGCAGCCTTCCAGCTTGTCTGCATTGTTGGGTCTGGTGTCTTTCTCATCCTCTTGACAATACCCCTAGATTCTCTATAGGGTTAAAGTCAAGCGAGTTTGCTGGCCAATCAAGCACAGTGATACTGTTGTTTTTTAACCAGGCATTGGTATTTTGGCAGTGTGTACAAGTGCCAAGTCTTGCTGGAGAATTAAATTTCCATCTCCAAAAAGCTTGTCTGCAGAGCATACCCCTTACAATGAACCAAATACTGAAGATTCCGACACACACACTGAAAATCAACAATGCACCCCACCTCATACTAGAGATGGCATTTCACCAATACCAGAGGAGTGACTGACAAGGGGTCCTCCTCAACCGCTCCCAATGGTTTTAAGAGGGATCTGTGAAACACATTGGATAATTTGAAAGAGGCAGGAAGCTGTAACCTGTAGGCCACCGGGTTGACTACCTCCACGATTTTATATGTGCCAATAAGCTTAGGCTCTAGTTTGGCAGAGTGGACGTTGAGCTTAATATTGCGGGTGGATAACCACACCTTCTCGCCCATAGGAACGCCGGACCTGATCCCCTTCTCTTGTTTGCAAAAAAATTGCATTTTTCCTGGGCCTTGGTGAAGTTTCTCTGAACCTCCATCCACCAGGGCCTTTTAAAAGTTGCACCATACCCTCTGCCCTGGACAATCTGAGTCTATGCGAGAAAACTCCCAATGCACGAATGAGCAAAGGACTGATACATACACTGAGAGGCAAATGGATTTAAAACAGTATGCAAGCATACAAGGGGGTCAGACACACAGCCTGGAATGAATGTTATAACTGACAAGGAACCCAGACAGGGGTGGGTATATATATCCCTCCCCAAACCAAAAGGAGACCATACAAAATTAACTCTGCAAGGAATGGAAGCGAGCCCTGTACAGAACCATGATAGTGTGTTTACAGTACATAGCAAAATTATTTGATGGCATTTCTCCTATCTATCTATCTATCTATTTATCTATCTATCTATCTATCTATCTATCTATGTGTCATGACCTCTATATATCTATGTATTCTATGTGTATATATCTATTCTATTCTAATCTGTCACATTGTGATTTTACTGTACGCGGTCATGAATTGCAAAGCTTTTATTTTATCTATCTATAACAAGAGAAAATGGAACAGCACAATCCAAATCTTCGGGTGCACAGACCTCCCAAACAATAATCACAAAAGCCAAAATTCACATATGAAAAAACTGAAGGCAACACTCCTTTTCAAAGAGAAAAAATGTGGTTTATTTCAGACCCATATGGTTGGCGACATTTCGGCTCATGCAGAGCCTTTATCAAGCAGTGAATCTAAAACAACTGTGCATATATATAGGTATTTTTCAAATTCTCCAATATCCTCCATTACTTAACCCCTTACTGCCATCGGACGTACTATCCCGTCCATGGTACCTGGGCCCGTATGACCATGGACGGGATAGTACGTCTCGTGCGATCGGACGCGCTCCCGGGGAGAGCGCAGCCGATCGCGCCCGGGTGTCAGCTGATTATCACAGTGACACCCATGACTGTGTGTCAGGAGCGGTCACGGACCGCTCCCGGCACATTAACCCCTTGCACACCGCGATCAAACATGATCGCGGTTGTACTGGGGGCACAGGGGAGGATCGCGCAGGGTGGGGGCTCCCTGCGCGCCCCCCTGAGACCCTCAGAGCAGCGCGATGTGATCGCGCTGTTCTGAGGGCTTCCTCCCTCCAGGACCCGGATCCAAGATGGCGCCGGGGGTCCCGGAGGGAGGCGGCTACCTCAGTGCCTGCCGAGAGCAGGCACTGAGGAGCTGCATCTATGCCTGTGCGATCGCTGGTGTGACAGAGTGCTGTGCACACTGTCACACCAGCGATCTGATAAAATACTGTGATGTTCCACCCTGGGACAAAGTAAAAAAGTTAAAAAATAAAAAATATATAAAAAAAATCCAAAATAAATAAAAAATATATATATATTCCCCAATAAATTCACTTCTTCCTGTAAATAAAAAAAACAAAGCAATAAAAGTACACATATTTGGTTTTCGCCACGTCCGTAACGACCCCCCCTATAAAATTGTCCACTAGTTAACCCCTTTAGTGAACCCTTAAAACAGAAAAAAAAAAAAACGAAGCAAAAAATCAATGCTTTATCATCATACCCCCGAACAAAAAGTGGAATAACACGCGATCAAAAAGACCGATATAAAAAAACATGGTACTGCTGAAAACGTCATCTTGTCCCGTAAAAAACGAGCCATCATACAGCATCATCAGCGAAAAAATAAAAAAGTTATAGCTCGCAGAATAAAGTGATGCAAAAATAATTATTTTTTATATAAAATTGTTTTTATTCTATAAAAGCGCCAAAACATGAAAAAATGATATAAATGAGGTATCGCCATAATCGTACTGACCCGAAGAATAAAACTGCTTTATCAATTTTACACACGCGGAACGGTATAAACGCCTCCCCCAAAAGAAATTCATGAATTGCTGATTTTTGTTCATTCTAACCTCCCAAAAATCGAAATAAAAAGCGATCAAAAAATGTCACGTGCTCAAAAATGGTACCAATAAAAAACGTCAATCGTCCCGCAAAAATAAGACCTCCCTGACTCTGTGGGCCAAAATATGCAAAAATTATAGCTCTCAAAATGTGATGATGCAAAAACTATTTTTGCAATAAAAAGCGTCTTTTAGCGTGACAGCTGCCAATCATAAAAACCCGCTATAAGTAGTAAATCAAACCCCCCTTTATCACCCCTTAGTTAGGGAAAAATAATAAAATTAAAAAAAAGTATTTATTTCCATTTTCCATTAGGGTTAGGGTTTGCGACTAAAGTTAGGGTTAGGGTTGGCGCTAAAGTTAGGATTAGGGTTAGGGTTGGGATTAGGGGTGTGTTAGGGTTAGGTTTGTGGTTAGGGTTGGGACTAGGGTTAGGGGTATGTTGCGGTTAGGGTTGGAGTTAGAATTGGGGGGGTTTCCGCTGTTTAGGCACATCAGGGGCTCTCCAATGTGACATGGCGTTGATCTCAATTCCAGCCAATTCTGCGTTGAAAAAAGTCAAACGGTGCTCCTTCACTTCTCAGCTCTGCCATGCGTCCAAACAGTAGTTTATCCCCACATATGGGGTATCAGCGTACTCTGGACCCAACAGTTATTGTGCAATTTGTCCTATTTCTTCTGCTACCTTGGGGAAAATAAAAAACTGGGGGCGAAAATATCATTTTTGTACAAAAAAAAATATTTTTTTTTTTTTACGGCTTTTACATTATAAACTTCTGTGAAGCACTTGGGGCTTCATAGCGCTCACCACACATCTAGATAAGTTCCTTGTGGGGTCTATTTTCCAAAATGGGGTCACTTGTTGGGGATTTCCACTGTTAAGGCGCATCAGGGGTTCTCCAAATGCGACATGACGCCCCCAGGACCATTCCATCAAAGTCTGCAATCCAAAACGTCACTACTTCCCTTCCGAGCCCCAACGTGTACCCATTACAGTAGTTTTCTCCCACATATTGGATATCAGCGTACTCAGGACAAATTGGACAACAACTTTTGGGGTCCAATTTTCCTGTTACCCTTGTAAAAATAAAATATTGGGGCAAAAAAATCATTTTTGCTATAAAAAAAAAAAGGATTTTTATTTTTACGGCTGTGCGTTATAAACTTCTGTGAAGCACTTCGGGGTTCAAAGTGCTCGCACACATCGAGACAAGTTCCTTGTGGGTCTATTTTCCAAAATGAGGTCACTTGTGGGGGGTTTCCACTGTTTAGGCGCATCAGGGGCTCTCCAAATGCGACATGACGCCCCCAGACCATTCCATCAAAGTCTGCAATCCAAAACGTCACTACTTCCCTTCCGAGCCCTGACGTGGCCCATACAGTAGTTTTCTCCACATTATTGGGTATCAGCGTACTCAGGACAAATTGGACAACAACTTTTGGGGTCCAATTTCTCCTGTTTACCCTTTGTGAAAATAAATTATGGGGGCAAAAAAAATAATTTTTGTAAAAAAAAAAGATTTTTTATTTTTACGGCTGTACGTTATAAACTTCTGTGAAGACTTCGGGGTTCAAGTGCTCACCACACATCTAGATAAGTTCCTTGTGGGGTCTATTTGCCAAAATGGGGTCATTGTGGGGGGTTTCCACTGTTAGGGTGCAATCAGGGGCTCTCCAAATGTGACATGACGCCCCCCAGACCATTCCATCAAAGTCTGCAATCCAAAACGTCACTACTTCCCTTCCGAGCCCTGACGTGCGCCCATACAGTAGTTTTCTCCCACATATTGGGTATCAGGCGTACTCAGGACAAATTGGACAACAACTTTTGGGTTCAATTTCTTCTGTTACCCTTGTGAAAATAAAATATTGGGGACGAAAAATCATTTTTGTAAAAAAAAAAAAGATTTTTTATTTTACGGCTGTACGTTATAAACTTTAGTGAAACACCTGGGGGTTTAAAAGTTCTACCCACACATCTAGATAAGTTCCATGAGGGGTCTAGTTTCCAAAATGGCGTCATTTATGGGGGTTTCACTGTTTAGGCAGATCAAGGAGCTCTCCAAACACGACATGGCGTCCAGCCAATTCTGCTTTTGAAAAAGTCAGACGGCGCTCCTTCCCTTCCAAACTTTTGCCATGCACCCAAACAGTGGTTTACCCCCACATATGGGGTATCAGCGTACTCAGGACAAATTGCAAAATAACTTTTGGAGTCTTGTTACCCTTGGAAAAAAAAAAAATTGGGGTGAAAAGATCATTTTTGTGGGAAAAAATATGATTTTTAAATTTTACGGCTCTACGTTATAAACTTGTGTGAAGCACTTGGGGGTTCAAAATTGCTCACCAAAGATTAGAAAAGTTCCTTAGGGGGTCTAGTTTCCAAAATGGGGTCATTTTGTGGGGGGTTTCCACTGTTTTGGCACACAGGGGCTCTCCAAATGCAACATGGCATCCAATCTCAATTCCAGCCAATTTTGGTTGGAAAAAGTCAAAATGGTGCTCCTTCCCTCCGAGCCCTGACGTGCGCCCCTACAGTAGTTTTCTCCACATATTGGGTATCAGCGTACTCAGGACAAAATTGGACAACAATTATGTGGTCCAATTTCTCCTGTTACCCTTGAGAAAATAAAAAATTAGTGACTAAAAGATAATTTTTGGGAAAAAAAATAGGATTTTTTATTTTCATGCCTGGGCATTATAAACTTGTGTGAAGCACTTGGGGGTTCAAAGTGCTCACCAAAGATCTAGATAAGT
Source organism: Oophaga sylvatica (assembly GCA_033576555.1). Classification (NCBI taxonomy): domain Eukaryota; kingdom Metazoa; phylum Chordata; class Amphibia; order Anura; family Dendrobatidae; genus Oophaga; species Oophaga sylvatica. The sequence goes on along the minus strand of JARQOD010000003.1, from coordinate 246,076,773 downwards.
TCTTAGGGGGTTAGTTTCCAAAATGGGGTCACTTGTGGGGGGTTTCCACTGTTTAGGCTCATCTGGGGCACTGCAAACGGAACATGACCCCATCAACGTTGCATTCCAAAACGTTACTACTTCCTTTCCAAGCCCTGCCGTGCACCCAAACAGTTTCCCCCCCCCACATATGGGGTATCAGCGTACTCAGGACAAATTGGACAACAACTTTTGGGGTCCAATTTCCTTGGGAAAATTCAAAAATTTGGGACTAAAAAATCATTTTTGTGGAAAATTGTTTTTTTTTTTTTTTTTCACACCCAGGCATTATAAGCTTTTGTGAAACACTTGGGTTCAAAGTGCTCACAAAGATCTAGATAAGTACCTTAGGGGGTCTATTTTCCAAAATGGTGTCCACTTGTGGGGGTTTCCACTGTTTAGGCGCATCAGGGGCTCTCCAACACGACATGGCGTCCAATCTCAATTCAGCCAATTTTAGTTTGAAAAAGTCAAACGGCGCTCCTTCCCTTACGAGCTCTGCCGTGTGCCCAAAACAGTGGTTTTCCCCCACATATTGGGTATTGGCGTACTCAGGAGAAATTGCATAACAACCTTATTTGCCCATTTTTCTCCTTTTACCCTTGTGAAATAAAAAAAAGTTTGTAAAAGATCATTTTTGTGGCTAAAAAGTTAAATATTCATTTTTTCCTTCCACGTTGCTTTAGTTCCTGTGAAGCACCTGAAGGGTTAATAATCTTCTTGAATGTGGTTTTGAGTACGTTGAGGGGTGCAGTTTTTAGAATGGTGTCACTTTTGGGTATTTTCTGCCATATAGACCCTCAAAGTGACTTCAAATGAGAGGTGGTCCCTAAAAAAAATGGCTTTGTAAATTTTGTTGTAAAAATGAGAAATCGCTGGTCAACTTTTAACCCTTATAACTTCCTAACAAAAAAAATTTTGGTTCCAAAATTGTGCTGATGTAAAGTAGACATGTGGGAAATGTTATTTCTTAACTATTTTGTGTGATATATTTCTCTGTTTTAAGGGAATAAAAATTCAAAGTTTGAAAATTGCAAAATTTTAAAAATTTTCGCCATATTTGCGTTTTTTTCAAAATAAAACGCAAGGTTATATCGAAGAAATTTTACTTCTAACGTGAAGTACAATATGTCACGAGAAAACAATCTCAGAATCGCAAAGATCCGTTGAGCGTTCCAGAGTTATAACCTCATAACGAGACAGTGGTCAGAATTGTAAAAATTGGCCCGGTCATTAACGTGCAAACCACCCTTGGGGGTGAAGGGGTTAAAGTGCATTGTGCATAAGGTGCGTACAAAAACCTGTGTTATTCTTACAAATAGTATTAATTACATTTTTAATCTCAAGTTATTACAGCTGTGAACATATCACAAAAGCCTCACTTAGTTCAGGAATCCACAGCACACATAGAGGACGCCATTAGCCATCTCTGGCATTCATTATAGTCTACTGCGCATGTCTCTCATTCACATAACGCCAGTAACAACACCATGGCCAATGATATTCTCTTGTGTGGTATTTCACTAAGTGTGCTTGCGCAGTGCACACTATGCAGTATCTCAGCGCCATCTTAGAGGAGGCATATGATTATGATTCACTAATTTTTTCAATTGCACACTAAATAAATGTTTTTAAATGGTATTTTTCAAGTTCCAAAAATCACTTCTATTCCAATGCTGTGAATATATATGCCAATATTCATATTTAGTAATACCTTTGGGAATTTTTTACTTTTATTTTTTCCATCCAGGTATGCCTGACGGTCCCTTAGAGCCAACATATAAAATTACGGACCATATTGTATGGAGGTAATACGCAGAAATGTTCCCTAAACCGTCATCCATATTTTTTCCGTTGTAGAGGTGTGGCTCCGTTATTGCGCATGTAAGCATCCGTATGTGATCCGTATTGCGGTTTTTTTCTCGCAACCTTGCCAAATGGACATGCTGCAATTGTTTTGGCCCGTAAAATACGGGCGTGAAATATATGGATGATGGGAGCTGCCTCATAGAGAAACATTGGTCTGAGTGTAATGCATTGTTTTTACGCCTCTCACTCGTCCGTATTCCTCTCTAGTATGACGCCGGACTTATTCAGGTAAACTCCTGCATCTAATGGATACCTCAGGTGACTCCTCAGTTCGCCAAGGCGAGGTGTCTCAACCAAGGTCCATATCGATGTATATTTAAAAATCCCATATCATACGCAGTGCACACTATGCAGCATCTTAGCACCATCTTGGAAAAGGCATATGATCATGAATCACTATTTTTTAATTGTGCCCTAAATAAGTATTTTTAATTCTATTATTCATGCCAAACGGTACTTTTCAAGTTCCAACCATCACTTAAATTACAGCGCTGTGCATATATATTTACATTTAGTGAGACCTTTGGGAATTTATTAGTTTTTTATTTTTATTTTTTTCATCTAGGTATGCCTGACGGTCCCTTATTCAGGTAACCTCCTGCAACCTTATGGATACCTCGGGTGACTCCTCAGTCCGCCAAGACCGAGGTTGTCTCAACCAAAGTCTATATTAATATATATTAAACAATCCCATATCATGGTCTATTATTAGATACTGTATATGTTGGCCAATGGTTATTATCACATGAAAAAATACAAAAATACAAAAAATACAAAAGTTACAACAACATTCATCCTCCATATGTTCTTATGTTACCATCCAACACTGTGCAATGTGTATCTAAAAAGAAGGATAAACAAGTTATAATTTCATAAATAATTGTTATCCTTCATAAATAAAGTGTGAGACAGTGAGGGTATGTGTGTTGAATGGGGTGTACATTTCACCTAGGTATAAGGGAAATGTGTGGTTTTGTAGATCTAGTGGTAGAGAAAGGTCATTACACCATCCATTCAAGTACACGCTTGCAGCTCAAACCTGGGGCCACTCAGGTGATAATTAGGAAACCAGAAGTAGGTGTCTGGGAATACAGACAGTGCTGGAACTAGTTTAGTCTGGACACCAGGAAGGTGTCCCGGCACAAGAAACAGTCTCCAAGTCAGAGAACTAGCTTAGCCTGGACACAGGGAGGTGTCCCGGCACGAGAAGCAGTCTCCAGGAGTTTGAGCTATCTCAGTCTGGGTGCAGGAAGTACCCCGGACACAAGAGTAGCCTCAGTGAGTCTCCGTGTGAATAGCGGCTGAATAGGAGTGGATCTCTCTCAAGTCTGGACGCTGAAGGGCCTTCAGACACAAGGAGGAGTATCTGGGAAAATCCGTACTGGTAACATATATCATATGTGTTGTTTTGGGCACAGACTGGTAGAGTCTGTACCCTGAGAGACAGGGAAATCGATCTATGTGTAGTTAGTGGCTAGACAAGCCTAGGTTTTCTGTTTATGCTTTATTTTAATCTGTTTGCTGTGGACTTTAATAAAGCTGGTTGCGGCCAGTTTTTACACCAGAACTGCTGTCTGAATGAACTGTTTTCGTGCCAATCTGTCTACCCAGACAGCGATCCTAGAGCTATACCCCCTGGAAATGTTACAAAAGATATAAAAAAAAATAAAAAAAATCTTTCTACACCATTTAGAAGAGTTAAGCATACATCAACAGTATCTCAGGGATTAAAAAACAGAGTGCATCTTAAAATCAACATTCAACCCATAGGTTTTATTGTATTTAATGCATATATCCACTTTAGCTCTTTTCGTTTCAGCATACACTCCCTGTCTTCCTCTCTTCTCTGTACTGGTACCATATTTTGAATCTCAAATCCTTCTCTGTATGCTTTAACTTTACAAAATGGCCAACCATGTGGGTCTGAAATAAAACCACATTTTTTTCTCTTTGAAAAGGAGTGCTGCCTTCAGTTTTTTTCATCTATCTATCTATCTATCTATCTATCTATCTATCTATCTATCTATCTATCTATCTATCTACTTTAAAATACTTTAGTGGCATCACAATTATTTTCATGCACTTTTTACAAATGTAACCAACTTTTTGATTGTAAGAAAAATGCTCGTGTTACCGATCCTGAATCCGAATGTACCATGTTTGTGCCAAATTTATGTTTATCTAGGTTCTCTTTTATCTAAGTGGTGAAAAAAAAATTCCAAAGTTTGCTGAAAAAAAAATTTTGCCATTTTCCGAGACCCGCAGCGTCTCCATTTTTCGTGATCTCGGGTTGGGTGAGGGCTTACTTTTTGCTTGCCGAGCTGTCAATTTTAATGATACCACGTTTGTATGGATACTTTCTTTTGATCATCTGTTATTGCATTTTAATGCAATGTCGCGGTGACCAGAAAAATGTAATTCTAGCATTTTGATTTTTTTTCTCGCTGCTCCATTTGCATTTGCTACACCTCTATGTAGCTGAATAACAGTATTTCTCTGAGCGCCGACTACAGGGAGGCACTCATAGCAATTTGCCATCAACAACCATAGAGGTTTCGAGGAGACCTCTGGTTGTGATGGCAACACACCGATGACCCCCAATACGGGGATCAGTGGTGCATGGCTGGAAGCTCTAAGTAAATGCCACTGTCAGCATTTGACAGCGGCATTTAACTAGTTAATAGGTGGGGCAGATCGCGATTCAGCTGACATGTCCCAGCTTTGAGGTGGACTCACCGCCGGAGCCCACCTCAAAGCGAGGAATACTGTCAGCTGACGTACTCTTCCGTCAGCTGGCAGTAAGGGGTTACTTATTTTGTAATAAATCAGTATGCAGTAAATGTCTACATTCTAAGTGATGTTTGCAATAAGTAAGAAACAGGACTTCCTCTTCCTATTGTGAAGTCATATGTGGGTTTTAGGAATCCTTGCACTACTACAATCTGAAAACAACTGGTCTAGTAACTTTAAAGTTTTGCATTTGTTTTGCTTCTAGCTGCCTATAAAACCCTGTAGTATTACTGAAATGAAATTTCTCTGTAAGTTAAAGTGCATGTAAAGGTTTTTCAATTTATTGTGCTGTTTTAGGACATTATCCCGGTAGATAATATTGTAACATTCCACAATAAAGTAGCTTTATAGCCGTTTCAACATAGATACTAAAATAATTTTGGAAATAAATCATCTGCAGTCTTTTCTTGACATGTATCTTGAATTTGATGTGTTTTTTTCTACTTGAATTAAAAATAAAATTAATATTTAAGCTACATATTGAGTTCCTCTAACTATGTTATCTATTATTCCGTGCAAGCGAGGGGCCCAGGGGCGTATTCCTGAAAAGAGAGTGAAATAAACAAAACATTTTTAAAGCCTTTAAAAAATCTGAAGATTTTTAATATCAAGCCCCAAAGTTTGGGCCCCGGATTGCTTTCAAAAGGGCATTATCATTTTCCATAATTTTTAAAATTTAAACACATTGCAGAATCCAGATATCGAGAAAAAATGGAATAGAAACCTTTTGACAAGAATAAAAAAAAATTGAAGAAAGTATTCCCAATGGTTTTTATTTTACTTTCTTGTTCTTTCTTAAAATTGTAACCTCTGACCCTTCCCCCACTAACCCCCAATATCTTTTCAACATGAGAACATTTTCTATTTATTTGTACTGCCTGTTCTTTTTTCAAGATTGAGGGACAAAAAATTATCTACTGCATCATAATCTTAAAATTTTAAGAGTTTCCAAATTTTTTTTAAAAAGAAAAAAAGGGGTTTTTGTTCATGTTTAGACTTAAACAGAGAGGGTAACCATTTTTTTGCCTGCAAAAAAACATCTCCCTTTTGTGGCTTCTTACTACATAGTTTCATAGATATGAGAACAAAACCCGAAAATTTATGATAAAAGTTTTAAAAAGAGAGCTTAAAAAAAAGCAT
>JARQOD010000003.1:245937754-246070856 GCA_033576555.1 Oophaga sylvatica | reverse complement strand
TGGATAATTTGAAAGAGGCAGGAAGCTGTAACCTGTAGGCCACCGGGTTGACTACCTCCACGATTTTATATGTGCCAATAAGCTTAGGCTCTAGTTTGGCAGAGTGGACGTTGAGCTTAATATTGCGGGTGGATAACCACACCTTCTCGCCCACTAGGAACGCCGGACCTGATCCCCTTCTCTTGTTTGCAAAAAAATTGCATTTTTCCTGGGCCTTGGTGAAGTTTCTCTGAACCTCCATCCACAGGGCCTTTTAAAAGTTGCACCATACCCTCTGCCCCTGGACAATCTGAGTCTATGCGAGAAAACTCCCAATGCACAGAATGAGCAAACGGACTGATACATACACTGAGAGGCAAATGGATAAAGCAGTATGCAAGCATACAAGGGGGTCAGACACACAGCCTGGAATGAATGTATAACTGACAAGGAACCCCAGACAGGGGTGGGTATATATATCCCTCCCCAAACCAAAAGGAGACCATACAAAATTAACTCTGCAAGGACATGGAAGCGAGCCCTGTACAGAACCATGATAGTGTGTTTACAGTACATAGCAAATTATTTGATGGCATTTCTCCTATCTATCTATCTATCTATTTATCTATCTATCTATCTATCTATCTATCTATGTGTCACTGACCTCTATATATCTATGTATTCTATGTGTATATATCTATTCTATTCTAATCTGTCACATTGTGATTTTACTGTACGCGGCTCATGAATTGCAAAGCTTTTATTTTATCTATCTATAACAAGAGAAAATGGAACAGCACAATCCAAAATCTTCGGGTGCACAGACCTCCCAAACAATAATCACAAAAGCCAAAATTCACATATGAAAAAACTGAAGGCAACACTCCTTTTCAAAGAGAAAAAAATGTGGTTTATTTCAGACCCATATGGTTGGCGACATTTCGGCTCATGCAGAGCCTTTATCAAGCAGTGAATCTAAAACAACTGTGCATATATATAGGTATTTTTCAAATTCTCCAATATCCTCCATTACTTAACCCCTTACTGCCATCGGACGTACTATCCCGTCCATGGTACCTGGGCCCGTATGACCATGGACGGGATAGTACGTCTCGTGCGATCGGACGCGCTCCCGGGGGGAGCGCAGCCGATCGCGCCCGGGTGTCAGCTGATTATCACAGCTGACACCCATGACTGTGTGTCAGGAGCGGTCACGGACCGCTCCCGGCACATTAACCCCTTGCACACCGCGATCAAACATGATCGCGGTGTACTGGGGGCACAGGGGAGGATCGCGCAGGGTGGGGGCTCCCTGCGCGCCCCCCTGAGACCCTCAGAGCAGCGCGATGTGATCGCGCTGTTCTGAGGGCTTCCTCCCTCCAGGACCCGGATCCAAGATGGCGCCGGGGTCCTGGAGGGAGGCGGCTACCTCAGTGCCTGCCGAGAGCAGGCACTGAGGAGCCTGCATCTATGCCTGTGCGATCGCTGGTGTGACAGAGTGCTGTGCACACTGTCACACCAGCGATCTGATAAAATACTGTGATGTTCCACCCTGGGACAAAGTAAAAAAGTTAAAAAAATAAAAATATATAAAAAAAATCCAAAATAAATAAAAAAATATATATATATTCCCCAATAAATTCACTTCTTCCTGTAAATAAAAAAAACAAAGCAATAAAAGTACACATATTTGGTATCGCCACGTCCGTAACGACCCCCCCTATAAAATTGTCCCACTAGTTAACCCCTTTAGTGAACCCCTTAAAACAGAAAAAAAAAAAAACGAAGCAAAAAATCAATGCTTTATCATCATACCGCCGAACAAAAAGTGGAATAACACGCGATCAAAAAGACCGATATAAAAAAACATGGTACTGCTGAAAACGTCATCTTGTCCCGTAAAAAACGAGCCATCATACAGCATCATCAGCGAAAAAATAAAAAAGTTATAGCTCGCAGAATAAAGTGATGCAAAAATAATTATTTTTTATATAAAATTGTTTTTATTCTATAAAAGCGCCAAAACATGAAAAAATGATATAAATGAGGTATCGCCATAATCGTACTGACCCGAAGAATAAAACTGCTTTATCAATTTTACCACACGCGGAACGGTATAAACGCCTCCCCCAAAAGAAATTCATGAATTGCTGATTTTTGTTCATTCTAACCTCCCAAAAATCGAAATAAAAAGCGATCAAAAAATGTCACGTGCTCAAAAATGGTACCAATAAAAACGTCAACTCGTCCCGCAAAAAATAAGACCTCACATGACTCTGTGGGCCAAAATATGCAAAAATTATAGCTCTCAAAATGTGATGATGCAAAAACTATTTTTGCAATAAAAAGCGTCTTTTAGCGTGACAGCTGCCAATCATAAAAACCCGCTATAAGTAGTAAATCAAACCCCCCTTTATCACCCCCTTAGTTAGGGAAAAATAATAAAATTAAAAAAAAGTATTTATTTCCATTTTCCCATTAGGGTTAGGGTTGCGACTAAAGTTAGGGTTAGGGTTGGCGCTAAAGTTAGGATTAGGGTTAGGGTTGGGATTAGGGGTGTGTTAGGGTTAGGTTTGTGGTTAGGGTTGGGACTAGGGTTAGGGGTATGTTGCGGTTAGGGTTGGAGTTAGAATTGGGGGGTTTCCGCTGTTTAGGCACATCAGGGGCTCTCCAAATGTGACATGGCGTTCTGATCTCAATTCCAGCCAATTCTGCGTTGAAAAAGTCAAACGGTGCTCCTTCACTTCTCAGCTCTGCCATGCGTCCAAACAGTAGTTTATCCCCACATATGGGGTATCAGCGTACTCTGGACCCCAACAGTTATTGTGCAATTTGTCCTATTTCTTCTGCTACCCTTGGGAAAATAAAAAACTGGGGGCGAAAATATCATTTTTGTACAAAAAAAAATTTTTTTGTTTTTTACGGCTGTACATTATAAACTTCTGTGAAGCACTTGGGGCTTCATAGCGCTCACCACACATCTAGATAAGTTCCTTGTGGGGTCTATTTTCCAAAATGGGGTCACTTGTTGGGGATTTCCACTGTTAAGGCGCATCAGGGGTTCTCCAAATGCGACATGACGCCCCCAGACCATTCCATCAAAGTCTGCAATCCAAAACGTCACTACTTCCCTTCCGAGCCCCAACGTGTACCCATACAGTAGTTTTCTCCCACATATTGGATATCAGCGTACTCAGGACAAATTGGACAACAACTTTTGGGGTCCAATTTCTCCTGTTACCCTTGTAAAAATAAAATATTGGGGCAAAAAAATCATTTTTGCTATAAAAAAAAAAAGGATTTTTTATTTTTACGGCTGTGCGTTATAAACTTCTGTGAAGCACTTCGGGGTTCAAAGTGCTCAGCACACATCGAGACAAGTTCCTTGTGGGTCTATTTTCCAAAATGAGGTCACTTGTGGGGGGTTTCCACTGTTTAGGCGCATCAGGGGCTCTCCAAATGCGACATGACGCCCCCAGACCATTCCATCAAAGTCTGCAATCCAAAACGTCACTACTTCCCTTCCGAGCCCTGACGTGCGCCCATACAGTAGTTTTCTCCCACATATTGGGTATCAGCGTACTCAGGACAAATTGGACAACAACTTTTGGGGTCCAATTTCTCCTGTTACCCTTGTGAAAATAAAATATTGGGGGCAAAAAAAATAATTTTTGTAAAAAAAAAAAAGATTTTTTATTTTTACGGCTGTACGTTATAAACTTCTGTGAAGCACTTCGGGGTTCAAAGTGCTCACCACACATCTAGATAAGTTCCTTGTGGGGTCTATTTGCCAAAATGGGGTCACTTGTGGGGGGTTTCCACTGTATAGGTGCATCAGGGGCTCTCCAAATGTGACATGACGCCCCCAGACCATTCCATCAAAGTCTGCAATCCAAAACGTCACTACTTCCCTTCCGAGCCCTGACGTGCGCCCATACAGTAGTTTTCTCCCACATATTGGGTATCAGCGTACTCAGGACAAATTGGACAACAACTTTTGGGTTCCAATTTCTTCTGTTACCCTTGTGAAAATAAAATATTGGGGACGAAAAAATCATTTTTGTAAAAAAAAAAAGATTTTTTATTTTACGGCTGTACGTTATAAACTTTAGTGAAACACCTGGGGGTTAAAAGTTCTCACCACACATCTAGATAAGTTCCATGAGGGGTCTAGTTTCCAAAATGGCGTCATTTATGGGGGTTTCCACTGTTTAGGCAGATCAGGAGCTCTCCAAACACGACATGGCGTCCAGCCAATTCTGCGTTGAAAAAGTCAGACGGCGCTCCTTCCCTTCCAAACTCTGCCATGCACCCAAACAGTGGTTTACCCCCACATATGGGGTATCAGCGTACTCAGGACAAATTGCAAAATAACTTTTGGAGTCTTGTTACCCTTGGAAAAATAAAAATTGGGGTGAAAAGATCATTTTTGTGGGAAAAATATGATTTTTAAATTTTACGGCTCTACGTTATAAACTTGTGTGAAGCACTTGGGGGTTCAAATTGCTCACCAAAGATCTAGAAAAGTTCCTTAGGGGTCTAGTTTCCAAAATGGGGTCATTTGTGGGGGGTTTCCACTGTTTAGGCACATCAGGGGCTCTCCAAATGCAACATGGCATCCAATCTCAATTCCAGCCAATTTTGGTTGGAAAAAGTCAAATGGTGCTCCTTCCCTTCCGAGCCCTGACGTGCGCCCATACAGTAGTTTTCTCCCACATATTGGGTATCAGCGTACTCAGGACAAATTGGACAACAATTATGTGGTCCAATTTCTCCTGTTACCCTTGAGAAAATAAAAAATTAGTGACTAAAAGATAATTTTTGTGGGAAAAAAATAGGATTTTTTATTTTCATGCCTGGGCATTATAAACTTGTGTGAAGCACTTGGGGGTTCAAAGTGCTCACCAAAGATCTAGATAAGTTCCTTAGGGGTATAGTTTCCAAAATGGGGTCACTTGTGGGGGGTTTCCACTGTTTAGGCTCATCTGGGGCACTGCAAACGGAACATGACCCCCATCAACGTCTGCATTCCAAAACGTTACTACTTCCTTTCCAAGCCCTGCCGTGCACCCAAACAGTTTCCCCCCCCCACATATGGGGTATCAGCGTACTCAGGACAAATTGGACAACAACTTTTGGGGTCCAATTTCCTTGGGAAAATTCAAAAATTTGGGACTAAAAAATCATTTTTGTGGAAAATTGTTTTTTTTTTTTTTTTTCACACCCAGGCATTATAAGCTTTTGTGAAACACTTGTGGGTTCAAAGTGCTCACAACAGATCTAGATAAGTACCTTAGGGGGTCTATTTTCCAAAATGGTGTCACTTGTGGGGGTTTCCACTGTTTAGGCGCATCAGGGGCTCTCCAAACACGACATGGCGTCCAATCTCAATTCCAGCCAATTTTAGTTTGAAAAAGTCAAACGGCGCTCCTTCCCTTACGAGCTCTGCCGTGTGCCCAAACAGTGGTTTTCCCCCACATATTGGGTATTGGCGTACTCAGGAGAAATTGCATAACAACCTTATTTGCCCATTTTCTCCTTTTACCCTTGTGAAAATAAAAAAAAAGTTTGTAAAAGATCATTTTTGTGGCTAAAAAGTTAAATATTCATTTTTTCCTTCCACGTTGCTTTAGTTCCTGTGAAGCACCTGAAGGGTTAATAATCTTCTTGAATGTGGTTTTGAGTACGTTGAGGGGTGCAGTTTTTAGAATGGTGTCACTTTTGGGTATTTTCTGCCATATAGACCCCTCAAAGTGACTTCAAATGAGAGGTGGTCCCTAAAAAAAATGGCTTTGTAAATTTTGTTGTAAAAATGAGAAATCGCTGGTCAACTTTTAACCCTTATAACTTCCTAACAAAAAAAATTTTGGTTCCAAAATTGTGCTGATGTAAAGTAGACATGTGGGAAATGTTATTTCTTAACTATTTTGTGTGATATATTTCTCTGTTTTAAGGGAATAAAAATTCAAAGTTTGAAAATTGCAAAATTTTAAAAATTTTCGCCATATTTGCGTTTTTTTCAAAAATAAACGCAAGTTATATCGAAGAAATTTTACTTCTAACGTGAAGTACAATATGTCACGAGAAAACAATCTCAGAATCGCAAAGATCCGTTGAAGCGTTCCAGAGTTATAACCTCATAACGAGACAGTGGTCAGAATTGTAAAAATTGGCCCGGTCATTAACGTGCAAACCACCCTTGGGGGTGAAGGGGTTAAAGTGCATTGTGCATAAGGTGCGTACAAAAACCTGTGTTATTCTTACAAAATAGTATTAATTACATTTTTAATCTCAAGTTATTACAGCTGTGAACATATCACAAAAGCACTCACTTAGTTCAGGAATCCACAGCACACATAGAGGACGCCATTAGCCATCTCTGGCATTCATTATAGTCTACTGCGCATGTCTCTCATTCACATAACGCCAGTAACAACACCATGGCCAATGATATCTCTTGTGTGGTATTTCACTAAGTGTGCTTGCGCAGTGCACACTATGCAGTATCTCAGCGCCATCTTAGAGGAGGCATATGATTATGATTCACTAATTTTTTCAATTGCACACTAAATAAATGTTTTTAAATGGTATTTTTCAAGTTCCAAAAATCACTTCTATTCCAATGCTGTGAATATATATGCCAATATTCATATTTAGTAATACCTTTGGGAATTTTTTACTTTTATTTTTTCCATCCAGGTATGCCTGACGGTCCCTTAGAGCCAACATATAAAATTACGGACCATATTGTATGGAGGTAATACGCAGAAATGTTCCCTAAACCGTCATCCATATTTTTTCCGTTGTAGAGGTGTGGCTCCGTTATTGCGCATGTAAGCATCCGTATGTGATCCGTATTGCGGTTTTTTTCTCGCAACCTTGCCAAATGGACATGCTGCAATTGTTTTGGCCCGTAAAATACGGGCGTGAAATATATGGATGATGGGAGCTGCCTCATAGAGAAACATTGGTCTGAGTGTAATGCATTGTTTTTACGCCTCTCACTCGTCCGTATTCCTCTCTAGTATGACGCCGGACTTATTCAGGTAAACTCCTGCATCCTAATGGATACCTCAGGTGACTCCTCAGTTCGCCAAGGCCGAGGTGTCTCAACCAAGGTCCATATCGATGTATATTTAAAAATCCCATATCATACGCAGTGCACACTATGCAGCATCTTAGCACCATCTTGGAAAAGGCATATGATCATGAATCACTATTTTTTAATTGTGCCCTAAATAAGTATTTTTAATTCTATTATTCATGCCAAACGGTACTTTTCAAGTTCCAACCATCACTTAAATTACAGCGCTGTGCATATATATTTACATTTAGTGAGACCTTTGGGAATTTATTAGTTTTTTATTTTTATTTTTTTTCATCTAGGTATGCCTGACGGTCCCTTATTCAGGTAACCTCCTGCAACCTTATGGATACCTCGGGTGACTCCTCAGTCCGCCAAGACCGAGGTGTCTCAACCAAAGTCTATATTAATATATATTAAACAATCCCATATCATGGTCTATTATTAGATACTGTATATGTTGGCCAATGGTTATTATCACATGAAAAAATACAAAAATACAAAAAATACAAAAAGTTACAACAACATTCATCCTCCATATGTTCTTATGTTACCATCCAACACTGTGCAATGTGTATCTAAAAAGAAGGATAAACAAGTTATAATTTCATAAATAATTGTTATCCTTCATAAATAAAGTGTGAGACAGTGAGGGTATGTGTGTTGAATGGGGTGTACATTTCACCTAGGTATAAGGGAAATGTGTGGTTTTGTAGATCTAGTGGTAGAGAAAGGTCATTACACCATCCATTCAAGTACACGCTTGCAGCTCAAACCTGGGGCCACTCAGGTGATAATTAGGAAACCAGAAGTAGGTGTCTGGGAATACAGACAGTGCTGGAACTAGTTTAGTCTGGACACCAGGAAGGTGTCCCGGCACAAGAAACAGTCTCCAAGTCAGAGAACTAGCTTAGCCTGGACACAGGGAGGTGTCCCGGCACGAGAAGCAGTCTCCAGGAGTTTGAGCTATCTCAGTCTGGGTGCAGGAAGTACCCCGGACACAAGAGTAGCCTCAGTGAGTCTCCGTGTGAATAGCGGCTGAATAGGAGTGGATCTCTCTCAAGTCTGGACGCTGAAGGGGCCTTCAGACACAAGGAGGAGTATCTGGGAAAATCCGTACTGGTAACATATATCATATGTGTTGTTTTGGGCACAGACTGGTAGAGTCTGTACCCTGAGAGACAGGGAAATCGATCTATGTGTAGTTAGTGGCTAGACAAGCCTAGGTTTTCTGTTTATGCTTTATTTTAATCTGTTTGCTGTGGACTTTAATAAAGCTGGTTGCGGCCAGTTTTTACACCAGAACTGCTGTCTGAATGAACTGTTTTCGTGCCAATCTGTCTACCCAGACAGCGATCCTAGAGCTATACCCCCTGGAAATGTTACAAAAGATATAAAAAAAAAATAAAAAAAATCTTTCTACACCATTTAGAAGAGTTAAGCATACATCAACAGTATCTCAGGGATTAAAAAACAGAGTGCATCTTAAAATCAACATTCAACCCCATAGGTTTTATTGTATTTAATGCATATATCCACTTTAGCTCTTTTCGTTTCAGCATACACTCCCTGTCTTCCTCTCTTCTCTGTACTGGTACCATATTTTGAATCTCAAATCCTTCTCTGTATGCTTTAACTTTACAAAATGGCCAACCATGTGGGTCTGAAATAAAACCACATTTTTTTCTCTTGAAAAGGAGTGCTGCCTTCAGTTTTTTTCATCTATCTATCTATCTATCTATCTATCTATCTATCTATCTATCTATCTATCTATCTATCTATCTACTTTAAAATACTTTAGTGGCATCACAATTATTTTCATGCACTTTTTACAAATGTAACCAACTTTTCTGATTGTAAGAAAAATGCTCGTGTTACCGATCCTGAATCCGAATGTACCATGTTTGTGCCAAATTTATGTTTATCTAGGTTCTCTTTTATCTAAGTGGTGAAAAAAAAATTCCAAAGTTTGCTGAAAAAAAAATTTTGCCATTTTCCGAGACCCGCAGCGTCTCCATTTTTCGTGATCTCGGGTTGGGTGAGGGCTTACTTTTTGCTTGCCGAGCTGTCAATTTTAATGATACCACGTTTGTATGGATACTTTCTTTTGATCATCTGTTATTGCATTTTAATGCAATGTCGCGGTGACCAGAAAAATGTAATTCTAGCATTTTGATTTTTTTCTCGCTGCTCCATTTGCATTTGCTACACCTCTATGTAGCTGAATAACAGTATTTCTCTGAGCGCCGACTACAGGGAGGCACTCATAGCAATTTGCCATCAACAACCATAGAGGTTTCGAGGAGACCTCTGGTTGTGATGGCAACACACCGATGACCCCCAATACGGGGATCAGTGGTGCATGGCTGGAAGCTCTAAGTAAATGCCACTGTCAGCATTTGACAGCGGCATTTAACTAGTTAATAGGTGGGGCAGATCGCGATTCAGCTGACATGTCCCAGCTTTGAGGTGGACTCACCGCCGGAGCCCACCTCAAAGCGAGGAATACTGTCAGCTGACGTACTCTTCCGTCAGCTGGCAGTAAGGGGTTACTTTATTTTGTAATAAATCAGTATGCAGTAAATGTCTACATTCTAAGTGATGTTTGCAATAAGTAAGAAACAGGACTTCCTCTTCCTATTGTGAAGTCATATGTGGGTTTTTAGGAATCCTTGCACTACTACAATCTGAAAACAACTGGTCTAGTAACTTTAAAGTTTTGCATTTGTTTTGCTTCTAGCTGCCTATAAAACCCTGTAGTATTACTGAAATGAAATTTCTCTGTAAGTTAAAGTGCATGTAAAGGTTTTCAATTTATTGTGCTGTTTTAGGACATTATCCAGGTAGATAATATTGTAACATTCCACAATAAAGTAGCTTTATAGCCGTTTCAACATAGATACTAAAATAATTTTGGAAATAAATCATCTGCAGTCTTTTCTTGACATGTATCTTGAATTTGATGTGTTTTATCTACTTGAATAAAAGTAAAATTAATATTCAAGCTACATAGTTGAGTTCCTCTAACTATGTTATCTATTATTCAGTGCAAGCGAGGCCGAGCGGCGTATTCCTGAAAATGAGAGTGAAATAAACAAAACATTTTTAAAGCCTTTAACAATCTGAAGATTTGAATATGCAAGCCACATGTTGGCCACGGATTGCTTTCAAAAGGACATTATCATTTTCCATAATTTCAAAATGAAACACATTGGCAGAATCCAGATATCGAGAGGAAAAATGGAATAGAAACCTTGTTGACAAGAAGTAAAAAAGAATTGAAGAAAGTATTCTAATGGTTTTCATTTTACTTTCTTGTTCTTTCTTAAAATTGTAACCTCTGACCCTTCCCTCACTAACCTCAATATCTTTTCAACATGAGAACATATTCTATTTATTTGTACTGCCTGTTCTTTTCTCAAGATTGAGGGAGCTAAAAGTTATCTACTGCATCATAATCTTAAATTTGAAGAGTACCAAATGTTTTTAAGAGAAAAAGGTGTTTCTGTTCATCGTTTAGACTTAAACAGAGAGGGTAACCATTATTTTGCCTGCAAAAATCATCTCTTCTGTGGCTTCTTACTACATAGTTTCATAGATATGAGAACAAAACCAGACTTCATGATAAATGTTGAAAAAGAGAGCATTAAATAATGCATAAATATCCCAAAAATAGGGAAGATACCAACTCCATAGCAATAATAAAGTTAGGAGAAGCAGGAGTATATTGCTTAAAAAAGATAATTTATTCGTAAATATACAATAATTCAAGATATATATAATACAAAAAAACACCAAAAATGTATAGTGCACAAGGAAGATGTTAAAGGACCACTAGTGCTGCAAACCCATCGATGACAAACTGTGAGCGCTTATTGCATGAGGTAGATACTAACAGTGCAACTCATATAAAAGTCTCAGAGATAAATATGTAAACTGTGCTTACCAGTAGACAAAGAGAAAGGGGAGATCAGCACTGAGCTGAATTCAAAAGACCCCGACGTACATTTCGCTTCTTTATTGCATGCTTTCTCAAGTGGATGTAAGGTAAAAAGCAGCAAGGACATTTAAATGCCATTGGTGGTCAGTGAGAAGGCTGGTCATGTGTTCAAGCCCAGCCAATGATATCGGCTGAAATGGCGCATGCGCACTGGGATCAGCAGGTCCCACCGCAACTGCAGGCATTAAGCACTTCACCGTACTTGCAGGGAACAAATTCCCTGGTCGGGCACGGGAGGCATTAAGAGACACTGCGGCGGTGGGTGAGAAGACAGACCTATGTGAAGAAGGTACTGCTGTCCTGTAAAGTTACGTTGTTTGAAAAGACTTGTGACTCTAAAACGTTTTGTGAAGCTGGAGTGAGAGAGCCTGAGAGGAACATGGCAGTGACAGTGAGTACCCTGCTGCACACATCGCAACACGCAACAAAAGGGACTGAGAATTTCCTCTGTGAGGTGCCAGGGTGTGGAAAAACTACAACTCATTGCCATGACTACAACCCTGGCCGCCTTACATATGCAGACTTGGACTGGCTCACAGGAGAATAGGAGAATCCCATTGGGGCCCCTGTACATAACTGAGCCATCACCATCATACAGTGATGAAAATAAGTATTTGATACGCTGCTGATTTTCCAAGTTTTCACACCTACAAAGTATTGAGAGATCTGTAATTTTTATTGTAGGTACACTTCAACTGTGAGAGACAGAATCTTAAAAAAAATCCAGAAAAATCACAGTGTATGATTTTTACATCATTTACATTATATTGTCTGAAATTAGTATTTGATACAATAGAAAAACAGAACTTAATATTTAGTACAGAAACCTTTGTTTGCAATTACAGAGGTCAGACGTTCTCTGCAGTTCTTGACCCAGTTTGCACACACTGCAGTAGGGATTTTGTCTAACTCCTCCATGCAGATCTACTCCAGACCTTTCAGGTTTTGGGGCTGTTGCTAAGCAACATTGAGTTTCAGCTCAGTTCAGGTCTGGTGACTGGCTAGGGAACTTCAGGCCCTGGAAATGCTTCTTAGTTGCCCTATCTGTGCGTTTCAGGTCATTGTCATGCTGGAAGACCCAGCCACAATCCATCTACAATGCTCTTACTGAGAAAAGGAGGTTGGTGGCCAAAATCTCACAATACATCCTCTCTTCAATATGGTGCAGGTGTCCTGTCCCCTTTGCAGAAAAGCACACCAAAAGTATGAGGCTCTTGGGGTTTGTACTCATCCTTCTTCTTCCTCCAATCATGGTGAGTGGCGTTGATACCAAAAAGGTCTCTTTTGGTCTCATCTGACCACATGACCTTCTCCCATGCCATCTCTGGATCATCCAAATGGTCACTGGTGAACGGGCCTGGACAGGTGCTGGCATCAGTAAGGGGACCTTGCATATCCTGCAGGATTTTAATCCATGTTGGCATACTGTGTTACTACCGGTAATGTTTAAGAATGTGGTCCCAGCTCTCTTCAGGCTTGGTCAGCCTGGGGTGGGATCCAGAGTGTCCAGAGGGATCCAGGATAGGGAACTGCTAGCAGAGAATTCTATGGAGACAGAGGTCTTAGTATAATGCAAAGCAACAGTCTTCAAATCGCAGAGCACATCAGAGTCTGGTTAGAGCCGGCAGCAACAATCCTACAGAATGAACATGTTGCCCTGTCACCCCTTAAGGGAAGAAGCCTTTTATTCACAGAGCATCACAGCACAGACAACCCTAAAAGAGAACAGGTGCCCTGCTGTTTAAGTATGTGCAGGAAGCGGGGCGCGCCTCCTAAGAGCATTTCCTGGAGACCTGCCAAGGGGATTCAGGTTCCTAGCAGAGAAAGGAGCCGCTGAACGTCTGGAGCCATGAACAGGGTGAGCAGTACCAGTGGAGCTATGTGATATGCGCCTGTCTCCCTATCCATGAGAAACCGTGCCCGCGGCTGATGGCATGACAATACATTTGAGTAGGCCAACATTTCGGATTTTATAATCATTTTTCAAGCTGGTGCTATAAAGTATTCTAATTTACTGAGAAAATGACTTTTGAGTTTTCATTGGCTGTAAGCCTTAATCATCAACATTAACAGAAATAATCACCTGAACTAGATCACTCTGTTTGTAAAGACTCTATATGTTGTATGAGTTTCACTTTTTGTATTGAAGAAGTGAACTAAATTAACTTTTTGATAAACCAATGGATATGCTAAAACTTAACGTTTAATGAATAAATATTAAGATGGATTGTTATACACAAAAAGGAAAAAGAACAAACAACAAAAGTACGGGGAAGGGGACCACAATGTGAACGAATACCCTATTACCAAACAAATACACAGGGAAATGAAGGTAAACAAAGGTAAAAAAGGTTCTGACAAGAGCTCAAGTCCTCTGTTTAAATTTGACCTGATCAACTACTTAGTAATGTCTGCTCGTGGGAATGCTTGTATGGATATTCAAATAGATCTCCAAATCCATAAACTGGGTCTCAATTAAGGGAGCTAAACGTCTACATTTGGCATGTTTTGGTATATAACATATATTATCACTTATACAGAGGCCATGATATAAAGTGCTCCAAATGCTAATGTATCAACACTCAAATCATTAAGAAATCTTGGATTCAAATATGATAGGTGTCTCTGCATGCCCACCATAAGGAGTTTTATGATCCTTTTCTTTATCCGGTATGCATTGCACACTCTGTGAACCATTTATATGATATTGTCACTACTGACAGCAGCATCTAAGGGGTTAAACAGATATATAAGTGCTGAGTATGGATCAAGATTGGAAAGCCATAAATGATAAGGTGCATACAAGTCAAGTAAATAGACGTATACATGGTAAAAAACTTTACCTACGTGAAGGCACATAAGACGAGATGCAGTCTGCTTTCCTCACCCTGATGCAGGTTTCGCGTATCTTCTTCGAGAAGCGTGTCACACAATGACTATTTACACATGTTACCCATACACCTGGTAATTATTATGAACAACATTTGTGTTTTATAGTAGTGTTGTTTTTGCTTTAGTGATTATATCAATTATCTATGTGTTGTGTGATCCACTGATCACCGCTATATACTGTATAAGCCTTGATTGTGTGTCCCAACCTGTGACACAGCGCATGCGTCATGAAAGTCGGTGCCAATCCGACCTATGACGTATACCCTGTGTCATGAAAGGATCGCATTCCTGCGGGTCGGGTGACCGGGGTCACTGAAAGGTCACCCGACCCTCAGGCACAAGACCCTTTGTGCTTCATCACAGGGGGGTTGACTTAACCCCCACGTGGCTACGATCGCTCTGATTGGCTGTTAATAGTGAAACAGCCAATCAGAGCAATCTGTAATATTTCACCAATGAAATTTGGTGAAATATTACAATCCAGCCATGGTCGATGCTGCAATAGCATCGGCCATGGCTGGAGACTGAGATCCGACCCCCCCACACACACCGAGTCACCGATAGATGGCGGCGATCTGTCACCGCTGTCACTAAATGTAACCCTCCTCCTTGCCTCCGCTCCCCCCCACCTTCCGATCACCCCCTTACCTTCCGACCCCCCCCACTCACCTCTCCCAGTCCTCCGATGTCCCTGGATCAGTCTCGGCATCCGTCCGGGATGTTTCATGGGCGCCGCCATCTTGCAAAATGGCGGGCGCATGCGCAGTGCGCCTGCCGGCCGGCACGTGCGCAGTGCGCCCTCCAGAGTCCAGAAATTTATTTTGATCACTGTGATAAACTCTCACAGTGATCAAAATAAAAAAAAAGTAAATAAACGCCCCATTTATCACCCCCATAGGTAGGGATAAAAAAAAAAAAATTATATTTTTTTTTCTTATGAGGGTTAGGGTTACGATTATAAGGCTGTGTTCATATTGCGTTATGGCAGTCCGTTAGATGGTATGCGTTACACCGCGGTATAACGTGGTGTAACGCAGTCCATTAACGCTGCCATTCACCCCCATTTGCGGGCGCATCGCGACACATGCCGTAAAGCGGCAAGCATTCGCGACGTGCCGTCATTCAGTGATGGAGCCTCGGACGCGGCCTGCAGCGTCTGGGCTCCGTCACCGATAGCGCAGATGAATCATCTGCTGATTCATCTGCGCTAGCGGGTATAGCATAATGCGATCGCGTTATACTATACCATTTCCAGCCCATCAATGCTATGTGTTGAACAGGCTGGTAAAATGCAATATGAACCCAGCCTTAGGGTTAGGGTTAGAACAAGGGTTAGGGTTAGAACTAGGGTTTGCATTAGGGTTAGAATTAGAGTTAGGGTAAGAATTAGGGTTAGGGTTGGAATTAACATAGTAACATAGGGTTAGGGTTAGGGTTAGAATTAGGGTTGGAATTAGGGTTAGGGTTGGGATTAGGGTTAGGTTTTTGGTTAGGATTAGAGTTAATATAAGTGTAAGGGGTGTTTTGGGGTTAGGGTTGGGAT
This sequence comes from Oophaga sylvatica, assembly GCA_033576555.1. Classification (NCBI taxonomy): domain Eukaryota; kingdom Metazoa; phylum Chordata; class Amphibia; order Anura; family Dendrobatidae; genus Oophaga; species Oophaga sylvatica. The sequence continues at coordinate 246,055,358 of JARQOD010000003.1, read as the reverse complement.
TAGGGTTAGGCTTGTGGTTAGGGTTATGGTCAGAGTTGGGATTAGGGTTAGGGATGTGTTGGGGTTAGGGTTATGGTTAGGATTAGGATTAGGGTTGGAATTAGGGTTAGGGTTGGGATTAGGGTTAGGTTTGTGGCTAGTTTTAGAGTTAGGATAAGTGTTAGGGGTGTTTTGGGGTTAGGGTTGGGATTAGGGTTAGGCTTGAGGTTAGGGTTATGGTTAGAGTTGGGATTAGAGTTAGAGGTGTGTTGGGGTTAGGGTTGAAGTTAGAATTGAGGGGTTTCCACTATTTAGGCACATCAGGGGGTTTCCATACACGACATGGCACCAACATTGATTCCTGCAAATTTTGGGTTCAAAAAGTCAAACAGTGTGTAATGTATGTAGTACAGTTCATATAGCGTCTTGTGCTTGGGTGCGATGAAAACACAGGAGTCACAGGTTTGATATAGAAAAGTCCTGTATTACTTCATACAAGTTGGCAGAAATAGTCACACAGTTTGCAGACACAGAAACAGGAGACACAGCAGGCCAGAGTAATCCAAGCTCAGCAATCACTCTCCAATACAGATTCAGGATCTTCTTCTCTGTTACCGTAAGTCCATGCAAACGTGTGTCTTTCAAAGAGCAGGGTTCAGAGTCCACAAGTGCTTCAGAGTTCCTCAGTAGGAATAGCTGGAGTACAAGGTCCAAGGCTTACAGGAGTCAAGTCACAGGTTCACTGCAGGCTAGATTCTGAAGCACTGATTGCTCAGCTGTGGCTGCTTAAGAAGCAAAGGAGAGAATCAGGGCGGGAACATGCAAGCTGGAAACTCCATTTTGACTGAGGGCAAGATAGCTGCAGCAAGACAGAAAGTAAAATGGCTGACGAACAAACTGAGTTTCAGGAATATATACATAGAACCTTACATTACTCCCCCCTTAAGGACAACCTCCGGATGACCTCAGACCAGGCTTGTGTGGGTACCTCTGATGAAACTGACGGAGCAAGCGAGGAGCATTAACGTTATTGACCGGTTCCCATGAGTTGTCCTCCACTGGGTAACCCTGCCATTTAATCAGATATTGTAACTGATTTCTATACAACCTGGAATCTAAAATCCTTTCCACCACAAATTCTTCCTGACCATCGACTAGCACTGGGTCAGGGCAAGGAGAGGAACGTCCAGGAAACGTATTGGGTGTCGCAGCCTTTAGTAGGGATACATGAAAGACAGGGTGGATTCTCATAGTTCTGGGCAGTTGAAGACGACAAGCAACGGCACTTATAATTTTACTGATTTTATAGGGTCCAATGTACTTATGTCCCAACTTAGACGATGGAATCCTTAACTTAAGATTTCTGGTTGACAGCCAGACCAAGTCTCCTACCTTGAAAGCTGGTGCAGGTTTACGAAATTTATCTGCTGCTTTCTTGTACCTTTCTTGAGCCGATTCCAGATTCTCCTTTAGAAGATCCATATTCTTCTGTAAAGACGTGATTCTTTCAGCCACTGCTGGTAAAGGCGTTTCTATGGGAAATTGTGGTAGAATGTTAGGATGATAACCTAGATTAGAGTAAAAAGGAGACTGTTTAGTGGAGGCACTCTGAGAGTTGTTATACGAGAACTCAGCTAATGGAAGTAGATCCACCCAATCATCCTGTAGGTGGCAGATAAAGCAGCGGAGATACTGCTCCAGGGTTTGATTGGTTCGTTCGGTCTGTCCATTAGTCTGGGGATGAAAAGCAGAAGAAAGGTTTACTTTAATGTCCAATGCTGCACAGAAATTTTGCCAAAACCTAGAAGTGAATTGCACCCCTCGATCCGAAATAACCTCATCCGGTACTCCATGTAAGCGAAACACATCTTTAATCATCAAATCTGATGTCTGTTTTGCAGTGGGTAAGCTGACACAAGGGATAAAATGAGCTGCCTTTGTTAGACGGTCAACCACCACTAGAATGGTGTTCTTCCCCTGAGAGGTTGGTAACTCCACAATGAAGTCCATAGAAATGGATCCCCACGGGCGGGACGGGGTGGGAAGAGGCTGTAACAGACCAGTTGGTGAGGAGCGAGGTGTTTTGCATCTTGCACAGACCTCACATGAAGTGACATAGTTTAAAACATCCTTCCTGCAAGTGGGCCACCAAAAGAAACGAGAAAGAAATTCCTGTGTCTTTAGAATTCCTCTATGCCCAGCTATCTTGGAATCGTGAATGAGTTGCAATACTCTTAATCTGACTGTTTCAGGAATATACAGATGTTGTCCCTGAATCCACACACCATTCTTAAAGACAAGACTTACGTCCCTTGGGGGTTTTGCCAAAAAGGAATCCGCATGGTATGCTTCCTTGATGTCCTTAAGTAGGTCTTGATTATGAATTACTCCTAGGAATCTAGAGTCAGGAAGAATAGTCTTAGGAGGAGTAATTGGACGTGTCTCTGCTGAGTAAATCCTAGAGAGTGCATCAGCCTTTCCATTGCGCGATCCTGGTCTATAAGAGATGATAAAATTAAATTGGTTTAAGAAAAGATTCCAGCGAGCCTGGCGAGGAGTCAGGCACTTAGCCGACCTGATAAACTCAAGGTTACGATGGTCTGTCAGGACGACTATTTGCTGTGCTTCTCCCTGAAGAAGGTGTCTCCATTCTTTGAAGGCGGCAATAATGGCCAACAACTCTCTATTGCCCACATCGTAGTTCCTCTCAGCCGAAGACAACTGCTGGGAAAAGAAGGCACAGGGATGCAAGACATTCTTCTCACCTGTTCTCTGAGAGAGTATAGCTCCAACGGCACAGTCTGAAGCATCCACCTCTATTATGAAGGCAAGCTCGGGGTTGGGATGTACTAGGATAGGTGCAGTGGTAAATGTATCTTTTAGACGGGAAAATGCTTCCTGGGCTTGGGGAGTCCAGGAAAACCTGGACTCTTTCCGGGTAAGTTGAGTGATAGGTGACACTACCTCAGAGAAATTTCTAATGAAACGTCTATAGAAGTTGGCAAACCCGATGAAGCGCTGTACCTCCTTCACATTTCTAGGACTTGGCCAATCCTTGATGGCTTGGGTTTTGCTTCCATCCATACTAATTCTTTGTGTAGACAGTACATACCCCAGAAATTGAATTTCGGTCCTATGGAATTCACACTTTTCAAGTTTGATGTAAAGATGATTTTGTCTTAGACGTTCCAAGACCATTCTCACATGTCCATGATGTTCCTCTGTGGAGTTAGAAAAAATTAGAATATCATCCAAATAAATTACCACGAATGTATCTAGGAGATCCCTGAAGATGTCATTCACCAAGTGTTGGAAAGTGGCTGGGGCGGTACTCAGACCAAAAGGCATAACTAGATATTCAAAGTGTCCATAGCGTGACCTGAATGCAGTCTTCCATTCATCCCCAGGTCTAATACGGACTAAGTTATAGGCCCCACGAAGATCTAGTTTAGAAAAAATTTTGGCATGTCGCACTCTCTCCAATAACTCAGGGATTAAAGGCAATGGATAACGGTTTCTAATAGTAACCTTATTGAGTTCCCTATAGTCTACGCATGGTCTCAGAGATCCATCTTTCTTCTTTACAAAGAAGATGGGTGCACCTGCAGGAGATGAAGAGGGGCGTATGAAGCCCTTGGCTAGATTTTCATCTATGTAATCCTTTAAAGCCTTTAGCTCGGGCCCCGCCAGGGGGTAGATCTTACCAAAAGGTATTTCTGCTCCAGGCAATAATTCAATTGGACAATCATATGGACGGTGAGGAGGAAGCTGGTCAGCGTTCTTCTTGTCACATAAATCCACATAGTCCTGGTATACAGCTGGTAGTTCAGGGACTGACATGATTCCTTTAGGAACAGAGCAAGCTGAAACTTTTGGACTCATCTGTTTCTCTGGAAAGTGTAATTCCTTGGTCTCCCAGTTAATGGTAGGATTCTGAGCCTGCAGCAATGGTAGCCCTAGAATAATGGGAAAGTGGGGAGAAGAGATAAGCATAAAGGACAGTTTCTCTTGATGATCTTTACCCATAAGAACCCTCAAAGGCTCTGTTTCCTGATCCACTGGTCCAGAGGTCAGCAGGGAGCCATCCACAGTTTCCATCTGTACTGGAGTAGCCTTCTTCACTGAACGTATTCCCTGTTTCAGAGCAAAGGAGACATCCATAAAATTTCCACTTGCCCCTGAGTCGATCATAGCAGAGCTAGACACCCAAGCTGAGTCAACCCAGAGTTTGATGGAAAGAAAGCAATGAGAATTGTTTTTCTTACAACTCAGCTGGGACACCGCTGAGGAAACTTGAAAAATGGCAGCGTTTACACAGTCAACGTCCTCAGAGGTAACGGAGTTTAAGTCCGAGAAATCAAGATCTGTTGCTGCAGATCTCTCTGGAGCCTGAGGCTCGGACCTGACAGATCCCCTCTCGCAACACTCACAATGAATGAGTGCTGCAGTAGTCTTACGAGAACGGCTGGGGCAGTTTATAATGAAGTGCCCTGACTTACCACAATAGAAACATAGATTCTCCTTAAAACGATGTTCCTTGCGTGCATCACTAACCCGTCGTTGTAAAGAGTCTACCTGCATGGGTTCAGGTTCAGGTTCCCGTGTAATCCTACTCAAAGGTTCCTTAGCTGGAGAGGAAGGTAGGAAAAGGTTAGTACGATTGCTTTCGAACCATCTCTCTTGCCTGCGTTCAGTCAGACGAGTATCAATACGGATGCAGTAGTTAATAAAGTCACCTAACGCAGTGGGAGGGTCGGCACGAGCAAGTTCATCCTTAATCAGTGGAGATAACCCCTTTCGAAAAATAGATTTTTTGGCGGAACTGTCCCAGGTGGTATCAAGGGCCCATCTCCTGAAATCCAAGGCATATTCAGCTACCGAGTGCTTACCTTGGCGCAAAGCTAACATGGCTGCTTCAGCTGTTGCACCTCGATTGGGGTCATCAAACACCTGCCCCATGGCTGAAATAAAATCATCAAGGTGATTCAAACAATCATCCTCAGTCTCAATCAGAGGGTTTGCCCACATTAAAGCCTTGTTGGTAAGCAACATAATTATAGTAAGCACCTTAGATCGTTCAGTGGGAAATTGTGAAGCATGTGCAGAAAAAAAAAGATTGCATTGATTAATAAATCCCCTGAATTTCTCACGTTCACCGCCAAAACGAAAAGGGGGCAACTTGGGAATCCCAGCACTCGGGGCTACGGCAGGAGCCTGGACTCGCCCCTCTAGAACCTCAATCCTGGCTCGCAAATCCTGGGTAGTCTGTCCAACCACTTGCAAATTGTGATTATTGAGGTCCTGTAGATTTGTAAAACGGGTCTTTATATTCTGCAAATCTGCAAGGATATTATCAGTCACTCCGCAAAGTTCCTTTATGCGGGCCTCCATTTTCCAGATCTTTTAAGACAGGATTACTGGAAGAAGAGGAGAGAAAAAAAACAATAGTGTTCACCTGTGGCAACACTGCAGAGAGAAAAAAAAATTAAGGGAACTGCTCACCTGGAATGGTTGTGCGAAGTCACAACCACTATCATCACAGAAAGTTTCAACCAGACATCTGATATCCAGAGTTACAGCAGACAAAAAAGAGAAAAGAAAGGAAAAAAAAAAAACAATAGTGTTTACCTGTGGTAACACTGCAAAAAGAAAAAACTTAAGGGAATTGCTCACCTGGAATGGTTGTAAGAAGTCACAACCACTGTCATCACAGAAAGTACAACCGGACGTCTGATATCCACAGTACAGCAGACACAGCCTTCCAGACCCAGCAGACACTAACGTTTTTGGCTTCAGAATCTTGTAATGTATGTAGTACAGTTCATATAGCGTCTTGTGCTTGGGTGCGATGAAAACACAGGAGTCACAGGTTTGATATAGAAAAGTCCTGTATTACTTCATACAAGTTGGCAGAAATAGTCACACAGTTTGCAGACACAGAAACAGGAGACACAGCAGGCCAGAGTAATCCAAGCTCAGCAATCACTCTCCAATACAGATTCAGGATCTTCTTCTCTGTTACCGTAAGTCCATGCAAACGTGGGTCTTTCAAATAGCAGGGTTCAGAGTCCACAAGTGCTTCAGAGTTCCTCAGTAGGAATAGCTGGAGTACAAGGTCCAAGGCTTACAGGAGTCAAGTCACAGGTTCACTGCAGGCTAGATTCTGAAGCACTGATTGCTCAGCTGTGGCTGCTTAAGAAGCAAAGGAGAGAATCAGGGCGGGAACATGCAAGCTGGAAACTCCATTTTGACTGAGGGCAAGATAGCTGCAGCAAGACAGAAAGTAAAATGGCTGACGAACAAACTGAGTTTCAGGAATATATACATAGAACCTTACACAGTGCTCACTTTATTCCGAGCCCCGATGTGTGCCCAAACAGTGGTTTACCCCCACATATGGGGTATCAGCGTTCTCAGGGAAAATTGCACAACAACTCTGGGGGTCTAATTTCTCCTGTAACCCTTGGGAAAAAAATTGGGGACTAAAAAATTATTTTTTTGGAAAAAAATTATTTTTTATTTTCACAGCTCTGCGTTATAAACTTCTGTGAAGAACTTGGAGATTCAAAGTGCTCACCACACATCTAGAGGAGTTCCTTGGGGGGTCTAGTTTCCAAAATGGGGTCACTTGGGGGGGTTTCTACTGTTTAAGCACATCATGGACTCTGCAAACCTAACATGACGCCCACAGACCATTCCATCAAGTCGGTATTTCAAAGCGTCACTACTTCCCTTTCGAGCCCCGACGTGTGCCCATACAGTAGTTTTCTCCCACATACGGGATATCAGCATACTCAAGACAAATTGGGCAACTTTTGGGGTCTAATTTCTCCTGTTACCCTTGGGAAAATAAAAAAATTGGGGACTAAAAGATCATGTTTGTGGAAAAAATATGTTTTTTTTATTTTCATGCCAGGGCGTTATAAACTTCTGTGTAGCCCTTGGGGGGTCAAAGTTCTCATCACACATCTAGATAAGTTCCTTGTGGGGTCCAGTTTCCAAAATGGGGTCACTTTTGGGGAGTTTCTACTGCTTAGGTACATCAGGGGCTCTGTAAACTTAACATGACGCCCGCAGACCATTCCATCAAGTTGGCAATTCAAAACGTCAATACTTCCCTTCCGAGCCCCGACGTGTGCCCATACAGTAGTTTCTTCCCACATATGGGATATCAGCGTACTCAGGACAAATTGGACAACAACTTTTGGGGTCTAATTTCTCCTGTTACCCTTGGGAAAATAAAAAAATTGGGGACTAAAAGATCATGTTTGTGGAAAAAATATGATTTTTTTTAATTTCATGCCCGGGCGTTATAAACTTATGTGTAGCCCTTGAGGGTTCAAAGTGCTCACCGCACATCTAGATAAGTTCCTTGGGGGTCTAGTTTACAAAATGGGGTCACTTTTGGGGAGTTTCTACTGCTTAGGCACATCAGGGGCTCTGTAAACGTAACATGACGCCCGCAGACCATTCCATCAAGTTGGCAATTCAAAACGTCACTACTTCCCTTCCGAGCCCCGACGTGTGCCTAAACAGTGGTTACCCCCCACATATGGGGTACCAGCGTACTCAGGACAAACTGGACAACAACTTTTGGGGTCCAATTTCTCCTGTAACCATTGTGAAAATAAAAAATAGGGGCTAAGAAATCATTTTTTGAGAAAAAAAAATGATTTTTTTATATTCAGGGCTCTGCATTATAAACTTCTGTGAAGCACCTGGGGGTTCAAAGTGCTCACTGTGCATCTAGATAAGTTCCTTAGGGTCTTGTTTCCAAAATGGGGTCATTTGTTGGGGAGCTCCAAAGTTTAGGCACACAGGGGCTCTCCAAACACGACATGGTGTCCGCTAATGATTGGAGCTAATTTTCCATTAAAAAAGTCAATTGGCGCTCCTACCCTTCTGAGCCCTGACGTGCGCCCAAACAGTGGTTTCCTCCCATGTATGGGGCACCATCGTACTCAGGAAAAACTGGACAACAACATTTGGCATCCAATTTATCCTGTTACCATTGGGAAAATAAAAAATAGTGGGCTAAAAAATGATTTTTGAGAAACAAAAATGATTTTTTTTATTTTCACTGCTCTGCGTTTATAAACTTCTGTGAAGCACTTGGGGGTTCAAAGTGCTCACTACACATCTAGATAAGCTCCTTGGGGGTCTAGTTTCCAAAATGGGGTCACTTGTGGGGGGTTTCTACTGTTTAGGCACATCAGGGGCTCTGCAAACGCAACATGACGCCCGCCGAACATTCCATCAAGTCTGCATTCCAAAATGGCGCTCGTTCCCTTCTGAGCTCTCCCATGGGCCAAAACAGTGGTTCCCCCCACATATGGGGTATTGGTGTACTCAGGACAAATTGCAAAACAACTTTTGTGGTCCAATTTCTCCTGTTACACTTGTGAAAATAAAAAATAGCGGGCTAAAAAATCATTTTTGAGGAAAAAAATGATTTTTTTAATTTCACTGCTCTGCGTTATAAACTTCTGTGAAGCACTTGGGGGCTCAGAGTGCTCACAACTCATCTAGATAAGTTCCATAAGAGGTCTAGTTTCCAAAATGGTGTCATATGTGGTTTTTTTTTCACTGTTTAGGCACACAGGGGCTCTCCAAACTCGTCATGGTGTCCGCTAACGATTGGAGCTAATTTTCCATTCAAAAAGTCAAATGGCGCTCCTTCCCTTCTGGGCCTGCCGTGCGCCCAAACAGTGGTTTATGACCACATATGAGGTACCTGTGTACTCAGAATCAACTGCCCAACAAATTTTAGGATCCATTTTATCCTGTTGCCCATGTGAAAATGAAAAAACTGAGGCTAAAAGAAAATTTTTGTGAAAAAAAAGTACTTTCTTTTTTTTACGGATCAAAGTGCTCACTATGCATCTAGATAAGTTCCTTGGGGGGGTCTAGTTTCCAAAATGGGGTCACTTGTGGGGGAGCTCCAATGTTTAAGCACACAGGGACTCTCCAAATGCGACATGGCAACAGCTAAATATTCCAGCATGTTTTCCATTCAAAAGTAAAATGGCGCTCCTTCCCTTCTGAGCCCTACCGTGTGCCCAAACAGTGGTTTATGACCACATATGAGGTATCTGTGTACTCAGGGGAAATTGCCAAACAAATTTTAGGAGCAATTTTATCCTGTTGCCCATGGGAAAATGAAAAAACTGAGGCTAAAATAAAATTTTTGTTGAAAAAATTAAAATGTCCATTTTTTCCTTCCACGTTGCTTTAGTTCCTGTGAAGCACCTAAAGGCTTAATAATCTTCTTGAATGTAGTTTTGAGTAGTTGAGGGGTGCAGTTTTTATAATGGTGTCACTTTTGGGTATTTTCTGCCATATAGACCCCTCAAAGTGACTTCAAATGTGAGGTGGTCCTTAAAAAAAATGGTTTTGTAAATGTTGCTGTAAAAATGAGAAATCGCTGGTCAACTTTTAACCCTTATAACTTCCTAACAAAAAAAATTTTGTTTCCAAAATTGTGCTGATGTAAAGTAGACATGTGGGAAATGTTATTTATTAACTATTTTTGTCACATAACTCTTTGGTTTAACAGAATAAAAAGTCAAAATTTGAAAATTGCAAAATTTTCAAAATTTTTGCCAAATTTCCATTATTTTCACAAATAAATGCAAAAATTATCGACCTAAATTTACCACTGACATGAAGCCCAATATGTCACGAAAAAACATTCTCAGAATCGCTAGGATCCGTTGAAGCGTTCCTGAGTTATTACCTCATAAAGGGACACTGGTCAGAATTGCAAAAAATGGCAAGGTCTTTAAGGTCAAAATAGGCTGGGTCATGAAGAGGTTAAGGCTGTATCCTCATATCTTGAAGCACCTTATTTTCAATTTATTTTACTTATTAATATCAATAAAGAATGTTTTTAAACATTATGTGATTCTCATACTTCTTGACTCTGGATTTCATTCTATTGTCAGCATTTAGTCAAGTAATATAAAGTATTACCTTGCAGAATGAAAGGTTCTGGATAGTGATGAGTGAGCATGCTCACCTCTATTCGGAGCTCGCAATGCTCGGAGCTTGCCGAGTATTATAGGGGTTGCTTGGCTGGAGCTCGGGTCCCCGTCCTGCATGTTTGGCGCTCTTTAAAGAGCCAATGAACATTCAGGGGTTGTCTGCCACACACTGTAATGCCGTAGCCATGTTGTCTGTGGCATTACAGTGATTGGCTGGCTGCACAGCGTCATCATGTTTATTTCAGACCTGGTGCCTCCATGCTCGTCACATGCTGTGTCTGTGTGCGGCTGTCTGTGTGTGTGTGCGTGTGTCTGTGTGGGCGGTAACGCTACCTCCAGTACTGGCAGTCACAGCGCTGCAGGATCATGCTGGCAGATGTCAGCGTGATTCCGTAGCTGACTGTGACCCGCAGCAGTGAAGCAGGTTTGGCCTGATGAGACTACGGCTACCATCGGGCTATCTCTGGTGTCACTTAAAACAGTGATAACAGGTGCCGCTAATGGGAGAGTAGTATCATCTGCCAGCACCTGGACCAATGAGACTACTGCTCTCATCCGGCTATCTCTGGTGTCACTGATAACAGTGACAACAGATGCCGCTGATGGGAGAGTAGTATCATCTGCCTGTACCTCTGCTCACTGTTAAAAAAAAAAAGTAAAATTACATAGATATTCAGTATTCACATAATACATACATATGGATACATAATATGTACATATTCACATAGAAATAAAAACACATTATACTCACCGCACACCAAATCCCCGACACCCTCTGTTAGGGGTCGAGTTCCCACTTCTGCACAAGGGGAAACTCAAGCCATCCCGGCTGCGGTCTCCCATCTGTCTCTGACCACAGTGGACTCTGCTCAGCTTAGACATCGGTCCCAGCATCTCACCCAGTCTAATAGTGTGCAGAGGATTACTGCTGCCTCTCCAGGCTCTGCTATTGTGGCCAGTACTGGTTAGCGGCGAGCAGACATCTTTTGGACAAAACCCTTGTTTTCCCCTTCTGAGCATGCCCAGGGTGAGATCTCTCATTGGAGATCTGGGTTCACATGCTCAGATACTGCAGCAGCTCCTATTGGTCTGCCAGGAAGGTCCTGTGACTAGTGGTGTTCTGGAACAGTTTCATTGGTCCTTGTTTCTGGCAGGTCCTGTAGCTGTTACTATAAAAGGGTGGCATGGCTGGGCCGCCATGCGCTAGTATCAATTTCATTATGTGCTTTGCGCCAGTGTGATCATGCATGCATGTGGTTAGGGCTCGGCTGAAATAAGCCCCTAGAATACCGGCACCTCCGGTGAGGAGATTTGAGTGCAAGTGGTTAGGGCTTGGCTGAAATAAGCCCCTAGAATACCGGCTTCTCCGGTGAGGAGATTGCTTTAATGCGTTGCTGTCTGCATGATCACGGACTGCTATCCGCACAGCAGTTATCTGTGTATCCCTGTGGTGTTAACAGGACACAGTCTTTTTTTCAGCGGCTCTGTGACGCAACAGGGTTCGCTTTATAATGCTGGTTCAGCTCCCTAGCGTTTTACTTTGCGGCTCACTGAAGCTAAGTGAGTTCGCACCTATCGCCATATAGCTCTGTGGCATTCCCGTTAGCGGCTCTGGGGATTAACAGAGTTCGCACTTACTGCCACAGCGCTACGGCGTTTATTTTAGCGACTCTGCGGGATAACAGAGTTCGCTACTTTCACCATCTTGCTAGCGGCGGGCTTCACCTGCACGGTGGACCCCGGGCTGCGAACGCACCTTTCTACTATATCTATTAGGTGCGTTCCGCAGACCCTAACATAATACTAGCGCCAGGGTCTGGCTAGTAAAATGGCGGATGACCAGCGTCTACTGCGGGACATCCAGCAGCTGGAGGGTAGGTTGGCGGCTCTTGAGCGCACAACCTCAGCTGTGGATGTTACCGCAGTCGCTGTTCAGGCTGCTAGCGTGGCTGCAGCCAGTGTTTCCACTGCCACCTCTGCCCCCACAATATCCCACCTCCCACTTCCAGACAAGTTTGCTGGTGACAACAAGCAATGTCGGGGATTCGTGAGTCAGTGCTCTATACAACTCGAGCTTCTGGCTGCACGTTTCCCCACGGATCGGGCACAAGTGGGCTTTGTAATATATCTTCTGTCGGGCAGAGCGTTGGAGTGGGCCACCCCGCTGTGGGAGCGTGACGACCGTGTGGTGCGGAGTGCTTCTCGTTTTCTGGAGGCTCTAAAAAAGGTCTTTCTAGGACCTCAGGTTACCCACGATACGGCGCTCCAACTTCTGGCAAGTTCACAGGGTTCGTCCTTGGTCAGCTGTTTTGCTGTCCAATTTCAGACTCTGTCCTCGGAGTTGGATTGGCCGGATAAAGTCCTCATTCCCGTGTTTTGGAGAGGACTAGCGGGCCACGTGAAAGACGCCTTGGCTACCAGGGAGATTCCCGCCACACTGGAGAAGCTTATCGACATATCTACCCGCATTGACCTCCGTTTTCACGAGCGGAGGTTGGAGCGGTCCCAGTGTAGGCAGAGGTTTCGGCTGGCTCCCACCTTCGCCAGACCTCTAGAATCTTCCAGCCAGGCGCCCGACTCACATGAGGCCATGGAGGTTTCTAGAGCAGGACCTAAGTCCCAGGCCGCTCGAATACTCGTGGTCTGTAACATCTGCCAGCAGTTAGGACATTATGCCAACAAATGTCCACAGCGGTGGGGAAAATGGTCGCGTCTAGTGACCTTGGGAGGAGGTTCACTAGACACTGCGGCATTTTCCACCAAGTTGTCCTTTAAGGGGACAATTACTGTAGGTCCATCCACGCTCACCGCCGAGCTCTGTGTGGATTCTGGAGCCGAGGGGAATTTCATGTCCTCTGCATTTGCTCTCCGCCTCACTATACCTCTGGTGATGCTTGCCAAACCGGTGACTGTGCGAGTAGTGAATGGATCAACTCTGCCCTCACAAATCACCCACCAGACTATCCCTCTCACTTTATCTGTGTCCCCTTCCCATCAGGAGAGTATTTATTTTCTTGTCCTGCCCGAGGGAATAGACGAGGTGTTGCTGGGAGTACCTTGGCTCCGTTACCACTCTCCCCATATTGAGTGGTCCTCTGGGAGGATACTGGGTTGGGGTGATTCATGTGGAGGCAGGTGTGTCAGGGAGTGCGTTCAGGTCACCACCACAGAGATACCCGTAGATCTCACTTCTCTTCCTCAGTGTTATTGGTCATATGCAGACATTTTCTCCAAGAAGGCGGCGGAGACTCTTCCATGACTGTCCTATTGAACTCTTGCCTGGAGCAGAACCTCCTCGACGGAGAGTCTACCCCCTCTCGCTTCCTGAGACGGAGGCCATGTCCCAGTATATTCAGGAGAATCTGGCAAGAGGGTTCAATAGGAAGTCGGTGTCACCAGCAGGGGTGGGGTTCTTCTTTGTGCAAAAGAAGAACGGAGAATTACGTCCATGTATTGACTACAGGGGTCTTAATGCCATCACCGTCAAGAGTAAGTACCCGTTGCCCCTAATCTCTGAGCTCTTTGATAGGCTCCGAGGAGCACGAGTATTTACCAAGCTTGATCTACTTGGTGCCTATAACCTAATTTGCATCCGTGAGGGGGACGAGTGGAAGACAGCTTTTAATACCAGGGATGGGCATTATGAATACCTGGTGATGCCCTTCGGGCTCTGTAATGCTCCGCTGTTTTCCATGACTTTGTCAATGATATCTTCCGTGATATGCTCTCCACCTCTGTAGTAGTCTATCTGGATGATATTCTCATCTTTTCACCAGATATAGACTCTCACCGGAGGGATGTCAACAAAGTCTTCAACCTCTTACGGGCAAACTCCCTCTATGCCAAGCTGTAGAAATGTGTGTTTGAGCAGGAGTCCTTACCTTTCCTGGGCTATATCATCTCTGCCCAGGGATTGGCTATGGATCCTGCCAAACTACAGGCTGTAATGGACTGGCAAGAACCCCATTCTCTTAAAGCGGTGCAGCGCTTTATGGGGTTCATTAATTATTATCGCCAATTCATTCCCCATTTCTCGACTTTGGTAGCTCCCTTGGTAACCCTCACCAAGAAGGGAGCAAATCCCAAGTTGTGGTCTGAGGAGGTCTCCAATGTGATCTCTTCCATCAAGTCGCATTTTTCCAGTGCTCCCATATTACATCGCCCTGATGTTGATAAGCCGTTTATTTTAGAGGTGGATGCCTCTTCTGTTGGTGCTGGAGCAGTCCTTTATCAAAAGGATGCTCAAGGTCGGAAGCATCCCTGCTTCTTCTTTTCTAAGACCTTTACACCAGCAGAGAGGAATTATTCCATCGAGGACAGGGAGTTGCTGGCTATAAAGTTAGCCTTCTCTGAGTGGAGACATCTTCTGGAGGGGGCTCGTTTTCCCTTCCAAGTCTTCACCGACCACAAAAACTTGGTATATTTGCAAACGGCTCAGCGGCTAAATTCTCGCCAGGCCAGATGGTCCCTATTCTTCTCTCGGTTCCACTTCACCCTCCATTTTCTCTCCGGTAAGAAGAAGGTTCGGGCCGACGCTCTCTCTCGCTCCTTAGTGTCATCAGAGGAGGGGATGAGGAGCCTTGGCTTATTGTCCCCAAAGAGAGCCTGAGAACTGTAGCCCCGGTTTCGCTAGAGTCTGTGCCTCCGGGCAAGACTTTTGTGCCCACTAATTTGCGACCGGAGGTACTCTCTTGGGCAGACTCGTCCAGGGAGGGTGGACACTTTGGGGCAAAGAGGACAACTGAGTTATTGGCGAGGACATACTGATGGTCACATATGGTCGGTGACGTCAGGGAGTATGTTCAGGCGTGTGTCTCCTGCGCCAGGAACAAATCCCCTCGACAACAGCCAGCTGGGTTACTTTTTCCTTTGCCGGTGGCAGACAGGCCCTGGGAGATGGTCGGGATGGACTTTGTGGAGGGCTCACCCAAGTCTCGGGGTTGCACTATCATTTGGGTGATCACCGACCACTTCTCCAAAATGGTGCACTTAGTGCCGCTACCACGGTTACCTTCTGCACAGGCCTTGGCAGCATTATTTATTAGACACATCTTCGTCTACACGGTATACCAGACAAGATCGTCAGCGATCGAGGTCCCCAATTTGCGTCTCGGTTCTGGAGAGAGTTGTGTCATCTACTCTGCATTGAGTTGAACCTCTCCTCTGCATATCATCCCGAGACGAATGGGTTGGTAGAGAGGGCCAACCAGACCTTGGTCACTACTTGCGACATTTTGTCTCTGCCAGGCAGGATGACTGGGCATCCTTGCTCCCGTGGGCGGAGTTCGCACTAAACAATGCTGTGGCTGACTCCACCGGACAAAACCCATTCCTCTTAAATTACGGCCAGCATCCGCGGGTACCGGTGCCCATGCCCGTGGCTTCCGCCGACTCCAGGGTGGCAGACTGGGCTGTGGAGGCACGGGACATATGGGACCGCACCCAGGATGCCATTCAGGCTTCCAAGGAAAGGATGAGGTCTTCTGCCGATGCCCATCGGCGTCCTGCTCCGACATTTGCTCCTGGCGACCTATTGTGGCTCTCCGCCCGAAACATCAGGCTACGGGTGGAATCCACTAAGTTGGCCCCCCCACTATTTGGGTCCCTTCAAGGTTCTCAAGCAGGTGAACCCTGTGGTTTACCGTTTGGCCCTTCCGCCTTGCCTAGGTATCTCCGACACATTCCATGTGTCCCTCCTAAAACCCGTGGTCATCTCCCGGTTGCCTGAGTTATCTGCCGGGTTGTCGGGTTCGTCTTCGGACGACTACGAGGTGAACGCCATTGTAGGGTGCAAGGTGGTACGGGGCAAAAAAAAATTTTGGGTGGATTGGAGGGGTTATGGGCCTGAGGATAGGTCCTGGGAGCCTGCCGAACATGTTCATGCTCCGCAGCTCATCGCTGCCTTTGAGCGTAACGAGGCCCAGAGAAGGGGGGGTAATGTTAGGGGTCGAGTTCCCGCTTCTGCACAAGGGGAATCTCGAGCCATCCTGGCTGCGGTCTCCCATCCGTCTCCGACCGCAGTGGACTCTGCTCAGTTTAGACGTCGGTCCCAGCGTCTCGCCCAGTCTAACAGTGTGCAGAGGATTACTGCTGCCTCTCCAGGCTCTGCTATTGTGGCCAGTACTGGTTAGCGGCGAGCAGACGTCTTTAGGACAAAATCCTTGTTTTCCCCTTCTGAGCATGCCCAGGGTGAGATCTCTCATTGGAGATCAGGGGTCACATGCTCAGGTACTGCAGCAGCTCCTATTGGTCCGCCAGGAAGGTCCTGTGACTACTGGTGTTCTGGAACAGTTTCATAGGTTCTTGTTTCTGGCAGGTCCTGTAGCTGTTACTATAAAAGGGTGGCATGACTGGGCCACCATGCGCTAGTATCAATTTCATTATGTGCTTTGCGCAAGTGTGATCATGCATGCATGTGGTTAGGGCTCGGCTGAAATAAGCCCCTAGAATACCGGCACCTCCGGTGAGGAGATTTGAGTGCAAGTGGTTAGGGCTTGGCTGAAATAAGCCCCTAGAATACCGGCTTCTCCGGTGAGGAGATTGCTTTAATGCGTTGCTGTCTGCATGATCACGGACTGCTATCCGCACAGCAGTTATTTGTGTATCCCTGTGGTGTTAACAGGACACAGTTAGAGTTGAGCGATACTTTCCGATATCTAAAAGTATCGGAATCGGAATGGTATCGCCGATACCCAAAAAATATCGGCGATACCCGATACCGATCCCGGAAATCCAATGTAAGTCTATGGGAACAAAATATCGGAATTAAAAAAACCCCATTCTTGCCTTGTTGGTTAATTGTACATGAAGGAAAACAACAAAGAGTAATGTAGAATGTATTGGGGAAGGTTGAGGAGACATTAAAGGCATAGATGTTTAACCTAATCAAATGGAATAGCATAAATATTTTTTTTTTTAAAGATGTTCGGATTGACGAAGAAATTGACAATGTTGTTAACGTTTTCTCTATTTTGGCAAATATGTATATTTCACAACTTCCATGCTCTTCACCTTTTTAACTTTTGACACACTTTCTCCTTCATAATCTTCAGCAGCATCATCTTTTTCATCAAATTATTCTTCATCTTCACCTTCTTTATCTTCTTAAACTTCTTGCTATTCATCTTTTTGTTAACATTACTCATATTCTTCTTATTAAGCTATTATTCTTCTTCATATTCTACTTCTTCATCTTCTTCATCATATTCTTATTTGTGACAGAGATTCCTGTACTTGTAATCTGTCAAAGTATGAATTTTTCATCCTTCCGTTCTTGCTGTCACAAAAGATTTAAATTACAACAATATTTGTCCGTGTTCAGTTTAGCCCGCAGCAGCAGGCATTTTCCAGGGGCACCACGAGGAGGAACGGACTCACCCCCCTACACTGCTTAGTCTTCTTCTGCTTATAATTTAGAGCATATATTTTGCTCTTCATTTTGGTCTTATACTTCATGTTATTCTGCTTTTTGATCTTCTGCTTATTGTTCTTAAGTCTCTTGTTCTGTATCTTGTAGTTTGTCTTAACCTTCTTAGTCCTGTTGGGTAATCTTTTATTTCTTCTTTGTGATGGTGTTTAGGCTGGTTGGCTTGATGCTCGTCGTCCTTGTGGTCGTCATCTTCTTCGGGGTGGTCATCAGGGTCGTCGTCTTCATTGTTGGAGATCCAGAGTGATTACCCAAATAAACATTTAAAAAATCTTCAATTTGTAAATGTAGCAGAAGGTACAAGAGCCAATGCAAGTAACGAGGACCAGCTGACTGTCCTGGAACCCGGAGGGGCAGCAGAAGGAAAAGAGCCAATGGCACAACCGAGGACCAGCTGACGTTACTAGGACACGGTTACTAAGAGGAGGTACCTGTGCTCCAAAGCACTACCAAGGACCAGCAGACGTTGCTGGAACTCGGATACCGAGATGGAGGCACCTAGGCCAAAGGCACTGCGGAGAACCAGCTGACGTTACTGGAACCCGGAGGGGCAGCAGAAGGAAAAGAGCCAATGGCACAACCGAGGACCAGCTGACGTTACTGGTACACGGTTACTAAGCAGGAGGTACCTGTGCTCCAAAGCACTACCAAGGACCAGCAGACGTTGCTGGAACTCGGATACCGAGATGGAGGCACCTAGGCCAAAGGCACTGCGGAGAACCAGCTGACGTTACTGGAACCCGGAGGGGCAGCAGAAGGAAAAGAGCCAATGGTACAACCGAGGACCAGCTGACGTTACTGGGACACGGTTACTAAGCAGGAGGTACCTGTGCTCCAAAGCACTACTAAGGACCAGCAGACGTTGCTGGAACTCGGATACCGAGATGGAGGCACCTAGGCCAAAGGCACTGCGGAGAACCAGCTGATGTTACTGGAACCCGGAGGGGCAGCAGAAGGAAAAGAGCCAATGGCACAACCGAGGACCAGCTGACATTACTGAACCCCAGTAACACAGGAGCAAGTGTTGACTGTGCTAACAGCACTTCCGAGCAACAACTGGCGGTGTTGGAGCCCAGGGATGAGAAGAGAACAGGGTGGAGGCAGCAGGACTTTTTGACGTACACACAGCAGGGGAACAGCTGACATTACTGAACCCCAGTAACACAGGAGCAAGTGTTGACTGTGCTAACAGCACTTCCGAGCAACAACTGGCGGTGTTGGAGCCCAGGATGAGAAGAGAACAGGGTGGAGGCAGCAGGACTTTTTGACGTACACACAGCAGGGGAACAGCTGACATTACTGAACCCCAGTAACACAGGAGCAAGTGTTGACTGTGCTAACAGCACTTACAGGCAACAACTGGCGATGTTGGAGCCCAGGGTCAAGGAGGATGTTTAAATACTAGGTCAAGTAATTTCCTTGTTACCTGTCAATTTTAAATGTCTATACTTCAAACAAGAGAAAGATAACCTTTACTACCATAAGATGATGATTTCATTTAAACTAATATCTAGATAAATAAAGAATTGACAAACATAAACACATACATTAACATGATGAACAGCAATGCAAACCACAAAATAAATTAGTTAAGGAATCTGCTATACGGTTGTACATAAAAGCATACAAGTACATATCTGAATCCATTAATGATGGATAAGTAACAGTATGTACACCATTTTTATTGTATAGACAATGAATGTCTGACTTCAAAACATCATCAGCATTACAAGTTATCTGTGACATTACTAAAATGTTACATTTGCTGAATAATGTCACTAAACAGTTTATACAAAATTATACAATTTCCATCATGTAATACTCATAATATGTGGCAATAATCATTTTTATTAACAAACATAACCTTTAAAAAGTGCATAGTGCATAGTGAAAATTGCTATTTATGCCTGACTGTCGACTTGCAAGCATGACAACGGATAGATAAGATATATATAGATGAGACTGCATAGCCACAGATGGTGAATGGCGATGTAATACTGTACCTCAATAAAGTGTGCGTCACTACTACATAATTTTTTTTATATAGCTTTATAAACAGGGTACGTGGATGTATGCTTGCGCCTTTGTTTTGACGCACAGACTGCCTTACTGCTGAGACGCGTTGGGTAGTGAACAGTTGTGTGCAGTGTTCACTGTAGTCTGAGGTTTTCCTTTTTGGAGTGCAGATCACGCTCCAGTTAGTTCTTCAACCACTGCTGGTTGTAGTCTGCTGAGCGTGTGTCACTGGCACATCCTTGAAATTTTTCTCTAATTGTTGCTGATCCATTCTATTACAAATAAATAAAATCTATTAGTGTGACGCGCTTCCATCCGTATACAATACATTTGTTGCAAACACTATAGAAGTACACAAAGGGGCCTTCCACACCTACTGAACAGTTGTGTGCAGTGTTCACTGCAGTCTCTGCGGAATAACCACACTTAGGCCTTATAACTTTTCAGACTTTCTTTATCAATCTACCAAGATGAAGAAGGCAGGGAGTAAGGCACGTGGTCGTGGCCATGGAGTTTCTTCAGGGAGAGGACGTGGGGATTCTGTGGCTGTTGCCGCCCCCAGTGACACAGCATCCACCAGTTTTCCCCGTGAGCGTTCCTTTATGCGCACTTTTGTAGGAGCTCGGAGTACCCCCCTGCTGCGGGAAGAACAAATTGAAGCCGTTGTTGGTTGGATGTCAGCCAATGCATCGACTTCAATTGCTTCCACCTCCTCTCAGGACCACAGCACTGTTGAGCAACCATCTGTCTCTTCACCGCCTGTCAAATTGCCCAGGCAGTCAGAGAGTTCTGTACAGGAGCCAGCTGAGTGTCTGCTTCTGTTCTCAGAATCTATTGGCTTGCAAACAGGGGCCCAGCCAAGCAGCATTCTGTAATGTGAAGAAGAGGGAGTATGCAGTGATGCGCAACAGCTGTGTCTCTCTGAATCTGAAGAGGCGGGTGAGACAGTGCCGATGGTCAGCACACCGCAGAACGCATCTGATGATGATGAGACTCAGGTGTTAGTTTCTGTTGAGCATGGTGCTGGCCGGACCACCCAACAGCAGCAGGTGTTGGCAGAGGGTAGTGGAGATGATGAGGTCCAAGACCCAACATGGCGTGAGGAACAGGAAAGTGGTGGGAGCAGCTCAGAGGAATCCTAATAATAATAATATTAATTTATATAGCGCCATCATATTACGCATCGCTTTACAGTTTTGCAGTTTAAGAACACAAGTCATAAGTAACAACGTTAACAATACAATAATTTAAGCTAAATAAGTCGCCCCTGCTCGTGACAGCTTACAATGTACAATGAGGTGGGGGAGATACAAAGTATAGGTGTTTATATACAATGGTGCATTTACAATGATGGTCCAGCCATCTTAAGGGACTGAGGGATGGAGATAGTGAATGGGCTAGAGACACACACACACATACACACTTACACAGAATACATAGAATGACTTTGATTAGTGAATGTGATAGGCCGCTCTGAACAAATGTGTTTTGAGGGAGCGCCTGAAACCATGCAAATTGTGGATAGTACTAATTTCTTGAGGTACAGCATTCCAGAGGATTGGCGTAGCGCGGGAGAAGTCTTGGAGTCGGGAGTGGGAGGTACATATTAGTGCAGAGGTTAGTCGAAAGTCGTTTGCAGAGCGCAGCAGTCGGTTAGGCCGATAGATAGAAATGAGGGAGGAGATGTAGGAGGGGTGCTGCACTGTGGATAGCTTTGTGGCTGAGAACCAGTACTTTGGTTGAAAGCTGGGAGAGGCCTAGAGAAGTGGTTAGTGATAGAAGGAAGATAGAGGAAGACATTGCCCCAACGGTACAAACAGGAGGGAGAGTTAGGCTGCAGACTCGGTTGCCTGTAGCCTCCAGTTTGGCACCTGTTCGGAGCAGTTGTCTTCCAAAAGTCAAAACGTGCGCTCCCAGGACTTGCGCTGCGTGGTCCTTTTTTCACACACTTGCACATGATATTTGCTATGTCAAATGCAAGCTGTGTAATCAAAAATTAAAAATAGCTAAAAGTGTCAGTCACCTCAATACCACAAATATGTGGAAACATGTGCGGACAAAGCACGTAGTTGAGTTACAAAGACACACTGGAGATGTAGGCCAACCTACAGCAGCACCTACATCTTCAGGTTGTGTTGAAGCCTCTTCATCGAGCTCACACACAGCTGGTTCTGCTTCCTCACAGGATCGCCATGGAAGAACCTCGGCCACTGTTGTCCAGAGACAAAGTGTTATTCCACACACAGCAGCAAGTTCCCTGTCATCCTCACACTCCCAGGCCACAAAACAGCCATCGGTAGCACAGGCATGGGATAAAAGACGGCCATACTCCGCAAACCATGCACGAGCACAGGCTCTGAATGCTGGCATTGCAAAACTCCTGTCCCTTGAAATGCTGTCATTCAGGCTGGTGGAGACAGACAGTTTCCGTAACTGAATATCATTGTCAGTCCCACAATACAATGTGCCAAGCCGATTTCATTTCAGCAGGCAAGCCGTCCCTGGTCTGCAAAAGCATGTTGAGGGAAAAATTAAACATGCGCTACTAAACGCCCTCAGTAGCAAGGTCCACCTGACCACCGATGCGTGGACCAGTACCCATTGTTATGATCTGCTACAACCAGTAAGGAAAGAAGGGAATTCTGTCCCTACAATACAACTAAGCTGAATCCCTACGATGTAACGGGGAACCTGATCCTGCGACCAGACCCGCTAAAGTCCTCATCTAGTGTGAACGAAGACCTATAGTTAGAGGGAGGAATCCCTACAAGATCTAGGGACTGGGAGAAAAGGTGGACACCTCCTAACATAAATTGTAGCATGGATAATTAAACAGAAAAAAAAATACTTTGCGATCCTAACATCAAGCAAAACTGACTGATTAAGGCACCTAAGCACCCGGCTAGCTTAACAGTAGATAATACAATGAAGTCAAGCAAAGCCAGAAGGGCGGAGCCAGACTAAAAAGGGAAAAAAAGGTCATGTGACCAGCAAACTGAAACAAAACCTAACAAGAGGCTTCTAACACCCATGGCCAGGGACAATACCTTTCCCTCACTGCCCATTGGGTCAATGTTGTGTAGCCGGGTACTGATCTTGCAAGTGTCGCTGTACGTTTCTGCCAACTCCAAGGATTGCAGTAATCAAGTCTGTACACATTGACTCCTCCTCCTACTCCAGTTCCTCAGAATCATCGCTGCAGGAGCCGTCACGGTCTACCTCCACATGGACCCGTGAACATTTACCTGTTGCGACCGATATGAGCACAGCCGTGTCCAAATGTCAACAGGCTGTCCTGAAATTAATTTCCATGGGGAATCTTAGCCACACAGCGCAGGAGCTCTGGAATGCCATAAAGCAGGAGAGCGACGTGTGGTTTTTGGAAGCGAATCTACAGGCAGACTTGGTAGTGTGTGACAATGGCCGAAATCTGGTGGCAGCTCTGGGCCTTGGCAACCTCACTCACATAGCATGTCTGTCATATGTGCTCAACTTGGTCGTGCAGAGTTTTTTGAGGGACTATCCGGATCTTGATGCACTGCTGCACAAGGTCCGCCTAGAGTGCGCTCACTTGCGACGTTCCAGCATGGCCAGATCGCTGATTGCATCTCTGCAACGCAGATTTCGCCTAAGGGAGAGGCTGGGGAATAACGGGGAGACAGGTGGATTAGTCGGGCAGCAGAATGTAGGATGGATTGGAGTGATGCCAGAGTGCTAGAGGGGAGGCCAGAGAATAGGAGGTTGCAGTAGTCAAGGTGGGAGATGATAAGGGCATGCACTAGTGTTTTTGTGGTGTCGTGGTCAAGGAATGCACAGATCCGGGAAGTATTTTTGAGTTTGAGATGGCAGGAGGAGGCTAGGGTTTGGATATGTGGCTTGAAAAAAAGGGCAGAGTCTAGTATCACCCCGAGGCACCGAGCATGCGGGACCAGGGAAAGTGAGCAGCCGTTGACATTGAGGGATAGGTCTGGTGGAGAGGTAGAGTGAGATGGGGGGAAGATGATAAATTCTGTTTTGTCCATGTTCAGTTTTAGAAAGTGAGCAGAAAAGAAAGCTGAAATAGCGGACAGACAGTGTGGGATTTTTGTCAGTAAGGAGGTGAGGTCAGGTCCAGATATATAGATCTGCGTGTCATCGGCATAGAGATGATACTGCAAACCGTGGGATTCTATGAGCTGTCCCAGGCCAAAGGTGTAAGATGGAGAAGTGTAAGGGTCCTAGAACTGAGCCTTGAGGAACACCGACAGAGATGGGGCGAGGTGAGGAGGTGGTGTGGGAGAGGGAGAGACTAAATGTTCGATCTGTTAGATATGATGAGATCCAGGATCGAGCCAAGCCTGTGATGCCCAGAGATGAGAGAATAAGGAGCAGGAGGGAGTGGTCCACAGTGTCGAAGGCAGAAGACAGGTCCAGAAGAAGGAGGACAGAGTAGTGTTGCTAGCTCTTGGCGGTTAGTAGGTCGTTGGTGACTTTAGTTAGGGCAGTTTCAGTTGAGTGATGCAGTCGGAAGCCTGATTGTAAGCGGTCAAAGAGGGAGCAAGAGGAGAGGTGGGAGGACAGTTCAAGATGGACATGCTGTTCCAGTAGTTTTGAGGCATAAGGGAGAAGAGATATTGGGCGATAGCTAGACGCAGAGGATGGGTCAAGGGAGGTCTTTTTGAGGATGGGTGCGATCGAGGCATGTTTGAAGGATGAGGGGAACACACCATTTGTAAGTGAGAGGTTGAAGAGGTGTGTTAGAGTAGGAATGAAGACTGTGGCGAGGTTGGGGATGAGGTGGCATGGGAGCGGGTCAAGTTTGCAAGTGGTGAGGTGTGATCTTGAAAGGAGGGTGGAGAGCTGATCTCCTGTCATGGTGGAGAAGTTGGTTTTGGAGGAACAGGGCTGAGCAGCTAAGAAGGGGCATTGGGGGTTATGGGCCAAAACTTTTCCTGATCGTATCAATCTTCTGCTTGAAAAAGGATGCAAAATCTTCAGCAGTAATGAGATGAGAGGGGGGAGGTGCTGGGGGACTGAGTATAGAATTGAAAGTGTTGAAGAGCTGTTTAGGGTTGTGAGACAGGGAGGATATGAGAGATGAGAAGTAAGTTTGCTTTGCAGCAGTGAGTGTGGACTTGAAGCTGGTGAGGGACTACTTGTAGGCGGTTAAGTGCTCGGCAGAGCGGGATTTCTTCCATCTCCGCTCAGCAACCCTGGAATCCCGTCTCAGTTCTTTGGTGAGGCTGGTCAGTCAGGGCTGCCTGTTGATTGTGCGAGTTTTGCTATGTGTGAGGGGGGCGGCTGAATCAAGTGCTGCTGTTATTGTGTTATAAAAGGTGGCAGCAGCATCTGTGTCATGAAGTGAGGCTATGTCTGTAAGAGGGAGGAGGTGTTTGAGATTTCTGCGAGGATGAGCGAGTTTGTGGAGCAGGGATTGCGTACTAGGTAGAGCCATAAAATCACATCCACTTTACTTGGACACTTAGGACGTGTTCAGAGTTAGCGTAAATAATTAGTTTCTTTTCTGCTGTTGTTTTGGCACAGAAATTCTGCTGTTTCTAACTGTCCAAGGAAAGTGGATGTGATTCTATGAAGATTTCACCCATTGTTTTACCATATAGTGTACTGGAAAACAGGAAAAAAAATTCCAAGTGCGGAGAAATTGCAAAAAAAAGTGCAATTCCACAATTTATTTTTTTTACAATGTTCAACAAATGCTAAAACTGACCTGTCATTATGATTCTCAAGGTTACTACGAGTTCAGA
Organism: Oophaga sylvatica; assembly: GCA_033576555.1. Taxonomy (NCBI): domain Eukaryota; kingdom Metazoa; phylum Chordata; class Amphibia; order Anura; family Dendrobatidae; genus Oophaga; species Oophaga sylvatica. The sequence continues at coordinate 246,030,210 of JARQOD010000003.1, read as the reverse complement.
GATACCAGACACATATAGGTTCTTTTCTATTTAAGTGGAGAAAAAGTGGATAAAAAAAAGTTTGTTAAAAAATTGTGTCATTTTCCGAGACCTGTAGCATCTCCATTTGTTGGGATCTGGGGCTGGGTGAGGGCTTATTTTTTACTCATCAAGCTGACATTTTTATTGATACCATTTTGGTGTAGATGTGATGCTTTGGTGGCCCATTATTCTGGCATTTTTTTACGTTAATTCTTTTTATATATTGATAGATCGGGCGATACTGAACTCGGCAATATCAGATATGTGTATTTTGCATTTATTTTAAATTGTTTTATTTGAATGGGGTAAATGAGGAGTGATTTCAACTTTTATATTTTTTAATTTTTTAATATTTTTTAAAACATTATTTTCTTACTTTACACTTGCTTCAATAGTATCCATGGTAGGCTAGAAGCTACGATCATCCAATCGCCTCTTCTATACAGAGCATGGAGATCCACCCATGGCAGTTAACATGTTAAATGCCGCTATCAAACTCAGACAGTAGCATTTAACATGGCCACGCCATTGAAATGACAACCCGGAGTCTGCAGGAGACCCCTATCATTAAGAGCGCCACCCAGATCACAACTTCTAGTCTCCCATGGAGACTATTGAAGCAGGTAAAAAGTTAGAAAAAAGTTTTTAAAAATATAAAAAATTATTAAAAAAATACAAAAGTTCAAATCACTCCTTGTTAGGATTAGCGGATCGCTCCTAATATAAATTAAGAGAAGGTGCGATCGCAACCCGGGGTCCACCGTGCAGCGATGGAAGAACCGCAGCTAGAGACAACGGCAGAGCGATGCTGGGTGCAAGCACTGAACACACTCAGAGTTAAAGGTCACTCCATTTGGTAAGAGTGCAAAGTACCTGCTCTGTTGCTTCACAGAGTGGTACAAAAGAAAGAGCAAATGGAGCTATGCCCTGTAAGACGTCACAGGAGTATTAGCAGATAATGACACTAGTTGGGGTCCCTAAACTCACCCCCCATTACGCTGGTGATTGAGCCTGCCCTGTCACACGGTCTGTGAAACATGCACAAGCTACGCTGTCGCCCGGTGCAAGTGCTAGGCTCAAGCAGGAGTTCCCACCCTACACTGCCTGACGAGAACCAAACTCGCAGTGAAAATAGCAGCACACTCGCATCCAGGGTGGTAACTGTCCCACCTATATACACACAGCAATATTAGAAGATCGTAGCGCACCAACGGGTGCCCAAAAGATCTTTTTATAGACTGAGACTAAGTCCAGTCAGACAGGACCTTGCTCGCAGACCAATCCGGAGCCGGCGCGGGACCAGAGCAGCTGACAACCGACCACCAATGAGAGGTCACCACCTCACGAGCTTACTCAATAGAGAGACTCCTGGACTTAGCCACTGTCCATTGCTAGTCACTATAACTGAACCTGGAGAGGCAGCAGTAACAGAGCGCACAGCACGAGTCTAAGCAAGACGCTGGGACCGATGTCTTTGCTGAGCAGCATCCACTGTGGTTGAGACCAAATAGGAGACTGCAGCAGAAGACAAGGCTTGGGATCCACCCTGTGCAGTAGGAGAATCCCGACTCCTAACACCCCTTTTGTCCTATTCATAATAAAGCAATAAAAATTACACATATTTGGTATCGTTGCGTTCAGAATCGCCTGACCTATCATTATACAAATAGAATTAATCCTATCGGTAAACGACGTAATGAGTAAAAAAATCAAAAAGCCAGAATTATGTTTTTTTGGTCTCTGAAACATTTCAATAAAATGCATTAACGGGCAATCGAAACATTGTATCTACCCCAAAATGTCATCAATAAAAAAGCCAGCTCGAGGTGCAAAAAATAAGCCCACCCAACCCCATATTACGAAAAATGGAGACAGTACAGGTCTAGGAATATGGCGCAGATTATAATAATTATTTTTTTTACAAACTTTGGATTTTTTTTCACCACTTAAATAAAAAAAAACTTAGACATGTTTTGTATCTACAAACTGACAATTAGGCCGGGTCACACTTGCTAGTGTGATGCGAGAAACTCCTGTGAGTCTCTCGCCTCAGTACCCTGCACTGCCGCCGGTACTTGGGACTGGAGTGTGCAGCTGCATGTACAGTCATGGCCAAAAGTTTTGAGAATGACACAAAAATTATATTTTCACATGATCTGCTGCCCTCTGGTTTTTATGTGTGTTTGACAGATGTTTTTATCACAGACAGAAATATAATTGCAAACATATGAGTAACAAAAGCTTATATTGACAGTTAGAATGAGTTAATGCAGCAAGTCAATATTTGCAGTGTTAACCCTTCTTCTTCAGGACCTCTGCAATTCTCCCTGGCATGCTCTCAATCAACTTCTGGACCAAATCCTGACTGATAGCAGTCCATTCTTGCACAATCAATGCTTTCATTTTGTCAGAATTTTTAGGTTTTTGTTTGTCCACCCGTCTCTTGATGATTGACCACAAGTTCTCAATGGGATTAAGATCTGGGGAGTTTCCAGGCCATGGACCCAAAATCTCTATGTTTTGTTCCCTGAGCCATTTAGTTATCACCTTTGCTTTATGGCAAGGTGCTCCATCATGCTGGAAAAGGCATTGTTGATCGCCAAACTGCTCTTGGAGGGTTGGGAGAAGTTGCTCTTGGAGGACATTCTGGTACCATTCTTTATTCATGGCTGTGTTTTTAGACAAGACTGTGAGAGAGCCGATTCTCTTGGCTGAGAAGCAACCCCACACATGAATGGTTTCAGGATGCTTAACAGTTGGCATGAGACAAGACTGGTGGTAGCACTCACCTTGTCTTCTCCGAATGAGGCGTTTTCCTGATGTCCCAAGTAATCGAAAAGGGGATTCATCAGAGAAAATAACTTTACCCCAGTCCTCAGCAGTCCACTGCCTGTACCTTTTGCAGAATATCAGTCTGTCCATGATGTTTTTTTCTGGAGAGAAGTGGCTTCTTTGCTGCCCTCCTTGAGACTAGGCCTTGCACCAAGAGTCTCCGCCTCACAGTGCATGCAGATGCACTCACACCTGCCTGCTGCCATTCCTGAGCAAGCTCTGTACTGCTGGTAGCCTGATCCCACAGCTGAAACGCTTTTAAGAGACGGTCCTGGCGCTTGCTGGTCTTTATTGGGCGCCCTGGAGCCTTTTTGGCAACAATGGAACCTCTCTCCTTGAAGTTCTTGATGATGCGATAGATTGTTGACTGAGGTGCAATCTTTCTAGCTGCGATACTCTTCCGTTAGGCCATTTTTGTGCATTGCAATGATGACTGCATGTGTTTCTTTAGAGATAACCATGGTTAACAGAAGAGAAATAATGATGCCAAGCACCAGCCTCCTTTTAAAGTGTCCAGCCATGTCCTCATCAACACCCATACCTGTGTTAATGGAGCAATCACTGAAAAGAGGTTAGCTGGTCCTTTTAAGGCAGGGCTGCAATGATGTTGAAATGTGTTTTGAGGGATAAAGTTCATTTTCTAGCCAAATATTGACTTTGCAAGTAATTGCTGTTAAGCTGATCACTCTTTATAACATTCTGGAGTATATACAAATTGCCATTAGAAAAAGTGAAGCAGTAGACTTTGTAAAAATTAATATTTGTGTCATTCTCAAAACTTTTGTCCATGACTGTATTTCTATGAGTACTCCAGGTGGCAGTGCCAAGTATTGAGGCGAGAGACTTGCACGAGTTTCTCGCATTGCACTCGCAAGTGTGACCCCAGCCTTACCTGGAGAATCATAGTGGCAGGTCAGATTTAGCATTTAGTAAACATGGTAAAAAAAAAACTATTGTGCAATTGCACTATTTTTGCAATTTCATTGCACTTAAGTTTTTTTCCCATTTTCCAGTACACGATATGGTAAAATCAATAGTTTCATTCAAAATTGCAACTTATCCTGCAAAAAACAAGCACTCATATGGCCATATTGATGGAAAAGTAACAAAATTATGGCTCTGGGAAGAAGGGGAGCAAAAATAGAACTGCAAAACCGGAAATACCCCTGGTCCTTAGGGCGTTAAAGAACAACAAGATGGATTTCATCAACCATGGCATCATTTTAGTCAGTGTAACGGCACCGACCTGACAGTGCCTGTCAGGGCTGGACTGGGACAAAAAAGCAGCCCTGCCATGCAAACCCCACCAGCCCACATACTATAACTCTCCCATATCCCTGATCAATGAATTTTTGCTATCATTTGCCATTCCCCTCACCACTCTCTTAGGCCGATTTCACACGTCCGTATATTTCCGGTAAGGGAAAAACCGGTACCAGAGATCTCCGTGTCCATGTGATCGTGTGTGTACTACGTGTGCCACACATGTGGCAACCGTGTGCCGCCTGTGTACTGCATCAGTACCACACGGATGGCCGCCAGGGAAGAAGCGCTACAGTAAGCGCTGTTCCCTGGCGGCAGATGCTGAACGCGGTTTTCATCCATTCTCCCCTGCTCTGCCGGCGATCAGCACGAGCAGAGGAGAATGAATGAATGAGATGCTGCGGCCACAGGCTCAGTAATTAGCGATGATGTAACTGAGTCTGTGCTCGCTGTCAGCATGAATTCCTGTGACCTTAGGACCATGGAAAAATGCAAGTGATGAGGTCACGGCAGTTCAAGCTCTGTAATAGTGACCTCATCACTTGCATTTTCCCACGGTCCTGAGGTCACAGGAGTTCATGCTGACGGCGAGCACAGACTCAGTGACGTCCCTGCTAGTCACTGAGAGGCCGCAGCGTCACATTCATTCAGCAGTAGTTTATAGCCGGGGTTGTCGCATTTAGCACCGCTCTGCTTGTAAACTGAATATCCCCCAGATATGGATTATGGCTAGGGACAGAACGCTGGACAGGTATGGTATATTGTTGCTTTATTATTTTATTTTCATTACCGAAGATCGAGGGTGTCGCTTGGATTAGCAGAGCAATAAAGATGGCAAAACTGTGTGGTGTTTGATTTTATTAAAATACTTTATTCTGGCTGTGTGCTTTTTTAACCCCTTACCAACTATAGGATTAGTAATGGAGAGGTGTCTTATTGACACCTCTCCATTACTAACCCGTGGGCTTGATGTCACCTTACAATATTTTGTTGAAATTAACCCCACAAACATTAACCCCACTTGCCATCGCTACAGGGCAAGTGGGAAGAGCCAGGTAAAGCTCCAGAATTCGCACATCTAAAAGATGTTCCTTTTCTGGACAGCTGCGGGCTGCTGTTTTAAGGATGGGGGAGCCCATACCCATGGCCCCTTACCAACCTGAGAATATCAGCCTGCACCTGTAAGTTTTGCTGGGTTGGTTCAAAAACATAGAGGGAACCCACATCGGGTTTTTCATTCATTCATTCTCCCCTGCTCGCGCTGATCGCCTGCAGAGCAGGGGGAATGGATGAAAGCCGCGCTCAGCACAAGCCACCGCGGAACAGCGCTTATAGTACTGCTTCTTCCCTGGCGGCCATCCGTGCACATGGAGGACATCAATGTGTGTTCAGCAGTTGGATTCACAACAAACGTAAAGTCATCCCCTATGCAGGAGATAGGTGATAACTTCTAAATTTGGGATAAATTGAACAGGTCTTTCAAGATTTATTTCTATTTGCCCATAGAAATGTAAAAAATAATAATCCAATAATAACAATCCAGTAGTCCAATGCTGCCAAGGACTCGTGCAAACAAGCATATAAATCAGGCGTGTGCAATATTTTATCAGACGGCATACTGACCAATGTTATGCAATGAGGCCACGCAGAGAAACATTTTTTTTTCTCAAGCTGATTCATTATGAGAAAAAAAAAATCATATTATGCTGCAATTTGACTTTGTAATAATATGAGACTCACCCATTCAAGTCTATGGGTGCGAGAAAAAAAACTGGATACCACAGTATAGCATCCACTATTTAAAGAGAACATTTAAATTCTGTAACATAGGGGATTGTAAATGATCCTGTAAATCTATATATAAAATTGAATGTGTGTGTGTGTATCACCAACCAATCACAAAGCATCTTTCATTTCACCAGAGCTGTTTAAAAGAAACTGAGCTGTGAATGGTTGCTATGAGCAACAGTTTTCTCACTCCACGACAATACCTCAGCAGACAGTGACTGGGTGGGAGAAATCTAGCATCCCCGGGAACATAAGCTCCCAGCCATTGTCTGCCCCCCAGACAGGAGCAGAGAGCACATGACAGAAATGAATCACCGGCTCCCATGCCCATATCCCCATCACACATCCTCCATCCCATAGGCACATCTACCCTCTTAAAGGGATCTCCGATATGGAAGTTAGAGCCATTCCACTCAGCGTTCTGGTACTGACCCCAGGGTCTCTTAAAGGGATCATTGGTATGGAAGTTAGGGCAATTCCACTAAGCACTCTGGTTCTGACCCAAGACCTCTCTAAAAGGGATCCCCGTTACGGAAGTGAGGGCAAATCCACTCTGCGCTTTGGTACTGACCCCAGGACTCTCTTAAAGGGATCCCCAGTATGGAAGTTAGGGCAATTCCACTCAGCATTCTGGTTCTGATCCCAGGGCCTCTTAAAGGGATCCCCGGTATGGAAGTCAGAGCAATTGCCTTCAAATGCTCTGGTACTGATCACAGACCTCTATTAAAGGGATCATTAGTATGGAAGTGAGGGCAAATCCATCCAGCACTTTGGTTTTGATTCCAGGCCTCTATTAAAGGGATCCCCAGTATGGAAGTTAGGACCATTCCACTCAGTGCTGTGGTTCTGACCCCAAGCTCTCTTAAAGGGATCCCCGATATGGAAGTCAGGGCAATTGCCTTCAAATGCTCTGGTACCAACCCTAGGTCTCTATTAAAGGAATCATTGGTATGGAAGGGAGGGCAAATCCACTCTGCGCTCTGATTCTCACCCCAGGCTTCTATTAAAGGGATCATTGGTATGGAAGTCAGGGCAAATCCATCCAGCGCTTTGGTTTTGACCCCAGGACTCTCTTAAAGGGATCCCCAGTATGGAAGTTAGGACCGTTCCACTCAGCACTGTGGTTCTGACCCCAGGGCCTCTTCAAGAAATCATTGGTATGCTCCATGCAGTATAATGGCCCCATATATTGCATCATACAGTATAATGGGCCCCACATATACCTCCATACAGTATAATGGGCCCACATTATGCTCCATAAAGTATTATGTGCCTCATTTATTACTGCATACAGTATAATAGGCCCCATATATTACTCCATACAGTATAATGGGTCCCAAATATTATCTCATACAGTATAATGGGTCCTATATAATGCTCCATACATACAAAATAAATAATAAAATACTCATTTCTCCCCCTTACCCACTGCTCTGGGCTCATCAGCGTCTTCTGACCCTCTGCACTGTTCGGCACAGAGGATGCGCTGCGGTGAGGTCATTGCACCCTCTGTGCTGAGACCAGAGCTCAGACACACAGACGGAATGATGGCAGCGGGAGCATTAGCGGATGGCTCCTTTACTCATCATTGTTTTCAACTGTATCAGCGCAGGCTCCAGGTCCCACGACTTACAAGTCCCATAGCATACCATGTCCCTGATCGATTGTGGACCCCCTCTTTGTCCAGGGTGCTTGGCGGCTTGCGCGGATTGGTAACATTGGCCCTAATATATGTGTCATAACTGAGCACCATCAAATATTAAGCAGTGGGGGAAATGATTTTTGGACACACCCTAAAATCAAGGGATTTATAAAAAGAAAATAGGCAGCACACCAGTTAAATAAGAGAAAAGTGGTGGACTCTTTATTAGCCCATGTGGTATCCTTTCAATTCCATAGCAGAGAAATGTTCTGTTATGGGTCAGAAACGTTGTCACATGGGCTAATAAAGAGTCCTCCACTTTGCACAATTAATCATAGCGCTGCTTATTTTCATATACGGTATACTCAAACACACATACTGTTATGATTTGGTAGCTGAGGAGTGCAGGTAAAAAAGGCAATACACCAGAGCAGTTGGAATCTATGAGATTGCAGTACCCTGACTAACCACCACAACTAGAGGCAGCCGTGGAGCGTTCCTACGTTGGTCCTAGACGCCTCGTCACAGCCTGAGAAACTAACTATACCTAAAGATAGAAAGAGGAAAGCTATCTGCCCCGGAGCAGATCCCCAAAGAACATAGAAAGCCCCCAAACATGTAATGGCGGTTAGACAAGAAGAAATACTGACACAGACAGAAAATAGTATGAGCAAAGGTTGGGGCCCAAACTATCTAAATAGAAAAGGATATGAAAGGCACTTACTGCAATCCCAAAAAACCCTGAAAAGCACCAACTTTACTAATTTCAAAAACACCTGAGATCACACGACCTCTACCACCTAAATTAGTTCTCTGGTGTAACAAAATCAAAACAGCAGCCACTGAAAAAAACTGGAAAAAGCAAATGTACAAACATCAGTGGCTGAACAAAACTGAGAGGGCAAAAGCCCCCGGAGGGGACCCTGAAGGCCCCACAGAAGTGCAGGACAAAATGCAAAAATCAAGCACAAAAGCAAAAAGAAGAAAATGTCTTATCTGTTAGCAGGAGATGCAGACACGACACAGCAGGCTACAAAGGAAACAGGAATCAAGGATTGAGACCAGAACAATTGATCACCGGCAACCCTGATGGGAAGGTGACTCCCTTATATAAGACCAGTCAGTAACACCTGATTCCCAATCCTCACAATCTTCACTGGACAGTCCAGTACCGCTTGTAACCACCAGAGGGAGCCTCTGCTCAGAACTCATCTCAAGTCCATTCACAACAGTACCCCCCACTTGAGGAGGGGTCACTGAACCCTCACTTGAGCAACCAGGTCGGTCAGGATGAGTTCTATGATACGCACGGATGAGTCTCCTAGCATGGATGTCCGAAGCAAACACCCAAGAATTGTCTTCCTGACCATAACCTCTCCACTTAACCAAATACTGGAGTTTCCATCTAGAAAAACGAGAATTCAAAATTTTCTCAACCACAAACTCCATATTGCCCTCAACCAGAACAGGGTCAGGAGGCAAAGCAGTAGGAACCACTGGCTCAACAAACCTCTTCAACAAGGACTTGTGGAACACATTATGGATCTTAAATGTTCCTGGAAGAAGCAAACGAAAAGAAACAGGATTAAGAATCTCCATGATCTTATAAGGTCCAATGAACCTAGGCTTAAATTTAGGAGATGCCACTCTCATAGGAATATTTTTTGAGGACAACCAGACTAAGTCCCCCACTTTAAACCGGGGACCATCAGTCCTGTAACGGGTCTGGTAGGTGAAACCACTGAGCTTTATTATACAAGACAGTATACTTGTAAGAGAGCAGGTGGCGCCCGGGAATACGGACAGGAATCCACGGGAAGTGACCAGGGCAGTCTCTGGGTAGGCAGGTTGTCACGGCAAGTGACCAGGGCAGTCTCTGGGTAGGCAGGTTGTCACGGCAAGTGACCAGGGCAGTCTCTGGGTAGGCAGGTTGTCACGGCAAGTGACCAGGGCAGACTCTGGGTAGGCAGGTTGTCACGGCAAGTGACCAGGGCAGTCTCTGGGTAGGCAGGTTGTCACGGCAAGTGACCAGGGCAGACTCTGGGTAGTCAGGTTGTCACGGCAAGTGACCAGAGCAGTCTCTGGGTAGGCAGGTTGTCACGGCAAGTGACCAGGGCAGTCTATGAATATACAGGCTTATACGACCTGAGCTGTTGGAGCCTCCTGGTAGGCTGCAGTCCGATGGCAGATGATCGCTCCCAAGCGAGCAGGCAGGAGTCTCTGGAGTAGCCGGTGATCACTGCTGGAGATGTCCGAACCTTCGGATAAAGCTGCAGTCGGATGGCAGATGATCGCTCCCAAGTGAGCAGGCAAGAGTCTCTGGAGTAGCCGGTGATCACTGCTGATGGAGTCCGAACCTTCGGATAGAGCTGCAGTCGGATGGCAGATGATCGCTCCCAAGTGAGCAGGCAAGAGTCTCTGTAATAGCCGGGGATCACTGCAGGTGATGTCCGAACCTCCGGGGAGGGCTGCAGTCAGATGGCAGACACCAAACAGACAGGTAACAGGCAGGCAACTGGAAACAGGAGCTGAGGGCTGAAGCAGAGTTATACAGTGCAATAACAACATTGCTCGGGCACCTCCATTAAGGAGGAAGCCCTTAATATAGGGTGGAGTACTCCAGCATTGGCCGGAGACTAATTTGGAAAATGCGCGCGGCTCCTTTAAGAGCGGGGGAGGGTGCGGGCGCGCGCCCTAAGTCCAGCAGCAGGGAAGGAGCGGGCGGGCCCAGCAGGATGGAAGGAGGACGCCGAGGATGCTGAGGGCGCTGAGGACGCTGGGGGCGCTGAGGACGCTGGGGGCGCTGAGGACGCAGAGCGCTGGTAAGGGGAACGGCGTCCCTGCCTGGCAGAGGGCCGGGACGCCGATGCTACAGTACCCCCCTCTAGCCCCCCCCCTCTTTAGGCCAGAAAGAAATTTAGCTAGGATGAGAGGGGCATGGATGTTCTCCCGAGGCTCCCACGTTCTCTCCTCAGGACCAAACCCCTTCCAATCCACCAAAAAATAAGTCTTTCTTCCTACCCTTTTTGTGGCCAGAATGTTCTCTACCTCAAATTCATCATCAGCAGACACTGGAGCAGGAGGTGTACCTGTAGACTTGAAAAAAGAGTTAAGTACCACAGGTTTGAGGAGAGACACATGAAAAGAGTTAGGAATTCGCAAATTGGCCGGGAGTTTCAGTTTATAGGACACTGGGTTGATCTGCCTGATGACCTCAAAAGGACCGATAAACCGAGGACCTAACTTGTAGGAAGGAATTTTGAGCCGAACATATTTGGACGAAAGCCAGACTTTGTCCCCAGGACGGAATTGAGGAGGATCCAGACGTTTCTTGTCAGCATGTCTTTTCATGCGCTCGGATGACTGAATGAGTGCGGACCGGGTACTCTCCCAGATGGAGGAGAATTCTCTAACCAGAGATTCCGCAGCTGGATTGTCCACAGAGATGGAAACGGGGACAGGAATCCGAGGGTGCTGACCGAAGACTATAAAAAACGGAGACTTGGTGGACGATTCGCTCTCGTGATTATTGTAAGAGAATTCGGCCCAAGGCAGGAGCTCCACCCAATCAGAATGATGAGCATTAACGAAGTGTCGGAGATAGCTGGTCAGATTCTGATTTATTTGCTCAACTTGTCCATTGGACTGTGGATGGTAAGCGGAGGAGAAATCCAAGGTGACGTCTAGTAACTTACAAGTAGCTCTCCAGAAACGTGAAGTGAACTGTACCCCACGATCCGACACAATGTGACGAGGCAAACCATGGAGACGAAAGATGTGGCGGATAAAGTCTTTAGACAACTCGGGTGCAGACGGAAGACCTGGCAGAGGAATGAAGTGAGCCATCTTGGAAAAGCGGTCAGCGACCACCCAAATGACCGTACAACCGGCAGAGACGGGCAGATCCGTAATGAAGTCCATGGCTATATGTTGCCAGGGAGCAGCGGTACAGGAAGCGGAAGAAGACGGCCGGCAGGCAGGTGTCTCGGAACTTTGTTGCGGGCACAGGAGACACAGGCAGAAACAAAGTCTATTACGTCTTTGTGCAGGGTAGGCCACCAATAATGCCGGGTAATGAGTTGGAGGGTCTTTTTCTGACCAGCGTGGCCAGCGAGTTTAGACGAATGACCCCAATGTAGAATTCTCTTCCGATCAGTCTCTGATACGAACGTCTTACTAGGAGGGAGACGGTTTAGACTCACGGGAGCCACCTGCATCACTCTGGCGGGATCGATGATATGTTTAGGCTCATCTTCGAGATCCGACACCAGGAAGGACCGGGACAAGGCATCCGCCTTGATGTTTTTGTCAGCCGGGCGAAAATGCAAAAGAAAATCAAAAAGGGCAAAAAACAAGGACCACCGGGCTTGGCGAGGGTTAAGTCTCTGAGCATGCTGAAGGTAAGACAGATTTTTGTGGTCCGTGTAGATGATTACCGGATGAAGAGCCCCCTCGAGTAGGTAACGCCACTCCTCCAATGCCAATTTAATGGCCAATAACTCTCGATCTCCTATGGAGTAGTTGCGCTCGGAGGAGGAGAAGAGTTTGGAGAAGAAACCACAGGAAACCATCCTCCCGGATGAAGATTTTTGAGTAAGTACCGCTCCGGCTCCAGCAGAGGAAGCGTCCACCTCCAGGAAGAACTGCTTGTTGCCGTCCGGGCGATGCAGCACTGGAGCGGAAGAGAAGGCTTGTTTCAAGGAAAGAAAGGCCTCCTCTGCTTCGGGCGTCCACTGTTTGGGGTTAGCATCCTTGCGGGTGAGCGCTGAGATTGGAGCAGTCCTGGAAGAGAAGTGCGGTATGAAGAGACGGTAATAGTTAGCGAATCCCAGGAACCACTGAATGGCCTTCAACCCCTCTGGTCGGGGCCACTTCTTGATGGCAGACAGTTTCTCCGGATCCATTCGTAGGCCTGTCTGAGAGATAATGTAGCCCAGAAACGGAAGCGAGGTCTGCTCAAAGAGGCACTTCTCATATTTGGCGAAGAGGTGATTCTGCCTGAGCCTGAGCAGAACTTGACGAACATCCCTCCGGTGAGACTGGAGATCCGGAGAGAAGACCAAGATGTCGTCAAGGTACACCACAACGCAGGAGTAGAGGAGGTCCCGGACGATGTCATTGACCAACTCCTGAAAGACTGCTGGAGCATTACAGAGACCAAAGGGCATAACCAGATACTCGTAGTGGCCATCCCGGGTGTTGAATGCCGTCTTCCATTCATCTCCTCGACGGATACGAACCAGGTTGTATGCTCCACGAAGATCCAGTTTAGTGAAGACTCTAACCCCTCTAAGACGATCAAACAACTCCGGAATGAGCGGAAGAGGGTACTTATTCTTCACCGTGATCAAATTTAGGCCTCTGTAGTCAATACAGGGACGGAGAGATCCGTCTTTCTTTTTTACAAAAAAGAAACCTGCTCCCGCGGGGGAGGTAGATTTCCGGATGAATCCTTTAGCTAAATTCTCCTCGATATATTCTGACATCGACCTGGTCTCTGCAGCGAACAATGGGTAAATACGCCCACGGGGAGGCGTAGTACCGGGTAGCAGGTCGATCGGGCAATCATATGGTCTATGCGGGGGTAATGTCTCTGCTTCCTTTTTATTAAAGACATCAGCGAATGACCAATATGGAATCGGGAGTCCAGGTAGATTAGCAGGTGTAGGAGAAGAACGGACGGGATGGACAGGCACCAGACACGTTTTATGACAGTCCTGTCCCCAGCGAAGAATCTCTCCATTCTGCCAGTCGAGCACGGGTGCATGTTTTTGGAGCCAAGGCAGACCTAGTAAGAAAGCATGAGAGAGTCCAGGTAAAACATGAAACGAGATGCTCTCAGAATGCAACATTCCCACCTGCGGGGTTATGGCTTCGGTGATAAGTTGGATGGGACGAGGTAGGAGACCCCCATCCACAGCAGCAACAGATACTGGTTCAACCAGAGGTTTGGTGGGAATGCGATACTTCTCTACTAGAGCCTGTGAAACAAGATTCCCAGCTGCTCCAGAATCAAGTTGGGCCAGTTCGAAGTAACGGTTCTTACCGATGAGAATAGAGACAGACAGCAGCAGAGATGAAGAGGATTTATTCTGGTCTAGGTGGACCTCTCCGAGCGAACCTAGACACAGGCGTTTCCCGACCTCTCCGGACAGGTACGGATCCAGTGCTCCCTACTGCCACAGTAGAAGCAACTCCTCTCGGCACGGCGTGAGTCCTGACGGGCTTTGACCATCTTGGTCTGGTCGACCTGCATAGGCTCAGCAGTGTGCATCTGGGGAGAAACGGAAGGGGTTATAGGTCTCTGAAACGAGGGTGCAAGACGAGGAAACCCTCTCTCACGGGTGACCTCTTTGGCACGTTCCTGGAACCGTAGATCAATTCGATTGGCAAGATTTATTAAATCATCAAGGGAGGTTGGAATGTCCCGACCGGCAAGTTCATCTTTAATACGGCCGGACAGACCCTCCCAGAAGACTGAAATCAGGGCGTTATTGTCCCAAGCCAACTCTGAGGCTAGAGTACGGAACCGTATGGCACATTGACCAACGGTGAGACTCTCCTGACGGAGACGCAACAGAGATGATGCAGAGGAGGTCTTCCGTCCAGGTTCGTCGAATACCTTCCGGAAGGCAGAGAGAAAAGCAGGCAGGTCAGATACCAGAGGATCTTCTCTCTCCCAGAGAGGATTAAGCCAGGCCAGAGCCTCTCCGGTGAGATGGGACATGATGAAGGCAATTTTGGCCCGGTCAGAGTTAAACTGGTGTGCCAGGAGTTCGAAATGCAGGGTGCACTGGTTAATGAAACCACGAGCCAGAGCAGGGTCGCCTCCAAACCTAGGAGGAGCTGAAAGTCGGGGTCCGGGAATGGAAACCACGGAATTGGGAAGCAGCGAGGCTGCCGGATTGTGAGTCATGGCTCCAGCGGTGGTTGCTGGTGATGAATTCAGAGTGTCCAGGCGGGAATTGACGTTCCGCAGGTGACCCAGGATGGCCTCCTGTTGCGACCTCTGGCGAGATAGTTCATGACACAATTCCGGGAGTGAAGGGGTTTGGGTGCCACCGGGTTCCATGGCCCGAGCAAACTGTAACGGGTCTGGTAGGTGAAACCACTGAGCTTTATTATACAAGACAGTATACTTGTAAGAGAGCAGGTGGCGCCCGGGGAATACGGACAGGAATCCACGGGAAGTGACCAGGGCAGTCTCTGGGTAGGCAGGTTGTCACGGCAAGTGACCAGGGCAGTCTCTGGGTAGGCAGGTTGTCACGGCAAGTGACCAGGGCAGTCTCTGGGTAGGCAGGTTGTCACGGCAAGTGACCAGGGCAGACTCTGGGTAGGCAGGTTGTCACGGCAAGTGACCAGGGCAGTCTCTGGGTAGGCAGGTTGTCACGGCAAGTGACCAGGGCAGACTCTGGGTAGTCAGGTTGTCACGGCAAGTGACCAGGGCAGTCTCTGGGTAGGCAGGTTGTCACGGCAAGTGACCAGGGCAGTCTATGAATATACAGGCTTATACGACCTGAGCTGTTGGAGCCTCCTGGTAGGCTGCAGTCCGATGGCAGATGATCGCTCCCAAGCGAGCAGGCAGGAGTCTCTGGAGTAGCCGGTGATCACTGCTGGAGATGTCCGAACCTTCGGATAAAGCTGCAGTCGGATGGCAGATGATCGCTCCCAAGTGAGCAGGCAAGAGTCTCTGGAGTAGCCGGTGATCACTGCTGATGGAGTCCGAACCTTCGGATAGAGCTGCAGTCGGATGGCAGATGATCGCTCCCAAGTGAGCAGGCAAGAGTCTCTGTAATAGCCGGGGATCACTGCAGGTGATGTCCGAACCTCCGGGGAGGGCTGCAGTCAGATGGCAGACACCAAACAGACAGGTAACAGGCAGGCAACTGGAAACAGGAGCTGAGGGCTGAAGCAGAGTTATACAGTGCAATAACAACATTGCTCGGGCACCTCCATTAAGGAGGAAGCCCTTAATATAGGGTGGAGTCCTCCGGCATTGGCCGGAGACTAATTTGGAAAATGCGCGCGGCTCCTTTAAGAGCGGGGGAGGGTGCGGGCGCGCGCCCTAAGTCCAGCAGCAGGAAAGGAGCGCGCGGGCCCAGCAGGATGGAAGGAGGACGCCGAGGATGCTGAGGGCGCTGAGGACGCTGGGGGCGCTGAGGACGCTGGGGGCGCTGAGGACGCAGAGCGCTGGTAAGGGGAACGGCGTCCCTGCCTGGCAGAGGGCCGGGACGCCGATGCTACAAGTCCTATGCCGGTTAGCAAACAGCTGGGCCCTCTCCTGAGAGAGGGACAACCTCTGCACTACCTGGTCCCAAATCTGTTGCATACGCTCCACAACAGAGTCAACACCTGGACAGACAGAAGCCTCCGTCTGTCCTGAAGAAAATCGAGGGTGAAACCCAGAATTACAGAAAAATGGAGACATCAAAGTGGCAGAGCTAGCCCTATTATTAAGAGCAAACTCAGCCAAAGGCAAAAAAGAGACCCAGTCATCCTTATCAGCAGACACAAAGCATCTTAGATAAGTCTCCAATGTCTGATTTGTTCTCTCAGTTTGACCATTGGTTTGAGGATGAAACGCCGAGGAGAAAGACAATTGAACACCAAGTTTAGAACAAAAGGTCCTCCAAAATCTGGAAACAAACTGGACTCCTCTGTCAGACACAATGTTCTCAGGAATGCCGTGTAAACGAACCACGTGCTGAAGGAACAAAGGTACCAATTCAGAGGAGGAAGGCAACTTAGGTAATGGCACAAGATGTATCATCTTGGAAAACCTATCACTAATCACCCAGATGACGGTCATTCTCTGAGAAACAGGGAGGTCGGAAATGAAATCCATAGAGATATGGGTCCATGGTCTCTTGGGCACAGGCAATGGCATCAACAAACCACTAGAGCGAGAGCTAGGCTTGGAGCGAGAGCAAGTCCCGCAGGACTGCAGAAATTCCCTGACATCACGAGACAAGGTAGGCCACCAAAAGGACCGACTAACCAAGTCTCTGGTACCAAAAATTCCGGGATGACCGGCCAACGCGGAACAATGAATCTCAGACATCACACTCTTTTTCCAGTGGTCCGGGACAAACAATTTCCCAACAGGGCAGCGCTCGGGCCTATCCTCCTGACACCCCTCCAGAGCAAGTCTCAAATTGGGCGAGATGGCGGAAAGAACTACACCCTCCTTCAAAATAACAGAAGGATCAGATAACTCAGGAGAGTCCGCAAGGAAACTCCTCGAGAGGGCATCCGCCTTAACATTCTTAGTGCCAGGAAGAAAGGAAACCACAAAATTAAAACGTGTGAAAAACAAGGCCCACCTGGCCTGTCTAGGATTAAGTCGCTTGGCAGATTCCAGATAAACCAGATTCTTATGGTCAGTAAGGACCACCACCTCATGTTTCTCTCCCTCCAGCCAATGTCTCCACTCTTCAAAAGCCCACTTCATGGCCAATAACTCCCGATTACCCACGTCATAATTACGTTCAGTAGGAGAAAATTTTCGAGAGAGAAAGGCACAAGGGTTACTTTTAGAGGTCTCTGGATCTCTTTGGGACAAAACGGCACCTGCCCCAATTTCAGAGGCATCAACCTCCACCTGAAATGGCAGAGAAACATCAGGCTGCCGTAGAACAGGAGCAGAAGTGAATCTCTGCTTAAGTTCCTGAAATGCAGAGACTGCCTTAGGAGGCCAATTAACCACATCAGAACCCTTTTTGGTCAAATCAGTTAATGGTTTAACAATAACCGAGAAATTACCAATAAATTTACGATAAAAATTGGCAAAACCCAAAAATCTTTGAAGAGCCTTTAATGAAGTAGGTTGGACCCAATCACAGATGGCCTGAACCTTGACCGGGTCCATTTCAATAACAGATGGGGACAAAATAAATCCCAAAAATGAGATCTTCTGTACGCCAAAAAGACACTTTGATCCCTTCACATACAGAGCATTCTCTCTCAAAATCTGGAATACAGTTCGAACATGTTTCACATGAGAATCCCAGTCATTGGAAAAAATCAAGATATCATCCAAATAAACAATCAGAAATTTATCCACAAAATCCCTGAAATGTCATTCATGAAGGACTGGAAGACAGAAGGAGCATTAGTGAGCCCAAAGGGCATCACAAGGTACTCAAAATGCCCCTCAGGGGTGTTAAATGCCGTCTTCCATTCATCCCCGTGCTTAATGCGAATAAGGTTATATGCCCCCCTGAGGTCAAGCTTGGTAAACCAAGTAGCGTTTTTCACCCTGGAAAACAGGTCAGAAATCAAGGGTAACGGGTATTGATATTTCACAGTAATATTGTTCAAAAGACGATAATCAATACACGGCCTTAATGAACCATCCTTTTTGGCCACAAAGAAAAAACCGGCACCTAAGGGTGAAGAGGATGGTCTGATATGACCTTTCTCCAAAGACTCCTTGATATAAGACTGCATAGCGTCATGTTCAGGTACAGACAAGTTAAAAAGGCGACCTTTAGGGAATTTACTACCAGGCACTAATACAATAGCGCAGTCATAGCTCCTATGGGGAGGCAAGGATGCAGATTTACTTTCGCTAAACACATCAGAAAAATCAATCAAAAAGTCAGGAACATCCTGAGCCTGGGGGGAGGCAGAAAAAACAGGAGTGTTGGTATTAACACATTGGCAGCCCCAACTGGTTACAGACACAGATTTCCAATCCAAAACAGGATTATGAGACTGTAACCAAGGGAAACCCAGCACGATAATGTCATGCAGATTATACAGAACCAAAAATTTGCAGCTCTCCTGATGATCAGGTTCAACCCTCATTATCACCTGAGTAGAGAACTGAGGTTTATTCTCAGCCAAAGGGGTAGAATCGATCCCCAGTAGGGGAATAGACTTCTGTAGGGGTATCAAGGGAAACCCACAACGTTTAGCGAAATCAAAATCCATCAGGTTAATAGCTGCTCCCGAATCAACGAAAGCCTGAGCAGAAAATGAGGACAGAGAGCATATCAGAGTAACAGTTAATAAAAACTTAGTCTGAACACTACCCAAGACAACTGAGCGTGCAAAACGTCTTCCCCGCTTAGGGCAGACTGAAATAGCATGAGAGGCATCACCACAGTAGAAACATAACCCATTGCGCTTTCGAAACTCATGACGCTGTGCCCCAGAAACTACTGTCACACTGCATGGTTCAGAAGCAGGTTCACAAGGCAATACTATTCCACGCATACTTCTCCGCTCACGCAAACGTCTGTCAATTTGAATCGCTAATGACATAGAATCATTGAGACCAGAGGGGACAGGGAATCCCACCATAACATCCTTTACATTATCTGACAGACCCTTCCGAAAAAGGGCTGCCAAAGCGTCGTCATTCCATTTGGTCAGGACTGCCCACCTGCGGAATCGCTGACAGTATAACTCAGCGTCATCAAGCCCCTGATTTAATGCCAACAAGGTTTTTTCAGCTTGATCAGTGACATTAGGCTCATCGTACAATAACCCCAAGGCCTGAAAAAATGTATCAACATCACTCAAAACAGGATCCCCAGGTGTCAGGGAAAAAGCCCAATCCTGAGGATCGCCGCGCAGGAGAGAGATGACAATTTGAACCTGCTGCGCTGCGTTCCCTGAGGACTTAGATTTTAAGGCAAAAAACAATTTACAATTATTTTTGAAATTCAGAAACTTGGCTTAATTCCCCAAAAACAAATCTGGCATGGGAATCCTAGGTTCTACAACAGGCAACCTAGCAAGATAGGTAGCAATACTCTGAACCTCAGTGGCAAGCTGATCCACACGGCCAGACAACTGTGCAAACTCCATTGAGAGAAAAAATCCTCCCCAGCACCCAGAGATACAGAGGGAAAAGAAAAAAAAAATGCAACAAACAGAAAAATATCTCTGACAACTCTGACAACCTTTTTTTTCTTTCAAAATATTTTTCCCTTCTGTGAGTACCATATAATTTTCAGTTTAGGCCGGTGATACTGTTATGATTTGGTAGCTGAGGAGTGCAGGTAAAAAAGGCAATACACCAGAGCAGTTGGAATCTATGAGATTGCAGTACCCTGACTAACCACCACAACTAGAGGCAGCCGTGGAGCGTTCCTACGTTGGTCCTAGACGCCTCGTCACAGCCTGAGAAACTAACTATACCTAAAGATAGAAAGAGGAAAGCTATCTGCCCTGGAGCAGATCCCCAAAGAACATAGAAAGCCCCCAAACATGTAATGGCGGTTAGACAAGAAGAAATACTGACACAGACAGAAAATAGTATGAGCAAAGGTTGGGGCCCAAACTATCTAAATAGAAAAGGATAGGAAGGGCACTTACTGCAATCCCAAAAAACCCTGAAAAGCACCAACTTTACTAATTTCAAAAACACCTGAGATCACATGACCTCTACCACCTAAATTAGTTCTCTGGTGTAACAAAATCAAAACAGCAGCCACTGAAAAAAACTGGAAAAAGCAAATGTACAAACATCAGTGGCTGAACAAAACTGAGAGGGCAAAAGCCCCCGGAGGGGACCCTGAAGGCCCCCACAGAAGTGCAGGACAAAATGCAAAAATCAAGCACAAAAGCAAAAAGAAGAAAATGTCTTATCTGTTAGCAGGAGATGCAGACACGACACAGCAGGCTACAAAGGAAACAGGAATCAAGGAATGAGACCAGAACAATTGAGCACCGGCAACCCTGATGGGAAGGTGACTCCCTTATATAAGACCAGTCAGTAACACCTGATTCCCAATCCTCACAATCTTCACTGGAGAGTCCAGTACCGCTTGTAACCACCAGAGGGAGCCTCTGCTCAGAACTCATCTCAAGTCCATTCACAACAACATACATATAGCACAGATACTTATATTTACACCATGTACTTGTATATAGGACAGGAGGCGTATACACAACGTACTCAGTTCTACACTATCTACTGTGGTAAGGAATGTAGAGTAGAGCGGTGTATATACTATATAGTATAGAGAAGTACCAGTGTATATAGTGTGGATTCCATACTGTATACACAGCACCATGCTATATATTCAGCTCTACACTATACACTATATACACACAACTCTACATTATTATTAAGACAGTGTTATACTATATACTATGTTATGATGCATACATCACATAGGAAACACTCATCTACAGTATATCATATAGGAGACACCGTAAATGCTGAATATACGGTATATTGCAAAAGGATGTTACCTTACATTGGCTATATTTGGGAAGAGGTCATCTGAGACTAAGGAACTTTTTAAGCTCCTTAGAGAATTATTGCTGTTAATTTTGTTCCAGAAAAGGCGTGGATCTTCCGCACACTTCATCCTTTGAACTTCAAATTGAAATCCGTAGCAGAAATTCACATGCTGGAGATCTCCAATGTGTTCTGCTGAATTTCTCCACAGTGTGTGAATTAGATTTTTTGAAATCTCATTCACAACTGTTATGATTTGGTAGGCTGAGGAGAGCAGGCAAAAAGGCAATACACCAGAGAGGTTGGAATCTACTGGATTGCAGTACCCTGACTGACCACCACAACTAAAGGCAGCCGTGGAGCGTACCTACGTTGGTCCTAGACGCCTCGTCACAGCCTGAGAGGCTAACTACACCTAAAGATAGAAAGAGGAAAGCTATCTGCCCCGGAGCAGATCCCCAAAGAACATAGGAAGCCCCCAAACATGTAATGGCGGTTAGACAAGAGGAAATACAGACACAGACAGAAAATAGTATGAGCAAACGTTGGGGCCCAATCTTCCTAGAAAGAAAAGGATAGGAAGGACACTTACTGCAATCCAAAAAACCCTAAAAAAATACCAACTCACTAATTGCAAAAACACCTGAGATCACACGACCTCTACCACCTAAATTAGTTCTCTGGTGTAACAAAACTAAGCAGCAGCCACTGAAAAAACTGGAAAAGGCAAATGAACAAATAACAGTGGCTCAGATAAACTGAGAGGAGCACAAGCCCCCGGAGGGGACCTTGCTGACCTCCACAGAAGTGCAGGACAAAATGCAAAAAGCAAGCACAAAAATAAAAGCAGAAAATATCTTATCTGTTAGCAGAAGATGCAGGCAAGACACAGCTAGCTTCCAAGTGAACCAGGAACCAAAGTTGAGACAAGAACAATTGATCACCGGCAACCCTGATGGAGGGAACCTCCCTTATATAAGACCAGTCTGTAACACCTGATTGCCAATCTTCACAATCTTCATTGAATAGTTCAGTACTGTTTGTAACCACCAGAGGGAGCTTCTGCTCAGAATTCATTTCTAACACATTCACAACACACAACCCTGTTACTGCACAGAGAATCTACTGTGTATTCACCAGTGGAGATGCCCCTTTATTGTTCTTTAATATTACATAGTTATAAAGGTTAAAAAAAGACCTAGTTCCATTAAGTTTAACCTTTCTAAACCAGTTACTGTATTTTTCGGACTAGAAGACGCATCAGACCATAAGACGCACCCCAAATTTTCAGAAGAAAAATAGGGAAAAAAAATAAAGTGTTAAATGCGGGTCCATCTTACAGTCCGAATTCAGCTTACCGGGGGGTGGATCTGCACTGGAGGAGGCGTGATCACAGGGGTTGTGCTGTGATCTAGGCTGGTGCGGTGACCTCCAGGAAACCCCATTCCAGGCTGGTGCGGTGGTGGCAGTGCTTTGTGGGGTGGCAGTGCTCTGTGGGGTGGCGGTGCTCTGTGCGGTGGTGGTGCTCTGTGCGGTGGCGGTGCTCTAAGGGGTGGAAGTGGAGGTGCTCTTTGGGGAGAATGTATTTCGTGAAAGCCCGTAGGCCCCCGGAGATCCATTGCTGCAATGCGGTGGCCTCCGGGAAAATGACCAAGATCTAAATCTGAGCATGTGCCCCCCCCGGTGGCCATTTTCCCGGAGGTCACTGCATTGTAGCAATGGATCTGTGGAGGCACCAGGCTTTCATGACATGCCGGCAGATCCCCACAGAGCACCACCTCAGCCGCCCCACAGAGCACATCCGCCCTACAGAGCACTGCCACTGCTGCACGAAAGCTGCACCAGCCTGGGAAGGGAGGCTGCATCATCCTGCAGCGTCGTACCCCGGGACCACTGCCACAGTATCTGTAAGTATATTCAGATCATAAGACACACCCCCATTTTCCCCAAAAATTTTTTGGGATAAAGTGCGTCTTATGGTCCGAAAAATATGGTATACATTTTTGATAGTAAATTATACATAAACCACAATGTTATGTGTGCTCAGAAAAAAAGCTCTCTTTTAAAAGCTGACATAGTGTCACCTCTTGTGGTAGGGCATTCCACAGTCTGACTGCTCTAACTGTAAAGAACCCTTTCCTATTTAGCTGCTGGAATTGCCTTTTCTTCATCCATATTGGTGGTCTTTTGTAAGGTCTTTGGAAGGAATAAGTCATGTGCCAGTGCTTTGTATCGACCACACATTTATTTATACATATACATGAGATCTCCTCTAAGGCCGGGATCACACATGCGAGAAACTCGCACGATTCTTGTGCGAGTCTCTCGCATGAACACCCGGCGCTGCAGTCGGCACTTGGACCGGAGCGTGCGGCTGCATGTATTTCTATACAGCCGCAAGCTCCGGTCCAAGTTCCGGCGGTAGTGCAGGGTGATCATGCGAGAAACTCACAGGAGAATCGTGCAAGTTTCTCGCATGTGTGATCTCGGCCTAAGGCTTCTTTTTTCTAAGCTAAACAAGCCCAACTTTTCCAACCTCTCATCATATGAGAGGCTTTCCATCCCTTGTAATAATCTAGTTGTGCTCATTTGAATTGTCTCTAACTTTTGAAAACCTTTTTGAAATCTGGAGCCCAAAACTCAATCTCATATTCTAGATGTGGCCTTACAAGTGATTTAGAGAGGAGTATAGTTACATTAGAGGGGTACAATTACACAATAAAAGGGTATAGTTACATCTCCTTCTGCCTTTCCCTTCATTCATCCAGCTTTTCCAGCAATTATTACAAGGCCATTATAACCTGAAATCACATGCAATTTATAATACTAGAAAACTGTAGATATGTGTCAGATGAGATTGAGTAGAAGATCCAGCCAAGCTGTATTGGCATTTCATTTAAGTACCTGTATTAAGCGCATTGCTGTATAGCAGCATCTCTCTAGAGTATGGTCTAGTATATGTGGCACTTCTTTTTACCTGTGTTTAGATTAGCAGCTTCTTTAGACACCATGTAAGGGCAGATGCATTTATTTTTTGACTGCACTACATCTAATGCGTCAGACAATAATGAAAATTCTGTCCTCAATAAAAAAAATGGATTTACCATGTACTGGAACTGTTAATGGCCTTTTAAAGTTAGTTTTCTAATTGTTATCTGTAAAAGAAATCTGTCACCAGTTTTACGTTGTCCTGAGAGTTGCGTAAAGTAATGACACACTGAGTCTGTTGTAGCCTATAGTTACCTTTTTTTGGATTATTTTAGTATTTGTAGACATAATAGACCTTGAAGCATTCTAGGTGACAAGTCAAGTCTGTGGACTTATATAGATTGTTCATATCTAATTTTCTTGAAATGTAGAAGTAAGCACAAAGTAAACATGGGTTTCATTAAATATACAACATAATGAATGTTAAATATCTGTGATAACAGACTTGAAGTAACTAATTGTTAAGGGCCAGCGGAA
This sequence comes from Oophaga sylvatica, assembly GCA_033576555.1. Taxonomy (NCBI): domain Eukaryota; kingdom Metazoa; phylum Chordata; class Amphibia; order Anura; family Dendrobatidae; genus Oophaga; species Oophaga sylvatica. Next base: position 246,006,001 of record JARQOD010000003.1, on the reverse strand, counting down.
CGCACCTAATAGATATTAAGGAAAGGTGCGTTCGCAGCCCGGGGTCCACCGTGCAGGCAGAGCCTGCTGCTAGTAAGATGGCGCAAATAGGCAGTATGAGCGAACTCTGCTATCCCGCAGAGTCGCAGATGTAAATGCCGTAGCACTATATGGCGGTATAAGCGAACTCTGTTAGTCCACACAGTCGCTAACTAAAACGCCGTAGCGCTACATGGCGGTATAAGCGAACTCTGTTAGTCCACAGAGTTGCTAACTAAAACGCCGTGGCGCTATATGGCGGTATAAGCGAACTCTGTTAGTCCACAGAGTCGCTAACTAAAATGCCATAGCTCTATATGATGGTATAAGCAAACTCTGTTAGTCCACAGAGTTGCTAACTAAAACGCCGTAGTGCTATATGGTGGTATAAGCGAACTTCACAGAGCGCTGTGACAAAGACTGTGTCCTGTCAGACTCACATGCGAAACAGATGACCTCTAAGCAATTGCAGTCTGTGGTCATGCAATACACACAGCAAACTCCTCACCGGAGGTGCCGGTATACTAGGGGCTTATTACAGCCAGAGCCCTGAATCCAAACACACAAACTCCTCACCGGAGGTGCCGGTATACTAGGGGCTTATTACAGCCAGAGCCCTGAATCCAAACACACAAACTCCTCACCGGAGGTGCCGGTATTCTAGGGGCTTATTTCAGCCGGGTCCCTAACCACATGCATAAGACCACACTGTCGCAAGCACGTAACAGATATGATACTAGCACACGGCCGCGCGGTTATGCAACCCTTTTATAGTAGCCACGAGTACAAGACCTTCCAGAATGGACCAATAGGAAACTGCTTCAAAACACAATCAGCTTCAGGACCTTCCTGGAGGACCAATAGGAGATTCAGCTGTATCCGAGCATGTGACCCCTGATCTCTAATGGGAGATCTTGCCCTGGGCATGCTCAGATGGGGAAACAGAGGACTTAGTTCAAAGCTGCCTGCTCCAATGCTGGTTACAACAGAGGATCCAGGAGAGGCAGCAGCAAGTCTCCGCACAGCATCAAACCGGGCGAGACGCTGGGACCGACGTCTCTGCTGAGCAGGCTCCACTGCGGCTGGAGATGGATGGGGGACAGCAGCGGGAATAGCTCGAGATTCCCCCTGTGCAGAAGTGGGAACTCGAACCCAAACACTAATGGTCCTTAATGGGCAACACTGGATATTATAGATGATAGATGATCTAATTTATTAGCATTGATTTGAATTCTATTCAAATATACAAAAAAGCATGCAATTTTAAGAATACAGAGTTTTTATAAATAAACTATGTGCATATTATATAAAATGGCAGCAAGATGGAACAGGTTGAGGATGTGACAGTGAAAAAATAGAATCGGATGGCGAGCAGCGCTGCTCATTGCTCGCTAGCGAGTCCTCATGGTCTCTTTTCTGCTATTGTAGCTCCAGCTTGTACACTCTAGGCTGGAACTTCTGGCCTCGACCAGGCTTGAGAGGTCACTTTGTGCCACACGTCTTTGACGTCATGAACTATGGTTAGCAGTTACATCTGAGGACAGGTCATGGCTGGAATTCCTGAGCTGTCACCCAGTCCCCAGGCCACAATCAGTGATGAAACCGTGACATACAGGTAGGACTTTTTTCAGCAGTATAAAACCTGTATGCCCGTAATAATAGTTTAGATCGGTCAAATGTGGTTACAGATTCCCTTTAAACACATCTGTATTTGCACCTTAAGGCCACATTCACACGTTCCGTATTTGGTAAGTAATTTACATCAGTGTTTGTAAGCCAAAATCAAGTTGAACAATCAGAGGAAAACTATAATAGAAGCACATGCACCACTTCTGCGTTTTTCACCCATTTCTGGTTTTGACTTACAAATACTGTAGTTAAAAACTGAGAAAATACTCAACATGTGACTGTGGCCTAAGGCTTATGTGGAGACATGGGCATCAGCGCGTGCTCTAGTCCGCTGGCCCAAGACCACATGGACCAGGGCTCATCCCACTGAACGCCCGCTCTCATTTTACCATGGGCATAATACTGCTCAGACAACACAGGGTGAAAGTAAAACAGAATAGCAATATTTTATTGAACCACAAAACAGACAATAACACCTAGAACAGTCCCATCAAAATACCCAAGAAGGTGCAAAATTACAGAGAGTCACCCGTCTTCTGACTATGATTATAGCAGCAGCGACTTTGGAGCTTCCAAGGCCAACTAACTCCACCTGTGGCAAGCACAGAGAGGAGGTATTGACATGCTTAGGAAGATGACAGTCCATTGAGGCATGTCGCCAGGTGAACGGAGGGTCATAACCTGGCGTCTCCGAACACCTCCATGGACCCAGGTGATTGGTGGGTCCAAATTATGGCTTTCCCAAATGTATCCAAGAGGCTCAGGTGACCGGTAGGTCCAAATCCTGGCATCCTCAAATGTATCCATGGGTTCGGTGATGGTCAATGGAGCAGATCTGCATTCATTTATTGTGGTCCCCTAAACTGGCATCCTGTAGAATGTTAAATCTGTGTCCCTCATGATGGAGCCATAATGTTCTGGCAGCTTTCCTGTAGAGTGTTCCTGGCTGTGGTTTTGTAAAGAGTCTCTGGTTCGTTGGATCTCTTGTTACAGAGGCATATCCCCCTTATATAGTTCATACTTGTCCTACAAGTCATCATCCAGAGGTCAAGAGGAAGGTCTGATGAGATTGTACAGTGTATAATCAACATATTAACAAACATCTATTGTTCAATTACCCTGGGTCTCTGTCATCCAGGATAACAACACAATCTGTTACAACAAATGTCAACTTCAAAGTCAATATTACAGGCTCATATGAAAAATAGTGTTTTCTTGACTAGCTAAAAAAAACACTTAAATTCAAAAGTCAACATATAAATAACAGTCTATGCCTCCTGGCTTACTGAAATACATGTCTGGATAATTAAGATTAAATGCTTTGTCGTCACAGCTTACTCAAACCATCGGTACTGAAAGATGTAACAGCTAACTGCGCTGTCTGGATATATTTGAAGAACAAGTGTTTAACCATGCCATGCCACCATTGTTATCTCGTGGGTCCTGTTAATGTTCACATCCTAAATTCCCAACACACTGATTCACATACTGTATATCAATTGTACAGGCCTTTAGAGCTGTTAGTGAGTAAAACTATTTAAAAACCATTTTCACACAGAGTCGTTTTATGCATTTTTTCATGTGTATTTTCAGCAAAAAGTATGAAACCAAAGAGAAAGATAATGTGCAAACTTACACTCTGAAATTCATTGCTGTTTTTGGCTAAATATAAAGAAAAAAAACTGGATCAAAATGTGTTCCATTTCAGCATGGTCCAGGGCTTACTATGTAACCAATATGGGTGAAAACATGATGTTAGTAATTGTCAATGCACATACCCTTTCACCTGTTGACTTAACTACAAGTGTTATATCTTGTGTTTTTTTTTCTTTCTAGATTTTATTTCCCTTGTTTCTTGTTAATCCAGCCTCTAGCTGTCTTTCATTATGCATTTCTTGTTTATTGCAGGATGATTTCTATCTTCAGACTCTGCTTTTATAACATAACTTTTGCAAGTGACACATTTATATTTCTCCAACATCCGGCCAAATAAAAAACAATTTACCGCAGATGATGAAATATTTTTGGTTATGCTAAGTTTATAACCTCCCCAGCTTCATTTCAATATTGGCAGTTCAAGTTCAACTTTTTAAAATTCATGGCCTCAAACAAGGCATCATTTGCAGTACGCATTGTAAAACTATTGAAATTGATGTTAGAGGTTTGCCAGCTCTGCATAATGTACGTTTTAAGAGTTTCCTTCAATAAAATATGCAAAGAATTGTGCAAGACCTTTGCCAAACAAGAAGGCGAGTCTGATATAGCAGAGTGTCAAGATGTAAGATTACACTGCCATTAGCAAAGCAAATCGATCCTCTTCTCTCGATGTTAGAATAAATTAGTTGTGTTCTTTGCTAGGTCCTTTATAATGCTTTTGCAGTATAAAGTACAGTCATGTAATGATCATTTATTAAGATGTGCTGGGTTGCAATCCATGCACGTACATGCTCAGACTTCTGCCATTATAGTGTTATTATTATTACCGGCATAATATTTTGTTCCACCAAGCCCTTCTCATCCTTAGCTTGCATGATACCATTGAAGTGATTGAACAAGAAAGAGCTACTGATTGCCAAAAATCTGAATAAGATAACCCAATAGTTATAGTAAACTATGATTATTTTACAAAATTATATTTAATTTTATTTTATCAGTTTAAATATCCATTCAAATATATTCAACTTTTTTGTGATTTCGGTAAAAATATGTACATTTTTAATTCTTTGTAAAAGTTTAATCCTAGCTGAATACCAATAATGGGTATAAATGGGCATAGCTTTGTCCTAATTTAGAAATCAATTTGCCATGTTGTTGATTTACGGTTGGAAAATTGGAAAGATCGATTTGTACTTCTTCAGGAATGATTTGAAAGGGTTAGTAGTATTAGTAATGAATTGATTTATCTAATGGACAATTTGCAAATTAAAAGGCTTGTTTGTGAGTCACTACTGGTAAATCAGATGAATTGATTCAAGCATCTTGCTCTAAAGAGTAAAGATAAGTGAATTGATCTTTAAAATTAGACAATTAACAAATTCTCAGTTTTGACAGTTATAACATTTGATTTTTTTTTAATTAAGAAAATAAAGTTATTATATTTCAGTAATAGGCTAAAAATTCTAAATATGAGTAAATTGATTTACCCGTCTATGAGTCAGAAAGAAGGTAGATAATGGGATTATCAAGATAATTTATTCCTGCAATGCCAATCACCTAACATTGCATGCTATTAAAAACCTAATGGCCTTTATTGTCAATTAAAGTAGTTATTAAGTTCAACATTACTGATGTCTTTCATGGCAAAATGATTTGAGTACACTACTGTTCACGAGCCCCATCTGGAAAGCTTTCTCTTATTCTGAGCTAGCTAGATTTTTTTTGCAGTCCAAGAGCACTTTATTTTTGACTACTAAAACTTTCAGTTCAAATCCCTGATCATGTATTGCTTTGCCCTTGCTTTATCCTTTATCCTTGAACTCCAGTAATTATTTTTACCCTGCAAATTTGCTGCAAGACAGACTATTGGTTAGAGATGAGTGGATCTGACAATTTCTAATTCGCCAAATTGCGTAGAATTTCCCGGAAAATTCAATTAGCAGCGAAGTTATTCTCCACATATTGAATGTCCCTAGTCCCTTATTAAGTGTGGTCAGGTAACAGTCTGGGATCAAATGCAGGAAGGTGTGTCAAAAGCAGAAACAACAATCCAAAAGAGTAGTCACAACAAAATTCAGGGTCATCAGTCACAGATCCAAGACCCAGAGCAAGCAAACATACCTACCTAAAGAAAATCTACAACTGACACAGATTACTAGCAGCTAGCCAGCTAAATACCTTGCAAATAATTAGGGCTAGAGGATTTTATAAAAATAAAAAATAGAAGTTTAAAACAATATTTTAGCGGTAAGAATGTAATTATTTTTTCTTCACCGCCCAATGGCATACATTTCTGTTAGGCACATATGGTGTCCACATGTTCACTTCACCCCTAGATGAAGTTTGCAAAATGACATCACTTATGGGAGATTCTGCTGTTCTGGCACCTCGGCTCTGCCAATTTGACATGACACTCTAAAACTCTTCCAGCAAAATCCAAACTTCAATATGGTGCTTCTTCCCATTTGAGCTTTGTACTGTGCCTCAAAAGTAGTTTTCAACCACATATGGGGTATTGACACACTCAGGAGAAATTGCACTAAAAAATGTACAATGCATTCTTTCATATTACCCTTGTGAAAATAAAAAAACTTGGGCTAAAAAACATTTTTGTGGAAAAATGTCATTTTTTTATTTTCACAGCTCAACATTATAAACTTCTGTGAAGCACTTGGGAGCTCAAGGTGCTCACCACACATCTCAATAAATTCTGTGAGGAGTCTAGTTTCCAAAATGGGGTCAGATGTGGGGCTTTCCACTGTTTAGGCACATCAGGAGGTCTCTCTCAATTTCAGCCATTTTTGCATTCAGAAAGTCAAATGTTGCTCCTTCACTTCTGAGCCCTGCCATGTACCCAAACCATAGTTATGCCCCACATATGGGGTATTGAAATACTGAAAGAAATTGCACGATAAATTTTGGGATAGGATTTTCTCTTGTTACCCTTGTGAAAACAAAAAAATCTGGGGCTAAATTAATATTTTTTGGGGAAAGATGTGATTTTTTTATTTTCACTGCTCAACGTTAAAACTTTTCAGCATCACCTGGGGGTTCTAGGTGCTCACCACACAAAAATGTCACATTAGTCTCCGGATATTATTGCACATGACTGGACACTTCATGCTTTCCATCGTGTTCCAGATCAGGTCAAGAAACCACTGATCATTAATGCGCAAGAGGGAAGTTCATGCCTCCACCATCATATAGAGCGCAAATATCTGGTTATAACAGAATGCATCCCTTTAACCTAGTAGTCTTGTTTTAATGTGCTGTCACATATTTGTTTGCATCCCAATCATGGGATGGCAGAGCGCACTGACCTGCATCTATCATATTGGTGCGCTCCAGTATTTGCGTTACATACGATGGTGGAGCGCATGAACTTCCGCTCTTGTGCATTGACAACGGTGGTTTCTGGACCTGATCTGGAACGTGGTGGAACAAATGAGGAGTCTGGTCATGCAAAATAATATCTGGATAGTCGAGACTAATATGACCGGCATATTTTCCGGACGGATGGTTTTCGATGGTGCACCATATCACATCCTGTGATGGTGACATGCGCGTCGTTTGGTAATTTGTTCAGTACACCTGCGAGTAATTCTTAATTATTTTTCCCTATAAAGGATGGGGATTGCCTTGTGAGCATCACACCAGAGAGGCTATTGACCAGAAATAACAGCTAATGCTTGGCCACTGAGCCCGGTATGATTTGAATAGCCATGAGCTAAGTAGTCCTTGTCTCTTTTCTTACTCCTGATGATCCTCGAAAGAGGGGAAGCGTGTTACGCTGTAGTTGTAAGTGGAGTTTACTTCTTTCGGATCTAATCATAATAGGTGGTTATGGTGTATGATATATTATCTGTTATACTATCTGCAAGGGTGGATTCATTTTTTGACCTTTTGCTGAACACAAAAGCCATGATATGTAATATAGGCCATTATGTCTGATAAGTGACTAATAGATTATGTAACAAAGTGGAATCTTTTAGGAGTATAGAAGTAGTGATGATTATATAGAACCCATATGTCAAAGTCAAGGCCCGCGGGCCAGATCCAGCCCGCGAATTGATTATCTATGGCCCCCTGGATGATATTTAATTACTATTAGATCCGGCCCGCAGGCCACAGCCGCCTGCTGGTGTTTTGCACGCACCAACACTACATTTCCCACAATGCACTGGTAGCAGGGCCGGGTCAGAACCCGGCACACCCGGGCAAGTGCTGAAGTCACTTTCCGGCAGACAGAAGAGAGCAGAAGATCTGATGTAAGTGCTCCTGCCTCGTGTGTCTGTGGAGCTGCAGATTCAGCGTAGAAGGGGGATGATTTATTGTTTGCTTGTGTGTGGGTGGAATTCCTTCTTTGTGGAGGGGATCTATTCTGTGTGGGGGGATTATTCAGTGTGGAGGGGGTATTTATTATTTGTGTGGAGGGGGGATTATTCAGTGTGGAGGGGGTATTTATTATTTGTGTGGAGGGGGGATTATTCTGTGTGGAGGGGGTATTTATTATTTGTGTGGAGGGGGATTATTCAGTGTGGAGGGGGTATTTATTATTTGTGTGGAGGGGGATTATTCTGTGTGTTGGGGGATTATTCAATGTGAAGGAGATTTATTATTTGTGTGGAGGGGGGAGTATTCTGTGTGTTGGGGGATTATTCAATGTGAAGGAGATTTATTATTTGTGTGGAGGGGGGATTATTCTGTGTGTTGGGGATTATTCAATGTGAAGGAGATTTATTATTTGTGTGGAGGGGGTATTATTCAGTGTGGAGGGGGTATTTGTGTAGAGGGGGATTATTCTGTGTGTTGGGGGATTATTCAATGTGAAGGAGATTTATTATTTGTGTGGAGGGGGTATTATTCTGTGTGGAGGGGTATTTGTGTAGAGGGGGGATTATTCTGTGTGTTGGGGATTTTTTAGTGTGAGGGGATTTATTATTAGTGTAAAGGGGAGATTATTCAGTGTGAAGGGGGGATTAGGGTTAGGGGTGGGTGTGGAGGGGGCGCAAAACTGAGTTCTTGCCCTGGGTGCCAGAAAACCTAGATACACCTCTGCCGGCGCCTGTTAGCGGAGGAGAGCGGTGTTAGCGCCGCCACTGGGCCCCCCGCTTGCTCAGGGCCCAGGCAGCCGGCACAATACTTACCTCTCCCCTGCCTCCGCAGCTCCGGTGTCTTCTGCAGCTCTGCACTGTGATGTCTCAGGTCAGAGGGCGCGATGACGTCTTTCCACAGTGCCCTTTCCTGAGCCGTAACAGTGCAGAGCGCAGCACAGTGCAGAGGAGAGCTCCATATTTTGTATGGAGCATTATATGGGGATCAGTATCCTGTATGGAGCAATTTATGTGGTCCAGTATTCTGTATGGAGCATTATTTGGGGTCCAATATTCTTTATGGAGCATTATATTTGGCCCATAATATTGTATGGAGGACTATACTGTCCGGTCTGTACTGTGTGTTGTGAGGATTCGGCAGTTTCTGAGCTATTGTAGAATTTACAATAGATATCGCTCGTGTAATTATAAGAAGTGAAATCAAAATATTGACATATTCATTTAATCATTAAATAATGTACACTGTGTTAGGTCTTGGTTCAATAGGCTATGTGCAATCATTTCGATATGTTTTAATAAACATTGAAACAGTCCGGCCCTCGGCTTGTAGCAAATTTGTTTTTTTGGCCCTCGGTGTGTTTGACTTTGACATCCCTGATATAGAAGAGTAGTAATACAATATCTACATATACATATGAATATTCTATATGGTAAATTTGGGTAAATTACTAGGAGCTTATTCTGGTCATCTATAACATATGTATTTACAGATGGAAAAAAAAAGGAAAAAATCCAGCGTGGAGCAGAAATGGTTAAGGAGCAGACTTGAGAAAGACTTGACGTCGAAACCATTGATCGCTCTGTTATACTTTTGTGGACCTGTACTGCCTAAATATTGCTGTTTATTTTTTAATCACATTCATTAAAGAAAAATTTTTTAACCATTTCTGCTCCACGCTGGATTTTTTTCCTTTTTTTTTCCATCTGCTCTGGTTGCTCTGCCACATCCGTGCGAGGAGTGAAGACATGATGTGCATCGTGAATATTGGGGTAAGCTGACACCACCTGTTTCTTTTTTGCATATGTATTTACATTCAATGTCTCTTCACAAACCTCTATAATTGCTACTGACTTTAGTAAATATATATGAATATTTATTATTCCCATTCTGCCCCTCTTTCCATAACCACCTTGCTCTCTATTTCTGAGCCACCCAATTATCCTGTCGAATTGAGCCACCTCTCTCATTTTGTGTAACAACCCTGCTGGCACCACTGCATAGTCTCCCATTCCCCACATACCAACTTGCTCACCGCTCCAGGTCATGCTGTGATTTCTGTCTGCTGCCAGCTCCATGCTCTGTACCTCTTGCTTTCTATCTGTTCTGTGCATGTTTCCTGCTGTGTGCATAGGGGGATGGCGCCACAACTCTCTGGTTCTTATGGAGTCAAGGTGCACCTGTCTAATTTTTCCCTGACCAATTACCATGATCCCTCTAGTATAGGGCAGCTCCTCCCTGTGGATCTGGACTGTGTAATGTGTTAACTCAGTTAGTGTCTTGCTACTGAGCTGCCAGGTCTTGCTCTGTGTTCCTCCTTTCTTGGAGGCTTCACTCCTAGCTTTGCCTTGTACCTGTCTGTCTGCCCTCCAGGAGGCAGAATATAATAGTCTCTGTGCTATTGCTTCTGACCTTATCTTGTGCTTGTCCTTGCCGTCCTCCAGGTGGCAGAATATCCTGGTCACTGTGTCTTTGTTCCTATACCTTGTCTTGTGTCATTTCCTTGTCTGAACTTAGTCCTACCTGCCTCTGTCTCTTAGTCTTCTTGTCTGTGGTTTCCTTTCCTGCTGTGTCTTGCCTTGTGTTCTCTCTGAATCACTTTCTGCCTCTTGTCTGCACTCATGCGGTTCTGCTCTGTTCCACTCTGCTTTGCTCCTGCTGCAGGAATCTCTGGCTACAGCTCCTCTCCACATATCTTGCAGTTCCACTCTGCTTTGCTCCTGCCGCTGCAGAACCTTTTGCTGTTCTACAGCCCTTCTCCGCAGCCTTGCAGTTCTCCTGCTGTGTGAACAGGTCTCTATCTGTTTCTCCATACACCATTCCTTCCAGTCTGTACCAGTACTTGCACCTGCTGTGTGAACAGGTCTCTACCTGTTCGTCCATACACTATTTCTTCCAGTCAGTACCAGTACCTACACTTGCTGTGTGAACAGAATCTTACTTATTTCACACATCACTTTGTGCCCTGTGCCTTTCCAATTGGTGCCTACCTACCCCGTGTCTCAGCCTTGCCTGCCAGACTTGTCTCAACCTTGCCTGCCTGCCCTGTGTCTCAGCCGTGCCTGCCTGGCCTGTGTCTCAGCTGTGCCTGCCTGACCTGTGTCTCAGCCGTGCCTTCCTGCCCTGGGTCTCAGCCATGCCTGCCTGCCCTGTGTCTCTGCCATGCCACTGTCTCCCCAAGTGGGATCAGCAGCCACAACCAGACACCACCCTGGAGTGGCACCTGGCAGCTGCTTGCCACAGAAACCTGACCTCACCATCAGAGCCTCCAGTGAAAACCAAGGCAGCTGTCCTAGTCACGCCCCTTCCAGAGTAGTCTGGTTTGCGACACAATGGGGCCACAACCTCCTGGCTCACACCCACCAGTCAGTGCACGAGCGTGACAGTTTTCACAGGCCATGGTCCCCACTGAGTTCCATGTCCTTCCGCTCTCGGAGCGAGATGAACTTTTTTGCCAGTATGGGCAACCAAATGTATTTCCTGTCTGAAGTTCAGACTTTCACTGATTTACCTACCATTGTGGTCTCTAATTAACTGCTCAACTTGAGTCTGGCATTCCTAAAGTTGAGCCCCCTTCGGATCCGCCAAGATATAATGGGGATCCTAAGCAGTGTTGTCTTTTTGGAGCAGTGCTTACGTTACTTTCAATGGCATGCTCCCTTCTTTGCCTCTGATAGGGTTAAGGTAGGATTGCTAATGACCTACCTAACAGGAGATGCCTTGGAGTGGCTTTACCCCCTGGGAAGCAGGGTATCACCTCGACTTTTCCGGCCTTCCTGGTGGCCTTCGGCAAAGCCTTCGACAAGCTGAGTACAGCGTCTCCTGAGAAGTTTTCCCCCAAAAGCTTCCAGAGACGGACCAGACAAAAAAAACATGTGGGTAAATAGTCTCATCAGCCTGTGACTGTCCTTGACCCTCCTGTTCCACAGCCTACCAAGTCAGCCTCCCATTTAAGATCCAAGAGGTCTAATAAGAAGGGGCTGGAAAACTTGCAGCCGGAATCTGGTCTTGTGAGGGAACATCCTGATGGTCTCTGCCCTGTGAAGCCTATGACTGTTTCTCTACCTTCAGTGAGCTTTGGTGTGGTTAAGCCGCCAGCCATACGAAGTCGGTGTGTGGTCTCTGTTTTGCAGCATCCGAAACCGGCGTGGGCGTTGTCTAGAGTTGGGCGAGCCCTATTTGAGAACAGTCTAGCCCTGCAAGGACGACTATTGCTCCAGGTCAGAGCATTATACACGAAGAATTTCATCTTCCATTTGTTGTCTGGTATGCCCATGGGTCATTCTGAGCCAGAGATTCTTGTACCCATTTATCTCAGGAGACCCAGCAAGGTGCTTCGCTTAAAACAACCAAGTGATAAAAGGTGTCTGGTTCCCTTGCATCAGAGTCAGTCAGCAATGTCATCTTCTTCTGGTCTGCTGGTCTTCGAGTCAAGGTGTGATGACGTCTCCGAAGAGGAGGAATCTGTGGCATTCTCTTCACATATCTCCAGCATCTATACCAGTGATCCGCTCCCAGGAGCATCCCTGCCTCTCGTTTGTCTTCCCCTGGATAAAGGGCTGAAGATGGATTCTGAGTATATACCTTCTGCACCTCTGTGGCCAGTGTGTGAAGATTCCAGGACAGAGCTTTACTCACCCTCTAATTCGGAAGAGGTGGTCCAGTTTTTTCAGGGTACCAGGCTGAAGAAGCTTCCTGTATGTATGCCTCCAGCTTCCATGTAGCCGTTGGGTGAAGATCCCAAGACAGAAATGTGCTCATCTCTGCTTTCCACCAGTCTACAGGAGGAGGTCCAGGTCGTTGTGGAAGTTGACTCCGTCGGGCACCAAGATACTGGGCACTCTGTGATTCCTGATGGCACACCCACTTAACCTTACCTGAAGGATGTCATGTCGGCCTGGACTGTGTGTGGTCCCATACTCCTTCTGCAGGTCATTCTGGCAGGCTTGAAGAAGAGTTGCCGCAAAGGGGGAGTACTGTAACAACCCTGCTGGCACCACTGCATGGTCTCCCATTCCCCACATACCAACTTGCTCACTGCTCCAGGTCATGCTGTGATTTCTTAGCAAAAGACTCAGCACTCAACTTTAGTAGTGTGATGAATTTTTAATCGTGTCCACAGCAATAACAGAGCACAGTGTCAGTGGTTCCGGTTCATGACCGGGAATGACGCGACCGGAAGTGAATGGCCTTGCGTGTCACCCCTTAGCGATGCATTCCAGTGAGGATGCCAATATTCTCCTAGGTCCTATGAAACAGTGCTGTGGGAGTGGTGTGCTCAGAGGTGGAGACAAGAAATATGAGCAGCAGAGCAGGATGTTCAGCGTGTGAGAAGCCATATTCTGCAGGCTAATACAAGTGACTCAAGGAGGAATAGAAATGAGAGTAATGTTAGCCATACATCATAATTGTGCTAATGTCATCACATGATCGTTTTAGGAGCGATGAGAGCCATAAGGGTCATTATTAAAAAAAACCATATTAGCCGCTTACAAGTTATAAGTGAGGTCACAGATAATAGTCCCATTGAAAGGAGGGGAATGGGAGCAATGTGATCTATGGAATGAAGATGGATGGTATATAAATTACGATAGCCATAAAATAAAATATCATATCACTTATTACAATTCCTTGTACAAGGTATCACACTTATTATCCTGTCAGAGAGAAACACATCATGTGAGATACAATACTCCATATGGTAATCAAGGTTCAAAATCCTTCATTAACACAGCGAGGTAACAAGGTTAAACAAAAGAAAGTAAATCGTAGTCTCGGTTTAGGCCCTTAGGTGACAAGGTGTCTAAAGTGTGGATCCAATATGCCTCGTGGTGTTTAAGTTGTCGTACACAATCACCACCCCTCCTTGGTTGTGGGACTTGTTCCTGAATTTGGAACCTGAGTTGAGCTATGGTGTGACCTTTTGTTATGAAGTGATGTGGGATAGGAAGGAGTGTATTTTGGCACCTGATTGTGGACTTGTGTTTCGAAATACGGTCCTTCACTGGTAGAGTGGTCTCACCCACATACAGTAGGAGAATATATAGGAGAATATTGGCATCCTCACTGGAATGCATCGCTAAGGGGTGACACGCACGGCCATTCACTTCCGGCCGCGTCTTTCCCGGTCATGAACCGGAACCACTGACACTGTGCTCACTTTACTCCACCCCTCCTCCTTAAATAATCTGACTTTTCTCACCTCTGCACGCACGGACAAGCGCCGGATACCGCATCCTCTGCAGACACCATCTGTTAACCGGGACTTCCACAGGTCAGTTTCAGGCACCCTAGATCTCCTCCCTCGACACTGTTAACTATCGCATGGATTTTCATGTGCCACATCTTCCTCCTATGTTACCGTTCCTTTACATTCATGCTAATTTATCACCATAAACCTGGTATGTTTATAATCTATATTTGTGATCACACTCTCTTTTTCACCACTATCATGTTATTTAACAGATAACCCAGTATAGCCCCATACTGCTGGGCTCATCTAATTCCACCAGTAGTCCCTGGTACGTTCACTACCTTTTTGCCATATACCTTTCTTTAAGATCTGGTCTAGATATGTCTTTGTTATCAGCACATCATTAATTACATCAATTTCTCTTGACCATACTTTTGATTGCTATTATTGTATATACTTTGCTTTGTTTATGTCCATTTTATTTTATTAACTATACAGTGACTGATGAAGGTCCGAATTTAGGACCGAAACGTTTCTCTGTTATTGCTGTGAACACGATTAAAACTTCATCACACTTCTGAGTCTGCCTGCCCTTTGTCTCAGCCGTGCCTGCCTGCCCTGTGTCTAAGCCGTGCCTGCCTGCTCGTGTCTCTGCCGTGCCTGCCTGCCTTGTGTCTCAGCCGTGCCACTATCTCCCCAAGTGGATCAGCAGCCACAACCAGCCACCCTGGAGTGTCACCTGGCAGCTGCCTGCCTCACAAGTCTGACCTCACCATCAGTGGCTCCAGTAAAAACCAAGGTGCGCCCCTTCCAAGGTAGTCCGGTTTGTGGCACAGTTGGGCCACAACCCCCCGGCTCACGCCCACTAGTCAGGGCGCAAGCGTGACATTTTGGTTAAGTGCCATAAATCTGCTGAAACACTAAGCATGTCTATCTTCCAGAGAGGGACAAAGGGATAATTTTCCGAACTAGCGGGGACACCATTCTTTCATCCCAGGGTGTCAACTCCCACAGTTGGATGGATGATCAAAGGACAGTGACAGCCTATGAACTTCTTCAGGCGGTCGTCCTGATTCACGTACTAGTCTACTTAGACAAATGTTCAATTAGTGAGTGCATGTGGATTACATCAATTTGAAGTCAGGATACCTCATATCTTACATATATCCTTTCTGTCTCACCCATCATATAATCTTTTTCACTCCCCTATCATAAATAGGGCTAGCAGGGTGAACCGTCGATGAGCGGGGGAGCCATTGCACAGGTCTGTAGGGTGCCAATCTCCGCTGGTAGGTAGGGTGGTTCAGGTTGTTTGCAGAGTCAGGCACCCCCTGTGGTGTTTTAATCTATTGAATATATTTTGGTGATGGTGTTTAATTCATCCAATAGAAGAAGTCTCATGCACACTATAATTTAGGTGCTGCTGAGGAAAAAATTTATCGAATATTAAAAAGATACCTCGAGCACACTCAAAACCAAGAAAAAAATCAGAAGATATGTGGTATACGTAGAAAGTCTTTATTTAAGCAATCCAATAAAGCTCCAGAATTAGAAAATTAGGAATTCACAGCCCCAACGTTTCGGCCTAATGGCCTTCATCAAGGGGATTTATGCTGTTTGAATAAATGTAACATAAAGAAAAAAATCATCATATGCAAAAATAATATAGGATTATATTATAACATATATTACCTAACGTTCTGATTTAATTCATATAATAAAGAAGAACTAATGTACTTTACATAAAATTCGTATAATAGAGATATATTTCACTCAAAACATTTAATTTTTGCGATATAACCCAGGAGAAAAACTCCTATATTGAATACGTTTATTCCATAAATGATAAATAGCAATTGGTAATATATTATTTGTGACCTTAATGTGTCAGGTAATCAGACCGTCAGCAATAACAGTAATGTCTTGGGACCATCTCTATGATACACTGAAGTTTCAAGGGAGTGCTTCTGCATGGTGCTAAGTATACATCATGAACACAATAGTAAGATCAATTGCCGTACTAGTATATTGAACAAAAGAACAAAAAACAAGCAAACTAAACCAAAAGGGGAAACAGAATACTGAGGATTCAAGAGAGGGATGGGAAACTGATAACGAGAGTCATGACCCAGAGGATTGCGGTCCGTAGGTGATATGAAGCTGGAATGCAGACTTATGATCCCATAGTAATCAGCCTAGGAAGAAAACCAAAAGGGTGCACATATTTACCTGTGATCATATGAGAGACGTGCGCGGTAAAGTCCGGTGAAGCTCTGTGCTAGTTGTGCCCTGTGCCCTTCTTATACGAGCGGTGCGTTGTGCCATGTGATTTCTTACTGATTAGCCGTAAGTGAGACTCTCTGCGGTCGCAAAGGGGTGCTGACGTCACACACATGCGCATTCGTATCTGGTGATCACTTATATGCTTTTGAGCCCCCAGTGGTGCACTGAGCGAATGGTATGAGAAAATCTTATTGTGTATATGATGAGAGCCCATTGGGGACACGCTAAGTCATCTGTAGATAAAAAGAAAAAAGAACCAAAATTATATAATAAATCTAATATTCAATACTCAATACTTATTCACAACAGGAGGATCTAAGAGAAAGCCTCATATTCCCTATTCATGCCCATTGGTTCCAGCGTTTGTAGCCCCATGGCTATGAAATGGGCTGGCACTGGTAACATTAACTTCCTGCATCTGATAGTGGATTTGTGCTGGAGATGCAGGAAGTTAATGTTACCAGTGCCAGCCCATTTCATAGCCATGGGGCTACAAACGCTGGAACCAATGGGCATGAATAGGGAATATGAGGCTTTCTCTTAGATCCTCCTGTTGTGAATAAGTATTGAGTATTGAATATTAGATTTATTATATAATTTTGGTTCTTTTTTCTTTTTATCTACAGATGACTTAGCGTGTCCCCAATGGGCTCTCATCATATACACAATAAGATTTTCTCATACCATTCGCTCAGTGCACCACTGGGGGCTCAAAAGCATATAAGTGATCACCAGATACGAATGCGCATGTGTGTGACGTCAGCACCCCTTTGCGACCGCAGAGAGTCTCACTTACGGCTAATCAGTAAGAAATCACATGGCACAACGCACCGCTCGTATAAGAAGGGCACAGGGCACAACTAGCACAGAGCTTCACCGGACTTTACCGCGACGTCTCTCATATGATCACAGGTAAATATGTGCACCCTTTTGGTTTTCTTCCTAGGCTGATTACTATGGGATCATAAGTCTGCATTCCAGCTTCATATCACCTACGGACCGCAATCCTCTGGGTCATGACTCTCGTTATCAGTTTCCCATCCCTCTCTTGAATCCTCAGTATTCTGTTTCCCCTTTTGGTTTAGTTTGCTTGTTTTTTGTTCTTTTGTTCCATATACTAGTACGGCAATTGATCTTACTATTGTGTTCATGATGTATACTTAGCACCATGCAGAAGCACTCCCTGAAACTTCAGTGTATCATAGAGATGGTCCCAAGACATTACTGTTATTGCTGACGGTCTGATTACCTGACACATTAAGGTCACAAATAATATATTACCAATTGCTATTTATCATTTATGGAATAAACGTATTCAATATAGGAGTTTTTCTCCTGGGTTATATCGCAAAAATTAAATGTTTTGAGTGAAATATATCTCTATAATACGAATTTTATGTAAAGTACATTAGTTCTTTTTTATATGAATTAAATCAGAACGTTAGGTAATATATGTTATAATATAATCCTATATTATTTTTGCATATGATGATTTTTTTCTTTATGTTACATTTATTCAAACAGCATAAATCCCCTTGATGAAGGCCATTAGGCCGAAACGTTGGGGCTGTGAATTCCTAATTTTCTAATTCTGGAGCTTTATTGGATTGCTTAAATAAAGACTTTCTACGTATACCACATATCTTCTGATTTTTTTCTTGGTGTTTAATTCATGTTATGTAATTTTGATATTTTTAACAAATTGAAATAAAAGTGATTTCAATTTCATAAGTATAAGAGTCTAAGGTAAGTAATTTTGTTCATGTGTCTGTATTTGTGGTTCATAAAAAACGGACGGCACACGTACATAAAAAACGGATGTTTGAAGGGGGCTTTAGTTTGTATATAGATAATCTGTTAATTAACATAAGGTAGAATCATTAACAGGAACTAGAATTAAAATACTTAAAACACAGGCTTGTTTAGTACATGATCACTGTTCCACAGTTCAATTTGACCAATATGTTGTCCTGATGCAAAGATGAAACCTTCTCTAGTAATGATGATAAATGAGACTGACAAATTCTGTGAGCTTCTCCCTAGTTATCACTTTGTTGGACTCAGCAAAAGACAGCATTTGATGAACAGCCCCAGATATAAGTTACAAGAAAGACATAACTGTGGACAAATCACAGGTAGGACCATGAATAAATGGAATAGTGTCAGAAAGAAATACAAGTCTCCATAAAAATATCAATTAACACTGTATAGAATCAAACAATGAAAGTCATAAACAGAGACTGCGAAGGTCAAAGGTTCTGTGAAACTGGACAGCTGACTATTATTTTTATAAGTGTAAATCACATAAATCCGCAGCCACATACAGTACAGACCAAAAGTTTGGACACACCTTCTCATTCAAAGATTTTTCTGTATTTTCATTACTATGAAAATTGTAGAATCACACTGAAGGCATCAAAACTATGAATTAACACGTGGAATTATCCATTACACTTTACAAAAAAGTGTGAAACAACTGAAAATATGTCTTATATTCTAGGTTCTTCAAAGTAGCCACCTTTTGCTTTGATTACTGCTTTGCACGCAAAAAAGGTGAATGGATGAACTCTACATGCCTGGTTCCCACTGTGAAGCATGGAGGAGGTGGTGTGATGGTGTGGGGGTGCTTTGCTGGTGACACTGTTGGGGATTATTCAAAATTGAAGCGGTGAGCGGTCCAGCTCACCCCAAACCATCTCGATTGGATTTAGGTCTGGTGACTGTGGAGACCAGGTCATCTGGCGTAGCACCCCAACACTCTCCTTCTTGGTCAAATAGCCCTTACACAGCCTGGAGGTGTGTTTGGGGTCATTGTCCTGTTGAAAAATAAATGATGGTCCAACTAAACGCAAACCGGATGGAATAGCATGCTGCTGCAAGATGCTGTGGTAGCCATGCTCGTTCACTATGCCTTCAATTTTGAATAAATCCCCAACAGTGTCACCAGGAAAACACTCCCACATCATCACACCACCTCCTCCATGCTTCACGGTGGGAACCAGGCATGTAGAGTCCATCCGTTCACCTTTTCTGCATGCAAAGCAGTAATCAAAGCAAAAGGTGGCTACTTTGAAGAATCTAGAATATAAGACATATTTTCAGCTGTTTCACAGTTTTTTTGTAAAGTGTAATGTATAATTCCACAGATTATGCCCCATATGATCCACAGATTATGCCTCCATATGCTCCACAGATTATGCCCCCATATGCTCCACAGATTATGCCCCCATATGCTCCACAGATTATTCCCCATATGCTGCACAGATTATGCCCCCATATGCTCCACAGATTATGCCCCCATATGCTGCACAGATTATGCCCCGATATGCAGCACAGATTATGCCCCATATGCTCCACAGATTATGCCCCCATATGCTGCACAGATTATGCCCCCATATGCTGCACAGATTATGTCCAATATGCTCCACAGATTATGCCCCCATATGCTTCACAGATTATGCCCCATATGCTGCACAGATTATGCCCCCATATGCTGCACAGATTATGCCCAATATGCTCCACAGATTATGCCCCCATATGCTCCACAGATTATGCCCCCATATGCTGCACAGATTATGCCCCCATATGCAGCACAGATTATGCCCCCATATGCTCCACAGAATATGCCCCCCATATGCTCCACAGATTATGCCCCCATATGCTCCACAGATTATGCCCCCATATGCTGCACAGATTATGCCCCCATATGCAGCACAGATTATGCCCCCATATGCTCCACAGAATATGCCCCCCATATGCTCCACAGATTATGCCCCCATATGCTCCGCAGATTATGCCCCAATAGAATAGGTCCCTTATGCTGCCGCGTTGCTGCTGCAAAAAAAAATGACATACTCACCTCTCATCGCTGGGGGCCAGGTGCTGGTGTCCTGAGCAGGCGGTGACACCGGCGCGCTATGGGGGACAAGTGCCGGTGTCACCGCTCGCTCAGGACCCCAGCACCTGAGATATTTACCTGTCACCGGACCGGTCCACTGCTGCGCTGCTCCCTCTTCCGGGTCCTTGGCAGTGAATGATCAGGCAGGGGGCGCGGCGCGCACTATCAACGTCATCGCATCCTCTGCCTGAACATTCACAACCAGAGAAGTCGGACGAGGGAGCAGTGCAGCGGTGGTCTGGGGACAGGTAAATATCGCTATACTCACCCCTCCGCCGGCGTGTCTCTGCAGCCTCTCCTCTTCTCCCGGCGATCTCCGCAGCTCTTCCTTCCTACAGCGGTCACGTGGTACCGCTCATTAAAGTCATGAATATGTGCATATTCATGACTTTAATGAGCGGTACCATGTGACCGCTGCAGGAAGGAGCCGGAGATCGTGCGAGAAGCAGGGGGCTGCAGAGACGCGCCGGGGAGGGGTGAGCATGATCCGACACCCCCGCTCCCCCGACCCCCGTATATGACTCGCGCATAAGCTGAGAGGGGGACTTTCAGCCCTAAAAAATGGGCTGAAAATCTAGGCTTATACACGAGTATATACTGTATATTACCGTGATTTTTCAAAAATCACAGCAAACTATTTAGGCACTTTTGCATCATGGGAACATACCCATAATCTTCTCAGTTTCAATGCCCCTCCATCCATCAGTATTCCTCCATATTGTATATAATAAGTATATTATAAATTATAAAGAACCCAGATGGGGGCAAAATTATATGGGGATATGCTGGAGCCCCCTAGTGCACTAGTGCCCAGGTATGGCTAATTCCACTATATCCAAATAATTATACCCCTGCTTATTATCTACTATTTCAAAAGTTTAAACTAATATGATACACATGAGGGCACATAATAATAATGCAGACCTTGATGCTGCTTTAGGCCTCATTCACACGTCAGTATTTGGTCAGTATTTTTCATCAGTGTTTGTATGCCAAAACCAGGAGTGGACCTTACAGAGAAAAACTATAATTGAAAGACTGACACCTGTTCTGTGTTTTGGAGACACTCCTGGTTTTGGCATACAAATAGTGATGAAATACTGATCAAAAATACTGATGTGTGAATGAGGCCTTAGGGCTCTTGGAAAGGGGGTCTAGGCCCTGCCACTAGGTGGAGAAAACTAATTCAGAGTTCCCTCTCCATATGAAGTGTAATTTTAGCAAAACAAGGGGAAGGGTGGTGGCCCAAGGTGAAAGGATGAAGAACTAAGTTGAAAGGGAAGCAAGCAAAAACCATATCATCCTGTCCTAAATGGCAAAACATGATACTTTTATGGTGGGGGTTCCATTTTATCTTTGCTATTCGGCCCCTCCCTTGTATTATTAATGGTAAGGGTAACTGCTTTCCAGAACATAAACATTAATCATTATCTTTGTACTATATTTTTATATCACTTGATAATTCAGTTTGTTTAAAGTTTGGAGGCATTTTTCTACTATTCTAATTAGATCTGTGCAAATAATACTGTATGTAAAAGTGTAAAACTAGAAAAAGTAGAAGTCAAATAAAACATATTTGACACCCTCAGCTCTACTCATGACTATCTGCATAATGTCATTGCTAGTTTATTTTTTCCACACACCATATGGCTATTATTGCTTACTAAGTCGATTGTATATATAGATATATTTTTTTCTTTTTTGTTTCAATATGTTGAACAATCAAACAAAGTGGATGCAGGATCAGGAAGGTGTGACAATTCAACGATGCTTGACAAAAAAGATACTTCATTGGAGAAATCAGCAGAAATGAAATATGAAGTTATTCTAAAGCCAAATCTTACCATAAAATAGAAACTATTTTCTTTAACTGTTTTATATGCTGAGACTATTTGATCAGCTGGTAACCAAGGTACACATCTGGTTTCCAGGCACCGCGCAGCGCCTGGAAACCCAATGTTTACTTTGGTTACCAGCTCCCTGCACCAGCGGGCTGGTATCCAATTACACTGCGGGTAACTAAGCGACGTTACCCGCATAGTCGCTGTCCTGATCGCTGCTGAGATCTGCCTGTTTGGCAGCTCACCAGCGATCATGTAGTGACACACCAGCGATCCTGACAAGTGCATATCGTTGTCGGGATCGCTGGTGTGTCGATATGTGTGACGGGGCCCTTAGAACCACTGTGAATCTCGTTAATGTTCGCCAAAATGCCTTTTGTCAATTTTAACTGTACTCACGTCCATGACTTTTTAATTTCCTTAACCTTCTGGCTCTTACTGAAACCTGGATTCAGCAGTCGGATATCACCGCTGCTGCTTTCATATGGTCTACATTTTTCACATACCCCCATGTCCGAAAGCAGACAAGGTGGAGGGGTTTTCAGTGTATCCCCCCAGTAACCTCACTTATCTTCCCTTCTTTTGAAGTCCACACTGTCAGACTCTACCTGCCCATCTCCCTGCAAGTGGCGGTTAGGTATCGTCCTCCAGGACCCTCTCATCAGTTCTTGGATAACTTTGCCACCTGGCTTCCACATTTTTAATCCTGTGACATCCCCATCCTTATCATGGGGGACTTTAAAATCCCCATTGGCAATCTACTCTTCCCATCTGCCACTCACATTTTATCTCTAACCCACTCCTTAAGCCTTTCACAGTTTGCTAACTCTACTACACATGAAGATGGAAGTACGCTGATCTTCTCCCAGCTTTGCTCAGTGAATGTATCACGAACACCGCACTGCACTTGCTCACTGAGCCAGTGCGCGTGTCCTGAATAAGACAGACTGCACTCAAAGATACCTGTGGAGCGGGGCAGCAGCGGTGAAGATGCGTGCTTTAGACTAACAGGATCCGAAGCACATGACTGCCAAGGGGCGGCGCCGGCCACAGGTCTCTCAGAGAAGGCAGTAACAGACAGAGATTGTTTCAGGCCAGAGGACCTTAAGCACGTGACTGCTGATGGGCGTGGCCTAAGCTCCAGAGCGCTATGAGCAGAAAGAAAACTCCTAGAAGGGTAACTACGGGACAGAGTTACCAAGGGGCATAGACAAAACGGATAGTCAGGATAGCCAGGTCATACACAGAGGGAGCAACGCAGTACAAGTGGAGCAGGCAGAGAATAACCAGAACGTAGCCAAGGGATCAGAAAACCAGAACGGGCAAATACACAGTACCAAGACAGCTCAACCAAAAGAAACTTGCACACAAGGAGTATATTATAAAAATACAAAATATTTTATTGAATAGTTTAAAATGGGAGAGACAAGAAATATGACAGTGGTAACCCAAAATTAGAGTGGAACCACACAGGTACACAGGTTAGTTATAATCTCATTTTAGTATATTCTATACATATATGATAAGAGGGACCATAATATTAGTCTGCCATGAGTCCGTATTAGGAGACCATTTATAACGTCTTAGCCCAAGGACAAGGCAAATAGTAATGCAAAACACAACAGCAGCTGTACGCCATCTGATAGCATATAGTCACAATGTAACCATGGTCGAACACATACCTGAGACCCAGTGGTGCCACTCTCCCCTACGCGCGTGTCGGCGCTGTGCCTTCTTCCGGGGGAGTGGCATCAAAGGTAACCAGTGAATATTTATGTGTCAGAGGGTCAATAGTAATAGTCAATTGAAAATCACAAAATACCTGCTCCATGTGTGCGGCGCATGTACGCCGAGCAGACCGGATGCAGCCATTACCAACAGCGTCATCAGTCAGGCCCACCCCGGTCATGAGACGCCGCCCACTGAGTCATGTGAGCGAGTCCCAGGCGCGAGCAGGACAAGACCGAGGCAAGACGCAGTCCGCAATGCCTAGCAACCGGCCCCCAGCGCACAAGCGCACTAACAGGTATCCGACACTTGTACAAAAAATGCATAGATAGTGAGAAACAAGCACGCAGACATTGAAAGAAGATCATATACAAGATGTTAGCTACAGTTTTTAAGTTAATACTGCATTTTATACATCGTATCAATAACATCAACTCAAAAATTGTCATCCTACTATGGAGCACCTACAGATTCTCATAATGATTGCAAAGGATGATCTATCAATACCCTAATAAGGATATTACTCCATACAATTGTTGATACAGTTAGGTCCATAAATATTTGGACACAGACAACATTTATCTAATTTTGGTTCTAGACATTACCACAATGAATTTGAAACAAAACAAATCAGATGCAGTTGAAGTTCAGACTTTCAGCTTTCATTTGAGGGTGTCCACATTAAAATTGGATGAAGGGTTTAGGAGTTTCAGCTCCTTAACATGTGCCACCCTGTTTTTAAAGGGACCAAAAGTAATTGGACAAATGACTCCAAGGCTATTTCATGGACAGGTGTGGGCAATCCCTTTGTTATGTCATTCTCAATTAAGCAGATGAAAGGGCCGGAGTTGATTTGAGGTGTGGTGTTTGCATTTGGAAGGTTTTGCTGTGAAGGAAACATGTGGTCACAGGAGCTCTCCATGCAGGTGAAACAAGCCATCCTTAAGCTGCAAGAACAGAAAAAAACCCATCCAAGAAATTGCTACAACATTAGAAGTGGCAAAATCTACAATTTGGTACATCCTGAGAAAGAAAGAAAGCACTGGTGAACTCATCAATCCAAAAAGACCTGGGAGCCCACGGAAGACAACAGTGGTGGATGATCGCCGCATACTTTCTTTGGTGAAGAAGAACACGTTCACAACATCAACTGAAGTCCAGAACACTCTCAGTGAAGTAGGTGTATCTGTCTCTAAGTCAACAGTAAAGAGAAGACTCCATGAAAGTAAATACAAAGGGTTCACATCTAGATGCAAACCATTCATCAATTCCAAAAATAGACAGGCCAGAGTTAAATTTGCTGAAAAACACCTCCAGAAGCCAGCTCAGTTCTGGAAAAGTATTCTATGGACAGATGAGACAAAGATCAACCTGTACCAGAATGATGGGAAGCCAAAAGTTTGGAGAAGAAAGGGAACGGCACATGATCCAAGGCACACCACATCCTCTGTAAAACATGGTGGAGGCAACGTGATGGCATGGCCATGCATGGCTTTCAATGGCACTGGGTCACTTGTGTTTATTGATGACATAACAGCACACAAGAGTAGCCGGATGAATTCTGAAGTGTACGGGATATACTTTCAGCCCAGATTCAGCCAAATGCTGCAAACTTGATTGGACGGCGCTTCATAGTACAGATGGATAATGACCCCAAGCATACAGCCAAAGCTACACAGGAGTTCATGAGTGCAAAAAAGTGGAACATTCTTCAATGGCCAAGTCAATCACCAGATCTTAACCCAATTGAGCATGCATTTCACTTGCTCAAATCCAGACTTAAGAGGGAAAGACCCACAAACAAGCAAGATCTGAAGGCTGCGGCTGTAAAGGCCTGGCAAAGCATTAAGAAGGAGGAAACCCAGCGTTTGGTGATGTCCATTGGTTCCAGACTTAAGGCAGTGATTGCCTCCAAAGGATTCGCCACAAAATTTTGAAAATAAAAATATTTTGTTTGGGTTATGTTTATTTGTCCAATTACTTTTGACCTCCTAAAATGTGGAGTGTTTGTAAAGAAATGTGTACAATTCCTACATTTTCTAACACATATTTTTGTTCAACCCTTCAAATTAAACGTTACAATCTGCACTTGAATTCTGTTGTAGAGGTTTCATTTCAAATCCAATGTGGTGGCATGCAGAGCCCAACTCGCGAAAATTGTGTCACTGTCCAAATATTTCTGGCCCTGACTGTATATTAATGTGTTTTGGTGCACCAAAATCAAAATATATATGTGTAGCACAAAGTGCATATTGTCATGATATCAAATAATATTACAATCAATCTGATACTACAGAAATAAATAAATATGCATATACAGTACATAGAGCATAATACTAAACTATAATAATAATTAATAAGGGTGAAAAGAAAGTGGAACAGTATACACCCAATATTGGTATTGGAAAACAAAAATGAACTATCAATCATACAACAGTGATGCAAAAATGCATATACATATAATTCACAATCATAGAGTAGAGAAACAATATAACGGATCATAGTAACAACCGAATCCATATATCAGATAATTCAATATGTAGGTATCTCTTGAAGGAGGAGAAACTTGAAGGCCCAGACACATATACCATATTGATGAAAGACTTCCATCAGAATATTGATCAGGACAATACATCAATTGATCTAAAACAGATGAAATATGTCAATAACAAAAACAAACATAAAAATGATGCCATTAAAAATGAAAGTACGGGTGATCAGAGAAATGGTGCGAAGCTTAAGGACTCATTTAAACCTTTGGGTGAAGAGAACGAAGTTTCCAGATCCAAAAGGCTTCTCTCTGTGCTAGAAGCCTACTCATCCTACCCCCCCGTAAATTGGGAACCACACGATCAATCCCTCTAAACTTCAACACAGATGGATCACAAGCATGATGCTTTTGAAGTGTCTAGGGATTGTCTTCAAAACATCAAGGTTATCCTCATCTATTGCTGCTAAGATGTTACGAACATGTTCCCTTACGCGAATTTTGAAAGCTCTAGTCGTTAAACCCACATAAATCTTGTTGCAGGGACATGAGGCGTGATATACTACGAACGTTGTTGAACATGTGATGTTATGGGTAATGGTAAAATTTTTTCCATCAGATGAAAAGAATTCCCTAGTTTGCAGCACATTAGGACATGCAACTCATCCATCACATGGTTTGCAACCCCATTGTACAGTTGACCGATTGCTATTCATGTTGAAAATAGATGGTTGGGGACGTGGCACAAAATAGCTCCTCACTAGGTGGTCTCTCAGATTACGCGACCTTCTCGCAGTCAAGCATGGTTTATCTGTTATATATTGCTTTAGAATGGGGTCTGCCAAAAGTATAGGCCAATATTTGGCCAAAATTTCACGCATGTTCTCCCACTGAACATTATATTGAGAGACCATTCTCACCTGAGAGCTGTCTTTAATTCTCGGAGAGGAATATAGCAAATCATTTCTTCTTGTGTTTCTCGCCCTATTATAGGCTCTTTTTATACATCTTTTGCTGTATCCTTATCCAGGAAACGTTCAGACATATCTTTTGCTTGAACTTCAAAATCCTCACTTGATGAGCAGATTCTTTTGATACGCAAAAATTGGCCAGTAGGCACAGAGTTAATCACATGGGGTGGGTGTGAGGACCTGGCATGTAATACAGAATTCACAGAAGTATCCTTCCGGAAGACATCAGACACGAGAGCACCATCCGAGCTTCTCCTCACAGTGACATCTAAGAAATCAATTATGGAAAAATCATATTTGTAAGTTAAATGAATATTTAAATCATTTTTATTCAAATCATGAAAAAATGTTTCCAACTCAGAAGAAGTGCCACGCCAGATCAAAAAAATATCATCAATGTAGCGGGTCCATAGAACGACCCGCTCCATTGACGCATTACGATCAGTCGTGAAAAGGTCCCTCTCCCACAGCCCCAGGAACAGGTTAGCATACGAAGGCGCACAAGCCGCGCCCATCACTGTACCCTGGAGCTGCAGGTAGAAGGACCCATTGAACAAAAAGAAATTATGAGTCAACAAAAATTTAAGCAATTGAAGCAAAAAATCGATGTCACCGGAGGAGAAGCTCGTCATGGACAAAAAGTGAGATACTGCCCTCAAACCATCCTGGTGGCGAATATTTGTGTAGAGCGACTCCACATCACATGTGACCATAATCATGTCATCATCGATGTGGATCGCATCTATCTTCTTGAGAAAATCAGACGTATCTTTCAAAAAAGATGGAATTGTCTCCACCAGGGGCTTAAGAAACATATCAATGTATCTGCCAATGCCCTCCGTAAGTCCACCCAGCCCAGAGATTATTGGCCTACCTGGAGGATTTGTAATACTCTTGTGCACCTTCGGTAAAAGATACAGCGTTGGAATACATGGTTCCTTAATCAGGAGAGTATCACGTATTTGGATGGGTATGATCTCAGTGTCAACTGCCTTCTGTAGGATTCAGACAATTCAGCCTTAAACGAAATCAAAGGATTGAACATTAGCTTCTTGTAGCATAATGGATCCCTCAGCATGCGTAAAGCTTCAGCCACATATAATTTCGATGGCCATATTACAATGTTCCCACCCTTGTCAGCTGGTTTTATTACAATATCTTTAAGTTGTTTTAATCTTTTAAGACCATTATTTTCTGCTGGAAAATGAAGCAGAAAATGAGTCCTTAAGCTTCGCACCATTTCTCTGATCACCCGTACTTTCATTTTTAATGGCATCATTTTTATGTTTGTTTTTGTTATTGACATATTTTATCTATTTTAGATCAATTGATGTATTGTCCTGATCAATATTCTGATGGAAGTCTTTCATCAATATGGCATATGTGTCTGGGCCTTCAAGTTTCTCCTCCTTCAAGAGATACCTACATATTGAATTATCTGATATATGGATTTCGGTTGTAACTATGATCCGTTATATTGTTTCTCTACTCTATGATTGTGAATTATATGTATATGCATTTTTGCATCACTGTTGTATGATTGATAGTTCATTTTTGTTTTCCAATACCTATATTGGGTGTATACTGTTCCACTTTCTTTTCACCCTTATTAATTATTATTATAGTTTAGTATTATGCTCTATGTACTGTATATGCATATTTATTTATTTCTGTAGTATCAGATTGATTGTAATATTATTTGATATCATGACAATATGCACTTTGTGCTACACATATATATTTTGATTTTGGTGCACCAAAACACATTAATATATCAACAATTGTATGGAGTAATATCCTTATTAGGGTATTGATAGATCATCCTTTGCAATCATTATGAGAATCTGTAGGTGCTCCATAGTAGGATGACGATTTTTGAGTTGATGTTATTGATACGATGTATAAAATGCAGTATTAACTTAAAAACTGTAGCTAACATCTTGTATATGATCTTCTTTCAATGTCTGCGTGCTTGTTTCTCACTATCTATGCATTTTTTGTACAAGTGTCGGATACCTGTTAGTGCCCATGTGTGCTGGGGCCGGTTGCTAGGCATTGCGGACTGCGTCTTGCCTCGGTCTTGTCCTGCTCGCGCCTGGGACTCCGCTCACATGATCTCAGTGGGCGGCGTCTCATGACGCGGGTGGGCCTGACTGATGACGCTGTTGGTAATGGCTGCATCCGGTCTGCTCGGCAGTACATGCGCCGCACACATGGAGCAGGTATTTTGTGATTTTCAATTGACTATTACTATTGGCCCTCTGACACATAAATATTCACTGGTTACCTTTGACCACTCCCCCGGAAGAAGGCACAGCGCCGAAACGCGCGTAGGGGAGAGTGGCACCACTGGGTCTCAGGTATGTGTTCGACCATGGTTACATTGTGACTATATGCTATCAGATGGCGTACAGCTGCTGTTGTGTTTTGCATTACTATTTGCCTTGTCCTTGGGCTAAGACGTTATAAATGGTCTCCTAATACGGACTCATGGCAGACTAATATTATGGTCCCTCTTATCATATATGTATAGAATATACTAAAATGAGATTATAACTAACCTGTGTACCTGTGTGGTTCCGCTCTAATTTTGGGTTACCACTGTCATATTTCTTGTCTCTCCCATTTTAAACTATTCAATAAAATATTTTGTATTTTTATAATATACTCCTTGTGTGCAAGTTTCTTTTGGTTGAGCTGATATATGTTTTGCACTGAGTTCATATACTTAGGCACTCCTGATACATATAGCTGTATCTTTATTATATAAGTGCGAGCCTTATATAGGTTATACAGTACCAAGACAGTAGACAAACTCACAACGAAGAGACGGACCGGGTCAAAACCAAACAAGCAACAAGATCAGGCACAAGGCACAGGCACACAGGAGGTCAACTAACTCAGCCGAGGGCAGGAGTATAACTGACACCAGACCTAGGTCAATTGGCAACTAAATAGCCGCCCTCTGCCAGAGAGAGGCTGAAACCATTAACCCCAATCTGACCAGGACGAGGCAAAGACAAAACCCCGTCCTGGGTCATGACAGTACCCCCCTCTCAACGGGGGGGCCACCAGACCCCCGGGTTTCTCAGGACACCTGGCATGAAAGGCCCGGACCAACTGATCCGCATGAACAGAGAGGGCAGGAACCCACGACCGGTCCTCTGGACCGTAGCCTTTCCAATGTATCAGATACTGAAGAGCACGACGGACAAACCTAGAGTCAAGAATTCGTTCCACCTCGTACTCAGACTGCCCATCTACCAAAACCGGTGGTGGGGAAGACAACGATCCTTCCCTACAGGACCCCACAGGTTTCAAAAGGGCCCTATGGAAAACGTTGGGAATCCGTAGAGACGGAGGGAGACGCAACCGAAATGCCACCTGGTTAACTGCTTCCGTAATTTCATAAGGACCAATAAATTTAGGTCCAAGTTTTGCAGAGGGGACCTTGAGCCTTATATTCCTAGTAGATAACCATACCTTATCCCCAACCTGGAACACCGACCCCACAGACCGTTTTTTGTCAGCAAAAAACTTATATTTAGACTGAGCCTTCGTAATGTTCCTTTGGACCTCCTGCCATAACTCCCCCAACCGCTGTATTGTCCCATCCGCCCCAGGACACCCAGAGTCCAAACGGGAGAACTCCCCAAAATGTGGATGAAACCCATAATTGCAGAAAAAGGGAGATGTGCCCGTAGACTGGTTAGTGCGGTTGTTAAACGCGAACTCAGCCAAAGGTAACGCAGTACACCAATCATCCTGTCGGGCTGAGGTCAGGCAACGCAGGATTTGCTCTAAAGACTGATTGGTCCGCTCAGTCTGCCCATTAGTCTCTGGATGATAAGCGGATGAAAAAGACAGATCAATACCCAACCTCTTACAAAATGCTCTCCAAAATCTGGAAACAAATTGTACCCCCCTATCAGACACCACATTCAAGGGTACCCCATGCAACCGCACCACATGCTCAACAAACAATCTGGACAACGTTTCTGCATTAGGTAAAGCCGACAAGGGTACAAAATGTGCTTGTTTACTAAACCTGTCCACCACTACCCAAATGACGGTATTACCCTTGGAAGGAGGAAGGTTGGTGATAAAATCCATGGACAAATGGGTCCATGGTCTATCAGGAATTGGCAGTGGCACCAATTCCCCGGCCGGCCGGTTATGGGGGGGTTTCGCACGGGCACATACCCCACAAGCAGACACAAATTCCCCAACATCAGAGACTAAAGAAGACCACCAGAATATCCTAGAGATGGCCCTCCGGGTAGCAGAGATCCCAGGATGTCCACCCAGAACTGAGTCGTGGAATTCCCGAAGGACCCTGAGACTAAATTGAACTGGTACAAAAAGTTTATCCACCAGCTTAGCCGGAGGGGCAAGAGACTGAGCTTCCCGAATCTCCTGCTCCAACCCAGCAGAAACAACTGCCACCACCACCCCAGGCTGAAGAATGGAGGATGGAGGTTCGGGGGGAGACACCGGATCCAGACTGCGTGACAAGGCATCAGCCTTGACATTTTTGGATCCTGGCCGAAAAGTGATGGAGAACTGGAATCTGAAAAAAAAAAGCGACCATCTTGCCTGTCTAGGAGTCAACCTTTTAGCAGACTCAATGTAAGCTAGGTTCTTGTGGTCCGTAACCACGGTAATAGGATGGACAGCACCCTCCAAAAAATGCCTCCATTCTTCAAAGGCCAACTTCACGGCCAGAAGTTCTTGATTCCCAACATCATAATTTCTCTCCGCAGGAGAGAATTTCTTAGAGAAAAAGGCACAGGGTCTCAAATTAGTCAAAGTGGTGGGTCCCTGGGACAACACTGCCCCCACCCCCACCTCCGAGGCGTCCACCTCAACAATAAATGGTTCAGACGGGTCCGGTTGAATAAGAACCGGAGCAGACATGAAACATTTTTTTAAGAACTGAAACGCCGCCACCGCTGCGGCTGACCAATTCTTGACATCAGCCCCCTTTTGAGTCAGATCTGTGAGAGGTTTAACTACCTGCGAGAACCCCTTATAAACTTGCGATAGTAATTAGCGAATCCTAAGAAACGCTGCAGAGCCTTCAAACCACGAGGTTGTACCCAATCAACAATGGCCTGCACCTTATTAGGATCCATGCGATACCCCTCAGCAGACACAATGAACCCCAGAAACGACAGTTCCTGAACGAAGAATGAACATTTCTCTAGCTTAGCAAAGAGAATAGTTCTCCCGGAGACTTTGGAGAACTGCCCGAAGATGATCGTTGTGAGTTTGTTTATCAGGCGAGTAGATAAGAATGTCATCCAAATACACAACCATAAAACGCCCAATAAAGTCAGAGAACATAATTTTGGAAGACTGCTGGTGCGTTGGTCAGACCGAAAGGCATGACTACGTTTTCAAACAACCCTTCAGTAGTGAGAAAAGCAGTCTTCCACTCATCCCCCTCCCGGTCCTGGATAAGGTTATATGCCCCCCGCAGATCCAATTTCGAAAACCACTTAGCCCCAGACAACTGGTTGTACAAATCAGGAATAAGTGGGAGGGGGTAAGTATTTCTCACAGTTATCTTATTTAACTCTCGAAAATCGAGGCATGGGCGCAAACCACCGTCTTTTTTCTTAACGAAAAAGAACCCCGCCGCCATGGGGGAAACAGAAGGACGAATGTGTCCCTTACGAAGGCTCTCGGAAATGTATTCTTTCATAGCAGCCCGCTCGGGACCTGAGAGGTTATACAAGCGGGCCTTGGGCAATTTAGTACCTGGAACCAGGTCAATGGCACAATCAAATGGGCGGTGTGGTGGTAAAACCTCAGCCTCTTTTTCAGAGAAAACGTCCGCATAGTCCTTCAGGTACTCCGGAATACCTTCCAGACCAACGGATGACACAGACACAGTAGCAAGACATTTTTCAGAACAATTAGATCCCCATTTAACAATATCACGGGAATCCCAGTCAATAATCGGGTTATGCCGTTGCAACCAGGGAAACCCTAACACCAGGCCAGCAGAGAGGTTATCCAAAACAAAACATGACATACGCTCCTGGTGAAGGGCCCCCACCCTGAGGGTGAATTCTTCAGAGACAAAATGGACACCGTCCTTGGTGAGAGGTGTAGAATCAATGGCCATTATTTTTATAGGAGTCTCCAACCTAACTGTCCCTAATCTACAGCTGGCCACCAGCTTAGAGTCAATCAGGTTCAAGGATGATCCACAGTCCACAAAAGCTGAAGTAAGGAAAAAGCAGTTCTTCACACCAAGTTCCACCTTTAACAGTATCTTAGAAAATGAAGGAAAGGGTACCTGAGAGTCTGAGTGACCTCCACGATGATCACCCAGACTCAGTCGCTTGTTAGTCGGTGGGCAGGAGGGACAGTTCTTTTTCCAATGTCCAGGATCACCGCAGTAAAAACACAGCTTTTCTAAACGCCTCGTCTCCTTTCTTTCTCTTTGAGGTCGATGGCTCCCATCTCCATGGACTCCAATACAGTACTGGCTCCCCTTCCACTGGAGAAAAGTGGTGTCTCAACCTGCATCACACCTCTCGCCCGCAGCCTGCGATCCATTCGGACGGCCTGGGTCATGTCGTCATCCAGAGAATCATGCGGAGGGTGGAGTGCCAAGGCATCTTTCAGATGTTCAAGCGCAGATTCTTAGAGGACAACCAGACCATGTCACCAATAGCAAACAAAACCTCTTGTCGTTTTCTATCAAAATACACTTTGGATCTTTTGTTAGCCTCCTGAAGATTACCACGCACATCAGTCCAAACTCTCTCCAAAACACCAGAAAAATTCTCCTCTTCAGGTACAGCCGATCCCAACTTGGAAAATGACCCAAATGACGGATGTCTCCCAGTACAACAAAAAAAAGGCGAACAACCAGCAGAAGCGGATGTATGGTTGTTAAGAGCAAACTCAGCAAGTGGCAGAAACTCAGACCACCCCTCTTGATTATCAGTCACAAAACAACGCAAGAACTGCTCAACATCCTGGTTTTTTCCTTTCTGTCTGGCCATTAGACTCAGGATGATATCCGGATGAAAACGACAAATGAACTCCCAACCTGTCACAAAAAGCGCGCCAAAAACGAGCCACAAACTGAGGTCCCCTATCAGAAACAATGTCAGTAGGAACACCATGCAGTCTGACTATTTCCTTGACAAAGGCCTTAGCGAGAGTCTTAGCGCAGGGCAGTTTGATGAAAGGAACCAAGTGACACATCTTGCTAAAACGGTCCACGACCACCCAGATGACAGTGAAACCCTCAGAGGGGGGAAGGTCAGTAATAAAGTCCATAGCCAAATGTGTCCAAGGTGCACTAGGGACCTCCAGAGGGCAAAGCAACCCCGCAGCAGGAGTATGAGAAGACTTAGATCTAGCACACACAGTGCATTGACGCACCCACTTAATGACTTCCTTCTGCCATCCTGGCCACCAAAAACTGCGACCCACAAGTCTCTTGGTCTCAGAGATTCCAGGATGACCTGCCAACCGAGAGTCATGACATTCAACAAACAAATCTCTCCTCAGGGTACCAGGCACAAACAACCTCCCATGCGGCGTGTTAGATGGGGCATTCTGCTGTGCTTTAAGAATCTCATCTTCCAACATGGAGTCCAAAACAGCAATAACAACCCCCTCTTGCAAGATGTTTTCCTCCTCCTCCTCAGTACCCACCATAGGAGAAAAGCTGCGAGACAAAGCATCAGCTTTAACATTTTTAGTACCTGGGATGTAAGTAACGTAAAATTAAACCGTGAGAAAAACAGTGCCCACCTAGCCTGACGGGCATTCAAGCGTTTGGCAGCATCAAGGTAGATCAGATTTTTATGATCGGTGAAGACTTGAATGGGAAATTCCGCTCCCTCCAAAAAATGACGCCAGTGTTCAAATGCGAGTTTAATTGCCAACAATTCCCGATTATCGATATCATAATTTAGTTCAGACTCAGAAAATTTTTTTGAAAAAAAAGCACAGCGATGTACTCCATCGTCTTAGCCTGAGACAACACCGCGCCGACCCCCACAGAAGAAGCATCAACCTCAACCAAAAATGGTTTAGTCACATCAGGCTGCTAAGGATGGGAGAAGAGCTGAACCTCTCCTTTAGCAACACAAAAGCCTCAATGGCCTCAGTAGTCCACTGAACCGCATCAGCACCTTTCCTGGTGAGATCGGTCAGAGGTTTGGCAATCACAGAAATTTTTTTATGAATTTTCTATAATAATTGGCGAACCCCAAAAACCTCTGTATTGATTTCACACCAATAGGTCTAGGCCAAACCTGCACAGCTTGCACTTTCACCGGGTCCATCTCAAAACCTTCACTGGAGACAATGTAGCCCAAAAAACTAAGTCTCTGTACAGCGAACTCACATTTTTCTAGTTTGGCAAAAAGTGAATTATCACTCAGTAACTGTAATACTTCACGCACACTCCTCCAATGAGACTCCAAATCTGGTGAATAAATTAAAATGTCATCTAAATACACAACCACACTTCTGCCGATCAAAGGTCTAAGGATGTCATTAATAAGATTCTGAAAAAATGCCGAAGCACTGGAAAGTCCAAAGGGCATGACCAGATTCTCAAAATGACCCAGTGGAGTGTTAAATGCAGTCTTCCATTCATCCCCCTCCTTCATGCGCAACAAATTGTATGCCCCTCGAAGATCAATTTTCGAGAACCACTTGGCCCCCACTAACTGATTAAACAAATCAGGAATCAATGGCAGTGGGTAAGGATTGCGTACAGTAATCTTATTAATCTCACGAAAGTCTAGACAAGGCCGTAAACCGCCGTCCTTTTTTTTAACAAAAAAAAATCCAACCGCCACAGGAGATTTGGAAGGCCTAATGTGACCAGCGGCCAAGCTTGTCTGTATGTATTCCTCCAAAGCCTTTCTCTCGGGAATAGTCAAATTAAATAAACGACTTTTAGGAAGAGTCGCTCAAGTGACAAATTCAATTGCACAATCATAATCTCTATGAGGAGGCAATACCTGCGATTCCTTATCAGAAAAAACTTTCCAAAAATCCTGAATAGGTACAGGTAACTCCCCCTTAACTACAGCAGCAATACGCCCATTACAACACTTGTCATAACAATTGGGACTCCAGGACTTAATTTCATTGGTAGACCAATCCAGTACCGGATTGTGCAATTTTAACCAGGGTAACCCCAAAATCACCGGTGAGGGCAAATTATTCAAAACTACCAAATCCAAATTCTCTTGATGAACACCATTAATAGTAAGAGGAAATTCACAGATATGGTGAGTAACATTTTTCAAGTGAGAACCATCCACAGACACCACATTAATAGGGGAAGACAGAAGTTTGGGTTTTAATTTTAGTTTTTCCAAAAATTTCCCATCAATCACATTGAGAGTTGAACCACAATCCACAAATACCCGAAACTCCATTAATTCCTCCTCAACAGCAGTGGTAGCAGAAAGAAAGACACCTTTATTGTTTAAACAAGCTATGCGGGCGAAACTGACCTCATTTTTTTTCTCTCTTTATTCATTCGAAAGCGCACAGTTCTTAATAAAATGCTCAGATTTGCCACAATAGAAACACAAGCCCTTAGCAAATCTGCATTCTTTTTCCCGAGAGTGAGGTGTCATTGCTCCAATTTCCATCGGCTCTCCAATGTCAGTACATTCCTTCTCCAAACTTGGAGCTGACAAGGCAGATTTACTCTCATTAACCCTTGCACGCAGTCTCCTATCCACCCGTATGGCTAATTGCATAGCCTCTTGCAAGTTACCAGGTATGGGATAAGCAATCAGCAAATCTTTAACCCTTTCACTTAACCCTGCAAGAAATAAACTTTTCAAAGCTGAATCGTTCCAGCCCACCTGAGAGGACCACCTTCGGAAGTGAGTACAATATTTTTCCACATTACCTGATCCCTGTCTCAAACGTCTCAATTCTGTCTCAGCTGATGAAACACGATCAGGATCGTCATATAATAAGCCCAAAGCAGAAAAAAAACTATCCACAGATCTAAAGCATGGATCACTAGGCTGCAGAGAAAAGGCCCAGTCCTGAGGTTCTTTGCGCAAAAGTGACATAATGAACCCTATGCGCTGTGATTCATCACCAGAGGATCTGGGTCTCAAACGGAAATACAACAAGCAAGCATTTTTAAAAGAAAAAAAATCTTGTTGTTCACCAAAAAATAAATCAGGCAAACGTACCTTAGGCTCCACGAAATGTGCTCCAGAACAACTACTCACGTGTTGGTTTATCTCAGCCACCTCCAGAGAAAGTCCCTGCAGGCGTTGAACCAAATCCTGAACCGAGACCATGATGGAAACAGAAAATCTTTCCTTAGAGATTTTTTTTTTCTTGGCTGGACTTACTGTTATGATCTGCTACAAGCACTAAGGAAAGGTGGGAATTCTGTCCCTACAATAGGACTGAGCTGGATCCCTACGATGTAACGGGGAACCTGATCCTGCGACCAGACCCGCTAAAGTCCTCAGCTAGTCTGAACGAAGACCTATAGTTGCGAGGGAGGAATCCCTACAAGATCTAGGGACTGGGTGAAAAGGTGGACACCTCCTAACAGAAAGTGTAGCAGGGAAAATAAAACAGAAAACAAATACTAAGAGATCCTCAGATCAAGCAAAACTGACAGAGTAAGGCACCTAAGCACCTGGCTAGCTTAAGAGTAGATAATACAATGAAGTCCAGCAAAGCCAGAAGGGCGGAGCCAGACTAAATAGGGTAAAAAGGTCATGTGACCAGCAAACTGAAACAAAACCTAACAAGAGGGTTCTAACAGTATGTGTGCAAAATTTCACACATGTAGGAGTTAATTAAAGGTGTAAATTCGTTGAAAAAATATTCAACAAATTTACACCTTTAATTAACCCCTACATGTCTGAAATTTTGCATCCATACACTCATGTAATTGTTAGTGAAAGCCATATACCAAACTACATGAAATGACATGGTTAACTGTATGTAAACCATGTGTCATTTCATGTCAGGTCTGTAATTTCACAAAAGCCGGCAATTGAATTAGCGGCTATTATACTATGTAGAAGTGTATGAACTATAAATATATGTATATATATATATATATATATATATACATATGTCACAATGACATGTATTATATATATATATATATATATATATATATTATATATGTATTCTGTGTGTATCTATCTAGTCAGCAATTCTTCAGCTCCTGATTGGCTCCACGGAGCGCTCAGAGGCTGAAAGATTATTATGGGATTTTCGATTTCCGATGTGAAAAAAATATCGGAATCGGAAATCGGAATTCCGATATAGCAAATATCGGGCCGATTTCCGATATTGCAATATCGGAAAGCTCATCCCTACTTTCCACACTTATAGAAATATATGTGCTTTTAACACGCAGAAACTTATGAAGAATTTGTAACCATCATTGACCCCAATATCCTCCCTTTCATGTCCTGACTGCACTGAAACATTATAATGAATCATTGCAGAGTTTCCTAGATGAAGCTGCGCCTCCTACACATAGAACAACTCGGCACAGATGATGACAACCCTGGCTCATGCTGCAAACACATCTCCTACATGATTGCTTCACGTGCACCAAACATCTGTGGAGAAAATTCAATCTAGCCAAAGATTTTATCTATTATAAGTTTATACTTAAAACATACACCTATCCAAACAAACCTATTTGAACACGCTCATTACCTCACTATCCAACAAAACCTAAACGTCTCTTTGACACTTTTCATTCCCTCCTGAATCCAAGAGTACAAGCTCCGAATACAGACCCAATCC
This sequence comes from Oophaga sylvatica, assembly GCA_033576555.1. Taxonomy (NCBI): domain Eukaryota; kingdom Metazoa; phylum Chordata; class Amphibia; order Anura; family Dendrobatidae; genus Oophaga; species Oophaga sylvatica. The sequence continues at coordinate 245,967,162 of JARQOD010000003.1, read as the reverse complement.
CTTAATACCATACCTTAATGCACTGTTCTCCCTCGCCCACTGCATCTAGCTCACTCTTTGCCTTTGATCCAATAACAGAAGAAGTAGTGATCAGGCTCCTTGCATATTCTTACCCTACTATTTGCACCAGTTACCCTATTTTCTCTCATCTCCTCCAGTCCATTTCTCATTTCTCAGGCTGTCACCACACACCTAACTAAAATTTTCAACCTTACTCTCTCATTTGGTTTCTTTCCCTCCACATTGAAACATGCCAGCATACATTCATTACTTAAAAAAACATTCCTCGACCAAAACTGTGTTGCTAACTTTAGACCGGTTTCTAAATCTAAGGGTCACTACTCCATGCTGATTCTCCTGGATTTCTCTGCAGTATTCGACACTGTGGATCACAGGCTCCTCCTTACTATGTCACACAAAGACAACATTCTCTACTGGTTCTCATCCTATCTCACTGTTCACTCCTTTACTGTATCTTTTGCTGGCTCCTCTTCCTCTTACTATTGGGGGTTCCTCAAGGATCAGTCCTAGGCCCCCTTCTCTTCTCCGTGTCCAGTACCATCTCTTTGCCAATTACACCCAATTATACATCTCTACTCCATCCTGATGTCACGCCTGCATTATTACAAAACACGAGTGATTGTCTTTCTGCTGTCTCTACCATCATGGCCTCCTTCTATTTGAAACTAAACCTGACAAAAAACTGAGCTCCTTGTGTTTCCTCCATCAACTAACCTAATTATGCCCGATATTGCCAAATCCGTGTGTGATTCTACCTTTATTCCTCAGTAACATGACCGCTATCTTTGAGTCATATTTGATTCAGATCTTTCTTTCACTTCCCACAACAGATCACTCACCCGCTCATGTTATCTACAACTCAAAAACATTTCAAGAATTAGGCCTTTTCTTAACTTTACTCTGCAAAAACTCTTACTGTTGCTCTTATTTATTCTCGCCTGGACTATTGCAACTCTATACTAATCTGTCTCCCTCTTACTAAACTCTCCCCTCTTCAATCCGTGCTGAATACACCAGCTAGGAATATATTTCTTGCCATTCCCTACACCAATGCATCTACCCTGTGCCACTTGTTGCACTGGTTGCTCATCCGATATAGAGTTCAATATAAACTCATCACTTTCACCCACAAAGCATTACACACTTCAGCACCACCCTAAATTTCCTCCCTCGTCTCTGTATGCCACACTAAACAATATCGCTGACGGGATCGCTAAAAAACGTCACTATTTAGCGATCCCGTTAGCGATATTGTTCAGTGCGGCAGCTTCCAGCGACGAGCTTCCTGCTGTGATCTCGCTCGTCGCTGAATCGTTCCGGACCCTATTTCATCGCTGGCGCTCCGCTGGGTAAGTATCTTATCGCTGTGTGGCACCTTTTCTTAGCGATTTAGCGGTACTTTTGTACCCCTAAAGTCGTTAAAGATCGCTAACGGCGATAGCGTCGTTAACTATATCGCTAATGTGGCCGCATTTAGCGATATAGAAACGATCCCGCTAGCGATCTCATTAGTATGCAACGCTAACGAGATCGCTAGCGGGATTGTTTAGTGTGGCAGTACCTTAACACCTACTCGTGCTCTCTGTTCTGCTAATGACCTAAAATAAACATCTGCAATAATCCGAACCTCCCATTCCCATCTCCAAGACTTCTCATGAGCTGCGCCAATTCTTTGGAATGCATTTCCCATTACACTTCGAATAATATCCAAAACCCACAGTTTTAAACGTGTCCTAAAAATTCATTTCTTTAGACTGGCCTATTGCCTCAGCATACTTATTTAACTATCCCTGTTATGCCCATGCAAAAGTTTCCTCAAAACCAGGTAGAATCTGTTCATAAAGCCTACATGCACTCAATAGCCCTTTGTGTCCGTACACATACTGGTTGGTGACCGGTTCATGCAGCTTTACGTGAACACCCTATTTATTATATTGATGTTTGGACTGTACAAAACAAGCAATTGTTACCATCCACCTTTTAGTGTCTCCCCTATTTCCTCATAGATTGTAAACTGGCGAGCAGAGCTCTCACTCCTCTTGGTATAACTTGATTTATGTGATTATAGTTATTCTGTAATGTATTTTACTGTATGTACAAGTCCCCTATACTCGTAAAATTTAAAGTGCTGCGGAATATGTTGGTGCTACAGAAATAAAATTATTATCACTATTAAAATTATTATTATAGGCCTTAAAGGCATGTTCAGGAGCTGGCATACCACCTGAGTATTCAAGTAGTTGACGCCTCGTCTTTCTTTTTGACAATCAGTCCATATGTACAGCTATGTAAAAAAAGTGTTTGCTCCCTTCCTGATTTCCTATTCTTTTGCATGTTTGCACACATAAAGGTTTCAGATCATCAAACAAATTTAAATATTAAACAAAGAGAACACAAGTAAACACAAAATGTAGTTTTTAAATGAAGGTCTTTATTATCAGGCCTCTTTCACACTTCAGTGGTGCGACGTCAGTCAAAATCCACCAAAGTGTGAAAAAAGCGGATCCGCCATTTTTTTTTGGCGGATCTGCTTTTTTTCCCATTGACTTGCATTAGTGATAGATGGTCGTCGGTTAGGTCCTTTTCTGACGGATCCGCCAAAAATTTGGCGTCCGCCTTTTTTGAAAAACGTCCAATGCAACGTTTTAAACATGAACTCCAAGGTCATTGTGGCTGAGTTCCAGTAGGGAGATGGGAGAAAGTTCCTCAAAGTCAACCATCACTGCAGCCCTCCACCAGTCAGGCCTTTATGGCAGAGTGGCCCGACGGAAGCCTCTCCTCAGCGCAAGACATGTGAAAGCCCACATAGAGTTTGCTAAAAAACACATGAAGGACTCCCAGACTATGAGAAATAAGATTATCAGGTCTGATGAGATGAAGATAGAATTTTTTGGTGATAATTCTAAGCTGTATGTTTGGTGAAAACCATACTCTGCTCATCACCTGCCCAATACAATCCCAATAGTGAAACATGTTGGTGGCAGCATCATGCTATGCGGTGTTTTTCAGCTGCAAGGAGAAGACGACTGGGTGCAATTGAAGAAAACAGGAATGTGGCCAAGTACAGAGATATCCTGCATGAAAACCTCTTCCAGAGTACTAAGGACCACAGACTTGGCCAAAGGTTCACCTTCCAACAAGACAATGACCCTAGGCACACAGCTAAAATAAAAATGAGTGGCTTCAGAATAACTCTGTGACCATTCTTGACTGACCCAGTCAGAGACCTGACCTAAATCCAATTGTGCATTTCTAGAGAGACCTGAAAATGGCTGTCCACCAACGTTCACCATCCAACCTGACGGAACTGGAGAGGATCTGCAAGGAAAAATGGCAGAAGATCCCCAAATCCAGGTGTGAAAAACTTGTTGCATCATTCCCAAGAAAACTCATGGCTGTACTAGCTCAAAAGGGTGCTTCTACTCAATACTGAGCAAAGGGTCTGAATATTTATGACCATGTGATATGTCAGTTTTTCTGTTTTAATAAATTTGCAAACATTTCTACAATTCTGTTTTTTCTTCAGTCAAGATGGGGTGCAGAGTGTACATTAATGAGAAAAAAAAGAACTTTTTTGAATTTACCAAATGGCTGCAATGAAACAAATAGTGAAAAATTTAAAGGGGCCTGAATACTTTCCGTACCAACTGTACCTAGGGCATTAGACTACATATATCAATCAAGCCACATAATAAGTCCTGTATGGCATTAAAATATTTGTTTGCTCTTGCAAAAAATATGTGGGTCAATTCACTGACTCTTTTATGGCACAAAAGATAAATGATTGGTTCTTGGGAGGAGACAGAGGAGACAGAGGGCATGGTCACGTCCACCCATCTTATTCATGAAAAGTACTAGTATTCTTTATAACAAAAATGCTACTAGAGTCTGTGTCTGGAATAACATGTCTGGAATAGCACACACCAGTCAGAAGAAGTGCTGAATTCATTAAGTGTTGGGTGCCCTTTATTTAATTTGACGCCTCTTCTACTCCGATAAGACTGGCATAGCTCGAGTATGCGGAACGCCAGGAGTGATGGATTGGTGACATAGTGATTCTCTACCATCAACCATTCTTTGCAGTCTTCCCCTTGTGCACCCTAGATGTCCTCCTCTCATTCCAATCACCTTGTAATGGCCCAAGTACCATAAATTTTACACATAATCGCACAATGTTCAATATATTTGAGTATTTTTTTCCTTTAGCAGGCATCCTGCTTTTGTCAACAATCTGTGTGAACTAAGTCTAATTTTTTTAAATATGTAAATTTAATGTTACTAGAAAAGAAGATCTGCAAACCTTGATGTGTTTTTTTTATAAAACAGAGCCCACGACACACATCCATTTGTCCTGGGTTCATTGTAGCTTTGTAAACTGGATAAGTTGTCTACATGACTATGATTTAAAACTAATTTCACACATCAGATATTAATGGTAACGCACGACGCCTTTGTTGTTCCCAGTCAATGTGCGTGAATTCGAAATGCTTTAAACATTTGTGATATTTTCACAGCAAGTTATAGCCCAATGAACAGTCCCTCACTTGGACACCGTGTTCAATGAAGCAGCAGGAATGAGATAATCAATATTGTACTTAGTAAGAATAAGTCTGAATCTGACTTTATTAGAGCCACGAGTGCCTGCTGACTAATATCTTTTATAATCTCTGATTTGACATTTGTGTTATGCATTGCACAAGTCTTGAATTGGCATCCGCAGTAACTAGATAAATGTCTGTTCTTCAATAGAAATGACAAGGCAATCAAAATGCAAATTGCTGCTAATATTCAGAATTGTATCTTAAGCACAATATCATTGCACTGGCAAGATAACATGGAGAGTTGAGAGTGACTGATTCATGCAAGGCTTTTGATGCATATACTGCAGCGGAAAGATGCAATGACCACTAACATGTTGATCAGCATGTAATAAAATTGGATCTGTTATTTGACATGATCTTTAGTACCAGAATTATAGACCGTATTTATCCAATATGCTGAAAGAATGTGAGCAAGAAACAACGGGCAAGGAGCAAATGAGAAAATTACCCAGAGCAAAATGTACTACTTATACTAATAGACTACAATTCTAGAAGTCCTAATTGACAACATAAAAAATGATCATGATATAATTCTCTATCTGCAAAGAATTGATTTGAAAGTCTGCTTTATTCTATTTGATGACATGACTAAAATACAAAAACTAGGAACTAATTTGCCAAACATTACTGTTACAGTTGAGACTCTAAAATATTTGACAAATGGTACCACAACAGTTAAGATGTTACAGATCATTAACTTGATACTTAACACACTATGATATCCTGATGTAAGAAACATGATCAATGGCTTGTCCTATGCTGCATGCAAGTTGCGGAATAAAGAGTGATTGTTAGAGATGATCGAAATTGATCTGTAGAGAATAGAAGTTGTGTCAAATTTTCTGAAATTTGAAGGTCTAGAAAATTTGAGAAGTTTGTGATCAATTCATTTGGATCAGCAAAAAACAAAATGTCTGGTGTAATTTCACACATTGATGAAGAGTCACAGAGCAGACTGATGATGACAGTGGCGGCATGGCGGGATGTGACATAACGTACTGCAGTTATCCCATCACATTATATTGCACAGCCATTCATGCTGAGTTCAAATTTCTCATCTCTCTCAATAAAACAAATTTCATCCAGTATTGGAAGATGGCAAAGTGATGCAAATAATTCCAAAGTAATTGGACTCCATTAGATTCTCCGCGAAGCAATTTGCCCAAAATCAAATTTTTCAGAAAAATTGCCTAACCTAACCAATTTGAATTTTAAAAGGTTCTTCAATAATAATGGTATTTTACAGTATTATGGTATGTAACACAATATTTGTCAATAAACGTGCTGTGACTGCACATCCATTTATCACCTTGTATTTTGCTAGTTAGAGTTCTACTGTAAGTAGAAACTAGTTTATGGTTGAATTTTGCTCACCTTTTTAAACAACCAGAGTATCATAATTTATCTTAACTAATATAAAAAGCAAGGGTATTTATTGAGACTGGATTGTTCAGTCTTAAATAAAAGTTGAAGTGAATTGATCAAATGTATTAAATGTCACATACTGTAGCTTCTAGTTATTTTTTGTATTTAAGTCTGAATGAAAGGTGAAGAATAAAATGTATGCATCAAGTTATGCCTTTCTTCTTAATAAATTTGTTTCCTTGATAACACTTTCACTCCATAGTAAATAACTGCCATAGCACCAGATAATTTTTTCATCTTTTCGGCATAAGAAGTAATATTTTTTCCACAATTTTGGTGAAAATTATGCTTGTGTGAAATACGTGTCTGGTGTGGTGAGTTACCTGGTGCTTCCTACTTAGGTCGTTTTTCTTTGAAGGTCTAGTAGCCTACTTTTTATAGATATCCCTGCTCAATTCATGAAGGTGTCCAGGCTTGCAGGAGCCGAGTGTCATGCTGCTATGCCCCGAACCTCTCTCATGAGGGAATCGCAGCGCAAGGGCGGAGGAGACCGAGAAAGTAATTTCTCGTCTCCTCCGTGGCCTGACTCGGCGTATATTGGACTGCACTGGGATGACATCTGAGTGCAGTCCGATGTTTCACACGCACCGATAGATTTATACGGGTGCATTGAGACAAGTCTTGCTGCCAATCGCAGCATGCTGCGATTGTTCTCTAATGCCGAACCGGCATGAGAAAATAATCACAGATCTGAGCTGTCCCATAGTAACAAACTGGGTCGAGTACTAAGCAATATTTATGATTAAAATGATTTCAATTCAGTAGTCAATGTGAACAGTCTTGATAAAGATGAATGGATTGATTCAAGGAAAATCAACTTTATGTTGAATTTTCATAAAATCGTAGGTCCCAGCAAATTTAAATACTCTGAGTTCAATGTGGTAACATTGGTAAGCAAAAAAATGCACACTACCACATTATGAACTGCTGTAGACAAGAGACCATGCTCAACCAAGTGGGCCTCACCATAACCGTCTTCTGCTTTCACATCACAAAGTCTAGCCCAGCGAACCAGGGTGGACTATTACAGCCAGAATTAAAGGTATGGGTCAAACAACCTCATTTTAGCCTTCAGCATTGGGATAAGAGGTCAAAGCGCACAGCTCATTCCACAAAGCAAAGGAAAAAAAACAATTCTGATTATGGTTTACTACTTTAGTGCTGAATCATATTAAAAATGGAAATGGTAGTCTCATTCTGTGAATAATTATCTAAGGATTCAAATGATATAGGGAAATGCTGTATCTGTATATTCATTAAGTGACTATGAATTGATTTATCTGTGATGTACTGCATGTTAAGCAGAAATCTCTACCTTATAAAGTGTGTGGATGTTGTAATAAAAAATTATTTTTGCTTGTAACACATTTTCTAGTTGCAATAGACCATTTTTGACCCGTAGATATTACTCAAATTCTGCTGTTGGTTATCACGAGTTACTATCTGTTGTCCTCTAGCCAGGTAGGTTGAGGTCACTTGAATATTATTAAGGTTGTGTTTCCATTAACCCTCCATCAGGTGCAGCTGATCTGACAGCCACCACTAAATTAGTTTTGTTTCTCTCTTCTCTGCAAATAATCAGAAAAAGTCCCCACTCCAAATTATTTCCTGTCTTTACATACTCTTTGAAAGGTTGATCTCGGAAGTGCCAGATGTGCTCCTGAGGGAGGGTTAAAGAGCTCATAATGGATTCAGTACACTCCAAGTAGAACTTAAAGAGTTAAACACATATCTTTCATATATAAAAATAAAGATTATTATTATTATTATCTTTCAGTCATTTAGAGGCTTTTCTGTTTTGCAATTCGTGACATATTCATTCGAATATTTGGTAAAATTCGGTAAAGCTGGCAAATTTACATTTTAATCAATCAACCAACTCTAGTGATAATCTATTATTAAATGATGACTTTCTTACTCATTAGTTTGACTTGTCTTTTGCTACAGTAAAAAACTTTTTTTCTCAAGCTTCAGTACAATGCAATAGTCAGAAATCTAGGAAAAAATATTCCTCATTATAAGAATTAAGCTTGAAATACCTTTGACAAAAGACAAAATAGGAAGAAAAGGATCCACATGGCCATATGGATAAAAAACATGTAAAAATAACTTTATTTCACATTTGACAAAAGGTGGTTAAAATTTTAACCTTTCACAAAAATGTGGAAATATAAAAAGCTATTGAACATTTATTATATAATATCTCTAAGAAGTAACATGGTTGAAAAAAAAAACAATACCTTGTTTTAACTTCAAGACACTAAATATTTTATACCTGAAACCATGTAAAACACTTAAATAGTGATCCGTTTGGGAAATCCTAGTACAAAACTATGCCATGGGTGTTAAAGTAAAAGTTGGCTTTATTTTGTAACAAATAAAAGTGTTCAATAATCTGGTAATCTTTTTCATCACATTTTACAGTGTGTCTTATATTTATAAAATATAATATTATATTTGTAAAAATAGCATGTTTCACAATTGATATTCCAATTCATCCCATTGGTGTTCCATGGGGTATATTCATGCTTGTTATAAACCTTGCCCTGTGCACAGGAGCAGATTCATGCAACAATGTTCCTCAAATTGTTGCTGTAAAGTTCAATGCTTAGAAGGTGTCTAAAATATCTTTGAATTCGAAAACCCTAATAAATACACAGTTGAAACCAGAAGTTTACATACACTATATAAAAAGAACCATATGCATGTTTTTCTCAATATCTGACATGAAATCAGAACAAACCTTTCCCATTTTAGGTTAATTAGTATTAACATAATTATTAATATTTGCCAATTACCATCATAATGAGAGAAAGAGGATGTTTTAAGGCATTTTTATTACTTACTGCAAAGTAAAAAATTTACATACACTAAGAATACTATGCCTTTAAACAATTCTGGACTGCCCATGTGATGATGTCTTGTGTGTGTGTAAGCTTCTGTAAGTTTTTTTGGCAACATCAGAGTTAATTAGAGACACACACCTGTGGATGTATTTTAATGTACACCTGAAACACACTTCTTTGTGTAGCATCATGGGAAAGTCTCAAGAAATCAGCCAAGATATCAGAAAGCGAATTGTGGACTTGCACAAGTCTGGCTCATACTTGGGTACAATTTTAAGATACCTGAATGCTGCTCATTTATCTGTACATACATTTATGCTAGGGTTCGAGTTCCCAATGCTGCACAGGGGGAGTCTCGGGCCATTCCCGCTGCGGTCCCCCTTCCGTCTCCGGCCGCGGTGGAGACTGCTCAGCGGAGACGTCGGTCCCAGCGTCATGCCCATTCCAATACTGTGCAGAGACATGCTGCTGCCCCTCCTGGATCTTCTATTATAGCCAGTGCTGGAGAAGACGTCTTTAGGACGAAGTCCTGCGTTTCCCCTTCTGAGCATGCCCAGGGTAAGATCTCTCATTGGAGATCAGGGGTCACATGTTCAGGTACTGCAGCAGCTCCTATTGGTCCGCCAGGAAGGTCCTGAAACTACATGTGTTATGGAACAGTTTCTCATTGGTCCTTTTTCTGGCAGGTCCTGCAGCTGTTACTATAAAAGGGTGGCATGGCTGGGCCGCCATGCGCTAGTATCAAATCTGTTTCATGCTTGCGCCAGTGAGGTCATGTATGCATGTGGTTAGGTCTGGCTGAAATAAGCCCCTAGAATACCGGCACCTCCGGTGAGGAGAATGTATGCATGTGTTCAGGGCTCGGCTGAAAACGCAATTAGATTACCGGCTACTCCGGTGAGGAGATTGTTGCTTGTGTTCTGACAGCGGCTCTGTGACGCAACAGGGTTCGCTTTATAACGCTGGTTCAGCGCCCTAGCGCTTTACTTTGCGGCTCACTGAAGCTAAGTGAGTTCGTACTTATCGCCATATAGCGCTGTGGCATTCCCGTTAGCGGCTCTGTGGATTAACAGAGTTCACACTAACTGCCACAGCGCGCTACGGCATTTATTTTAGCGATTCTGCGGGATAACAGAGTTCGCTACCTTCGCCATCTTACTAGCAGCGGGCTTCGCCTGCACGGTGGACCCCGGGCTGCGAATGCACCTCTCTACAATATCTATTAGGTGCGTTCCGCAGACCCTAACACATTTATATGCAAGTACAAACAAGATGAGATTGTGCAGCCATCATACCGCTCAGGAAAGACACAGGTTTTGTGTCTCAGAGATGAACATGCTTTGGTATGTCATGTGCATATCAACCCAAGACCAAAAGACCTTGTGACGATGATGGCAGAAGCTGGTAAGATTGTGTCACTATCCACAGGGAAATGAGTATTGCATCAACATGGACTGAAAGGCCACTGTGCCAGGAAGAAGCCATTACTCCAAAAGCAACATAAAAACGCCAGATAAATGTTTGCAAATGCACACTAGAACAAAGAACTTCATTTTTGGAGACATGTCTTGTGATCTGATGAAACTAAAATTGAACTTTTTGGGTATAATGACCATTGTTACGTTTGGAGGAAAAAGAGAGACGTTTGGAAGCCTATGAACACAATCCCAACTGTGAAACACAGGTGTGGCAGCATCATGCTGTGGGGTTGTTTTGCTGCAGGAGGGATTGGTGCACTTCACAAAATATATGGAATTATTAGAAAAGAAGATTATGTGGCAATAGTGAAGTACCATCTAAAGACATCAGCCAGGAAGTTAAAGCTTGGGCGGAAATGGGTATTCCAAACGAACAATGACTCAAAGCATTCTGCCAAAATGGTAACAAAATCTCTAAAGGATAACAAAGTCAATGTTTTGGAGTGGCTGTCACAAAGCCCTGATCTCACTCCTGTTGAAAATGTATGGGCAAAGCTGAAAAGGCAGGTGTGAGCAAGGCGACCTACAAATCTGGATCTGTTGCACCAGTTTTAGTAGAAGAATATCCCAAACGTTTGACCCAAGTCATTCAGTTTAAGGGCAATGGTGCCAAATACAAATGAAATGAATTAAACTTTTGACTTTGCAGTAAGTAATAAAAATGCCTTAAAACATTTTCTCTCATTATTTTGGCATTTGGCAAATGCTAATAGTTATGGTAATCCTAATTGACCTAAAACGGGAAAGGTTTATTCTGATTTCATGTCAGATACTGAGAAAAAAATCATATGTCTTTTTATTAGGGATGAGCGATATTACATAGTTACATAGTTATTAAGGTTGAAGGAAGACTTTAAGTCCATCTAGTTCAACCCATATCCTATCCTAACCTGCCCTAACATGTTGATCCAGAGGAAGGCAAAAAAAACCCAAGTGGCAAACAGTAAGCTTCACATTGGGGAAAAAAATTCCTTCCCGACTCCACATACGGCAATCAGACTAGCTCCCTGGATCAACTCTGTATCTAGGAAACTAGTGAATATAGCCTGTAATATTATACTTTTCAAGAAAGGCATCCAGTCCCCTCTTAAATTTTAGTAAGGAATCACTCATTACAACATTAGACGGCAGAGAGTTCCATAGTCTCACTGCTCTTACAGTAAAGAATCTGCATCTGTGATTATGGCTAAACCTTCTTTCCTCCAGACGTAGAGGATGCCCCCTCGTCCCCGTCACAGGTCTAAGAGTAAAAAGATCATTAGAAAGGTCTTTGTACTGTCCCCTCATGTATTTGTACATTGTAATAAGATCACCCCTAAGCCTTCGTTTTTCCAAACTAAATAACCCCAAGTGTAATAACCTGTCTTGGTATTGCAGACCCCCCCGTTCTCTAATAACCTTGGTCGCTCTTCTCTGCACCCGCTCCAGTTCAGCTATGTCTTTCTTATACACCGGAGACCAGAACTGCACACAGTATTCTAAGTGTGGTCGCACCAGTGACTTGTATAGAGGTAAAATTATGTTCTCCTCATGAGCATCTATGCCTCGTCTAATGCATCCCATTATTTTATTAGCCTTGGCAGCAGCTGCCTGACATTGGCCACTAAATGTGAGTTTGTCGTCCACCCATACACCCAAGTCTTTTTCAGTGACAGTTTTGCCCAGTGTTTTACAATTAAGCACATAATTATACATCTTATTTGTTCTACCCAAGTGCATGACCTTACATTTATCCCCATTAAAGCTCATTTTCCATTTATCAGCCCAAGCTTCTAGTTTACATAAATCCTCCTGTAATATAAAATTATCCTCCTCTGTATTTATTACCCTGCAGAGTTTAGTGTCATCTGCAAATATTGAAATACTACTCTGTATGCCCCCTACAAGGTCATTAATAAATATTTAAAGAGAAGCGGCCCCAATACTGACCCCTGTGGTACCCCACTGCTAACCGTGACCCAGTCCGAGTGTGCTCCATTAATAATCACCCTTTGTTTCCTATCCATGAGCCAGTTCTTAACCCACTTACACATATTTTCCCCTATCCCCATTGTTCTCATTTTATGTATCAACCTTTTGTGTGGCACTGTATCAAAAGCTTTTGAGAAGTCCATGAACACCACGTCCACTGCATTCCCTTGGTCCAGTCCTGAACTTACCCCTTCATAAAAGCTTATCAGATTAGTCTGACAAGAACGGTCCCTCGTAAACCCATGCTGATACTGTGTCATGAGGTTATTCAGCTTCAGATACTCCAATATAGTATCCCTTAAAAAACCCTCCAGGATTTTACCCACAGTAGATGTTAAGCTCACTGGCCTATAATTTCCAGGTTCAGTTTTTGCCCCCTTTTTGAATATTGGCACCACATTTGCTATACGCCAGTCCTGTGGTACAGACCCAGTTATTATGGAATCTTTAAAGATTAAAAATAATGGTCTATCTATAACTGTACTTAATTCCTGTAGTACTCGGGGGTGTATCCCATCCGGACCCGGGGATTTGTCAACTTTAGTGATTTTTAGACGCCGCCGTACTTCCTGCTGGGTTAAGAATGTGACATTTAATGGAGAAATTTTTTTATCTCTGATCATGTTATCTGTCATGGGATTTTCTTGTGTAAATACAGTTGAAAAAAAGTCATTTAGCATATTGGCTTTTTCCTCATCCTCATCCACCATTTCACCCAGACTATTTTTAAGGGGACCAACACTATCATTTTTTAGTTTCTTGCTATTTATGTAGTTAAAGAATATTTTGGGATTATTTTTACTTTCTCTGGCAATGAGTCTCTCTGCCTCAATCTTTGCTGTCTTGATTTGCTTTTTACAGAATTTATTCAGTCTTCTGTATTTATTTAATGCCTCTTCACTACCTACTTGCTTTAATTCCCTAAACGCTTTCTTTTTGTCCCTTATTGCGCCCCTTACAGCTCTATTTAGCCATAGTGGTTTCCTCCTAATTCTAGCATGTTTATTCCCATAGGGTATATACTGTGCACAGGTCCTATTCAGGATACTAATAAACGTCTCCCATTTTCTTTGTGAATTTTTATGTCTCAGGATATCGACCCAGTTTATTGCACCAAGATCATCTCTCATCCGTTGGAAATTTGCCTTCCTGAAGTTTAGTGTCCTTGTAACCCCTCGACTACACATCTTATTAAAGGATACATGAAAGCTTATTATTTTGTGATCACTATTACCCAAGTGACCCCCAACCCTTATATTTGATATGCGGTCTGGCCTGTTGGATAATATTAGGTCTAGCAGTGCCCCCCCTCTTGTTGGGTCCTGAACTAGTTGTGAAAGGTAATTGTCTCTCATAGTTGCCAAAAACTTATTACCTTTGCTGGAACTGCAGGTTTCTGTTCCCCAATGTATTTCAGGGTAGTTGAAGTCCCCCATAATAATGACTTCTCCTTGAGTTGCTGCTTCATCTATTTGCTTTACGAGGATATTCTCTGTTGCTTCCATTATTTTAGGAGACTTATAACAAACCCCTATCAATAATTTATTATTTTTCCCCCTCCCCTAATCTCCACCCACAGAGACTCTACATCTTCATTAGATTCACAGATATCACGCAGGATGGGTTTTAAGGATGATTTTACATATAAACACACACCCCCACCTCGCTTATTTTTACGGTCATTTCTAAACAGACTATAGCCCTGTAAATTAACCGCCCAGTCGTGGCTCTCATCCAGCCAAGTCTCAGATATCCCCACCATGTCATAATTATGTTCCAACAAAATTCATTCTAATTCCGCCATTTTGTTGGTGAGGCTTCTAGCATTAGTATACATGCACTTTATGTATCTCTCTGAACCTCTATTCTTTCTTAAATTATTAACTGTTCTAACCCCACCCCCCATGCCACCCCCAACCCAATTTCATTATTTGTGCCCAGGTCTCTATCTGTACTGCCTTCCCCTTCTATAAAATGAACACCCTCCCCCCCAGTCCCTAGTTTAAAGACTCCTCCAACCTTCTAGCCATTTTCTCTCCCAGCACAGCTGCACCCTCCCCATTGAGGTGCAGCCCATCCCTAGCATAGAACCTGTAGCCAACTGAGAAGTCGGCCCAGTTCTCCAGGAAACCAAACCACTCCTTCCTACACCAATTCTTGAGCCACTTATTAACCTCCCTAATCTCTCGTTGCCTCTCTGGTGTGGCACGTGGTACCGGCAGTATTTCAGAAAATACCACGTTGGAGGTCCTTGCTTTAAGCTTGCAGCCTAATTCCCTGAAATCATCTTTAAGGACCTTCCACCTGCCTCTAACTTTGTCATTTGTGCCAATGTGCACCATGACCGCTGGGTCCTCACCAGCCCCTCCCAGTAATCTGTCAACCCGATCAGCGATGTGTCGGACTCGAGCGCCAGGTAGGCAGCACACTGTTCGACGATCCCTGTCTTTGTGACAGATTGCCCTATCTGTTCCCCTAATAATTGAGTCCCCCACTACCAGCACCTGTCTGGCCTGCCCTGCTCTCCTAATTCCCCCCTTACTGGAGCAGACATTGCCCGAAATCGTATCGGAATTCCGATTTCCGATATTGGAAAAATATCGGATATCGGAATTTCCGATTTCCAATATCAATGCAAGTCAATGGGAGAAAAAAAATTGGAATTACAAAATGACCACTACAGTGCTATATAATTGATAAAATAGAGGGGAAACACCTCAGGATAATGGGGAAGGAGTATGCAGAGGCAGAGGAGCAAAAAAATCGCTAGAAAAATGCACAGAGCGAAAACTGTAGCAGGAAAACTGGTCGCCATCTTCTTAACAGCGGTGTTTTTTCTTTGGGTTAGGATTAGTTGGGGTAGGGTTAGGGTTTATGGTTAGTAGGGTAAGGGTTAGGGTTAGAGCGAGCGTTGTCGAAACATGGTTTGGAGCAGGAGGTACCCGTGCACTTGGGCACTCCCGAGAACCAGCTGGCGATGATGGAACTCAGTTTACCCTTTTGGGGGAGGCATCTGTGTCCGCACTTCACTGCCACGAAACAGCCGGCATGGCTGGATCCCGCCTCTTGTGCTTCTGCCTATAGGTATTTGGCATCTGTCGTCCTTTATTTCCACTTTGGTCTAACGAGGTACAGCTGGCGGTACTGTTGCCCAGAAACGCAGCATGCTGTGAAAGTGACAGTCATGGAAATGGGCACTAGCTTGCGGTACTAGAGCCCAGAAACACGGCATGCTGTGAAAGTGGCAGTCACAGAAATGGGCACTAGCTGGCAGTACTAGAGCCAATGGAAAATAGTATGAGGTGAAAGAGTCAGTCACAGAAACAGGTGCTACCAAGTAGAAGCACGGGCATAACAGATTATGCTGTGTGCAACATAGGCACATGACAGAGCATGCATATTGCTACCAATCATGCATGTAACCTGTGTACTGTGGCCCAGGGCAGCAAAAGTCACCAGAAATCGAGGCCTGGTTCATTTTTAAGAATGTATGCCGGTCCACATTTGCAGCGGATAGTCTGGGTGGGTGGACACTTTGTGTAATGTATGTAGTACAGTTCATATAGCGTCTTGTGCTTGGGTGCGATGAAAACACAGGAGTCACAGGTTTGATATAGAAAAGTCCTGTATTACTTCATACAAGTTGGCAGAAATAGTCACACAGTTTGCAGACACAGAAACAGGAGACACAGCAGGCCAGAGTAATCCAAGCTCAGCAATCACTCTCCAATACAGATTCAGGATCTTCTTCTCTGTTACCGTAAGTCCATGCAAACGTGGGTCTTTAAAGAGCAGGGTTCAGAGTCCACAAGTGCTTCAGAGTTCCTCAGTAGGAATAGCTGGAGTACAAGGTCCAAGGCTTACATGAGTCAAGTCACAGGTTCACTGCAGGCTAGATTCTGAAGCACTGATTGCTCAGCTGTGGCTGCTTAAGAAGCAAAGGAGAGAATCAGGGCGGGAACATGCAAGCTGGAAACTCCATTTTGACTGAGGGCAAGATAGCTGCAGCAAGACAGAAAGTAAAATGGCTGACGAACAAACTGAGTTTCAGGAATATATACATAGAACCTTACATTACTCCCCCCTTAAGGACAACCTCCGGATGACCTCAGACCAGGCTTGTGTGGGTACCTCTGATGAAACTGACGGAGCAAGCGAGGAGCATTAACGTTATTGACCGGTTCCCATGAGTTGTCCTCCACTGGGTAGCCCTGCCATTTAATCAGATATTGTAACTGATTTCTATACAACCTGGAATCTAAAATCCTTTCCACCACAAATTCTTCCTGACCATCGACTAGCACTGGGTCAGGGCAAGGAGAGGAACGTCCAGGAAACGTATTGGGTGTCGCAGCCTTTAGTAGGGATACATGAAAGACAGGGTGGATTCTCATAGTTCTGGGCAGTTGAAGACGACAAGCAACGGCACTTATAATTTTACTGATTTTATAGGGTCCAATGTACTTATGTCCCAACTTAGACGATGGAATCCTTAACTTAAGATTTCTGGTTGACAGCCAGACCAAGTCTCCTACCTTGAAAGCTGGTGCAGGTTTACGAAATTTATCTGCTGCTTTCTTGTACCTTTCTTGAGCCGATTCCAGATTTTCCTTTAGAAGATCCATATTCTTCTGTAAAGACGTGATTCTTTCAGCCACTGCTGGTAAAGGCGTTTCTATGGGAAATCGTGGTAGAATGTTAGGATGATAACCTAGATTAGAGTAAAAAGGAGACTGTTTAGTGGAGGCACTCTGAGAGTTGTTATACGAGAACTCAGCTAATGGAAGTAGATCCACCCAATCATCCTGTAGGTGGCAGATAAAGCAGCGGAGATACTGCTCCAGGGTTTGATTGGTTCGTTCGGTCTGTCCATTAGTCTGGGGATGAAAAGCAGAAGAAAGGTTTACTTTAATGTCCAATGCTGCACAGAAATTTTGCCAAAACCTAGAAATGAATTGCACCCCTCGATCCGAAATAACCTCATCCGGTACTCCATGTAAGCGAAACACATCTTTAATCATCAAATCTGATGTCTGTTTTGCAGTGGGTAAGCCGACACAAGGGATAAAATGAGCTGCCTTTGTTAGACGGTCAACCACCACTAAAATGGTGTTCTTCCCCTGAGAGGTTGGTAACTCCACAATGAAGTCCATAGAAATGGATCCCCACGGGCGGGACGGGGTGGGAAGAGGCTGTAACAGACCAGTTGGTGAGGAGCGAGGTGTTTTGCATCTTGCACAGACCTCACATGAAGTGACATAATTCAAAACATCCTTCCTGCAAGTGGGCCACCAAAAGAAACGAGAAAGAAATTCCTGTGTCTTTAGAATTCCTCTATGCCCAGCTATCTTGGAATCGTGAATGAGTTGCAATACTCTTAATCTGACTGTTTCAGGAATATACAGACGTTGTCCCTGAATCCACACACCATTCTTAAAGACAAGACGTACGTCCCTTGGGGGTTGTGCCAAAAATGAATCCGCATGGTATGCTTCCTTGATGTCCTTAAGTAGGTCTTGATTATGAATTACTCCTAGGAATCTAGAGTCAGGAAGAATAGTCTTAGGAGGAGTAATTGGACGTGTCTCTGCTGAGTAAATCCTAGAGAGTGCATCAGCCTTTCCATTGCGCGATCCTGGTCTATAAGAGATGATAAAATTAAATTGGTTTAAGAAAAGATTCCAGCGAGCCTGGCGAGGAGTCAGGCACTTAGCCGACCTGATAAACTCAAGGTTACGGTGGTCTGTCAGGACGACTATTTGCTGTGCAGCTCCCTGAAGAAGTTGTCTCCATTCTTTGAAGGCGGCAATAATGGCCAACAACTCTCTATTGCCCACATCGTAGTTCCTCTCAGCCGAAGACAACTGCTGGGAAAAGAAGGCACAGGGATGCAAGACATTCTTCTCACCTGTTCTCTGAGAGAGTATAGCTCCAACGGCACAGTCTGAAGCATCCACCTCTATTATGAAGGCAAGCTCGGGGTTGGGATGTACTAGGATAGGTGCAGTGGTAAATTTATCTTTTAGACGGGAAAATGCTTCTCTGGGCTTGGGGAGTCCAGGAAAACCTAGACTCTTTCCGGGTAAGTTGAGTGATAGGTGACACTACCTCAGAGAAATTTCTAATGAAACGTCTATAGAAATTGGCAAACCCGATGAAGCGCTGTACCTCCTTCACATTTCTAGGACTTGGCCAATCCTTGATGGCTTGGGTTTTGCTTCCATCCATACTAATTCCTTGTGTAGACAGTACATACCCCAGAAATTGAATTTCGGTCCTATGGAATTCACACTTTTCAAGTTTGATGTAAAGATGATTTTGTCTTAGACGTTCCAAGACCATTCTCACATGTCCATGATGTTCCTCTGTGGAGTTAGAAAAAATTAGAATATCATCCAAATAAATTACCACAATGTATCTAGGAGATCCCTGAAGATGTCATTCACCAAGTGTTGGAAAGTGGCTGGGGTGGTACTCAGACCAAAAGGCATAACTAGATATTCAAAGTGTCCATAGCGTGACCTGAATGCAGTCTTCCATTCATCCCCAGGTCTAATACGGACTAAGTTATAGGCCCCACGAAGATCTAGTTTAGAAAAAATTTTGGCATGTCGCACTCTCTCCAATAACTCAGGGATTAAAGGCAATGGATAACGGTTTCTAATAGTAACCTTATTGAGTTCCCTATAGTCTACGCATGGTCTCAGAGATCCATCTTTCTTCTTTACAAAGAAGATGGGTGCACCTGCAGGAGATGAAGAGGGGCGTATGAAGCCCTTGGCTAGATTTTCATCTATGTAATCCTTTAAAGCCTTTAGCTCGGGCCCCGCCAGGGGGTAGATCTTACCAAAAGGTATCTCTGCTCCAGGCAATAATTCAATTGGACAATCATATGGACGGTGAGGAGGAAGCTGGTCAGCGTTCTTCTTGTCACATAAATCCACATAGTCCTGGTATACAGCTGGTAGTTCAGGGACTGACATGATTCCTTTAGGAACAGAGCAAGCTGAAACTTTTGGACTCATCTGTTTCTCTGGAAAGTGTAATTCCTTGGTCTCCCAGTTAATGGTAGGATTCTGAGCCTGCAGCCATGGTAGCCCTAGAATAATGGGAAAGTGGGGAGAAGAGATAAGCATAAAGGACAGTTTCTCTTGATGATCTTTACCCATAAGAACCCTCAAAGGCTCTGTTTTCCCTGATCCACTGGTCCAGAGGTCAGCAGGGAGCCATCCACAGTTTCCATCTGTACTGGAGTAGCCTTCTTCACTGAACGTATTCCCTGTTTCAGAGCAAAGGAGACATCCATAAAATTTCCACTTGCCCCTGAGTCGATCATAGCAGAGCTAGACACCCAAGCTGAGTCAACCCAGAGTTTGATGGAAAGAAAGCAATGAGAATTGTTTTTCTTACAACTCACCTGGGACACCGCTGAGGAAACTTGAAAAATGGCAGCGTTTACACAGTCAACGTCCTCAGAGGTAACGGAGTTTAAGTCCGAGAAATCAAGATCTGTTGCTGCAGATCTCTCTGGAGCCTGAGGCTCGGACCTGACAGATCCCCTCTCGCAACACTCACAATGAATGAGTGCTGCAGTAGTCTTACGAGAACGGCTGGGGCAGTTTATAATGAAGTGCCCTGACTTACCACAATAGAAACATAGATTCTCCTTAAAACGATGTTCCTTGCGTGCATCACTAACCCGTCGTTGTAAAGAGTCTACCTGCATGGGTTCAGGTTCAGGTTCCCGTGTAATCCTACTCAAAGGTTCCTTAGCTGGAGAGGAAGGTAGGAAAAGGTTAGTGCGATTGCTTTCGAACCATCTCTCTTGCCTGCGTTCAGTCAGACGAGTATCAATACGGATGCAGTAGTTAATAAAGTCACCTAACGCAGTGGGAGGGTCGGCACGAGCAAGTTCATCCTTAATCAGTGGAGATAACCCCTTTCGAAAAATAGATTTTTTGGCGGAACTGTCCCAGGTGGTATCAAGGGCCCATCTCCTGAAATCCAAGGCATATTCAGCTACCGAGTGCTTACCTTGGCGCAAAGCTAACATGGCTGCTTCAGCTGTTGCACCTCGATTGGGGTCATCAAACACCTGCCCCATGGCTGAAATAAAATCATCAAGGTGATTCAAACAATCATCCTCAGTCTCAATCAGAGGGTTTGCCCACATTAAAGCCTTGTTGGTAAGCAACATAATTATAGTAAGCACCTTAGATCGTTCAGTGGGAAATTGTGAAGCATGTGCAGAAAAAAAAATTGCATTGATTAATAAATCCCCTGAATTTCTCACGTTCACCGCCAAAACGAAAAGGGGGCAACTTGGGAATCCCAGCACTCGGGGCTACGGCAGGAGCCTGGACTCGCCCCTCTAGAACCTCAATCCTGGCTCGCAAATCCTGGGTAGTCTGTCCAACCACTTGCAAATTGTGATTATTGAGGTCCTGTAGATTTGTAAAACGGGTCTTTATATTCTGCAAATCTGCAAGGATATTATCAGTCACTCCGCAAAGTTCCTTTATGCGGGCCTCCATTTTCCAGATCTTTTAAGACAGGATTACTGGAAGAAGAGGAGAGAAAAAAAACAATAGTGTTCACCTGTGGCAACACTGCAGAGAGAAAAAAAAAATTAAGGGAACTGCTCACCTGGAATGGTTGTGAGAAGTCACAACCACTATCATCACAGAAAGTTTCAACCAGACATCTGATATCCAGAGTTACAGCAGACAAAAAAGAGAAAAGAAAGGAAAAAAAAAAACCCAATAGTGTTTACCTGTGGTAACACTGCAAAAAGAAAAAACTTAAGGGAATTGCTCACCTGGAATGGTTGTGAGAAGTCACAACCACTGTCATCACAGAAAGTACAACCGGACGTCTGATATCCACAGTACAGCAGACACAGCCTTCCAGACCCAGCAGACAATAACGTTTTGGCTTCAGAATCTTGTAATGTATGTAGTACAGTTCATATAGCGTCTTGTACTTGGGTGCGATGAAAACACAGGAGTCACAGGTTTGATATAGAAAAGTCCTGTATTACTTCATACAAGTTGGCAGAAATAGTCACACAGTTTGCAGACACAGAAACAGGAGACACAGCAGGCCAGAGTAATCCAAGCTCAGCAATCACTCTCCAATACAGATTCAGGATCTTCTTCTCTGTTACCGTAAGTCCATGCAAACGTGGGTCTTTCAAAGAGCAGGGTTCAGAGTCCACAAGTGCTTCAGAGTTCCTCAGTAGGAATAGCTGGAGTACAAGGTCCAAGGCTTACAGGAGTCAAGTCACAGGTTCACTGCAGGCTAGATTCTGAAGCACTGATTGCTGAGCTGTGGCTGCTTAAGAAGCAAAGGAGAGAATCAGGGCGGGAACATGCAAGCTGGAAACTCCATTTTGACTGAGGGCAAGATAGCTGCAGCAAGACAGAAAGTAAAATGGCTGATGAACAAACTGAGTTTCAGGAATATATACATAGAACCTTACACTTTGGGGCAAAGAGGACATCTGAGTTCCTGGCGAGGACATACTGGTGGCCGCATATGGTCCATGATGTTGGGGACTATGTTTGGGCGTGTGTCTCCTGCGCTAAGAATAAGTCTCCCGACAATGGCCAGCTGGGTTACTCTACCCTTTGCCGGTGGCAGACAGACCCTGGGAGATGGATGGGATGGACTTTGTGGTGGGCTTACCCAAGTCTCGGGGTTGCACCATCATTTGGGTAATCACCGACCATTTTTCCAAAATGGTACACCTGGTGCCGCTACCATGGTTACATTCTGCATGGACTCTGGCAGCATTGTTCGTTATGCGCATCTTCCGTCTACACGGCATGCCGGACAAAATTGTCAGTGACCGAGGTCCCCAGTTTCCATCTTGGTTCTGGAGAGAGCTTTGTCGTCTACTCAGTATTGAGCTAAATCTCTCTTCAGCATATCATCCCGAGACGAATGGGTTGGTAGAGAGGGCCAACCAGACCTTGGTCACCTATCTACAACCTTTTGTCTCAGCCAGGCAGGATGACTGGGCATCCTTGCTAACGTGGGCTGAGTTTGCACTAAACAATGCTGTGGCTGACTCCACGGACAGACTCCATTCCTCCTAAACTACGGTAAGCATCCGCGGGTTCCGGTGCCCATGCCCATGTCTTCCGCCGACTCCAGGGTGGCAGACTGGACTGTGGAGGCACGGGACATTTGGGACCGTACCCAGGATGCCATTCAGGTGTCCAAGGAGAAGATGAGGTCCTCCGCCGACGCACATCGGAGCCCCGCTCCAACATTTGCTCCTGGAGACTTGGTGTGGCTCTCCGCCTGTAACATTAGGCTGCGAGTTGAGTCCACTAAGTTGGCACCCCGCTACCTGGGTCCTTTCAAAGTCCTCGAGCAGGTTAACCCTGTGGTATACCGTTTGGCTCTTCCACCATGCCTGGGTATCTCCGACACCTTTCACGCATTCCTCTTGAAACCCGTGCTCATGTCCCGGTTTTCCGAGTCATCTGCCGGGACATCGGATTCATCTACGGACGACCATGAGGTGAACGCCACATAGGGTGTAAGGTGGTACGGGGCAAAAAGTTTTATTTAGTGGACTGGAGGGGCTATGGGCCTGAGGATAGGTCTTGGGAGCCGGCCGAGCATGTTCACGCTCCGCAGCTCATCGCTGCCTTTGAGCGTAGCGAGGCCCAGAGAAGGGGGGGGCCATAGGAGGAGGGTAATGTTAGGGTTCGAGTTCCCAATGCTGCACAGAGGAAGTCTCGGGCCATTCCCGCTGCGGTCCCCCATCCGACAACGGCCGCGGTGGAGCCTGCTCAGCGGAGACGTCGGTCCCAGCGTCTTGCCCATTCCAATACTGTGCAGAGTCTTGCTGCTGCCCCTCCTGGATCTTCTATTATAGCCAGTGCTGGAGCAGACGTCTTTAGGACGAAGTCCTGCGTTTCCCCTTCTGAGCATGCCCAGGGTAAGATCTCTCATTGGAGATCAGGGGTCACATGTTCAGGTACTGCAGCAGCTCCTATTGGTCCGCCAGGAAGGTCCTGAAACTACATGTGTTTTGGAACAGTTTCTCATTGGTCCTTTTTCTGGCAGGTCCTGTAGCTGTTACTATAAAAGGGTGGCATGGCTGGGCCGCCATGCGCTAGTATCAAATCTGTTACGTGCTTGCGCCAGTGAGGTCATGTGTGCATGTGGTTAGGTCTGGCTGAAATAAGCCCCTAGAATACCGGCACATCCGGTGAGGAGATTATATGCATGTGTTCAGGGCTCGGCTGAAAACGCCATTAGAATACCGGCTACTCGGTGAGGAGATTGTTGCTTGTTTTCTGACTGCATGACCTCAGACTGCAATCCGCTTAGCAGTCATCTGTGTTCCCTGTGAGTCTAACAGGAAACAGTCTTTTTCTCAGCGGCTCTGTGACGCAACAGGGTTCGCTTTATAACGCTGGTTCAGCGCCCTAGCGCTTTACTTTGCGGCTCACTGAAGCTAAGTGAGTTCGTACTTATCGCCATATAGTGCTGTGGCATTCCTGTTAGCGGCTCTGGGGATTAACAGAGTTCGCACTAACTGCCACAGCGCGCTACGGCATTTATTTTAGCGAATCTGCGGGATAACAGAGTTCACTACCTTCGCCATCTTACTAGCAGCGGGCTTCGCCTGCACGGTGGACCCGGGCTGCGAATGCACCTCTCTACAATATCTATTAGGTGCGTTCCGCAGACCCTAACACATTTATATGCAAGTACAAACAAGATGAGATTGTGCAGCCATCATACCGCTCAAGAAAGACACAGGTTTTGTGTCTCAGAGATGAACATGCTTTGGTATGTCATGTGCATATCAACCCAAGACCAAAAGACCTTGTGACGATGATGGCAGAAGCTGGTAAGATTGTGTCACTATCCACAGGGAAATGAGTATTGCATCAACATGGACTGAAAGGCCACTGTGCCAGGAAGAAGCCATTACTCCAAAAGCAACATAAAAACGCCAGATAAATGTTTGCAAATGCACACTAGAACAAAGAACTTCATTTTTGGAGACATGTCTTGTGATCTGATGAAACTAAAATTGAACTTTTTGGGTATAATGACCATTGTTACGTTTGGAGGAAAAAGAGAGACGTTTGGAAGCCTATGAACACAATCCCAACTGTGAAACACAGGTGTGGCAGCATCATGCTGTGGGGTTGTTTTGCTGCAGGAGGGATTGGTGCACTTCACAAAATATATGGAATTATTAGAAAAGAAGATTATGTGGCAATAGTGAAGTACCATCTAAAGACATCAGCCAGGAAGTTAAAGCTTGGGCGGAAATGGGTCTTCCAAACGAACAATGACTCAAAGCATTCTGCCAAAATGGTAACAAAATCTCTAAAGGATAACAAAGTCAATGTTTTGGAGTGGCTGTCACAAAGCCCTGATCTCACTCTTGTTGAAAATGTATGGGCAAAGCTGAAAAGGCAGGTGTGAGCAAGGCGACCTACAAACCTGGATCTGTTGCACCAGTTTTAGTAGAAGAATATCCCAAAAGTTTGACCCAAGTCATTCAGTTTAAGGGCAATGGTGCCAAATACAAATGAAATTAATTTAAACTTTTGACTTTGCAGTAAGTAATAAAAATGCCTTAAAACATTTTCTCTCATTATTTTGGCATTTGGCAAATGCTTATAATTATGGTAATCCTAATTGACCTAAAACGGGAAAGGTTTATTCTGATTTCATGTCAGATATTGAGAAAAAATTCATATATGTCTTTTTATTAGAGATGAGAGATATTGCCCGAAATCGTATCGGAATTCCAATTTACGATATTGGAAAAATATCGGATATCGGAATTTCCGATTTCCAATATCAATGCAAGTCAATGGGAGAGAAAAATCGGAATTACAAAATGACCACTACAGTGCTATATAATTGATAAAATAGAGGGGAAACACCTCAGGATAATGGGGAAGGAGTATGCAGAGGCAGAGGAGCAAAAAAATCGCTAGAAAAATCACAAGCGAAAACTGTAGCAGGAAAACTGGTCGCCATCTTCTTAACAGCGGTGTTTTTTCTTTGGGTTAGAATTAGTTGGGGTAGGGTTAGGGTTTATGGTTAGTAGGGTAAGGGTTAGGGTTAGAGCGAGCGTTGTCAAACACGGTTTGGAGCAGGAGGTACCCGTGCACTTGGGCACTCCCGAGAACCAGCTGGCGATGCTGGAACTCAGTTTACCCTTTGGGGGAGGCACCTGTGTCCGCACTTCACTGCCACAAAACAGCCGGCGTGGCTGGATCCCGCCTCTTGTGCTTCTGCCTATAGGTGTTTGGCATCTGTCGTCCTTTATTTCCACTTTGGTCTAACGAGGTATAGCTGGCGGTACTGTTGCCCAGAAGCGCAGCATGCTGTGAAAGTGGCAGTCACGGAAATGGGCACTAGCTTGCGGTACTAGAGCCCAGAAACACGGCATGCTGTGAAAGTGGCAGTCACAGAAATGGGCACTAGCTGGCAGTACTAGAGCCAATGGAAAACAGTATGAGGTGAAAGAGTCAGTCACAGAAACAGGTGCTACCAAGTAGAAGCACGGGCATAACAGATTACGCTGTGTGCCACATAGGCACATGACAGAGCATGCATACTGCTACCAACCATGCATTTAACCTGTGTACTGTGGCCCAGTGCAGCAAAAGTCACCAGAAATCGAGGCCTGGTTCATTTTTAAGAATGTATGCCGGCCCACATTTGCAGCGGATAGTCTGGTACTTTGGTCTGTAAGTACATTGCCAGCTGCACTAAAGACGCGATCAGAAATCACACTGGCACCAGGACAAGCCAGGAACTCCAAGGCATACTGGCTAAGCTCGGGCCATGTATCCAACTTGGAGACCCAAAACTTGAAGCGGCAGATCCATCCTGAAGCCCACTGACAGGGGTGAAGAGGTATTGTGCCACCATGTCACGGTAACGTTGCCTCCTAGTGCGTTGCACTGTCTGTGCTGATGGTGCCCGAACTGTTTGCGGGTTCAGAAACCGTTGGAACAGGTTGGGTATACTGAACCTGTCAGTAGCAGATGTACTGCTTCTGCTACCGGCTTCTGAATGGATTCCGCTGGGCCCAGGACGCACTGAGGTGCCTGCTAGTGCACGAGCATCACTGCTATGCGGTGGAAAAGAGTACATGAATGAATTAACCAGTGCTTCTTGGTACTCATGCATTTTACGCGACCGGTTCAACAGTGTTATTAGGCTTTCAAGGCTGTCCCGGTAATGTGGATCTAAGAGGGTGGCCACCCAGTAGTCATTTGTGTGGAGAATACGAGCCACGCGTGGGTCTTTTCTCAGACACTGCAGCATGAAGTCACTCATGTGCTGAAGGCTGCCTACTGGCCATGCATCACTGTCACAAGCTGGAGGAATGTGCTCTGGCTGATCTGCATCACCCCATCCACGCTCTATCTGGTGACTACTAGTAGAGTGCTGTGTACTTTCCTCCTCTAGCTCATCCTCATAGTCCTCCTCATCCTCCTCGCTTGCTGTGTCCTGCCTTGACCTTTGTGAGGCACCCACAGAGCTTTGTACCAACCGGCCGATGAAGATTGCCTGGTTGGTGCAAGTGTCTCATCATACTACTCCTCCTCCTGAGAAACCTCATCCCTTAATCCTTTAAGTGATGATTCTATAAGGCATATAAGGGGAATAGTCAGGCTGAGTAGGGCAGCATCCGAGCTCACCATCAGAGTGGAGTCCTCGAAGCACTTCAAAATGGTGCATATGTCCTTCATGGTTGCCCACTCTGTGGTTGTAAAGTGAGAGGGCTGAGATTTGTGTCGCCTACTTTGCGCCTGCTGCAGCTGAAACTCCATAATTGCAGGTTGCTGCTCACAAAAACCTCCGCAGCATATGCAAAGTCGAATTCCACCTGGTGGGGAGGTCAACAATGATGCGGTGCTCGGGCAGGCCCAATCTGCGCTACATGGCTGAAAGGCACGATGCAGCCATGCTTGAACACCGCAAATGAGAGCACTCATATCTGACTTTGTGCAGCAGCTCCTCAAGGTCAGGATAGATCCTAAGGAAACTCTGCACCACCAAGTTTAGGACATGGGCAAGGCATGGAATGTGAGTCAGACCACCTAGGCCCAGAGCCGCGACCAGGATTCGGCTGTTGTCACACACCACCATACCTAGCTGAAGGTTGAGCGGCGCAAGCCACATGTCGCTCTGCTCCATGAGCGTGTTCCACAGCTCGGTTGCGGTATGGCTAACATTACCCAGATAAACCAATTTCAACACGACCTGTTGATGTTTGGCCGATGCAGTGCTGAAATCAGTTGTTGTGGTACGTCTGGGTGCAGGCAAGTCTGACGAGGAGTATGAGAAGGAGTCAATTTGTACGGAGGAGAGGCCTGCAATCCGTGGAGTTGGCAGGGCCCACGCACTTGCACTGTCTACTTCAGTTCCAGGCTCAACTACATTTACCCAATGGGCGGTGATGGAAATGTAGCGTCCCTGGCCATGCAGACTGGTCCACACGGTCGGTGGTCAGGTGGACCTTGCTACTAACTGCATTTTGTAGCGCATGCTTAATTTTACTCTCCACATGCTGTTGCAGGGCAGGGACGGCTTGCCTGCTGAAGTAGAAGCGGCTAGAACGCTGTATTGTGGGACTGCAAACCCCAACATATCGATAAAGGCTGGCTTGCTCACCAGCCAGAATGGTAGCATTTCCACTGCAAGCAGTTTGGCAATGCGAGAATTCATGCCCTGTGCTCGTGGGTGGTTTGCTGAGTACGGGCGCCTTTTCTCCCACACCTGTGTGACAGATGGCTGCACAATGGATTGGGAGTGTGAGGATGCCAGCGATTGGGATGCTGATGCTGACGAAGTACAGACAGTGTGCCGCCATACAACACTGCCTGCAGATGCACCCTGGCATTCTGGCGAGGAAGTGGGAGCAGCTGTTTGCAATCTGGAGGAAGAGGTGGCTGAAGAGATGGAAGGTGGGGGACCAGCTGCAGGTGGCGAATCATCTTGGGTGTGATGCTGCCTCTCCATAGGCTGCCTCTTCCTGACATGCGTCAACATATTGGTGGTATTAAGGTTGCTGACGTTCTTCCTGTCCGCACAGTTGGTGGACAAAGCTTGCATTTGACTACTGTAACGTCATCTGCAACTTGGTCGAAAAAGGCCCATGCACCACAACTCTTGGGCGCACCCCTTGTGCTATTTAAAAGAGCCCTGCTCCTAACGGGTGCTGATGTTGAGGGAGCAGACAACAAATTTTTTCGCTCTTCCTCTCCCACGTGGACGGCCATGCTGCACCACACCTGCAAGCTCTTCCTCTGAGCTATCCCTACTTGCTTGCTTCCCCTCAGCATGCCATGATGGGTCAAGGACCTCGTCATCCAATACACTTTCATCAGCAGAAACTGGCAGCTGAGTGGGGTCTGGTCACTGTGGGCACTGGCCCACCCTCCACTTCTTCCTCAGACGCACACAGTGGTTGCGCATCTGTGCACACTACCTCTTCTTCAGCTGCAGGACTGCTGTCTGGCTGGCACAAAGATTCCAAGCCAACAGATTCTGAGAAGAGGATTAAGGTTGGCTCCTGGACTTCTGAATGTCTGGGCAATTTAGTGGGCGATGAAGAAGCAGATGGGTGCTGCTCTTCAGTGGCATGACCCGATGTGGTGGAGAGGTCCTGGGAGGATGCTGCGCTCATTGAGGTGGATGCCTCAGCTGCCATCCAAACAACAACGGTTTCTACTTGATCCTCTCTTATCAGCCTATGGCCCTGTGCTCCTAACAAGCTGCGCATAAATGACTGCTGCCGGGTGAAAGTAGGTGCTGAGTGACTTGGGCCTGCTGCTTGCCCTGGATCTGCACCATGTCAAGCTGCTGATGCACCTCTTCCGCGGCCGCCACGGGGACGTCCCTTACTCCCTGCCTTCATCTCTATTGATGGATTCAGAATTGCAATTTCACTATTAGATTCGAGACTCTCCTTATCTCCAACAGCAACCTATCCCTATCTGCTTTCACAGTAGAGTGAGGCTAAAATGGCAGGTGTAGCCTTTTATACTGCTGATCACATC
>JARQOD010000003.1:245915791-245937654 GCA_033576555.1 Oophaga sylvatica | reverse complement strand
CTTAGAGAATATTATCAAAACGATTGCAACTGATCTATCTTTCTTTGCACAATTGGGCCTCTCTATTTTTGGGAGGACACTATTGGTTAAATCTTTTGTTTTACCTAAAATATTATATGTTTTTAGGACTTTACCAGTAATCCTCCCATTTAGGACTCTTCGCAAAATTCAGGGAATGATACTCTCTTTTGTGTGGAATGGCAAGAAAGCTAGAATCTCAGTTGACTTGCTATACAAACATAAAAATCATGGAGGTGCCGGTCTTCCAAATATTCATGCATACTATCTGGCCTCGTTGATTAAACAGAGCTGTATTGGTTTGCTGATAGCGACCCACATCCAGCTTGGCTTCACCTGGAGAGGGACAATAGCGGGTTAAACTCGGTCCGAAAACTTTTTTTTTTGTTTTCTTTTTCACAAATCACGAAAAAACTCACCACATCCCATTTTTCAGTCATTAATCTCTGCCTGGAGGACGCTTGTTAAGCCACATAAAAATGTTAAAAATTGGAGTACATTCCAAACCTACCCCTTTCCCTTTTGGCCTTAATACTTGATTTCCCTATCCCTGAAACATGGACAAAGTCAGGAATTAAAAGGGTGGGAGACATTTATATCGGGGGTAAATTCCTAACTTTCAGTGAGATTAAAACCAAATATGGGTTGCCTTCCTCCGAGATAATTCTCTTTGTCATGTTGAAGGATTGCATCATGGAACTAATATCTGGAAAATCTTGGAATTATGAAACTCTTTCATCACTTTTGTGCAATGTTAAAAACAAGCATATCTGGAGTCTAAGCAACTTGTATAGGCTTATAGCTGGGGATCCTAGTGGCACAAAAAACGTTTACATGAAAAGGTGGAGTCTGATTTAGGAGAAGACTTTCGGACTGAGCAATGGGACGGTGCTATATAAAAATACCTATAGATCTAATATTTCAATGGCCCTCCATGAATGCCACTTCAAAGTGATGTCTAGATGGTATTATACCCCGATTAGGTTGTCGCACATTAATTCGGAACATTCCCTTTGTGTTGGAGAGACTGCGGCCAACAGGGAAACCTTTATCATATTTTTTGGGGCTGTCCAAAAATTAAAGACCTTTGGTTTCATGTCTCCCAGCACATTGACCTCCTCACCAAAAATGTTCAAATTACTCCTGGGAGAGTGCTTCTATCATTAGACATGGAACAATTTGACCCTCAATTAGATATGTTATTATACATATTTTCTTGGTGGTCAAGATTACCTTGGCGCAATGGTGGAAAAAAAAGGAGGTACCTAAATTTGCAGATATCTTAGATAGGATTTGTCTACACAGTGATCTGGAATGGAGATTTGCGGTTGTTAATAATAGTATTCATAAGTACTCAAAAAAATGGGAGATCTGGAACAGCAAGTTTTACGCTAAACAAACATGTTGAAACTTGTCCCTATGCTAATTGCTGTTTTAATTGATGCGTATTTAAAAGATGTATCTCTTTCTGAGGAGTTCCTCATAAGATGGTCTGACGAATGCTATTGTATTGTTTGTTATTTTATTTTTTTTATATCCTCTTCAAACAATGTTTAGTAATGTTTGAGGGTTCTCTAATTTTATTGTTCCCTTTACCTATGTAAGTTATACCCTACTTACCCCTTTTCCATTCTGTTACCCTTCCCGGTCTTAATACTAAATTAATAAAAATATTTAAAAGAGAAAAATTGTTAGGCTTAATATAGTGGTGCAGCCACGAGGCCCAATTAGCTACTCCAAATTGTTTGTGCTAAAACTGTGTTTCAGTGGCAAATCAGAAGGCCAGATTTCCATGTAAAAATCATTAGGCCTCCTATAGTGGTGCAGCCACGAGGCCCAGTTATCTACTCCAAATCGTTTGTGTTAAAGCTATGTTTTAGTGGCAAATAAGAAGGCCAGATTTCCACTGAAAAATTGTTAGGCCTAATATAGTGGGGCAGCCACTAAATGCAATTAGGTAGTCCAAATCTCTTGTTGGATCCCCGCTACAAGGACAATATACCATCATTACTTCCGTCACTGGAGAGGAATCGCAAAATGTGTTAATATATGTCACACCCTGGTAGAAAAACTACTTATTGTAATTCCCATCTGACAGCTGAGGCTCACTGGAAAAGCAAGGCAATGGATAGAAGGTAGTCCCAATGCAGCTGGGCCATAGCCAGCATATCGAAGGCAGGATTAGCATGGCCAAAATGCCACAAAACTTTATGAGAATGCCAATCTCTGGCACCAACATCTGATACTGCTTATATTAGCAAGAGGGAGAGGTACAACAACATGGTGGAAGAGTATGTGTCCACAAGTCTCCATTTACTAACAGAAGGGTCTGCTCCATTTAACTTATGGGTCTGCAAATTGGACACATGGCCTGAGCTTGCCTTTTATGCCTTGGAGGTCCTGGCCTGCCCTGTGGCAAGCGTACTGTCTTAACTGTGTTTAGCATAGCAAGGGATGTGATCACAGACAGGCGCATCTGCCTGTGCACATCCAATGTGCAGAAGCTTACATTCCTTAAAATGAATCACACAGTAATTGTCCATACCTTGAATGAGTAGACAACTAAACAGTTGCACTCAGCCAGTCTTCAACTCTATTTGCCATTCGTTTCATTTGAGTGTCTCCTCCCCAAATAAAAAAAAACAAAAAGCTGTGTTGTCTACCTTTTCCTCTGCCTCTTACACCTACACAGCCATGTACACATCCTCCTCCAGTTGGACCTCTGCCCCTGGTTGTAGCTTGTTAGTTTATTTTTTGTTCATTGTATGTTCATTGATGTTAGTACCCTTAAAAAAAAAAAAACAGTGCTGGATTGCTTCCATCTTGCTTCTTCCACCTATACAGTTATGTCTATCTCTTCCTCCACTTGGACCTACAACTCGGGGTTCTAGATAGCTAGTTTCATTTTTGAAAATCATGGGCTATTTTAAATGAGTTACATAAAAAGAAAAAAAAACATGAAGAAACACAAAAAAGAAATGAAAAAAAACTGTTGGATTACTCCTCCCTTGCCTCTTCCACCAATACTGACACATTTAACTCTTCCTCCACTTGAACCAATGCCTTATGTTTCTAGATACCTAGTTTAGTTTTGCAAATTGTGAGCTATTTTAAGTGAAAAACATAAAGAAAAAGACAAAAACATTGATAAAAAAAAAATGAGTAAAGAAAAAAATACCAAAAAAAACCAATGCTGGATTACTCCTCCCTTGACTCTTCCACCTAAACCGCGACATCCATCTCTTCCTTCACTGGGACTTATGACTCCTTGTCATAGAGTGCTAGTTTAAGTTTTGTAAATGCTAGGTTGTTTTAATTCACTTCCATAAAACAAAGAAAAAGAAAAAAAACAATGAAAAAATAAAAAAATCCAAAAAACGTGTTGGATTACTCTTCCTTTGAATCTTTATTTATTTATTTTTTTCAGTTATATAGCGTGTTAATTTCCCAGCGCTATTCAGACATCATCGGTACTGCCCACATTGGGGCTCACAATCTAATTTCCTATCAGTATGTCTTTGGAGCGTGGCAGAAAAACTTTTTATCAGGAGGAAACCTATGCAAACAGAGGGAGAAGATGCAAACTCTTTGCAGGACACCAGCGCTGCAAAGTTGCAGTGCTAACCACTAAGCCACTGGGCTGCCCTGCCTCTTCCACTTATACTGCCACATCCACCTCCTCATTCTCCATTTTGACCAGGTCATCCTGGTTCAAGATTCTTATTTCTTATTTCTGCTCCACTTAGCGTAAGGACAGGACTCAGCTGTAGTGAAGGACAGTATTAGGTTTTGTGTGTGCAAAGTTTTCCTGGTCAGACGCCTGTTACCCAGCCAAACGAGATCTCACACTTTGCAATGATGAGGAGCAGTTCCTCAAAGCACAGAGTCTGCAAATTGAGATTTTGGTTTTGACTTTTATCCTAAGTTATGTGTCTCTCGTTAGAGAGTCTATATTGACTTTTAGGATTGCTACTTCCTATAGATGGCACTTGAATTCTTGTCCTCTCTCTCTCTGAAGAGACAATTTTCAGTTTTCCAAAAAAAACACTTTTCGTTTAATCTTCACCCATGTCTGTGATAGAACCGTGTGTAATCAAACATTTTTATAAACTTCAACTGTGTCGGTGATAGTGGCGTGAGTCCCAACATATTTTTCTAATTGTATGCAACCATGTCTGTGATATTACTGTGCCAAAAGCCACTGTGTGTATTCGTTAACCCATATCCAAGGGAATACTGTGCCTTTAAGATGCAGTGTGTGCTCTGCAACGATACCTGTGGGAGTACTATGCCCCATTGTCTTAATTAGCTTTCTCAGGGAAATGTGAAAACATGCTCTGTGGGTGAAATTTGTTATCAATTTCTGTGGGATAAATGTGGAAACATGCTCTGTGGGTGAAATTTGTTTTCAGCTTCTGTGTGTGAAATTTGTTATCAGCTTTAGTGGGGGAAATGTGGAAATATGCTCTGTTGGTGAAACTTGTTATTAGCTTCTGTGTGGGAAATGTGAAAATATACTCTGTCGGTGAAATTTTTTATAAGATTCTGTAGGGGTACTGTGCCAATGCTCTGTGAGTGAAATTTGTAATCTGCTAATGTAGGAGTACTCTGCTCCATGCTCTGGGAGGAATTTGTAGGCTGCTTCTGTGGTGGTACTCTGACCCATGCTCTGTGGGTGAATTTTCTAAGATACTAATGTAGAGGTTCTGTGCCCCATACTATATGGGTGAAATTTTTGAGCTGATAATCTAGGGGTACTCTGTCCCTTGCTCTGTGGGTTAAATTTTTAAGCCGCTAATGTAGCGGTACTCTACCTCATGCTCTGTGGGTGAAATTTGTAAGCTGCTTCTATGTGGGTATTCTGCCCCATGCTCTGTGGGTGAAATTTTTAACTAGACTGACAGTATCAAGCCTCAGTCTCTGTGATGGCACTATTACAATTTTTACCATGATAGCTATGGTGACAGAACCCTTTTAAGTCCTTTTGCTATCCACATTTGTTTGCAGGGCAATTTTCCTGCTTTTACCCCAATTTAACTTCCTTTTGCAGCCCCATAGATCTAACTTCAACTATTTTACAGCCATTTTACAACACTGAAGCTCGGGTCCCAATTGACTTGAATTAGGTCAAGTTTGGGTCAAGTTTGAATCTATGATACTTGCAAACTGGGGTGCTACTATGTACTAAAACCATGAATACCAACACAAAAGACTAAGCAAACAAGGAGAAAACATTAGACACACTCTGAAACTAATCAACAAACCCATGTATGAAAGTGTGTGCACACAAAGATCTCATAAAAGCTAACAATTTATTAAATATAAATATAAAAATTCACGCTGAGTGTCTGGTAGAAATGTGATTGCTTTCTATGTCCTGACAAAACCCACTATACTGTGGTCAGTGTGAAATGATAACGCTAAAACAAAGAAATGGCACTTTAAAACATAAATATATTGATGTATTCAATTGCAGTATATGTTACTAACAGCAAAAGGATACTAGATGGGATCTTAATACGCTTATAAGTCCCAAATTAGGGTAAAAAATTGCAAGTTCCGTCCATATAAATAAATAAAACACTTGGTCCAACAGCGGTCGATGGATAAGCGAATAATAAGGTGCTGTTCCTACCTCACTGCCACAATATTGCTCCAATGTGTGTGACCAGTAGGTCCTCAAATATACCGGTGCTGGGGTTCTTCTGACTTCACTGTGTTCTCTGATAGTGCTAGGATTCCTCTGGGTTCGCTATGATCTTCTTGGGCACTGTTCCGGCCGGTAACAGATGCCGCTCTGCTGTATCGCTGTGAGTCCACGCTCTGTGAACACTGAATGCTGGCTGTCGGAAGCAAGCGATGAGTACCTACCAATTTATTAAATATACTTAAAAAAGATTTTTTTTTAAATACAAAAGACATATATATATACCAAAGCAGAATGTTCCTAGAAGTGGCACCAGTAACATGTACAAAGTAAGAGATGTAAAGACATGTACTAACCATGCAGGTTGCCAAAATTTTGCATCAAACCATTTTCCTTTATGTAGCTTTTAAAACATGAAAGATGAAAATATATATATCTTGCCTAAAATACAAAGGAAATGTGTCATCTTTAGGCCATTCAGAGATCATTTTATTTTCAGCTTGCTTAACTGATCACAATAACAGTCATTTTGACCAGGAGTGCCCAAACTTTTACATGCCACTATAGATAAACTTAATATGTAATTAAAAATAAACTTCTATTTGATATGCAAATGAGGATGCTATGGAACTTGGTGTACTGTCACGCCTTAGGCTAAGTTCACACTGCATTTTACCAGCCCTTTCAACACATAGCGTTGACGGGCTGGTAACAGTATAGCATAGCGCGATCGCGTTATGCTATACCCGCTAGCGCAGTGTGCTTGCACAGATGATTCATCTGTGCTAGCTGTGACGGAGCCCAGACGCTGCAGGCCGCGTCCGAGGCTCCGTTACTGAATGACAGCACATCGCGATGCACCCGACAATGGGGGTCAATGGCAGAGTTAACGGACTGCCTAAACGAAATGTGAACCTAGCCTTACTATTTACATAATAAAGCCGGTACCTTATAGTGATTGACAGGTCTGCAAATCAGAGAGCAGGTCTTCAGTCAAGCAACCTTCTCTTTTGGAATTGGAAACAAGTCAGTCATTTTAAGATACTGGCTTTATTATGCAAACAGGAGGAAGTGATGGTGCACTGAGGAATATTCTATGCCAAGGGTGCACCAAAGTGACTTTATATTTAATAAAAGTTTATTTTTAATTTGATAGTAAGTGCCTAAATTAATAGGCAATATGTCCCCTGTATACATGCTTAGGCACTTTATATGCCACTTTGGGGGTCATGGACTTGTCAGCTGATTCATGCTGCCCAAACTACAGGCAGCATTAATCAGAACCTGGCTACATGATTGCAGCCAGGTATCTTTTTCTCAGAAATGCTCCAGCATTTCACAGAAAACATACTTTAAAGACAAGACAAGGGATCATATGAAGAGAAAATAGTAAGTCCAGTGATAGCCAATGCTGGCTCCTCCACACCTCACTCAAGGTGATCCACATGGGAAAGACTTCTCCATCAAATGGAGCCATGCAGGGAGTAGCGGACTGGATTGGGCACCATGGATAAACTGAAAGGTTCGCTTTTAAAGCTCATATTGAACATATCTACATACCTATGAATAATGCATTTCAATTTCTATGTGCTATATAATGATTTACCACTAGTTGTACTGTTTTATTTGATAGTAGGCAAACTTTCACAGTCACAGTTAATGAAGGTCATGCATGACAATTGCCATCATAAAGGCCTCTTTAGACATGTGTCTGCTTTCTATTAATGTTCCGATTTGTAATTTAATTTAACCCTTTAGTAACTGGGCCGAATTTTTAAAATCTGACCAGTGTCATTTTATGTGGTAATAACTCTTGAACGCTTCAACAAATCCCAATGATTTTGTGATTGTTTTTTCGTGGCCATTATAATTTATGACAATGGTAAATTTAGGTCGATATGTTTTGTGTTTACTTACAAAAAATATCAGAAATTTCACAAAAATGTTAAAAAATGTGCAAATTTCAAACTTTGAATGATTATCTCTTTAATCCAGAGTCATACCATATAAAACATTAATAAATAACATTTCCTTCATCATGACTGTTTTACATCAGCACCATTTGTAAAATGTTATTTTATTTTTTAGCATTTTAGGAGATTTAAAAATTTAGCAGTAATTTTTCATTTTTTTCAAGGAAATTTACCAAACTTTTTTTTTATAGGGAGCCATCCAGGTTTGAAGTCACTTTAGGGGTCCTATATATTGGAAAACCTGACATATTGAAAAATGCTGTCAGGTAGTTTATTTACCCTTCAGGTGGTTTTCAGGAAATAATGCAAAGTGGCATGACAGGAATGAAAAGGCGTATTTTTACAACGTAAATGTCACTAACTTCTGAACAGGACGCTATAGAATCATAGAATCATAGATATAGAATAGTAGAGTTGGAAGGACCTCCTGGGCCATCTGGTCCAACCCCCTGCTCAAAGCAGGATTCTCTAAATCATCCCAGACAGATGGCAGACTCTAAGGCCGCTATTTGGCCAAGAATTGCCCATAACAAACATCAAGACCACGCAATCATGATCTCAGGGCGCCGATGGGGATAAAAAGGAAGCCGACACACTCTGTTAACCATTTATATTATGCAGTCACTAATGACAGCAGCATTTAAGGGGTTAAACAGATATGGACGGTGCAAATCGTGGCTGATACAGTAAGTTGTCAGCTATAGTGTACAGCCCGACAGCTGCTGGATTGCCACTTGTATGGGGATGCTAGTCTCTTATATCTCAGGTCAGTAAAATGACGTATTGGCAGTCATTAAGGGGTGAAAAAAGAAGGTGAAAGCATATTATGACTTTCATTATTAATAATTTTAATGAAGCTTTTGACTATAAAGGTGAGCAAGCAAATTGCAGAAATTTTTGTTAAATCTCAAGATTTCTATGAGATTGACCACATATCTCAAATGTGAATATCGGTCATCCAACTTTTCCTGCATGATAGATGTCAAGGTAAAGAAGGATCTAACATATTGAATGTCACACAAGAGATTAAGCACTGCCAAAAGGATCTATTAGCAACATATTCACCTTCTCTATACAGAAAAGCATACTTGCTTAAACGGAACCTGTGACCAGTTTTTGAGTTTCTCACCAAATGCCACCACCTTTATGGTTCAGTACTGCATACTAGAAAGGAGTATATATTCTCCTGACTACTCCATTATATCCCCAAAAATTCCATTTGAATTGCGCCTGCGCTGTGTTTAAATGGGGATGGTCCTATCCAATGGACATCATTGCTGCTGCACCTGTGCCTCCTCTTCTCCTAATCACCGTCCTTCAACTCTGACTAATGTGGATGATGCATCCTACATCATGCACACAGCTGAGCATAATCTCGTGTCTGCGCAGTAGCATACCAGAACCGGGAAGGCACATATTCACAGGAGCCACAATGATGTTAGCAGAGCATGTGAAATGGTGTCCTGTGTTCTGCCCACTGTAGGGCAGAACAAAGTGCATCTGCAATACCACGGCACATCAATCAGAGCTAGAGGATGGCGATTAGGAGTAGATAGGAAGCACATACGCCACAGCAATGAAATCCATCAGACTGAACCATATTCATTTAAATACAGCGTGGGTGAAATTCAAATGGTATTTTTGGGACATACAAAGGAGCAATATACACATTTGTGGAATGTAGTTTAGAACAGATATAGGTGGTGGCATTTATTGAGAGACGTGAAAACCAGTGACTTAGTTCCCTTGAAATACTTGTGCGGGAGTAGGGAGAAAGAGTTGACCGGTGAACTAGCATTCAGTTGACATCTGTTTTAAAAGGAATCTGTCAGCAGGTTTTTGCTATGTAATCTGAAGACAGCAAGAGATAGAGGCTGAAACACAGAATTCAGGGATCAAAGTACATGCTGTTGTTTACTAACTGCAAAGGATTTATCACTAAGAGATTAACAATGCTGGACTACACTAGTCTGGCAAAGCCCCCTCCCTCTGTGATTAGCACCTCACTGTCTATGGACTTTGTACATAGAGTGCCTGGTGTGGGCGGAGCTAGATTTCTCAGCTCTGCTTCATTCCAAATCAAAAAGCTCTGATTGTGTCAAAACCTCTGCACCCAGTAAACACTGTAGATAGTTGGATTTAGCTTCTCAGATGGGGTAGCAAAAATCTGCTGACAGATTCCCTTTAAGTGTATGTTTAACTATTGTAAGAGTTTACTGCTCTTGCTTAATTGTTTCTTGCTTATTGGTACTCCAAACACAGCCTATGAACCTGAAGCACATTTCTGGAAAGAAAGCAGGCAAAATGAATAATGGCTAACAATAGTTAAAGTAATTGATTCCTGAAGTATGAAAAGCCAATTAAAGGCACAGAGTAAAAATATACAATTCCAGTTACCTTTTGAGTTAAACTTTAAAATCAGAGTCTTATTTTGTTCTCAAATATAATCAGATGTGTTTGAACTCCCAAACCAATATTTGCGTTTACATTTTTGAAGACTATTCTGTTCTATTATATTACTTGGACACAACTAGATCACATCTGTCATACTAAACTTCCCACTATAGTTTTACACATCACTGAATTGCGTGACTCACTATTTATTTCATTTCGTAAATCCATCGAGACCCTTAACATCTGTCATACTGGAGCTCTAAATTTGTGCGTGTCAACATGATACAGTTTTTTCGGTTACTCTCAGCTATGATAAATAGGTATGCTGACACTTTTTACACACATAGCTAGTTCTACTCTCATCTTAAGAAGCCACACATCTGATCATTGGGCAGGTGAACTGGAAAAAAATTAAAAGTTATGGTTTGTTAAGTTGTAGATATTAGGCACTGTTGAAATTTGTTCATTTTGTAAAAAACAAAACATTTATTCTCTAGAAATCTGGTCTCCTGCGACAGTCAGCATCCACTTATATTAGGGCTGTGACTGGAGATAGACTTTTTTGATGTTATCTTTTCTGATCTATTCAACTACCTGTTTAATAATACACATAATACAATGCACTGCCAAGATTTGTTATGTTTTTCAAATTTAAAAAACTATATATCTCTTGTTTGGAACAGATCTTAAAATGTCTTCCATTTTACCACTTTTTTGTATGTTTAACTTTTAACACAATTCCCTTCTTCCCAAATAGAAAGGACAAATAAATACCATTTTTAAGTGTTTTAAGGCATTCTATTTGCATCTTTATGGCTAAGCTGTGTGCTGAGATGGCCCTTTCACTATACAGATTCACCACAAAAATATCTGCTGCATTTCCTACTTCAGCTTTTATACATGGTTTTATAGTCCCTCTGAAATAGCTATATTATATCATGTGAGGTGATAGCTGCATGTTATTATGTGGAAGGCTGTATGGCATCACCTAAGGTTAAATGAGCCTTCTCTTTCTGATGTAACTTCTGTAATTAGTACAAAAGTGGCAATCATTTTAGTTGATTTGCACAGAGTTGCAAACTGTTCATTTCTTTCAGATTCAGCTAACTCCTATAGTTGAAGGTGAACTCTATTTCCATCTACTTGATTCACTCATCGCCACATAACAGATAATCAAAATGAGAATAACACTGACATGACACAACATTTTGCTTAGAAGACCAATTTTTTATGAACACGTATAAGTAAAATAATTTATGTTTGGTAAACCTTCCACAATTCTGGGCTTCTATTCAAACTTTTTTTGCAAGCCTTACACCTTAGTGATATATGACATACTGTTTCGTCATATACTGGCTCCCAGACTTCGATGCGGGATCGTACACAGAGCCCAAATCTTTCCCAACACATGACGGCTGATTTAATTCCCCTGTAAAAGCAAGCCAGCCTGAGTCTGCTGTTCATAAGAGATCATGATTTTTAATATAGATAGTAGTGCCGATGGACTGCTAGATATAATACAAGAGATCAGATTATCACAGCTTCCCCTAAGAAGACTATAGAATAGAGTAAAAAGTGAAAAAAAGTTTCTAAAAATATGTTTTTGGGTTTTTTTAAAACACAAGTTCAAATCACCCCCCTTGGTATCATTAAAATAAATAAAAACAACAGCGGGAAAATAATGGGGAAAAATGTCAGCTCACCATCTGTTTCAGCACCTTACTGGATGAAGTAACATCACCCGTAGCCGTCTCAGTCTTGGACGTCAGCAGGTAGAAAAGGGTGGGGGAAAGAACCTCCAGTGATGAAATCAAAAAGAAAAGTAATCTTTTTGTAAAAAAATGAAAAAACTTTTATTCAGCACAACTAACACATTTCAGTTAAGAACCTTAATCATGGTATAGTACATTGGTTGTTCATCCCATGTTGTGGTGACTAGGATCCATGCCTTTTTTAATGTACTATTGTACCGAATAAAAGTTTTTTCATTTTTTTTTACGAAAAGATTACTTTCCTTTTTTATTTCATTGCTGGAGGTTCTCTTCCCCCACCCATTTCTATTAAAAATAAAACAATAAAAAAAAAAGTAAAAAATATACATATTTGGTATCACTGCATTCATAAAAGTCCAATCTTTGAAAATGTAAAATAAATCGGTTAATGGCGTAATGGGAAAAACATCAAAACACCAAAATTACGTGATTTGGATGTCACAACATTGAAATAACTTGCAATAAGAGGCCATCAGAAGATTGCATCTACCTAAAAATGGTTTAAGTAAAAATGTCTGCTCAGGATGCGAAAAGTAAGCCCAAACAAAGCTCCAGCTTCCAAAAATGAAAATGCTACTGGTATTGGGAAAGAGCGACGCAAAAAAGGTTTTTTTTAACGATTTTTTTTTTCACCACTTAAATAAACAAAACTATATGTCTGATATGTGCAAACTCATACTGAACTGGAAAATAATATTGCCAGGTTATGTTTGTCATACAGTAAACATTGTAAATAGAAACCCCAGAAAAACAATTTTGAAATTGCACTTTTTTTCAATTTCAAAGCCCTAGGATTTTTTCCCTCTTTTCAGTGTATCACATGATAAAATGAATGGTTCATTCAAAAATATATTGCCTTATGCAAAGAACCTATAGTGTCTGTTTTATATATATATATATATATATATATATATATATATATACAGTTGAAACCAGAAGTTTACATACATTATATAAAAAGTAGGGATGAGCTTTCCGATAGATATTGCAATATCGGAAATCGGCCCGATATTTGCTATATCGGAATTCCGATTTCCGATTCCGATATTTTTTTCACATCGGAAATCCCATAATCCTTCAGCCTCTGAGCGCTCCGTGGAGCCAATCAGAAGCTGAAGAATTGCTGACAACATTGTGTAACTCCCCTAAGCTTGGTAGGAGGCGTCCAAACTTGCTAGCTAGAGGCTGCGCTGCGATTGGCTGGCTGGATGATGTGATCAGGCAGTATAAAAGGCTGCACCTGCCATTTTAGCCTCACTCTACTGTGAAAGCAGATAGGGATAGGTTGCTGTTGGAGATAAGGAGAGATCTCGAATCTAATAGTGAAATTGCAATTCTGAATCCATCAATAGAGATGAAGGCAGGGAGTAAGGGACGTCCCCGTGGCGGCCGCGGAAGAGGTGCATCAGCAGCTTGACATGGTGCAGATCCAGGGCAAGCAGCAGGCCCAAGTCACTCAGCACCTACTTTCACCCGGCAGCAGTCATTTATGCGCAGCTTGTTAGGAGCACAGGGCCATAGGCTGATAAGAGAGGATCAAGTAGAAACCGTTGTTGTTTGGATGGCAGCT
This sequence comes from Oophaga sylvatica, assembly GCA_033576555.1. NCBI lineage: Eukaryota > Metazoa > Chordata > Amphibia > Anura > Dendrobatidae > Oophaga > Oophaga sylvatica. The sequence goes on along the minus strand of JARQOD010000003.1, from coordinate 245,924,280 downwards.
GAGGCATCCACCTCAATGAGCGCAGCATCCTCCCAGGACCTCTCCACCACATCGGGTCATGCCACTGAAGAGCAGCACCCATCTGCTTCTTCATCGCCCACTAAATTGCCCAGACATTCAGAAGTCCAGGAGCCAACCTTAATCCTCTTCTCAGAATCTGTTGGCTTGGAATCTTTGTGCCAGCCAGACAGCAGTCCTGCAGCTGAAGAAGAGGTAGTGTGCACAGATGCGCAACCACTGTGTGCGTCTGAGGAAGAAGTGGAGGGTGGGCCAGTGCCCACAGTGACCAGACCCCACTCAGCTGCCAGTTTCTGCTGATGAAAGTGTATTGGATGACGAGGTCCTTGACCCATCATGGCATGCTGAGGGGAAGCAAGCAAGTAGGGATAGCTCAGAGGAAGAGCTTGCAGGTGTGGTGCAGCATGGCCGTCCACGTGGGAGAGGAAGAGCGAAAAATTTGTTGTCTGCTCCCTCAACATCAGCACCCGTTAGGAGCAGGGCTCTTTTAAATAGCACAAGGGGTGCGCCCAAGAGTTGTGGTGCATGGGCCTTTTTCGACCAAGTTGCAGATGACGTTACAGTAGTCAAATGCAAGCTTTGTCCACCAACTGTGCGGACAGGGAAGAACGTCAGCAACCTTAATACCACCAATATGTTGACGCATGTCAGGAAGAGGCAGCCTATGGAGAGGCAGCATCACACCCAAGATGATTCGCCACCTGCAGCTGGTCCCCCACCTTCCATCTCTTCAGCCACCTCTTCCTCCAGATTGCAAACAGCTGCTCCCACTTCCTCGCCAGAATGCCAGGGTGCATCTGCAGGCAGTGTTGTATGGCGGCACACTGTCTGTACTTCGTCAGCATCAGCATCCCAATCGCTGGCATCCTCACACTCCCAATCCATTGTGCAGCCATCTGTCACACAGGTGTGGGAGAAAAGGCGCCCGTACTCAGCAAACCACCCACGAGCACAGGGCATGAATTCTCGCATTGCCAAACTGCTTGCAGTGGAAATGCTACCATTCTGGCTGGTGAGCAAGCCAGCCTTTATCGATATGTTGGGGTTTGCAGTCCCACAATACAGCGTTCCTAGCCGCTTCTACTTCAGCAGGCAAGCCGTCCCTGCCCTGCAACAGCATGTGGAGAGTAAAATTAAGCATGCGCTACAAAATGCAGTTAGTAGCAAGGTCCACCTGACCACCGACGCGTGGACCAGTCTGCATGGCCAGGGACGCTACATTTCCATCACCGCCCATTGGGTAAATGTAGTTGAGCCTGGAACTGAAGTAGACAGTGCAAGTGCGTGGGCCCTGCCAACTCCACGGATTGCAGGCCTCTCCTCCGTACAAATTGACTCCTTCTCATACTCCTCGTCAGACTTGCCTGCACCCAGACGTACCACAACAACTGATTTCAGCACTGCATCGGCCAAACATCAACAGGTCGTGTTGAAATTGGTTTATCTGGGTAATGTTAGCCATACCGCAACCGAGCTGTGGAACACGCTCATGGAGCAGAGCGACATGTGGCTTGCGCCGCTCAACCTTCAGCTAGGTATGGTGGTGTGTGACAACAGCCGAATCCTGGTCGCGGCTCTGGGCCTAGGTGGTCTGACTCACATTCCATGCCTTGCCCATGTCCTAAACTTGGTGGTGCAGAGTTTCCTTAGGATCTATCCTGACCTTGAGGAGCTGCTGCACAAAGTCAGATATGAGTGCTCTCATTTGCGGTGTTCAAGCATGGCTGCATCGTGCCTTTCAGCCATGTAGCGCAGATTGGGCCTGCCCGAGCACCGCATCATTGTTGACCTCCCCACCAGGTGGAATTCGACTTTGCATATGCTGCGGAGGTTGTGTGAGCAGCAACCTGCAATTATGGAGTTTCAGCTGCAGCAGGCGCAAAGTAGGCGACACAAATCTCAGCCCTCTCACTTTACAACCACAGAGTGGGCAACCATGAAGGACATATGCACCATTTTGAAGTGCTTCGAGGACTCCACTCTGATGGTGAGCTCGGATGCTGCCCTACTCAGCCTGACTATTCCCCTTATATGCCTTATAGAATCATCACTTAAAGGATTAAGGGATGAGGTTTCTCAGGAGGAGGAGTAGTATGATGAGACACTTGCACCAACCAGGCAATCTTCATCGGCCCGGTTGGTACAAAGCTCTGTGGGTGCCTCACAAAGGTCAAGGCAGGACACAGCAAGCGAGGAGGATGAGGAGGACTATGAGGATGAGCTAGAGGAGGAAAGTACACAGCACTCTACTAGTAGTCACCAGATAGAGCGTGGATGGGGTGATGCAGATCAGCCAGAGCACATTCCTCCAGCTTGTGACAGTGATGCATGGCCAGTAGGCAGCCTTCAGCACATGAGTGACTTCATGCTGCAGTGTCTGAGAAAAGACCCACGCGTGGCTCGTATTCTCCACACAAATGACTACTGGGTGGCCACCCTCTTAGATCCACATTACCGGGACAGCCTTGAAAGCCTAATAACACTGTTGAACCGGTCGCGTAAAATGCATGAGTACCAAGAAGCACTGGTTAATTCATTCATGTACTCTTTTCCACCGCATAGCAGTGATGCTCGTGCACTAGCAGGCACCTCAGTGCGTCCTGGGCCCAGCGGAATCCATTCAGAAGCCGGTAGCAGAAGCAGTACATCTGCTACTGACAGGTTCAGTATACCCAACCTGTTCCAACGGTTTCTGAACCCGCAAACAGTTCGGGCACCATCAGCACAGACAGTGCAACGCACTAGGAGGCAACGTTACCGTGACATGGTGGCACAATACCTCTTCACCCCTGTCAGTGGGCTTCAGGATGGATCTGCCGCTTCAAGTTTTGGGTCTCCAAGTTGGATACATGGCCCGAGCTTAGCCAGTATGCCTTGGAGTTCCTGGCTTGTCCTGGTGCCAGTGTGATTTCTGATCGCGTCTTTAGTGCAGCTGGCAATGTACTTACAGACCAAAGTACCAGACTATCCGCTGCAAATGTGGGCCGGCATACATTCTTAAAAATGAACCAGGCCTCGATTTCTGGTGACTTTTGCTGCACTGGGCCACAGTACACAGGTTAAATGCATGGTTGGTAGCAGTATGCATGCTCTGTCATGTGCCTATGTGGCACACAGCGTAATCTGTTATGCCCGTGCTTCTACTTGGTAGCACCTGTTTCTGTGACTGACTCTTTCACCTCATACTGTTTTCCATTGGCTCTAGTACTGCCAGCTAGTGCCCATTTCTGTGACTGCCACTTTCACAGCATGCCGTGTTTCTGGGCTCTAGTACCGCAAGCTAGTGCCCATTTCCGTGACTGCCACTTTCACAGCATGCTGCGCTTCTGGGCAACAGTACCGCCAGCTATACCTCGTTAGACCAAAGTGGAAATAAAGGACGACAGATGCCAAACACCTATAGGCAGAAGCACAAGAGGCGGGATCCAGCCACGCCGGCTGTTTTGTGGCAGTGAAGTGCGGACACAGGTGCCTCCCCCAAAGGGTAAACTGAGTTCCAGCATCGCCAGCTGGTTCTCGGGAGTGCCCAAGTGCACGGGTACCTCCTGCTCCAAACCGTGTTTGACAACGCTCGCTCTAACCCTAACCCTTACCCTACTAACCATAAACCCTAACCCTACCCCAACTAATTCTAACCCAAAGAAAAAACACCGCTGTTAAGAAGATGGCGACCAGTTTTCCTGCTACAGTTTTCGCTATGTGGATTTTTCTAGCGATTTTTTTGCTCCTCTGCCTCTGCATACTCCTTCCCCATTATCCTGAGGTGTTTCCCCTCTATTTTATCAATTATATAGCACTGTAGTGGTCATTTTGTAATTCCGATTTTTCTCTCCCATTGACTTGCATTGATATTGGAAATCGGAAATTCCGATATCCGATATTTTTCCAATATCGTAAATTGGAATTCCGATACGATTTCGGGCAATATCTCTCATCTCTAATAAAAAGACATATATGAATTTTTTCTCAATATCTGACATGAAATCAGAATAAACCTTTCCCGTTTTAGGTCAATTAGGATTACCATAATTATAAGCATTTGCCAAATGCCAAAATAATGAGAGAAAATGTTTTAAGGCATTTTTATTACTTACTGCAAAGTCAAAAGTTTAAATTAATTTCATTTGTATTTGGCACCATTGCCCTTAAACTGAATGACTTGGGTCAAACTTTTGGGATATTCTTCTACTAAAACTGGTGCAACAGATCCAGGTTTGTAGGTCGCCTTGCTCACACCTGCCTTTTCAGCTTTGCCCATACATTTTCAACAAGAGTGAGATCAGGGCTTTGTGACAGCCACTCCAAAACATTGACTTTGTTATCCTTTAGAGATTTTGTTACCATTTTGGCAGAATGCTTTGAGTCATTGTTCGTTTGGAAGACCCATTTCCGCCCAAGCTTTAACTTCCTGGCTGATGTCTTTAGATGGTACTTCACTATTGCCACATAATCTTCTTTTCTAATAATTCCATATATTTTGTGAAGTGCACCAATCCCTCCTGCAGCAAAACAACCCCACAGCATGATGCTGCCACACCTGTGTTTCACAGTTGGGATTGTGTTCATAGGCTTCCAACGTCTCTCTTTTTCCTCCAAACGTAACAATGGTCATTATACCCAAAAAGTTCAATTTTAGTTTCATCAGATCACAAGACATGTCTCCAAAAATGAAGTTCTTTGTTCTAGTGTGCATTTGCAAACATTTATCTGGCGTTTTTATGTTGCTTTTGGAGTAATGGCTTCTTCCTGGCACAGTGGCCTTTCAGTCCATGTTGATGCAATACTCATTTCCCTGTGGATAGTGACACAATCTTACCAGCTTCTGCCATCATCGTCACAAGGTCTTTTGGTCTTGGGTTGATATGCACATGACATACCAAAGCATGTTCATCTCTGAGACACAAAACCTGTGTCTTTCTTGAGCGGTATGATGGCTGCACAATCTCATCTTGTTTGTACTTGCATATAAATGTGTTAGGGTCTGCGGAACGCACCTAATAGATATTGTAGAGAGGTGCATTCGCAGCCCGGGGTCCACCGTGCAGGCGAAGCCCGCTGCTAGTAAGATGGCGAAGGTAGTGAACTCTGTTATCCCGCAGATTCGCTAAAATAAATGCCGTAGCGCGCTGTGGCAGTTAGTGCGAACTCTGTTAATCCCCAGAGCCGCTAACAGGAATGCCACAGCACTATATGGCGATAAGTACGAACTCACTTAGCTTCAGTGAGCCGCAAAGTAAAGCGCTAGGGCGCTGAACCAGCGTTATAAAGCGAACCCTGTTGCGTCACAGAGCCGCTGAGAAAAAGACTGTTTCCTGTTAGACTCACAGGGAACACAGATGACTGCTAAGCGGATTGCAGTCTGAGGTCATGCAGTCAGAAAACAAGCAACAATCTCCTCACCGGAGTAGCCGGTATTCTAATGGCGTTTTCAGCCGAGCCCTGAACACATGCATATAATCTCCTCACCGGATGTGCCGGTATTCTAGGGGCTTATTTCAGCCAGACCTAACCACATGCACACATGACCTCACTGGCGCAAGCACGTAACAGATTTGATACTAGCGCATGGCGGCCCAGCCATGCCACCCTTTTATAGTAACAGCTACAGGACCTGCCAGAAAAAGGACCAATGAGAAACTGTTCCAAAACACATGTAGTTTCAGGACCTTCCTGGCGGACCAATAGGAGCTGCTGCAGTACCTGAACATGTGACCCCTGATCTCCAATGAGAGATCTTACCCTGGGCATGCTCAGAAGGGGAAACGCAGGACTTCGTCCTAAAGACGTCTGCTCCAGCACTGGCTATAATAGAAGATCCAGGAGGGGCAGCAGCAAGACTCTGCACAGTATTGGAATGGGCAAGACGCTGGGACCGACGTCTCCGCTGAGCAGGCTCCACCGCGGCCGTTGTCGGATGGGGGACCGCAGCGGGAATGGCCCGAGACTTCCTCTGTGCAGCATTGGGAACTCGAACCCTAACATTACCCTCCTCCTATGGCCCCCCCCTTCTCTGGGCCTCGCTACGCTCAAAGGCAGCGATGAGCTGCGGAGCGTGAACATGCTCGGCCGGCTCCCAAGACCTATCCTCAGGCCCATAGCCCCTCCAGTCCACTAAATAAAACTTTTTGCCCCGTACCACCTTACACCCTATGTGGCGTTCACCTCATGGTCGTCCGTAGATGAATCCGATGTCCCGGCAGATGACTCGGAAAACCGGGACATGAGCACGGGTTTCAAGAGGAATGCGTGAAAGGTGTCGGAGATACCCAGGCATGGTGGAAGAGCCAAACGGTATACCACAGGGTTAACCTGCTCGAGGACTTTGAAAGGACCCAGGTAGCGGGGTGCCAACTTAGTGGACTCAACTCGCAGCCTAATGTTACAGGCGGAGAGCCACACCAAGTCTCCAGGAGCAAATGTTGGAGCGGGGCTCCGATGTGCGTCGGCGGAGGACCTCATCTTCTCCTTGGACACCTGAATGGCATCCTGGGTACGGTCCCAAATGTCCCGTGCCTCCACAGTCCAGTCTGCCACCCTGGAGTCGGCGGAAGACATGGGCATGGGCACCGGAACCCGCGGATGCTTACCGTAGTTTAGGAGGAATGGAGTCTGTCCGGTGGAGTCAGCCACAGCATTGTTTAGTGCAAACTCAGCCCACGTTAGCAAGGATGCCCAGTCATCCTGCCTGGCTGAGACAAAAGGTTGTAGATAGGTGACCAAGGTCTGGTTGGCCCTCTCTACCAACCCATTCGTCTCGGGATGATATGCTGAAGAGAGATTTAGCTCAATACTGAGTAGACGACAAAGCTCTCTCCAGAACCAAGATGGAAACTGGGGACCTCGGTCACTGACAATTTTGTCCGGCATGCCGTGTAGACGGAAGATGCGCATAACGAACAATGCTGCCAGAGTCCATGCAGAATGTAACCATGGTAGCGGCACCAGGTGTACCATTTTGGAAAAATGGTCGGTGATTACCCAAATGATGGTGCAACCCCGAGACTTGGGTAAGCCCACCACAAAGTCCATCCCATCCATCTCCCAGGGTCTGTCTGCCACCGGCAAAGGGTAGAGTAACCCAGCTGGCCATTGTCGGGGAGACTTATTCTTAGCGCAGGAGACACACGCCCAAACATAGTCCCCAACATCATGGACCATATGCGGCCACCAGTATGTCCTCGCCAGGAACTCAGATGTCCTCTTTGCCCCAAAGTGTAAGGTTCTATGTATATATTCCTGAAACTCAGTTTGTTCATCAGCCATTTTACTTTCTGTCTTGCTGCAGCTATCTTGCCCTCAGTCAAAATGGAGTTTCCAGCTTGCATGTTCCCGCCCTGATTCTCTCCTTTGCTTCTTAAGCAGCCACAGCTCAGCAATCAGTGCTTCAGAATCTAGCCTGCAGTGAACCTGTGACTTGACTCCTGTAAGCCTTGGACCTTGTACTCCAGCTATTCCTACTGAGGAACTCTGAAGCACTTGTGGACTCTGAACCCTGCTCTTTGAAAGACCCACGTTTGCATGGACTTACGGTAACAGAGAAGAAGATCCTGAATCTGTATTGGAGAGTGATTGCTGAGCTTGGATTACTCTGGCCTGCTGTGTCTCCTGTTTCTGTGTCTGCAAACTGTGTGACTATTTCTGCCAACTTGTATGAAGTAATACAGGACTTTTCTATATCAAACCTGTGACTCCTGTGTTTTCATCGCACCCAAGTACAAGACGCTATATGAACTGTACTACATACATTACAAGATTCTGAAGCCAAAACGTTATTGTCTGCTGGGTCTGGAAGGCTGTGTCTGCTGTACTGTGGATATCAGACGTCCGGTTGTACTTTCTGTGATGACAGTGGTTGTGACTTCTCACAACCATTCCAGGTGAGCAATTCCCTTAAGTTTTTTCTTTTTGCAGTGTTACCACAGGTAAACACTATTGGTTTTTTTTTTCCTTTCTTTTCTCTTTTTTGTCTGCTGTAACTCTGGATATCAGATGTCTGGTTGAAACTTTCTGTGATGATAGTGGTTGTGACTTCTCACAACCATTCCAGGTGAGCAGTTCCCTTAATTTTTTTTTTCTCTCTGCAGTGTTGCCACAGGTGAACACTATTGTTTTTTTTCTCTCCTCTTCTTCCAGTAATCCTGTCTTAAAAGATCTGGAAAATGGAGGCCCGCATAAAGGAACTTTGCGGAGTGACTGATAATATCCTTGCAGATTTGCAGAATATAAAGACCCGTTTTACAAATCTACAGGACCTCAATAATCACAATTTGCAAGTGGTTGGACAGACTACCCAGGATTTGCGAGCCAGGATTGAGGTTCTAGAGGGGCGAGTCCAGGCTCCTGCCGTAGCCCCGAGTGCTGGGATTCCCAAGTTGCCCCCTTTTCGTTTTGGCGGTGAACGTGAGAAATTCAGGGGATTTATTAATCAATGCAATTTTTTTTTTCTGCACATGCTTCACAATTTCCCACTG
>JARQOD010000003.1:245840669-245915691 GCA_033576555.1 Oophaga sylvatica | reverse complement strand
AAAATGCACTGTATTTAGGGAAAAAAGTGTTTTTTTGGCGTACGAAGGTCTCTTTTTGGGATTCATTTTGTCTCCGTTTTTTTATTAAAAAGAACCCGGTCAAGGTTCAGGCCCTTGGGGATTGGGTTAAACCTACTTCATTGAAGGCTCTTCGAGATTTTTGGTTTTTTTGCCAATTTTTTATCGAAAATTTATTGTGATTTCTCTGGTATTGTTTAAACCATTGACTAAATTTGACCAAAAAGGGTTCCGATGTGGTGAATTGGCCTTCTGAAACAGTTTTTGCGTTTCAGAAACTTTAAGCCGAGATTCATTTCTGCTCCTGTTCTACGGCAGCCTGATGTTTCCTGCCGTTTCAGGTGGAGGTGATGCCTCTGAGGGAGGGTCCGTTTTGTCCCAAGAGACCCAGAGACCTCTAAGAGTAACCGGGGTGCCCCCTTTTTTTCTCTCGAAAATTTCCCAACTGAACGAAAATTATGACGTGGGTAATTGGGATTTATGGCCATGAATTTGGGCCTTTAAAAGAGTGGAGACATTGGCTGGAAGGAGCCAAACACTTGGTGGTGGTCCTCACGGACCAAAAACCGGTTTATCTCGAATCAGCCAAGCGACTCAATCCTAGACAGGCCAGGTGGGCCTTGATTTTCACACGTTTTTAATTTTGTGGTTTCTTTTTCTTCCGGGCACTAAGAATGTTAGGGGAAATTCCCTCTCGAGGAGTTTCTTTCGGATTCTCCTGAGTTATCTGATCCGCTTTATTTTGAAAGAGGGTGTAGTTCTTTCCACCATCTCGCCAATTTGAGACTGGCTCTGGAGGGTGCAGGAGGATAAAACTGAACGCTCCCTGTTGGGAAATTGTTTTCCCAGACCAGTGGAAAAGAGTGTGATGTCTGAGATTCATTGTTCCCGAAATTGGCTGGTCATCCCGGCATTTATGGTACCAGAGATTGGTGAGTCGGTCCTTTTGGTGGCTTACTTTGTTCGTGACATCAGGGACTTTGTGCATCCTGTGGGACTTGCTCTCGTTCTGTGGTTTGTTAATGCCATTACCTGTACCCAAGGGGCCCACGGACCCATATTTCTATGGATTTTATTTCCGACCTCCCTGTCTCTGAGAGAATGACGTTATCTGGGTAATCTGTAATAGGTTTTCCAAGATTGATACATCTTGTGCCATTACCTAAGTTGCCTTCCTCCTCCGAATTGGTGCCTTTGTTCTTCAGCACGTGGTTCGGTCACATGGCATTCCTGAGAACATTGTTCTGACAGAGGAGTCCAGTTTGTTTCTAGATTTTGGAGGACATTTTGTTCTAGACTTGGTGTTCAGTTATCTTTCTCCTCTGCATTTCACCCTCAGACCAGTGGACAAACCGAGAGATCAAACCAGACCTTGGAGACCTATTTGAGATGTTTTGTGTCTGCTGATCAAATGACTGGGTCTCTTTTTTGCCTTTGGCTGAGTTTGCTCTTAATAATAGGGCTAGCTCTGCCACCTTGATGTCTCCATTTTCTACAATTCTGGGTTTTAACCCTCGATTTTCTTCAGGACAGGCGGAGGCTTTTGTCTGTCCGGGTGTTGACTCTATTGTGGAGCGTATGCAGCAGATTTGGGACCAGGTAGTGGAGAGTTGTCCTCTCCAGGAGAAGGCCCAGCGGTTTTGCCAACCGGCATAGGACTGATGGTCCTCGTTTAAAGTGGGGGGACTTTGTTTGGTTGTCCTCAAGAAATATCCCTATGAAGGTTGATCTCCAAAATTTAAGCCAAGGTTCATTGGACCTTATAAGATCATGGAAATTATTAATCCGGTTTCCTTCCGTTTGCTTCTTCCAGGGACGTTTTAAGATCCATAACGTGTTCCACAAGTCCTTATAGAAGAGGTTTGTCGAGCCAGTGGTTCCTATGGCTGCGCCTCCCGACCCTGTTTTGGTTGAGGGCAATTTGGAGTATGTGGTTGAGAAAATATTGGATTCTCGTTTTGCTAGATGGAAACTCCAGTATTTGGTTTAAGTGGAGAGGTTATGGTCAGGAGGACAATTCTTGGGTTGTTTTGCATCGGACATCCATTGCTGGGAGACTGATCCGTGCCCATCATCGAGCTCATCCTGATCGGCCTGGTTGCGCAGGTGAGGGTTCGGTGACCCCTTCTCAAGGGGGGGTACTGTTGTGAATACTCTGGAGGCGACTTTTGAGCTGGGGCTCCCTCCGGTGGTTGCTGAGGGTAATGAACTAATTGCTGAATGGCCTTCAGCTGGCTCGGAATGGTCTGAAATAAGTGACCTGAGTTCCCATCAGCCTTGCCGGTAATCAATTGTTCTTCCTGGTCCTTGCTTGGAGCTCAGCTTACATTCCTGCTCTCATTCAGATAAGTGATTTGCTGTTTTTTTCCTCTGGTTGGATATTCCTTGCTGGTTTGCTGATTGCAGTAGACTTCAGTCTGTCCCCTTTTGGGGCCTGGCGCTGCAATTGTGCTCATTTTTGTGTTTGCACTTTTGCTCTGTTCCTTTGTCACTTTTTATTTGCTGAATTGCTGTGTGTTACACCAGAGATCTGATTTAGGTGGTAGAGATGGTGTGATCTCAGGTTTTTTGTTAATCAGAAGTGTTGGTATTTTTGTCAGGGTTTTTTGGGTTGCAGTCAGAATTCTTTCCTATACTTTTCTATCTAGACAGATTGGGCCCCAGCGTTTTGCTCATTCTATTTTCTATCTGTGTCCGTATTTTCTTCTTGTCTTCATGTTTTGGGGCTTCCTATTTTCTTTGGGTGTTCTGCTACGGGGCAGATAGCTTTCATCTTTCTTCCTTTAGGTGTAGCTATCCCTCCGGCTGTGACGAGGCGTCTAGGATCACCGTAGGTACGCTCCACGGCTACTTCTAGTGTCGCGGTTAAGTTTAGGGTCCTGCAATCCAATAGGTTCCAGCCTCTCTGGTGTATTGCTACTTTGCTATTTTTGCTGCAAATCTCCTTACCTCCTGGAATGACTGGCTCTGTCGCATATGCTTCAAACCCCAATAATGACATTGGGCCAAGCCCAGCTGATCAAAAGGAGAGCTGGGAATGTCAAGAGGTAATTACATTCACAGGCCTTCCACCCAGCAGTCACAGATCACTGACCTTACCAATACAGGGCTCCTGAAAATCCATTCTCTATCTCCAGTCTACACACAAATCTCTTGATTTCTGTTGTTGTTTATATGTTTCGGGGATTAACCCCTTAACGTCCGATGACGGATATATCCAACATTGAACCCCCTATTGAATAGGTGCTTAGTAATCCCGGAGCCCGCACCTTTTCCGGCACATGACAGCTGATCTGATCAACTGTCATGTGCACCCTAACAGCCGCAGGTGGAAACACAATTCACCTGTGGCTGTTTACATGTTAAATGCAGCTATCAAGCTCTAACATGGCATTTAACATGCACAGGCAGAAGCACATCATTAACCCCTCCAATTCGTGACCGTGTCACATGACTGCTGGCCCCCAGATGAGTGGGCATGACAACCAAGAGTCTGCAGGAGACCGCTGTGGTTGTCATAGCCGGATAACTATGAGGGCCAACCAGCGGTCCGCACTCATAGCAAGTGAGCATTTCTGCTGCATAGAGCAGGACTGCAGTCTTGCTCTATGTAGCACAAGCGATCGGATGATTGCAGCTTCTAGTCTCCCACGGAGGACTATTGAAGCAAGTGAAAAGTAAAAGTTTTTAAAAATATTAAAAAATAAAAAAAATTATAAAAGTTCAAATCACCCCTTTTGCTCCATTTAAAATAAAACAATAAACAAAAAAATCAAATATACACATATTTTGCATCACTACATTCAGTATTGCCCGATCTATCAATATATAAAAATAATTAATCTAATCGGTAAATAGCGTAGCGAGAAAAAAAAATCAAAACGTCAGAATTATTATATTTTGGTTGCTGCAACATTGCATTAAAATGCAATAACAGGCAATCAAAAGATCGTACCTGCACCAAAATGGTATAATTAAAAAACGTCAGTAAAAAATATTCCCTCATCCAGCCCCAGATCACGAAAAATTGAGAGGCTATGGGTCTCAGAAAATGGCGACTTTTTTAAAATATTTTACAAATTTTGGATTTTTTTTCACCACTTATTTAAAAAAGAACCTAGACATGTTTGGTGTCTGTGAACTTGTAATGACCTGGAGAATCAGAATCGCAGGTCAATTATATCTTTTATTTAACATGGAAAAAAAAATCCAAAAAACAATTGTGGAATTGCACTTTTTTTTCAATTTCACTGCACTTGGAATTTTTTTCCCATTTTCCAGTACATGGTAAAATCAATGGTGCCATTCAAAAGTAAAACTCGTCCCGCAAAAATACAAGCCTTCACATGGCCATATTGACCAAAAAATAAAAAAACTTATGGCTGTGGAAAGAAGGGGAGCAAAAATGGAAATGTAAAAGCGGAAATACCCTGGTCCTTATGGGGTTAAGGCACGATAGACTATTTAAGAATGTGAAATTGTGATCTTGTAAATACTACAAAAATTAAGATTCTGGTAAGATGCCCAAGTTTAAAATGCTAATTAAAAAATTATAGGACATTTATATTTAGCACTGAGGTCTTTATAATATGTTTTTGGAAGGAGTGGGGTGATAGGTGTTGTATGGAGAAGACTGGCAATAAATCCCGAATCCTTCACTCGAGGAATTAACTAAGTACAGTGTTGAGCTCTGTAAAAGTTCATCCTCTCTGTTAGATCACTGTGAAAACAAACATGAAATCAATTCCTTAAAAGCTGCAGATTCGGCTGAGTGTAGTCTGATAGAGTGAACTATTGCAGGAACATGCAAAGCATTTACAAACCCTGGAGTAGAAACTGATAAAACAGAACTGAATTTTTCATTAACCGTGATCGTTAGTGATATCAGAGAGTATTACATTACTTTTGTCACAATTCAGTGATTCAAACAACTTAAATCAAATATCTTAATTTAGAGTCACAGTAGAAAGAGTTAAAGGACAAAACCTTGCATAACTACACCTGGAAATGTTTGTCCCAGTATTAACAGCAGACAGATTCAGCATTGCAATCAATACATTGCCGTTGGGTGTGAGCGATATTAGATTATCGCTGATTTCAAGTCAAATAATTCTAGAACTTTCCTACATTTAAGAGAAGTTCTTTCTTGAGCACTTTGCACAACAGCTCGGACCTTCCATAAACAGAACATTCTTCTGCCTTTAGCCACAGAGCTCAAAGTATTGAAGAATCAATATTCTACCTGTTATCCAGGACCATTGTACAGAATATTCTTTATGCTATCAGGAAATGTATTTCTCATCTACTTTCAAAGTTAAGAATTGTTGTGAGTCTTCCTAAGATCTGTCATTGTTACAAACCGGATATATGGAAACTTTAGAAAAAAAAGTGATAACCACAGATGAAAATTCTTACGTTTTAATAAACTGGCTTTGTCAAAAAATTGACACATAGTAGTGAGCAATTATAATGCACTTTAATAGTCATGTTAAAGCTTGTTAAGTAAGTTTAGCGTCATTACATAACTCAAAAAAATGTTTAGTAATCTAGGAAACTACTATTCATCTGTACTAAGACATAATATCATAGAGGAGCATAGTCAACTATGACCCCTATAGTGAACAAAAGTGGAAAGCACTCTCATTCTGGTTGAGTGGTAGCCATTCATGTGAATATCAACCATGTAATACTACTAGTGATTAGAGTTGAGCGAATATGTTCGGATTCAGTCACCGAATATGAATTTGCCATATTCGAGCCATATTGCTAACCTATTCATGTTAAATTTATGTTTGATGATCAGTCACGCACATATTAGCTCATTTCTACTCCCATTGATTCCAATGACATTCGTCTGTGTTCAGCGAATATTGCAAAAACAATATTTGCCACCGATCGTAATCGGATCCGAATTTTGAAAAATTCGCTGAACTCTACTAATAATGAGTGTAAATGCTCGTTACCCGAATTTGCCTACAGTGTTTGGGTATGCAGTAGTGCCGGTGCTAGAGTATTCAAATCCCTGAGGCCAGATGTTAGACAGCCTCAAAACATGCTGAGCTTGCCTGACAAACACGGGCAATCTCCTTATGTTTTTGTGCCTTCCTAACAGCTGCAAAACATCTGGCTGCGGGGACGCAAACATGTAACTCAAGCACCCGCACTACTCAGGGCATACCAGTGCACCCAAGGCAAACTCGAGTAACAAGCACTTGTGCTCATCACTATATACTATGGATATTACATCTACCAGATGGAAATTAGCAAAACAAGAAAAAAACACTCTTAAGAATTGGCTGCACTGCAGGAAAGAAGTCTCTTGCTCCGGTATTATTTGAAGGTTCTTTATTATCCACTCTGCATTTCCATGCCATACTGGCATCTGTATCAAGTGTAAAAAAACTGTTGGGGCATCATGCTGTGGGGTATTATATTGGGTTAGAGGCACTGTGGGGGTGTTATACTTTTACTGGAAGCAATATGGAGTCATCATGTTACACTTGTGAGGGAGGCTCTGTGATGAAATTGTGGTGGATATTATAATCTGTATGTGGGTGGAGGCACTTTTGAGAGTGTCATACTCAATAATAGCCATGAAAGGGGTAGCATGGGCTTTAATTGGGGCCTAATTACTATGTATGTGTCACAATACATCTCCCTATTTCTGTTCATAAAAGTTAGGGTATATGACTCGGCTCACTATGCCAAACTTTTTTTTGGTGTATGGGGCAATTAGGACATTTTCTATGTTGCACAATAATTTAAGTACGCCCCTGGGATTAGTGAATTAATTGATTTAATACAGCAGTAAATGTTATGTTGGATAGCTCCCCAGCAACTACTACTGGACATTGTAGTAAGAGAAAATTACTGACATTATGGCTGCACTACTTCAGGGCAAATTAACACGTACTCCATGTCATAAATTAATTGCTCAACATTTTATAAGGAATAAGCCTACTTAAAGACGAGCAACTTTGCAATGTGATGAAATTAATCGTTGCATATGTAGCATCTATATAAGCAGTGAAAAGTATTGGCTGATAATGTAATGCAACAGGAAAACTGAAATTTTGAAATCTGAAATTGACAGCTGAGGATCAACGTGAGTTGCCTATTGAAGCCTTTTGAAGAGACTACTAAATTTGTTGCTTGGCACAATTGTGGTATTAACAATGCCTTATCACTTTAATATTGGAAAAAAAGAATGTTAACAATGACAAAATGGATGTAGAAAAATCAGAAACATCTACATGTTTATCAGAGCTTTTAGACTACTGGGCATCCTCAGAGAGAATGTCACATACACACTGTTGAAAAATTAGCGGAGGAGGAGCAGCAGGTGGAAGGTGGTGGGGAACAATGAATTATCCCAGGAAAAGACATGGGACAAGGCTGATAGTTGTGAAATTTATAACAATGACAGTGACGATAGCTTTGATGACTAACCATCACAACAGGAAGCAGAAGGTAAACCAATGGGGACCTCACTCATGATGGGGAGCAAGCTGAACTCTCAAGTGCTTTTTAGCTGACCGTTGTATCATTAGCACCAAGCAAAGGGATAATTATTGAATAACCATGTCTTTTAAGCCCTCAATATAAAATCAATAGAGGAAAAAAATTTTCCTACATTCGAAGGAGAAAAAATTGGCACATTACTAGGATAAGCTAGGCTGTGTTACCTGCAAAAGCAATGCTGTAGCTGAACAGATGCCTTCTGACTGCATGCTTGATCAGAAAATCCATCTCTACTCTCCGCAGTTTCAATGCTGCATCCTTTGTGCTATTGTGCCTATCTATTGTGTTCTTTCTCTATACTGTACTGTTGCTATTAACGCTGCTAGTGCTGTGCTTAAAAGTTTACATACCCAGAATTTTTGCTTTCTTGGCCTTTTTTCAGAGAATATGAATGATAACGCCAAAGCTTTTTCTCCACTCATGGTTAAGTGGTTGTGTGAAGGCATTTATTGTCAAACTACTGTGTTTTCTTTTTAAATCATAATGACGACCCAAAATATCCAAATTACCCTGACCAAAAGTTGACATACCCTGGTGATTTTGGCCTGATAACATGCACAGAAGTTGACACAAATGGGTTTGAATGGCTATTAAAGGAAACCTCCTCACCTGTGACCTGTGACAAATGCCAGGAAAATTGTTCAGGATGCAAAGAAAAAACCCACAAATAAGATTAGCTGAAATACTGGACTCTCTGAAAACAAACAATGTGGCTGTTTCAAGATGCACAATAAGGAGGCATTCGAAGAAAAATGGACTGCATGGTCGAGTCGCCAGAAGTAAGCCAACTGACCATGATCAAAATTTTCACTTCATAATAACGTCATTGCCCGTTCTAACATCAATTGGGTAAGAATACAAGGAGCGAACAATGGAAAGGACACCATTGTAGGCTTTTTACTACAGGCCGCGTATGCAAGCTGAAGATATAGATGAATCTTTATGCATCAAATGGCCAAGTTCTCCAAAAAATAGACATAGTGGTCATGGGAGATTTCAACTATCCAACATTTGTTGGGAATCTCTCTTCAGGCAAAACTAACAGGTTCAGGAAATTTTTATCCTCTCTGCTGACAACTTTATCTTCCAAAAGGTAGAGGAGAAAACAAGGGGATCTGCTACCTTGGATCTAATCCTTATAAACAAGGAGGAAATGGTTGAGGAGGTAAGAGTGGCTTGGACGTTAGGAGGTAGCGACCATGCTATTTTAGAATTTTGGATAACTAGAGGGGGGAAGACCTGTGAAGACTCAGACTTCAAGCTTAGATTTCAGAAGGCAGATTTTAAGGGACTCAGAAAGAGAATCGGAGGGATCCAATGGCTGGATATTCTTAAGGACAAAAAATGAGATTCTCAAAGCACAATAATTAACAATTCCAAAAAGAGGGAAGAAAAGGAAGCATATTAAGGAAACCAGGATGGATGAACACAGAAGTTAAACACATGCTAAAAAGGAAGAAAGAAATGTTTATCAAATGGAAAGAGGAGGCATATCTAAAGAAGAATATAATGATGTCTGCAGAAACCTACAGGGGAAGAATCAGATTATCTAAAGCTGACAATGAATTAAGGCTTGCAAGAGATGTCAAAAAACAATAAAAAAGGATTTTGGGGATATGTCAAAAGTAAAAAAAAGTCAAAGATGCTATAGGATTTTTACAGGATAAAACTATGAAATGGTAAGAAAGGATGTTGAGAAGGCCGAACTTTTAAATTCCTATTTTGCATCTGTTTTCTCTCAGAAAAGGAAATGTAACATCAACTGATCTTCACTGTCCTATTAAGGGAATAGAAGAAATCCAGGATATCTTAAAAACAGAAAAATAGTGGGGAATCACTTAGCTAACATAAATGAATTAAAGTCTCCAGGTCCAGATGAATTACACCCCAGAGTACTGAAGGAGATAGAAGAAGAAATTTTTGAAACACTCTCCATAATCTTTTGAAAATTCTTGGAGAACAGGAGAAGTCCCAGAAGACTGGGAGAAGAGAAAATGTTGTTCCTATCTTCAAAAGGGGAGAAGGTGGACCCAGGGGAAATGTAGGCCGGTGTGTTGTGAATGTTTTGGAAATGAATTCTGAGCAGAAGCTCCCTCTGGTGGTTCAAACAGTACTGAACAATTCAATGAGGATTGTCAATCAGGAGTCACAGACTGGCTTGATATAAGGGAGGTTCCCTCCCATCATGGTTGCCGGTGATCAATTGTTCTTGTCTCAACTGTGGTTCCTGGTTCACTTGGAAGCTTGCTGAGTCTTGCCTCTTCTTCTGCTTTCAGAAAAAGATATTTTCTGTTTTTGTTTTTGTGCTTACCCTTTGCATATTTCTCTGTATTTCTGTGAGGTTAGCCAGGTCCCCCCCCCCCGGGGGCTTGGGCTCCTCTCATGTTCCGCTGGAGCCACTGTTATTTGTTCATTTGCCTTTTCCAGTTTTTTCAGTGGGCTGCGGCTTAGTTTTGTTACACCAGATGAACTGATTTAGGTGGTAGAGGTCGTGTGATCTCAGCTGTTTTTGCAATCAGTAGCGTTGGCATTGTTTAGGGTTTTTTTTGGATTGCAGTGAGTATCCTTTCTGTTATGTTTCGGTAGCTGAGGAGTGCAGGCAAAAAGGGCTCTACGTTATAAATTTTCTGTGAACATTTGGGGGGTTTCCCAAAGTGCTCACCACAAAACCTAGATAATTCCCCTTGGGGGTTCCTATTTTCCCCAAAATGGAGTCACTTGGGGGGGGGTTTCTACTGTTTAGGCACATCAGGGTTTCCCAAAAACGGACATACATCCGCAAAACCCTTCCATAAAATCTGCTTTTGGGAAAAAGGCGCCCCTTTCCCCTTTTCCCAGCTCTGCCATGCGTCAAAAAAAGTTGTTTAACCCCCCCCATATGGGGGGGTATCACCCGTACTCGGGAAAAAATTGAAACAATAACTTTTTGGGGTCCTGTTACCCTTTGGAAAATAAAAATTGGGGGTGGAAAGATAAATTTTTTGTGGAAAGATATGATTTTTTTAATTTTTACTGCTTTTACGTTAAACCTTCTGTGAACCCCTTGGGGGGGTTCAAAGCTTTCACCACACAATCTAGAAAAATTCCTTGGGGGTCTAGTTTCCAAAATGGGTCACTTGTGGGGGGTTTTTTCCACTGTTTGGGCCCACACAGGACTCTCCAAATGCGACATGGGCGCCCCAATCTCAATTCCAGCCAAAAAAGTCAAATGGCGTTTGCTTTCCCTTCCAAGCTCCTCCCAAATGCCGCCCAAATAGTGGTTTACCCCCTACAATATGCGGTATAAGCGTACTAAAGGACAAATTGCCACAATAACTTTTGGGGTATTTAAAAACCCTTGGAAAAAAAAATTGGGATGGAAAGATCATTTTAGGGAAAAGATATGTTTTTTTTAAAATTTTACAGCTCTACTTTAAAAAACCTTCTGTGAAGCCCGGGGGGTTCAAAACCCTCTAAACCACACATCTAGATAAGTTCCTTGGGGGGTTTCTAAGTTTCCAAAATGGGGTTTACTTGGGGGGGTTTTTCCACTTTTTTAGCACACGGGGGGCTCTCCAAATACGACATGCCGTCCCAATCTCAATTCCACCAAAAAGTCAAATGGCGCTGCTTCCCTTTTCCAACTCTGCCATGCACCCAAAGTATTTGGTTTACCCCTACAATGGGGTATCACGTACTCAGGCCCAAATTTGCACAAAAACCCTTTTAGGGTCCTTTTATCCTTTGGAAAAAAAAAAATGGGATGAAAAGTTCATTTTTGTGGAAAAAATATTATTTTTTTAAAACTAACGGCTCAAACGTTATAACCCGTTTCTGGGGAAAGCCCTTGGGGTCAAAGCTCTCACTACACATCTAATAATTTTACTTGGGGGGCCCTAGTTTCCAAAATGGGGTTACTTGGGGGGGTTTTCCACGTTTAGGCACACAGGGGCTCTCCAAAAAGCGACATGGCGTCCAATTAAATTTCCAGCCAAAAAAGTCAAATGGCGCTGCTTCCCTTCCGAGCTCTGCCATGCCCCCAAAATTTAGTGGTTAACCCCCCCCTATGGGGAAACACCCGTACTCAGGACTAATTGCACAAAAAACCCTTTTGGGGTCCTTTTATCCTTTGAAAATAAAAATTTTGGATAAAAAAGAAAATTTTTTTGTGGAAAAATATGATTTTTTTAATTTTAGGGCTCTACTTTTAAAACCCCTTCTGTAAAAGCCCTTGGGGGGTTCAAAGCTCATCACTACACATTTAGATAAGTTTACTTGGGTGCCCCTAGTTTCCAAAATGGGGTCACTTGTGGGGAAATTTCCACTGTTTAGGCACACAGGGACTCTCCAAATGCACAAGGCGTCCAATCTCAATTCCAGCCAAAAAACCCAAATGGCGCGGGCTTCCCTTCTGAGCTTTTGCCATTGCCCCCCCCAAATAGTGGTTTACCCCCCCACACATGGGGTACCGCTGTACTCAGGAAAAATTTGGGTAAAACAAATATTGTGGGTTTATTTCTACTGATACCCTTTACAAATTTTAAAAAAATTTTGTCGAAAGAAAAATTTTGGGAAAAAAAGTTAAATGGTTATTTTTTTTTTCCTTCCACATTGCTTCCAAAACTTGTGAAGTACCTAAAAGGGTTAATAAACTTCTTGAATTGGCTTTAACACGGTTTAGGGGTGCAGTTTTAGAAAGGGGGTCACCTTTGGGTATTATCTGTCATATTGAACCCTCAAATTCACTTCAAATGTGAGGTGGCCCAAAAAAAAATATTTTGTAAATTTTGGGTTGGAAAAAAAGAGAAATTGCTGGTCAACTTTTAACATTTATAACTTCCTAACAAAAAAAAATTTTTTGGTTCCAAAATTGTGCTGATGTAAAGTAGACCAAATTTGGGGAAAAAAAATTTTTTATTACTAATTTTTTGTGAAAATATCTCTCTGATTTAATTGGCATAAAAATTAAAAGGGTTTTAAATTGCAAAAATTTTCAAAATTTTGCCATATTTTCCCGTTTTTTTTTTCATAAAAAAACGCAAGTTATATTGAAGAAATTTTACCACGATCATTAAGTACAATATGTCTCGGAAAAACAGTCTCAGAATCGCCAAGAATCCGTTGAAGCATTCCAGAGTTTTAACCTCATAAAGAGAAAAGTGGTCAGAATAGGTCCCTTTAAAACCCACAAAATGGCTTGGGCGTTAAGGGGTTAAAACCTAAGTCTTCAGGGAACGCAGCAAAAGCAGGTTTTTAAATTGTCATCTCTCTCCTGCGCGGCGATCCTCAGGAATGGGATTTTTTTCCCCGACACCTGGGGACCCTTTTTTTGAGTGAAAGTTTGATTGCATTTTTTTTTGGCTCTGGGGTTAAAGGGACGATGAGCCTAATGGGCACTGATCAAACAGAAAGAACCTTGTTGGGATTAAATCAGCTTGAAAGGGCGCTGAGTTTGTATTCAGAAAAAAGGGCCCGTCCCTAACCAAATGGAATGATGATGCTTGGCAGCCCTTTTCGGAAGGGGCTGCCCCGAGAATGTTAAAAAATGTTATGGTGGGTTTTTTCCCCGCTCTCCTCTGGGCTCAAAAGATTCCATGTCCATTAGCGATTCAAAAATTTACAGACGTTTGCGTGAGCGTAAAAGGAAACGTGAATGTGTTGCCTTGTAGCCAGCTTCTAACCCATGCAGTGTGATAGAGTGGCTTCTGGGCACAGCTCATGAGTTTCGAAAACGCAAGGGGGTTTAAAAGTTTCAAATTGGGGTTTGACTAGTTAGCATTCCGATACCGCAAGGCATCGGGAATCGGCCGATATTCCTTTAATCGGAAATTTTCCGATACTTAAATTCCGATACTTTTTCAATATCGTATCCCGGGAAAACCCGGAAGTTCCCATAATCCTTTGAGAGGGCAATGTGATTTTTAGTCAGCCAATAAAGGAACCCCTACGAAGTGGGGGGGTTCACACCCCTGAAAATGCTGCGGTCATCTTAACAAATTTGGCAATGGCTGTTTTTTGGGCCCTTGCTGAAATGATGTCAAAATGCACTTTTAAAACCGGGGGCCGCCGCCTTTTTAAACGTCACTTGCTGAAAAAACTCAGTAAGGGACAGAAAACGCTACTCTGCCACTCGGAGGGACATTTAGATATTCCCGATTTGTGTACAACTGGTTTTGAGGCAGGCTAGTTTTACCAACCGCTGTGTAAAGTTTTCCATTTTGCCAGTGTTTGTTTTTAACACAGCTCTGTGCAAGGTGTGTGTGTGACAGTGCAGGTGACGCTGCAGTTTGCTCTGCATCCACCGCTGTTTGTAGGCATCTGCACGTGTCACTGACTCTTATTTTTTTTTTTATTTTATTTAGTGGAATTGGTGCAGCTCCATTATATTAGAAAAAAATCAAATCTATTAGTTGACGAGGCTTCCATCCGTATACAATACATTGGTTGCAACACTATAGAAGTACACAAAGGACTTTTCACAGATAGTGAATAGGGTTGTGTTTTCAGTGTTCACGTGCAGTCTGTGAGTTTTGATTTTTTGAGTGCAGAATCACGCTCCAGTTAGTTCTTCAACCACTGCCGGTTGTAGTCTGCTGAGCGTGTGTCACTGCCTCATCCTTCACATTTTTCTCTAATTGGTGCTGCTTCCTATTTAGTGGAAAAAAATCTAATCTATTAGTGTGACGCGCTTCCATCCGTTATACAATACATTGTTGCAAACACTATAGAAGTACACAAAGGAGCTTTTCACAGATAGTGAATAGTTGTTATAGTGTTCACTGTAGTCTGTGAGCTTTTCATTTTGTGAGTGCAGATTACGCTCCAGTTTGTACTTCAAACACTGCCGGTTGTAGTCTGCTGAGCGGTGTCACTGCCTCATCCTTCACATTTTTCTCTAATTGGTGCTGCTCCATTTTAGTGGAAAAAAATCTAATCTATTAGTTGACGCGCTTCCATCCGTATACAATACATTGGTTGCAACACTATAGAAAGTACACAAAGGAGCTTTTTCACAGATAGTGAATAGTTTGTGTTCAGTGTTCACTGAGTCTGTGAGCTTTTCATTTTGTGGAGTGCAGATTAACGTCTCCAGTTTGTACTTCAACCACTGCCGGTTGTAGTCTGCTGAGCGTGTGACACTGCCTCATCCTTCACATTTTTCTCTAATTGGTGCTGCTCCATTTATAGTGGAAAAAAATCTAATCTATTAGTGTGACGCGCTTCATCCTATACAATACATTGGTTGCAAACACTATAGAAGTACACAAAGGGGCCTTTCACAGAGTACTGAACAGTTGTCTGCAGGTTCACTGTAGTCTGTGAGGAATAACCACACTTAGGCCTTAACTTTTCTGACTTTCCTTTACAATCTACCAAATGAAGAAGTCAGTGATAAGGCACGTGGTCGTGGTCGAGGCCGGATTTGCAGCAGGGAGAGGACGTGGGATTCTGTGGCTGCTGCCGCACCCAGTGACACAGCATCCACCAGTTTTCCCCGTGAGCGTTCCTTTATGCGCACTTTTGTTAGGAGCTCAGCGTACCCCCCTGCTGCCGTGAAGAAACAAATTGAAGCCGTTGTTGGTGGATGGCAGCCAATGCATCGACTTCAATAGCTTCCACCTCCTCTCAGGACCACAGCACTGTTGAACAACCATCATCTCTTCAACCGCCTGCCAAATGCCCAGGCAGTCAGAGAGCTCTGTACAGGAGCCAGCTGAGTCTCTGCTTCTGTTCTCAGAATCTGTTGGCTTGGAAACAGGGCCCAGCCAAGCAGCATTCTGGAATGAAAGAAGAGGCAGTATGCAGTGATGCGCAACTGCTGTGTCCCTCTCTGAATCTGAAGAGGCGGGTGAGCCATGCCGATGGTCAGCACACCCAGAACGCATCTGATGATGATGAGACTCAGTTTGCCAGTTTCTGTTGAGCATGGTGCTGGCCAGACCACCCAACAACAGCAGGTGTTGGAAGAGGTAGTGGTGGAGATGATAGGTCCAAGACCCAACATGGCGTGAGGAAAGGAAGGTGGTGGGAGCAGCTCTGAGGAATAGATTGCACCAACGGTCCAAACAGTAGGGAGAGGTAGGCTGCAGACTCGCTTGCCTGTAGCCTCCCAGTTTGGCACCCGTTCGGAGCAGTTCTCTTACAACAGCCAAACCGGGCGCTCCCAGGACTTGCTACTGCGAGGTCCTTTTTTGATACAGTTGCAGATGATATTTGCTATGTCAAATGCAAGCTTGTGAATCAAAAAATTAAAAGAGGTAAAAGTGTCAGTAACCTTAATACAACAAATATGTGGAAACAAGTGCGGTCCAAAGCACTTTTGTTGAGTTACAAAGACACACGGGAGATGTAGGCCAACCAAAGCAGCACCTACATCTTCAGCTCCTGTTGGAGCCTCTTCCTCCAGTTCACACACAGCTGGTTCGGCTTCCTCAAAGGATCGCCATGGGAAGAACCTCTGTCACTGTTGTCCAGAGACACAGTGTTATTCCACCCACAGCTGCAAGTTCCCTGTCATCCTCACACACCCAGGCCACAAAACAGCCATCGGTAGCACAGGCATGGGATAAAAGACGGCCATACCCCGGCAAACCATCCACGAGCACAGGCTCTGAATGCTGGCTTTGGGCAAAACTCCTGTCCCTTGAAATGCTGTCATTCAGGCTGGTGGAGACTGACAGTTTCCGTGAATTATGGCATTGGCAGTCCCACAATACAATGTGCCCCAGCCGATTTTTATTTCAGCAGGCAAGCCGTCCCTGGTCTGCAAAAGCATGTTGAGGCAAAAATTAAACATGCGCTACTAAACGCCGTCAGTAGCAAGTCCACCTGACCACCGATGCGTGGACCAGTACCCATGGCCAGGGACGATACCTTTCACTCACTGCCCATTGGGTGAATGTTGTGGAGCCGGGTACAGATCTTGCGAGTGGCGCTGTACGTGTTCTGCCAACTCCAAGGATTGCGGAATCAAGTCTGTCCACATTGACTCCTCCTCCTACTCCAGTTCCTCAGAATCATCTCTGCAGGAGCCGTCACGGTCTACCTCCACATGGATCCGTGGACGCTTACCTGATGCGACCGATATTGAGCACAGCCGTGGCCAAACGGCAACAGGCCGTTCTGAAATTAATTCCCATGGGGAATCGAAGCCCACAGCGCAGGAGGTCTGGGAATGCATCAAGCAGGAGAGCGACGTGTGGGTTTTTGCCAGCGAATCTCCAGCCAGGCTTGGTATTGTGTGACAATGGCCGAAATCTGGTGGCAGCTCTGGGCCTTGGCAACCTCACTCACATACCATGTCTGGCAACATGTGCTCAACTTGGTCGTGCAGAGTTTTTTTTGAGGGACTATCCGGATCTTGATGCACTGCTGCACAAGGTCCGCCTAAGAGTGTCGCTCACTTGCGACGTTCCAGCATGGCCAGATCGCGCATTGCAGCTCTGCAACGCAGATTGCGCACTTCCTGAACATCGCATCATATGTGACGTATCCACCAGGTGGAATTCACACGTTACATATGTTGGAGCGGTTGTGTGAGCAGCAGCCAGCAGTTATGGAGTTTCAGCTGCATCAGGCGCAATCAACACGCAATTTGCGCCGTCCACACTTCACCATTAATGAGTGGGCCACTATGAAGGACATGTGCCACGTTTTGCGTGCGTTTGATGAGTCAACGCGGATGGCGAGTGCAGATGATGCACTAGTCAGCCTGACTGTCCCCCTTATCTGCCTGCTTCAAAAAACACTGCAAGCAATAAGGGATGAGTTTTGGAAGAGGTGGAGGATGAGAGTCACAAATTCCATCACCTTCTGGAAAGTCAGCGCAACGTGGTTCCTCACAAAGGGCTGGGCAGGGCTCACCTTGTGAGGAGGAATGAGGAGGAGGAGTCAATGGAGGAGGAAGACATCGCTCCAGAGGGAGGTACACAACGCTCTAGTCAGTATGTAAAGCGAGGGTGGGGTGATGCAGAGCAGGCAGAGATAACGCCTCTTGCAGAGGACAGCGTTTCTTTGCCAGTTGGGAGTCTGCAGCACTGGTTGATTTCATGCTGCAGTGCCTAAGAAACGACCGCCGCATCGCCCACATCTCACGACGTCTGATTATTGGGTGTACACCCTCCTAGACCCTCGCTACCGGGTACAACGTCAAAAGCCTCATCACACCGTTGAACCGGAGCGTAAAATGCGGGAGTACCAAGACACACTGGTGCAATCCCTAATGTTCTACCTTACATGCCGAGAGCACGCTGCTGCTACTGCTTTACAAAGCAGCTCTGTGCGTCGAGGCAGTGTAGAGAGCTCTGCAACAAGAGGGAGCACACGCAGTGCCTCTGCACAGGGAAAGACCAGTATGTTAAAAATGTGGCAAAGTTTTGTGGCAGCGCCACAAATGTCTACAACCATCCGAGAGGGCTCCAGTCAGCGGGAGGCAACGTATCCGTCAGATGGTGACAGACTACTTGGCTTTGCCTCTCAGTGTACTCCCAGATGGCTCTTCCCCATTCAAGTTTTGGGTCTCTAAGCTGGATACATGGCCAGAGCTTAGCCAGTATGCATTGGAGGTGCTGGCTTGCCCTGCTGCCAGTGTATTATCGGAGCGCGTCTTTAGTGCTGCAGGTGGTGTACTAACAGACCGTCGCATGCGACTATCCTCCGATAATGTAGACGGCTTACTTTTCTGAAAATGAACAAGGCATGGATCTCGCCAAATTTGTCTGTCCGTTTTTCAGATTAAATAACTGGTTCGCAACGTTATCATGTCTCCTGTTATGTTCATCTTTCTACCACCTGAACTCTACTCCTGGGCTCCAACACTGCCAGTTGCTGCTCAGAAGTGTCGTGTCCACAGAACAAAACACAAGCTCTACTGTTAGTGGGTTCAGTAACGCCAGCTGTTCCCCTGCTGTGTCAACGGCAAGAAGTCTCCTGTTCCCGACACATGGACAGAAAAACACATGACCAACATGCTCCAAATAGGAAGAGCCGCACCCCTGCTTGTTATGCTGAAAACATGAAATTGTGAAGTTTTGCAGGCCTAGAATGATAATTTTTTATGACAAATATGGACAAATAATAATTTGTCATCACAGCGCATATCTGCACATGTCTATTAGAAATGGTAACAAAAATAAAACATAGTCTACTCTTCACATTTTGAAATTAATGCATAAAAGTACATTTCAGACTTATGAATTAATGCTTTTTAAGGAACTTTATCTGTACCTGTAAGATAATGCAGTCAATGGATGTACGAATCATTAAATCCTCATCATCATCATCACGAGTTTTATTTATGACAGACATATTAAAATACACATACTGATGCCAACTGTAACTTCAAAACACCATATATGAATTGGCCAGCATGTAAACAATGGTAATAATGTCCAATAATAAATTATTACATCTAGAAAGTGCATCATGCATACTGACAATAGGTAGTTATACCTGCAAGTGCTGTTGAAACAACCACAAGAGATATAAAATTAATATGGTATATAGGTATCACAGTGCATAGTTACTCATGGACAATGTTGATGTAATACTGTATCTCATTTAAGTCAGCGTCAACCATTAGGCTTGTTAGTCTTGTACATTGTTAAAGAGGGAACGTAATTTTTTTGTTTGTCATAGGTGGAGTATTACACATTAAATTATTACTGCTGTATTTTTTTTTGCCGTCCCTAGTGCGCAATAACGCAGCCTAACCTCACATTTGATAGTCAGCTAATTGCCACACGCTACCCTACCCTACCGCGTGACAGTAGGAAGGTAGTGTTGACGGATAAAGCTTTGCGCAAACCAGAATTCTTTTACCCTCTTCAACACTCTACAAGCAAAAAATGCATGATTTCAGCCGCAGACTTTATTGACGTACAGTATAACATCGGCATTACCCATCAGAGGCTGTCCACTGTCTGATACAGACATAGAATATACCTTTGCTATCCGTAGCCTTTGTTTCTACCTACACTTGCAGGCACAACACTTTAAATTGTGACAAACAATGCCTAATGTTTTTTTTAAATGGTTATTTTTTATTGTACATTATTGTGTCATCAATCACATTGATGAGTCCATGCTGGACATGTCATACATGCTAAAAGAAAGTTACGATTTATGAACTTAAAATAATTGAAATGTCTGTGACTGTCACATAAAATTTGCGATGATTATGAATGAGTGACTATTACAAAATCCATTGTCTTCACTATGTTATGGTTTAACATAGCGTTCCTTAAGCATTATTCATAAAAAAAAAAATGTACTTTTATTTCTTAAATTTACAACACTATATTTTGTTACCAATTTTTTGGGTGTTGTGTTGTTCCATTTATTTTTGGCATGTGCATATATGCGTTTATTTTTTGTATTTTCTTTATTTTTCCTTCTTGAAATTAGAAAACATGTGTATCTTTGTACCGTGTTAGCCAGTAGATAGAAAAATATTTAGACTTCAGAGTCAGCAGTGGTTGATACCTTTTAAATGGATAACTGAAAAGATGGAAACAAATTGCAAGCTTTCAAGGCTACTCACGTCTCTTCATCAGGGAAAGACTAACTAAAAAAATTAAGCATCGCATATTTCTATACACAACAGGACACAGGAATAGTGCAATAGGTAAGACAAGTAAGTGACGTGTATCAGAACTGTCATTATCTCACAGGGATGAACATAAAATTGGAACAGTTCCTAGATAAGGATAGAAAGTGCCCTCTCATTGGGCGTATTTTTTTGGGTTTTCATGACCCTGGAAGGGCATAGACGCAGATTCCTTAATTGATATAGAATGACATAAATCCCTGTGATCTATTCATTCCATCACTAACAGTGTCAAAGGTCATGATGAGCTTATATTCTGAAACCTTTGTACGTTTCTCATATTTGAAGTTATATTTTAATACCAGTAATTCCATATCCATGATGCTATGACCGGGCAAACAAAGTCTTTTGCCACAGGTAAATTCATTAATTTATCTGTGATTGTGTGGCGCTGATAATTCATCTCTGTTCTCCTTTTGTTGCCGGTCTCCCCTCACTTGTCCCTCCCTCACTTGTCTTAGCTATTCCTGTGTCCTGTTGTGTGTAGAAATATGTGATTGTTCCCTTTTTGGCTTTACTCTTAGCCTGATGAAGACACCTGAGTAGTCTCGAAAGCTTTGAATTTGTTACCATATTTTCAGTTAGCCCTTAAACGTTATCAAACCACAGAGGACTGTCAAGTATATAATATTTTTCTATTCTTGTAATTGAAATTTATCATTTTATTGTTGTAGTAAAAGTTCATTTATTCTTGTTTGAAGTACATACATTTGCAATGGCCACGTAACAAGGCAATAACTCAATATTTTGTGCCTACACCCTCCTTGACCCTGGGCTTCAACAGCGCTAGTTGCTGCTCAGAAGTGTTAGATGCACAGATGAAAACAATCGCTGATGTGTTTGTGGGGTTCAGTAACGCCTGCTGTTCCCCTGCTGTGGTGTCTGGCAAAAATTACTGCTGCTAACTACAACTTCAACTTCAAACGTCTCATAACTAGGCCTCTGCCTACACCCTCCTTGACCCTGGGCTTCAACAGCGCTAGTTGCTGCTCAGAAGTGTTAGATGCACAGATGAAAACAATCGCTGATGTGTTTGTGGGGTTCAGTAACGCCTGCTGTTCCCCTGCTGTGTGTCTGGCAAAAATTACTGCTGCTAACTACAACTTCAACTTCAAACGTCTCATACTAGGCCTCTGCCTACACCCTCCTTGACCCTGGGCTTCAACAGCGCTAGTTGCTGCTCAGAAGTGTTAGATGCACAGATGAAAAACAATCGCTGATGTGTTTGTGGGGTTCAGTAACGCCTGCTGTTCCCCTGCTGTGTGTCCGGCAAAAATTACTGCTAGCTACCTAATCATGGTGAAAAAAACATGACATCTCAAAGTGTGTAGTGCTACACATAGATATGAGGCTACACCATGATTTCTAAGCTGTAAACATTTGAAACGTCAACTTTCAAACCATAAAATGATTTTGTCTTTGTCACAAATCTGTAACAAAATAATTGTGACATATTATTACAGATATGCACATGTCGAAAACAAATGCAAACACAAAAGCCTACTTATGCTATAGGATACTGATGGTCAACCTTGTCACTCCATAGCTTAGACAAATCCAACTCACATCATGATGACTCAAATACTGCAATGTTGGAAGTGCATAATGTGGGTTGAACTTTGACAACTGCTGCAGTGCGAAGGTTATACTTCAGTGTTCTTGCCTTTAAAATAAAAGCATACAAGTAAATATAATATCCAATGTTGATTAAGGGACGTGATGTACACCTGTAATATTGTGCAAACAATGCATGTAGGAATAGTCCTCTTCAACATTACTTATATTTGTGTCATTTTAAAAAATACATATTTGATTAAAAAGTTAACAGCCCATATCATAAAGGTCCTTCATGTAAACATGATAATCGCTAACAAAAATCATGCATTACCTTGGTAAAGTCAATAGTGCATAGTCACAATAGCAAAATATATACCTGTAAGTGGTGCTGAAAGAACGACAACTGATAGAATAGGTGAATGATATCTATTTATCAGACTGAATAGCGACACCTGTACAATGTCGATATAATACTGTACCTTAACAAAACAGCTGTGTCACACCTCACACGCATTTTTTTCTGTAGCTTGTTATGTAATAGGGCACATGCGTGTATGTTTCATCATAGGTGCATGTTTTACTGAGTAAAGCAGTCATGACAACGCCTTTGTGTTGTCGGTACGCTTGCGATGATGAACGATGCGCACCGTGAATGTTAGTCTGCGTCATAAGACGCACAGACGCTCCAATACCCAACGCGTCACAGCAGGAAGCCAGTCTGTGCGTCCAAACAAAGGCGCAAGCATACATGCACGTACCCTTTTATAAAGCTATATAAAAAAAAGGATGTAGTAGTAACGCACACTTTATTGAGGTACAGTATTACATCGCCATTCACCATCTGTGGCTATGCAGTGTCATCTATATATACCTTATCTATCCGTTGTCATGCTTGCAAGTCCACAGTCAGGCATAAATAGCTGTTTTCACTATGCACTTTTTAAAGGTTTTTTTTGTTAATATAAATGATTGCCACATATTATCAGTATTACATGATGGAAATTTTAGATATTTTTAAAAACTTTTTAGTGATATTATTCAGCAAATGAAAATGGTGTACATACTGTTACTTATCCATCATTTATGGATTCTGATATGTACTTGTATGCTTTTATTTAAAACCGTATAGCAGATTATTTAACCGATTTTTATTGTGGTTTGCATTGCTTTTCAACATGTTAATGTATGCGTTTATGTTTGTCAATTATTAATTTACATATATTTTTTAAAGTAAAATCATCATCTTATGGTACTAAAGGTTATATTTCTCTTGTTTGGAGTATAGACATTTTTAATTGACACGTAACAAGGAAAATACTTGATCTAGTATTTAAACATCCTCCTTGACCCTGGCTCCAACACCGCCAGTTGTTGCTTGGAAGTGCTGTTAGCACAGTCTACACTTGCTCCCGTGTTACTGGGGTTCAGTAATGTCAGCTGTTCCCCTGCTGTGTGAACGGCAAAAAGTCCTGCTGCCTCCACCATGTTCTCTTCTCATCCCTGGGTTACAACACCGCCAGTTGTTTCTCGGAAGTGCTGTTAGCACAGTCTACACTTGCTCCCGTGTTACTGGGGTTCAGTAATGTCAGCTGTTCCCCTGCTGTGTGAACGGCAAACAGTCCTGCTGCCTCCACCATGTTCTCTTCTCATCCCTGGGTTACAACACCGCCAGTTGTTTCTCGGAAGTGCTGTTAGCACAGTCTACACTTGCTCCCGTGTTACTGGGGTTCAGTAATGTCAGCTGTTCCCCTGCTGTGTGTACGGCAAAAAGTCCTGCTGCCTCCACCATGTTCTCTTCTCATCCCTGGGTTACAACACCGCCAGTTGTTTCTCGGAAGTGCTGTTAGCACAGTCTACACTTGCTCCTGTGTTACTGGGGTTCAGTAATGTCAGCTGTTCCCCTGCTGTGTGAACGGCAAACAGTCCTGCTGCCTCCACCATGTTCTCTTCTCATCCCTGGGTTACAACACCGCCAGTTGTTTCTCGGAAGTGCTGTTAGCACAGTCTACACTTGCTCCTGTGTTACTGGGGTTCAGTAATGTCAGCTGTTCCCCTGCTGTGTGAACGGCAAACAATCCTGCTGCCTCCACCATGTTCTCTTCTCATCCCTGGTTACAACACCGCCAGTTGTTTCTCGGAAGTGCTGTTAGCACAGTCTACACTTGCTCCTGTGTTACTGGGGTTCAGTAATGTCAGCTGTTCCCCTGCTGTGTGAACGGCAAACAGTCCTGCTGCCTCCACCATGTTCTCTTCTCATCCCTGGGTTACAACACCGCCAGTTGTTTTCTCGGAAGTGCTGTTAGCACAGTCTACACTTGCTCCTGTGTTACTGGGGTTCAGTAATGTCAGCTGTTCCCCTGCTGTGTGAACGGCAAACAATCCTGCTGCCTCCACCATGTTCTCTTCTCATCCCTGGGTTACAACACCGCCAGTTGTTTCTCGGAAGTGCTGTTATGCACAGTCTACACTTGCTCCTGTGTTACTGGGTTCAGTAATGTCAGCTGTTCCCCTGCTGTGTGAACGGCAAACAATCCTGCTGCCTCCACCATGTTCTCTTCTCATCCCTGTTCTCTTCTCATCCCTGGGTTACAACACCGCCAGTTGTTTCTCGGAAGTGCTGTTAGCACAGTCTACACTTGCTCCTGTGTTACTGGGGTTCAGTAATGTCAGCTGTTCCCCTGCTGTGTGAACGGCAAACAGTCCTGCTGCCTCAACTTTAATTTCCATGGGTACCTTCTGCTACCCATCCGGGTTCCAGTACCGTCAGCTGGTTCTCCGCAGTGCCTTTGGCCTAGGTGCCTCCATGTCGGTATCCGAGTTCCAGCAACGTCTGCTGGTCCTTGGTAGTGCTTTGGAGCACAGGTACCTCCTGCTTAGTAACCCTGTCCCAGTAACGTCAGCTGGTCCTCGGTTGTGCCATTGGCTCTTTTCCTTCTGCTGACCCTCCGGGTTCCAGCACAGTCAGCTGGTCCTCGTTACTTTCATTGGCTCTTGTACCTTCTGCTACCCATCCGGGTTCCAGTACCGTCAGCTGGTTCTCCGCAGTGCCTTTGGCCTAGGTGCCTCCATGTCGGTATCCGAGTTCCAGCAACGTCTGCTGGTCCTTGGTAGTGCTTTGGAGCACAGGTACCTCCTGCTTAGTAACCCTGTCCCAGTAACGTCAGCTGGTCCTCGGTTGTGCCATTGGCTCTTTTCCTTCTGCTGACCCTCCGGTTCCAGCACAGTCAGCTGGTCCTCGTTACTTCCATTGGCTTTTGTAACATCACCAACAGGACAAAGAAGGTTAAGACAAACTACAAGATACAGAACAAGAGACAGAAGAACAATAAGCAGAAGATCAAAAAGCAGAAGAACATTAAGTATAAGACCAAAATGAAGAGCAAAATATATGCTCTAAATTCTAAGCAGAAGAAGACTAAGCAGTGTATGGGGGTGAGTCCGTTCCTCCTCGTGGTGCGCCTGGAAAATGCCTGATGCTGCTGCAGGCTAAACTGAACGCGGACAAATACTGTTGTAATTAAAATCTTTCGTGACAGCAAGAACGGAAGGATGAAAATTCAGAGTTTTACAGATTACAAGTACAGGAATGTCTGTCACAAATAAGAATATGATGAAAAGGATGAATAGGAAGAAGATGAAGAAGTAGAATATGAAGAATAATAACTGTTTAATAAGAACAATATAAGTAATGTTAACAAAAAGATGAATAGCAAGAAGTTTTAGAAGATTAAGAAGGTGAAGATGAAGAATAATTTGATGAGAAAGATGATGCTGCTGAAAATTATGAAGGAGAAAGTGTGTGAAAAGTAAAAAGGTGAAGACCATGGAAGTTGTGAAACAGACATATTTGACAAAATAGAAAAAAGGTTAACACATTGTCAATTTGTTCGTCAATCCGAACGTATTTCCTAAAAAAAAAAAAATTCATGCTATTCCATTGGATTGGGTCAAACATCTATGCCTTTAATGTCTCCTCAACCTCCCCCAATACATTCTACATTACTCTTTCTTGTTTTCCTTCATGTACAATTAACCAACAAGGCAAGAATGGGTTTTTTTTAATTTCGATATTTTGTTCCCATAGACTTACATGGGACTTCCGGTATCGGTATCGGGTATCGCCGATATTTTAGTGATATCGGCGATACCATTCCGATTCCGATACTTTAGGATATCGGAAAGTATCGCTCAACTCTAGTGGTGACGCCTCTCATGCTATTTCTGTCTTCCCTAAGCGGGGAAGACGTTTTGCACGCTCAGTTGTCTTGGTAGTGTTCAGACTAAATTTCTGTTGACTGTTACCCTGATTTGCTCCCTGTCCACATTTTCTGCTCAGGCTTTTGTTCATTCGGGAGCAGCTATTAACCTGATGGATTTTGATTTTGCCAAACGTTGTGGGTTTCCTTTGATACCCCTACGGAAGTCTATTCCACTACTGGGGATTGATTCTACCCCTTTGGCTGAGAATAAACCCCAGTTTTCTACTCAGGTGATAATGAGGGTTGAACCTGATCATCAGGAGAGTTGCAAATTTTTGTTACTGTATAATCTGCATGACATTATTGTACTAGGTTTCCCTTGGTTACAGTCTCATAATCCTGTTTGGATTGGAAATCTGTGTCTGTAACCAGTTGGGGCTGCCAATGTGTTAATGCCAACACTCCTGTTTTTTCTGCCTCTCCCCAGTCTCAGGATGTTCCTAAATTTTTGACTGATTTTTCTGATGTGTTTAGCGAAAGTAAATCTGCATCCTTGCCCCCCCATAGGAGCTATGACTGCACTATTGAATTAGTGCCTGGTAGTAAATTCCCTAAAGGTCGCCTTTTTAACTTGTCTGTACCTGAACATGACGCTATGCGGTCTTATATCAAGGAGTCATTGGAGAAGGGTCATATCAGACCATCCTCTTCACCCATGGGTGCCGGTTTTTTCTTTGTGGCCAAAAAGGATGGTTCATTAAGGCCGTGTATAGATTATCGTCTCTTGAACATGATCACTGTGAAATATCAATATCCGTTACCCTTGATTTCTGACCTGTTTTCCAGGGTGAAAAGTGCTACTTGGTTTACCAAGCTTGACCTCAGGGGGGCGTATAGCCTTATTCGCATTAAGCACGGGGATGAATGGAAGATGGCGTTTAATACTCCAGAGGGGCATTTTGAGTACCTAGTGATGCCCTTTGGGCTCACTAATGCTCCTTCCGTCTTCCAGTCCTTCATGAATGACATTTTCAGGGATTTTGTGGATACATTTCTGATTGTTTATTTGGATGATATCTTGATTTTTTTCCAATGACTGGGACTCTCATGTGAAACATGTTCGAACTGTGTTCCAGATTTTGAGAGAGAATGCTCTGTATGTGAAGGGATCAAAGTGTCTTTTTGGCGTACAGAGGATCTCATTTCTGGGATTCATTTTTTCTCCATCTGTTATTGAAATGGACCCGGTCAAGGTTCAGGCCATCTGTGATTGGGTCCAACCTACTTCATTAAAGGCTCTTCAGAGATTCTTGGGTTTTGCCAATTTTTATCGTAAATTTATTGGTAATTTCTCTGTTATTGTTAAACCATTGACTGATTTGACCAAAAAGGGTTCTGATGTGGTGAATTGGCCTCCTGAGGCAGTCTCTGCATTTCAGGAACTTAAGCAGAGATTCACTTCTGCTCCTGTTCTACGGCAGCCTGATGTTTCTCTGCCATTTCAGGTGGAGGTTGATGCCTCTGAAATTGGGGCAGGTGCCGTTTTGTCCCAAAGAGATCCCGAGACCTCTAAAAGTAACCCTTGTGCCTTTTTCTCTCGAAAGTCTTCTCCAAATGAACGTAATTATGACGTGGGTAATCGGGAGTTATTGGCCATGAAGTGGGCTTTTGAAGAGTGGAGACATTGGCTGGAGGGAGCCAAACATCAGGTGGTGGTCCTCATGGACCATAAGAATCTGGTTTATCTGGAATCAGCAAGCGACTTAATCCTATACAGGCCAGGTGGGCCTTGTTTTTCACACGTTTTAATTTTGTGGTTTACTTTCTTCCTGGCACTAAGAATGTTAAGGCGGATGCCCTCTCGAGGAGTTTCCTTGCGGACTCTCCTGAGTTATCTGATCCTGCTGTTATTTTGAAAGAGGGTGTAGTTCTTTCCGCCATCTCGCCCAATTTGAGACTGGCTCTAGAAGGGTGTCAGGAGGATAAACCCGAGCGCTGCCCTATTGGGAAATTGTTTGTCCCAGACCGGTGGAAAAAGAGTGTGATGTCTGAGATTCATTGTTCCACGTTGGCCGGTCATCCCGGAATTTTTGGTACCAGAGACTTGGTGAGTCGGTCCTTTTGGTGGCCTACTTTGTCTCGTGACGTCAGGGAATTTGTGCAGTCCTGTGGTACTTGCTCTCGCTCCAAGCCTTGCTCTCGCTCTAGTGGTTTGTTGATGCCATTGCCTGTGCCCAAGAGACCATGGACCTATATCTGTATGGATTTTATTTCTGACCTCCCTGTTTCTCAGAGAATGACCGTTATCTGGGTGATTTGTGATAGGTTTTCCAAGATGATACATCTTGTGCCATTACCTAAGTTGCCTTTCTCCTCCGAATTGGTGCCTTTGTTCCTTCAGCACGTGGTTCGGTTACACGGCATTCCTGAGAACATTGTGTCTGACAGAGGAGACCAGTTTGTTTCCAGATTTTGGAGGACTTTTTGTTCTAAACTTGGTGTTCAATTGTCTTTCTCCTCTGCTTTTCATCCTCAGACCAATGGACAAACTGAGAGAACAAACCAGACATTGGAGACTTATCTGAGATGCTTTGTGTCTGCTGATCAAGATGACTGGGTCTCTTTTTTGCCTTTGGCTGAGTTTGCTCTTAATAATAGGGCTAGCTCTGCCACTTTGATGTCTCCATTTTTCTGCAATTTTGGGTTTCACCCTCGATTTTCTTCGGGACAGACGGAGGCTTCTGTCTGTCCGGGTGTTGACTCTGTTGTGGAGCGTATGCAGCAGATTTGGGACCAGGTAGTGGAGAGGTTGTCCCTCTCTCAGGAGAAGGCCCAGCGGTTTGCCAACCGGCATAGGACTGATGGTCCTCGGTTTAAAGTGGGGGACTTGGTCTGGTTGTCCTCAAGAAATATCCCTATGAGTGTTGCATCTCCTAAGTTTAAGCCTAGGTTAATTGGACCTTATAAGATCATGGAGATTCTTAATCCTGTTTCCTTTCGTTTACTTCTTCCAGGGACATTTAAGATCCATAACGTGTTCCACAAGTCCTTATTGAAGAGGTTTGTCGAGCCAGTGGTTCCTATGGCTGTGCCTCCTGACCCTGTTTTGGTTGAGGGCAATCTGGAGTATGTGGTTGAGAAAATATTGGATTCTCGTTTTTCTAGACGGAAACTCCAGTAATTTGGTTAAGTGGAGAGGTTATGGTCAGGAGGACAATTCTTGGGTGTTTACTTCGGACATCCATGCTAGGAGACAGACCCGTGCGTATCACCGAGCTCATCCTGACCGACCTGGTTGCACAAATGAGGGTTCGGTGACCCCTCCTCAAGGGGGGGTACTGTTGTGAATGTTTTGGAAATGAATTCTGAGCAGAAGCTCCCTCTGGTGGTTACAAAAAGTACTGAACCATTCAATGAGGATTGGCAATCAGGAGTCACAGACTGGCTTGATATAAGGGAGGTTCCTCCCATCATGGTTGCCGGTGATCAATTGTTCTTGTCTCAACTGTGGTTCCTGGTTCACTTGGAAGCTTGCTGAGTCTTGCCTCTTCTTCTGCTTTCAGATAAGATATTTTCTGTTTTTGTTTTTGTGCTTACATTTGCATATTTCTCTGTATTTCTGTGAGGTTAGCCAGGTCCCCCCCGGGGGGCTTGGGCTCCTCTCAGTTCCGCTGGAGCCACTGTTATTTGTTCATTTGCCTTTTCCAGTTTTTTCAGTGGCTGCGGCTTAGTTTTGTTACACCAGAGAACTGATTTAGGTGGTAGAGGTCGTGTGATCTCAGCTGTTTTTTCAATCAGTAGCTTTGACATTTTTTAGGGTTTTTTTGGATTGCAGTGAGTATCCTTTCTATCCTTTTCTGTCTAGGCAGATTGGGCCCCAGCGTTTGCTCTTACTATTTTCTGTCTGTGTCTGTATTTTCCTCTTGTCTAACCGCCATTACATGTTTGGGGCTTCCTATGTTCTTTGGGGATCTGCTCCGGGGCAGATAGCTTTCGAGTTTCTATCTTTAGGTGTAGTTAATCTCTCAGGCTGTGAAGAGGCGTCTAGGACCAACGTAGGAACGCTCCATGGCTGCCTTTAGTTGTGGTGGTTAGTCAGGGTACTGCAATCCAATAGATTCCAGCCTCTCTGGTGTATTACCGTTTTTGCCTGCTCTCCTCAGCTAACAAAACATAACACCGGTGAGTCTGACATCTATAACAGGAAAGATCTTTGAACAAATTATTAAATGACATGTATGTAAGTACCTGAACAAGAATGAAGTGCTTAACCAGAGCCAGCATGGGTTTGTAACTAATAAGTCATGTCAGACTAATTTAATTTCCTTCTATGACAGAATTACTGATTGGGTGGATCAGGGAAATGCTGTAGATATATTATATTTTGACTTCAGCAAAGCATTTGACAAAGTATCTCACACAATCCTTATTGAAAAAATGACTAAGTATGGAATGGACAAGGCAATTGTTGGGTGGATTCATAACTGGCTTAGTGATAGGACCCAAAGAGTGGTAGTAAATGGCTGCACATCCAGTTGGAAGAATGTATCAAGTGGGGTACAACAGGGCTCTGTCTTGGGCCCTGTATTGTTCAACATCTTTATCAATGATTTAGTTGAAGGAATTGAGGGTAAACTGATTAAATTTGCTGATGACACAAAGGTAGGAGGGATAGCTAATACTAGAGAAGAGAGAGAGAGGATCCAAAAATATATAAATAAACTGGAGCAGTGGGCAGCAACTAACAGAATGGTTTTTAACAGGGAAAAATGCAAAGTACTACATCAGGGAAATAAAAATTAAAAAGCGTATACAGAATGGGAGGAATAGAGCTAAGCAACAGCACATGTGAAAAAGACTTGGGTATACTAATAGATCACAGACTGAACATGAGTCAACAGTGTGATGCAGCAGCAAAAAAGGCAAATACAATTCTGGGATGTATTAACAGAAGCATACAGTCTAGATCACGTGAAGTCATTA
This sequence comes from Oophaga sylvatica, assembly GCA_033576555.1. Classification (NCBI taxonomy): domain Eukaryota; kingdom Metazoa; phylum Chordata; class Amphibia; order Anura; family Dendrobatidae; genus Oophaga; species Oophaga sylvatica. Next base: position 245,884,827 of record JARQOD010000003.1, on the reverse strand, counting down.
TTGCCCTCTACTCCTCTTTGGTAAGACCTCATCTGAAATACTGTGTTCAGTTTTGGGCACCACATTTTAAAAACAAACTGGAGCAAGTTCAGAGAAGAGCGACCAGAATGGTGTCCGGTCTACAAGCCATGTAATAAGAGGAACGGTTATAGGATTTGGGAATGTTTAGCTTGCAAAAAAGAAGACTGAGAGGAGACTTAATAGCTGTCTACAAATATCTCAAGGGCTGTCACATTGTAGAAGGATTATCTTTATTCTCATTTGCACAAGGAAAGACTAGAAGAATGGGATGAAACTGAATAGGAGGAGACACAGATTAGATATTAGAAAAAACTTTTTGACAGTTAGAGTGATCAATGAGTGGAACAGGCTGCCACGAGAGGTGGTGAGTTCTACTTCAATGTAAGTCTTCAAACAGAGGCTGGACAGACATCTGTCTGGAATGATTTAGTGAATCCTGCTTTGAGCAGGGGGTTGGACCAGATGACCTAGGAGGTCCCTTCCAACTCTATCATTCTATGATTCTATGATTCAATGACAACTTGAAGTCTTTTGTGTTACTTGTGGATGAGGTTCTTTATTTTCTCAGAGAGTAAAGCTGCCAACTTTTCTTATCAAAAAGCCTCCAGTTCCTGTAAATTCTTGGGCTGTCTAGCATGAACTGTGCGCTTGAGATCTCCCCAGAGTGGCTCAATAGTATTGAGGTCAGAAGAATGAGATGGCCTCCTCAGAACCTTCATTTTGTTCTGCTGTAGCCAATGACAGGTTGCCTTGGCTTTGTGTTTTGGATCGTTGTCATGCTGGAACGTCCAAATACGTCCCATGCACAGCTTCCTGGCTGATGATAGCAAATTTGCCTCCAGTATTTACTGATAACGTGCTGCTTTTATCTTTCCTTCAACTTTGAGCAAGTTTCCTGTGCCTTTGTAGTTCACACATCCCCAAAATATCAGTGATCCACCTCCATGCTTTTCAGTAGGAATGGTGTTCCTTTCATAATAGACCTTGTTGACCTCTCTCCAAATGTAACGTTTATGGTTGTGGACAAAAAAGTACAATTTTGGTATCATCACTCCAAATTACCTTGTTCCAGAAGTTCTGAGGCTTCGCTCTGCTATTTTTCATATTGTAGGCGAGTTACTTTGTGACATTTGCGCAGTAATGGCTTTCTTCTGGCGTCTCGACCATGCAGCCCATTTTTCTTCAAGTATCTCGTTATTGTGCATCTTGAAATAGCCACACCACTAGTTTTCAGAGAGTCCAGTATTTCAGCTGATATTATTTGTGGGTTTTTCTTTGCATCCAGAACAAATTTCCTGGCATTTGTCACAGGTCACAGGTGAGGATGTTATCTTTAGTAGCCATTCAAACTCATTAATGTCAACTTCTGTGCATGTTATCAGGCCAAAATCACCAGGGTATGTAAACTTTTTATCAGAGACCTTTGGATGTTTTGGGTTGCCATTATGATTTAAAAAGAAAACACAGTAGTTTGACAATAAATGTGTCACGACGATCCATTTTTGGATTTGTGGCAGCTCTAGTTCCACTCAATTAAAACTTTTTTCCTTTCAGGCCAGCGGGGGGTGAATGTCAGTTTTTCCCCTCTGGCAATCTGCTGTAATTGCAATGCTGCTGGGTCAGCTGATGGGGGCGGTGACCACTCCCACCGTCCTTTAAAAGGGCACCAGATGCATCAGCTGACTATTGGTAATACATGTCTTTTCTGGAAGCCAGCCTTGCAGGAGCCGTTCTCTGGCGTTTGGAATCCAGTTGCTGTTGTTATTTTGCTGTGCGGTGCTTTTCAGCAGAGAAGTTATTATTTCTCTGCACACTCACATTGTGTTATTCTGTTATTTTGCTTTGTGGTGCAGTTTACTTTATTACTTGTTGTTCTTTTCCTGTGGTTTCCACTACTGTTCACCTCTGGGGGTGGGGGTTGGGGGTTTTGCACAGGACTAAACAGGAGATATGGACAGGTCGGTGACTTGGGCCTCCCTACATGTTATGCGCTCAGTTGCAACAACTTTAAGGTATAATGGATTGCAACAGAACACGGGGTCCGCAATGCAGTTTATGTTCACTACTGCCAAATACCCTTTGGTTAGGAGGGTAATAACTGACAACTAAAATATAAAGATCTTGCCTGTGAACTTCACATTGAGCAAGATATAGCATTTACACTATCTCCGTTAGCGTCACGGGAGATGTGCTATCAACTGGTGTAGAAGCCACTTGCCAGATATTAGGTTAGCACTATGTGCTGCAAGCTGGTATAGATGTAGCCCTGTTTGACTACACAGAAGCTACGTGCCAGCCGCTAGGTAGTGACTAACGCCAGGCGTACGTTCTGTCAGCCGGTGTGCGACTGGACTGAGCAACTTCACTATTCAGCTGATGGCCATGCCCGCGTGCTGCCAACCGGGTTATGTCCGGACTGCGCAGCTTCAATATTCAGCTGGTGGCGATGCCTGCGTGCTGTCAGCTGGTGTGAGACCAGACTGAGCAAGCTTCTCTGTTCAACTGGCAGTTGATGCCAAGGTTACGCACCCCACAGTCTGCTCAGGGTGTATAGCTGCCCTATATTCATAGCAAGACTGCGATATTGGCTACCTGCCTGGCATAAGCTGAACCTGCCTGAAGGATCTGAGATAATAAGCCGAGCGTACTCTGGCAAGGTTCAGGAGAGCAAAGCTAGAGAGCACGTGGAGCCCAGATTCTGGCACGTCCACACAAGAGCACTGCCTATTTTAGTATGATCTGACCACGCCACGCAGCGGACAGAGAAGCTATTTAAGGGCTAAGCTCCGCCCCCAGCCATCTCGTCAATCGCATCACCGATGATGTCATTCGTGACCAATCAGGCGATGACAGGTCAGAGGATCATCTGACCTTAAACACCAATCATGGCTCGCCATGTCACGGACATGCTCAGTGCAGGTATTTCTGGACTTAGGCTACAACAGCCCTATCTCCTTCTGCAACTTATGCGTAAAGTCACTATTAACAAAGACCCACATAACTATTTGTGCCTGGCTGTCTAGTATTGGCTAGGTGTTGGGATCAATGGCAAATCTGAGCAGCATCTGCCTCGGCCGGGTCTGGATGGGAGACCACAGACTCCTCAGATCTATGTTCAGATCCCTCCGTCGCCTGATGCCTAACATTATCCCCCCCACTTGACGCTCATATTCCTCAATGAGCAGGGGGAGCATGAATATGGTACACGGGCTCCAAAGTACGATCCACAGAACCGCGATCCCTCCAGTGTACCAAATAAATTTTTTTGCCACGAATCATCTTAGATCCCACAATCGCCTCTACCTCGAAATCCTCACCCTGGTGTCAGAGGCTTGCTGAGCTTCCGAGAATTTCGTCTGTCGAACGGGTTTCAGGAGTGACACATGGAATGTATCATGTATCCTCAAGTGCTGGGGCAATTGCAGACGGTACACCACAGGATTAACTTGGGCCAGAATTTTAAAAGGACCAATAAACCGAGAGGCAAATTTAGCCGATTCCCCGCGACCTCTAACATTATGAGCCGCGAGCCAGACCCTGTCGCCCGGAGAGAAAACGGGAGCTGGACGACGATGAGTGTCAGCCGACTGTCTCATCCGACTTTTGGAGGCCAATAACGCTTCCTGCGTCTGATCCCAGACGTCCCGTGCCTCCATAGCCCAATCTCTGACCTCAGGCTCCCCAGAGTTAACTGGCATAGGGACTGGCACACGTGGGTGCTGACCATTATTCAACAGGAAAGGAGTCTGACCTGTGGAATCTGCCACAGCATTATTTAGAGCAAACTCTGCCCAAGGAAGCAAAGTTGCCCAATTGTTATGATAGCAGAAACGAAATGACGCAAGTATGTCACTAGCGTCTGATTAGTACGTTCCACCAGGCCGTTGGTCTCCGGGTGATAGGCATTAGAGAGGTTCAGTTCAATGCTACACAAATTACACAATTCTCTCCAAAACCGAGAGGTGAACTGAGGACCTCGGTCACAAACAATCCTATCAGGCATCCCATGCAGACGGAAAACGTGACAGATAAATATTGATGCCAGAACCCGGGAAGAAGGAACCCTAGGAAGAGGTACCAGGTGGACCATCTTTGAAAAATGGTCAGAAACCACCCATATGATCGTATTACCCCGGGATTTAGGTAACTCAACCACAAAATCCATCCCAATCAGCTTCCCAAGGTCTATCTGCCACGAGTAACGGATGTAGAAGACCCGCTGGACTCTGATGAGACGATTTATTTCTTGCGCAGGAGATACATGCTTGGACGTATTCTTTAACGTCCTGGGACAACCGAGGCCACCAATAGGAACGTTGGAGGAACTCAGTGGCGCGTTTAATTCCAAAATGACCTCCAATCTTAGAGGCATGTGCCCATGAGAGCACCTCATTTTGTAGATTCGGAGGAACAAACGTCTTCCTGGGTGGAACCTGGTCTAGAGTCACCGGTGCCACCGTTCGCATACTCAGGAGAGACGATAAGCTGGGCTCATCATCGTCCTCCGTCATATCCATAGACCGAGACAGAGCATCCGCCCGAGGATTCTTCTCCCCTTTTAGAAAATTAATGGTGAAATTGAATCGGCAAATAGGAGGGACCAGCGAGCCTGCCTTGGGTTGAGACTAGGGTTGAGCATTCCGATACTGCAAATATCGGGTATCGGCCGATATTGGCTGTATCGGAATTCCGATTCCGAGTTCCGATATTTTCGTCATATCGGATACCGGAATCGGGATTGTCACTGTCACTGTCAGCGGCACTTACCTGGCAGAAGATCTCCGGCGGTCACGTCCTGGACTGCTTGATGGCCGCAATCTTCTTTCCCCGGCGGTCACATGCAGTTTCTCGCGATAACTGCAGTGACTGCTGGGTAATCCCGGCCGTAAAGCAGTCAGTCCGATGACGTCACCGCCGGGGAAGCAGGTAATCAGCTGTGCTGCGTCGCGATGACAGGCTCTGCCTGTCATTGCGATGTAGCAGAGTTGGATCGTCGTGGGACTGTCGTTATGGACTGCGTCAGACAGGTGGTATACTGTTGGTTTGTTTTTTTTTCTTTTTTTACAGGAGATCGATGGCGTCGCAGGAATGAGAGTACAATAAAATTAATGAAAACTGTGTTGTCTCTTTTATTTCATTAAAAGACTTTTTTCTTGCTTTGTCTTTCTTTTAAACATTTAAAAACTTTGGGATTAATAATGGATCGGTGTCTTATTGACACCTCTCCATTATTAACCGGGCTTATTGTCACCGTGCAATCAACGGTGACATTAACCCCTTATTACCCCGCTTGCCACCGCTACAGGGCAAGTGGGAAGAGCCGGGTAAAGTGCACAATTGGCACATCTTTTGATGCGCCAAATGTGGGGCTGCTGTAGCCTGGTATTATCAGGCTGCTGAGGGCCAAAATCCATGGGCCTTGACAGTCTTTTAATACCAGGCCGCAGCAGTCTGCATTTTACTTGGCTGGTTAACAAAAATAGGGGGGATCCCCACGCCGTTTTTTTTTCGAGGGGATCCCCTATTTTTGTTAACCAGCCAAGCTAAGCAGACTGCTGTGGCCTGGTATTATCAGGCTGGCAAGGTCCATGGATATTGGATCCTTACCAGCCTGAAAAACCAGGCCTCAGCGGTCTGCTTCATCTGGCTGGTTAACAAAAATAGGGGGGACCCCACGCCAATTTTTTTTTTCGAGGGGATCCCCTATTTTTGTTAATCAGCCAAGATATGCAGACTGCTGTGGCCTGGTATTATCAGGCTGGCAAGGTCCATGGATCTTGGCTCCTTAACAGCCTGAAAATCCAGGCCTCAGCGTTCTGCTTCATCTGGCTGGTTAACAAAAATAGGGGGGACCCCACGCCAATTTTTTTCGAGGGGATCCCCTATTTTTGTTAATCAGCCAAGATATGCAGACTGCTGTGGCCTAGTATTATCAGGCTGGCAAGGTCCATGGATCTTGGCTCCTTAACAGCCTGAAAATCCAGGCCTCTGCGGTCTGCTTCATCTGGCTGGTTAACAAAAATAGGGGGGACCCCACGCCATTTTTTTTTCGAAGGGAACCCCTATTTTTGTTAATCAGTTCCCTCTGACGTCACTGATTGTGTCCCTGGCTGACCTGAAGTGAAAGTGGAAAGCAATCAATTAAGCTTTCCACTTAAGGGCCCGTCTCACATAGCGATATCGCTACCGAGATCGCTGCTGAGTCACTAGTTTTGTGACGCAGCAGCGAGCTCACCAGCGATATCGCTGTGTGTGACATTCAGCGACGATTAGCCCCCCTGCCGGGTATCGCTGATCGTCGCTGAAATGTCAGGACCTTTTTTTGATCGCTGGTTTCCCGCTGACAGGCACACATCGCTGCGTGTGACAGGCGGGAGACCAGCGATCCGCTGGTAACCAAGGTACACAGCGGGTTTCCAGGCGTGGGGCTGTGCCTAGAAACCCGCTGTGTACCTTGGATACCAGCGCCCTGATGCAGGGAGCTGGTATCCAAGGTACACAGCGGGTCTCCAAGCGCTGCGCGGTGCCTGGAAACCCGCTGTGTACCTTGGTTACCAGCGGATCGCTGGTCTCCCGCCTGTCACACGCAGCGATGCGTGCCTGTCAGAGGGAAACCAGCGATCAAAAAAAGGTCCTGACATTTCTGCGACGATCAGCGATACCCGGCAGGGGGGCTGATCGTCGCTGAATGTACACACAGCGATATCGCTGGTGAGCTCGCTGCTGCGTCACAAAACTTGTGACTCACGTCTCGTAGCGATATCGTTGTGAGGGCCTAGCTGTCCGCAGCGCTGCCAGATCGTGCTGACTCTTTGGCAGCTCACAGCGTATAGGATACACGCGAAGTGATTCGTTGTGGATCGTGTTCGTTTGACACCTTTACTCTCCTGTCAGCAGGAGAGAACTCATTCATTTGGGGTTTACTGTGAGGCTGCAGCATTAGCTGCGGTCCCTGCAGTAAACATTAACCCTTTCTGAAGGATTACACCGTGGGACCTGACTGTGCATGGGATAGGTAAGAATAATTTTGCTTTTTTATTTTATTTTTATTACAGGAAATGGTTTTTGCAGTAAAATAAAAGATGGTCAAAAACATGTGTCTTTATTTCATTAAAATGATTTTTAATTAAAGTGTGTGTGTTTTATTTTTATTTCATGCAATAGGATTAATAATTGATAGTTGTCTAATTGACAGCTCTCAATTATTAACCTGGCTTAAGGTCACCTTTCAATAGCAAGGTGACTTTAACCCCATATTAACCCATTCGCCACCGCTACAGGGCAATGGGAATAGACAGGCAAAGTGCCAGAAAGGGCGAATCTAATTATAGATTTGTCTTTCCTGGGGTGTCTGGGGGCAGATGTTAGTAGCCGGGGGGGGGCAAAAATAATGGTCCCTCTCTGGGCTATTATTATCTGCCCCCACTCACTGGCTTTGTCTGTCTGGTTGCGAAAATAGGGCGGGAGCCCACGCATTTTTTTTCAGCAATTTTACACCTCATATATATATATATACATGTCATTGAATTTGTGACACATATATATATATTTTATATTTGTAGTTCATACACTTCTACATAGTATAATAGCCCTAATTCAATTGCCGGCTTTTGTGAAAATGCAGAACCCGACATGAAATGACACTTGGTGTACATAGGGTTAACCATGTCTTTTCATGTCCTTTGCTATCTAATTTGCACAAACAATTAAATCAGTCTATGTGTGCAAAATTTCACACCTGTAGGGGTTAATTAAAGGTGTAAATTCGTTGTAAAAAAAACGGACTTTTTTGCTACGAATTTACACCTTTAATTAACCCCTACAGGTGTGAAATTTTGCACACATAGACTGATTTAATTGTTTGTGCAAATTAGATAGCAAAGGACATGAAAAGACATGGTTAACCCTATGTACACCAAGTGTCATTTCATGTCGGGTGACCTAAAGACACGTGTAAAGTTACCGTTTTTTTTCTATATTGCACCATAAATCAACTATGGAATTCACCGTAGGTTATTAAAGGTGTAAATTCGTAGCAAAAAAGTCCGTTTTTTACAACGAATTTACACCTTTAATTAACCCCTACAGGTGTGAAATTTTGCACACATAGACTGATTTAATTGTTTGTGCAAATCAGATAGCAAACGACATGAAAAGACATGGTTAACCCTATGTACACCAAGTGTCATTTCATGTCGGGTGCTTCTGTCTTTTCACTGAAGCCGGCTTTACCCGGCAATTGAATCAGAGGATATTTTACTATGTAGAAGTGTATAAACTATACATATATGTATATATATATGTCACAATGACATGTATATATATTGTGAGACAGTGAAGGGGTGTGTGCTGGACGGCGTGTATATCTCGCCCAGGTTTCTTAGCTGGGGCGTATAAAATAGGTTGTCAGTGCGGTGTTCATTCCATTCCTATCCGGGACAGGTTTGCAGTGCAACCCGGAGTGAACACAGCTGCTTAATTAGGCAGCCATAAGTACCTGCTTGAGAAGTTCAGAGGTGGCTCTCAGTCTGGATCTGACTACAGACAACATTGGAGTCTCATGTGAACCTCACGCTGGTAACTACAGATTATATGTGTTATTTTGGGCCCAGGCTGGTAGAGCCTGGACCCGGTTAGAGAGGGAAATTATCTATGTGTAGTGAGTGGCCAGACAGGCCCAGGATTTATGTTTATGCTTTGGTTTTGATTGTATCATATTACTGTGGACTTTAATAAAACTGGTTGCGGCCAGTTTTTAACAGAACTGCTGTCTGTGAATGGACTCTTTATGCCACTCCGTCTTCCCAGGACGGCGATTCCCAAGCTATATCCCCTGAAAAGCTTACAGTTGGTGGAGAATGTGCGTGCAGCAAAGTGGCTAAAGACAGCAGTCTTAAAGAGACAGTAGCCCTAATAGACTTTGCAAAGAAAAAGAAAAAAAAAAAAGAGGTATCTGCACAGCAAGGCTGAACTTTCTGTGGAAAAAACTGGGGAGTGTATATGTCGTGGGTAAAGGCTGTCAGCCAGCCCAAGGTATCCGGCAGTATGGAGGAGCTCGTTAAGCAGCTGGCCCAGCAACATCAGCAGGCCATGCAGGCCATGCAGCAACAACACCTACAGGCCCAGCGGAGCCAGCAGCAACAGCAGGAGACCAACCGGTTATTGCTAGAACAGCTTGCAGAACTAAAAAAAACTCTTTGCACCTCGTCTCCGAAGGAAGACGCCGGGTCACCGGTATTATCCGCAGTAAAGAAGGCGGTAAAACAGACCCTGCAGAAGATGACGCCTCACGACGATGTGGAGGCATATCTGGCTGTATTTGAGAGACTGGCAGAGAAGGAGAATCTGCCACAATCTGAATGGGCTATGGTGGTCGCACCCTATCTGACTGGGGAACCCCAAAAAGCCTATTTTGACCTCAGCGAGCAGGACAGCAAAAACTATACTAAGTTGAAAGCGGAGATTCTTGCCCGCCTGGGTGTGACAAGGGCAGTCCGTGCCAGGAGAGTCCATAACTGGAGATACAGGCGAGACAAGCCCGCTCGATCACAAATGTATGACTTGATTTCGTTAGTAAAGAAGTGGTTAGAACCTGACATCAGCACCCCTGCCCAAATGGTCGAAAAGGTAGTGCTGGACCGGTACATCTGGGCCCTTCCTCCTGAGGTACAGCTCTGGGTCGGACAGGGAGACCCCAAAGATGCCGATCAACTGGTCAGCTTGATAGAAAGGTATTTCGCCACCAAAGATTATCTACGTGACCAGCTGTCCGAGCGATCATCGGTTCGGAGTACTCGGCCTCCGTCATCTCCCGGTAAGAGAGTTCCAGCTGTGGGGGAAAGGGGGACTGTTGATAGTTCGGGTCAGCCCCGAGGGGACATGGGGGAGCGGAAGAGTGATACTTCCCTGGCAGGAGACCCCAGGCCTAGAAAGGTCTACCCGTCTGAACACTCCAACCTGAGACAGTGTTGGAGATGCCGTGAACAAGGTCATATTTCATCCAACTGTCCACTAGTGGGGGAACCTATGGACTGTGACGCTGGACAGTCCCTTTCTTTCCTCGCGGAACCCGCGTGCGTCGCTACCCCAGTCGAGGAGACTGGCCCCCAGCTGTCTCAGGTGGTTGTAAATGGCTGTCCAGTACAGGCCCTCCTGGACTCAGGGAGTCGAGTGACTCTGGTACATGCCAGCTTGGCTATTGGGGACTGCATCTCCGATAAACACCTGAGCGTCGTATGCATACATGGAACATCAAAGTCTACCCGGTAACTTCCGTGGACTTCGTCACAGAACTCGGGGAGATCTCGTATGAAGTAGGGGTAGTGAAGAACCTGATGCATCCCGCCATATTGGGTCGTGACTTTCCCTTGTTTTGGGATCTTTGGAGAAAAAACGGTTCTAAGGGACAGTGTGATGAAGCTCCTACTGAGATTACGCGGTCCAGAGGGGTGGAACACAACGATAGGGGTCATTAAACTTATGTGATAATGATGATAATGAAAATAATGATAATGGTGAACATGATAATGATGCTGATCATGTTGTTGATACGGATGAAAATGAATTTCCATTGCAGGTGATGTTGGGGGAGGGGGATGACGGTTCTTTAGAACAGAATGTCCCTGACCTACCGGTGTCCCGTGGCAATTTTGGGAGTGAACAGTTGCTAGACCCCACTCTTAAACATGCTAGGGAAAATATAACTGTTCTGAATGAGATCCCACAAGAGCCCGGCTCGGAGAAAAAATTTCCCCATTTTTCCATGAACAATGACCTGCTATACCGGGTCACTAAAGTAAAGGGAGAGGCCGTGAGTCAGCTCCTCGTACCCAAGCCATATAGAAGTATGGTGTTAGGTTTATCCCATAACCACGTGCTAGGTGGGCACCTGGGAATGGACAAAACCCAAGAAAGAATCCTCCAGAGGTTTTATTGGCCAGGGGTTTATCGGGATGTAGAGGATTATTGTAAAACCTGCCCCACGTGTCAGATAAATGCTCCGGTGTCTCACTTTCGCAGTCCCTTGGTCCCGCTGCCGGTTATAGAAATACCATTTGAAAGGGTAGCGATGGACTTGGTAGGTCCTATTGTAAAATCAGCCAGGGGACACCAATACATCCTCGTGGTACTTGACTATGCAACCCGGTACCCCGAGGCTGTCCCTTTAAGAAATATGGCATCTAAAAATATTGCACGGGAGCTCTTTCATATGTTTTCTAGGACGGGAATCCCTAAAGAGATCCTCACGGACCAAGGCACCCTTTTATGTCCAAAGTGATGAAGGAACTGTGTAAGTTGCTTAAAATCTCGCACATTCGGACATCCGTGTATCACCCCCAGACGGATGGGCTGGTTGAACGTTTTAATAAAACATTAAAACACATGTTAAAGAAAGCAGTAGAGAAAGATGGGCGGGACTGGGACTACCTGTTACCCTACTTAATGTTTTCGGTCAGAGAGGTTCCCCAGGCCTCTACGGGGTTCTCTCCCTTTGAGTTGGTATATGGGCGGCACCCGCGGGGCTTGCTAGACATAGCCAAGGAAGTTTGGGAAACCGAGACAACTCCATACAAGAGTGTTATAGAGCATATTGCCCAAATGCAAGAGAGGATGGCTAAAATTATGCCATTAGTGAAGAATCATCTGCAGAGAGCCCAAGAAGCTCAAAGCAGAGTATATAATCGGACAGCAAAAATTAGGACTTTTAACCCCGGGGATCGAGTCCTAATTCTAATTCCCACCGTGGAAAGTAAATTTTTGGCTAAATGGCATGGTCCATATGAGATAGTACAAAAAGTGAGCGAGGTTACTTACAAAGTACACCAACCCGGGAGACGCAAGCCCTACCAGGTGTATCATATCAACCTGATCAAGCCTTGGAGGGACAGAGAGGCGTTGTTGGCCTCGGGTGAAGTAGAGAAAGGGGTAAAACCATTTCTACCTCCTGTGTCCATTGGTGAGACATTGTCCGTGCACCAAAAACAGGAAGTACGGGAGTTTCTGCAGAAAAATCAGCAGAGGTTTTCTGACTTGCCCGGCCGGACTTCTCTCGTAAAACACCATATCGAGACCGAGCCCGGTACTAAGGTCAAAATAAAACCGTACAGAATTCCAGAAGCCCGCAGAAAGATAGTCACTACTGAAATCAAACGCATGCTAGACCTCGGGGTCATTGAGGAGGCCCAAAGCGAGTGGTGTAGCCCGATTGTTCTGATCCCAAAACCTAATGGAACCTGGAGGTTCTGTAATGATTTCAGAAAGTTGAACGAAGTGTCAAAATTTGACGCATACCCGATGCCACGGGTAGATGAGCTAATCGAGAAGTTAGGGGGTGCCCGTTATATTACAACCCTCGATCTGACAAAAGGGTACTGGCAGATACCCCTATCTGAGGAGGCAAAAGAAAAAACGGCCTTTGCAACCCCGGAAGGTTTGTTTCAGTATCTGGTGATGCCATTCGGGTTGCATGGAGCCCCAGCTACCTTTCAGAGGCTTATGGACCAGATCCTACGCCCGCATCAAGCCTATGCAGCTGCCTACCTGGATGATGTGGTAATTTTCAGTTCTGATTGGGAGAGCCACCTCGCTAAGGTACAAGCCGTCTTAGACTCGATAGGCGGAGCTGGGCTGAACATAAACCCAGAGAAATGTGCAATTGGCCTAGAAGAGGCCAAGTACTTGGGCTATGTGATTGGCAGAGGGCTGATCAAGCCACAAATTAATAAGGTAGAGGCAATTCGAAACTGGCCGGTACCCCTCACAAAACGACAGGTCAAAGCATTTCTGGGCATCACTGGGTACTATCGCAGATTCGTACCAAATTATGCCTCCATTGCTGCCCCATTGACTGACCTGACAAAAGGGGGAAAGTCCAAAATGATAAATTGGAATCCGGAAGCAGAAAAAGCATTTCTGTCTTTGAAAATGGCTTTGTGTCAAAGACCAGTTCTGGTCACCCCTAATTTCAGGGAAGAGTTTCTTGTTCAAACGGATGCTTCTAATGTGGGGTTAGGGGCGGTGTTATCACAGGTCGTGAAGGGTGAAGAACACCCAGTCCTGTATCTAAGTCGAAAAATGACACCGGCGGAACAAAATTATGCCATTGTGGAGCGAGAGTGCCTTGCAATCAAATGGGCGCTGGACTCCCTACGGTATTACCTCTTGGGTAGGAGATTTAAATTGCAATCAGACCATGTTCCTCTGGCATGGATGAAGCAGAACAAGGAAAGGAATGCCAGGGTGACAAGGTGGTTCCTTTCACTTCAAGAGTTCAATTTCTCGGTTGAGCATAGACCTGGGAAATTACAGGGTAATGCTGATGCCTTGTCCAGAGTTCACTGTCTCTTTGGAGTTTCTGACCAGTCCTCCGGTCTGGAGAAGAGGGGGGGGATATGTGAGACAGTGAAGGGGTGTGTGCTGGACGGCGTGTATATCTCGCCCAGGTTTCTTAGCTGGGGCGTATAAAATAGGTTGTCAGTGCGGTGTTCATTCCATTCCTATCCGGGACAGGTTTGCAGTGCAACCCGGAGTGAACACAGCTGCTTAATTAGGCAGCCATAAGTACCTGCTTGAGAAGTTCAGAGGTGGCTCTCAGTCTGGATCTGACTACAGACAACATTGGAGTCTCATGTGAACCTCACGCTGGTAACTACAGATTATATGTGTTATTTTGGGCCCAGGCTGGTAGAGCCTGGACCCGGTTAGAGAGGGAAATTATCTATGTGTAGTGAGTGGCCAGACAGGCCCAGGATTTATGTTTATGCTTTGGTTTTGATTGTATCATATTACTGTGGACTTTAATAAAACTGGTTGCGGCCAGTTTTTAACAGAACTGCTGTCTGTGAATGGACTCTTTATGCCACTCCGTCTTCCCAGGACGGCGATTCCCAAGCTATATCCCCTGAAAAGCTTACAATATATATATGAATTCTATGTGTGTATATTTAGTGTTTACAAGGAAAGAATGGGGTTTTTTTAGTTGCGATATTTTGTTCCCATAGACTTACATGGGACTTCCGGTATCGGTATCGGGTATCGCCGATATTTTAGTGATATCGGCGATACCATTCCGATTCCGATACTTTAGGATATCGGAAAGTATCGCTCAACTCTAGTTGAGACGCTGCGCCGTCTGCAGGTATGAGAGGTTTTTATGGTCGGAATACACCACAAACGGATGTTTAGCTCCCTCCAAAAGATGCCTCCATTCAACAAAAGCCAATTTTATTGCAAGTAACTCTTTATCCCCAATAGTATAATTCCTCTCCGCTGGAGAAAAGGTCTTGGAGAAGAAGAAACAGGGTCTTCTCCGACCCTGCCCATTCTTTTGGGAAAGGACAGCACCTGCCCCTACAGAGGATGTGTCGACCTCCAAATAGAATGTCTTATTGACATCTGGCCGATGTAAGATGGGAGCTTTGGGGAAATAAGACTTGATGTCTCTTTAGACGAGTTTTTTGGGTTGGCACCTTTCTTGGTTAGTGCGGCCAAAGGAGCCACCAGTGTAGAAAAATGTGGTATAAATTGCCGATAATAATTGATGAACCCCATGAAGCGCTGCACCGCCTTCAGAGAATGGGGCTCCTGCCAATTTTGTACGGCTACCAACTTTTGGGGATCCATGGCCAAGCCCTTACTGGATACAATGTACCCCAAGAATGGTAAAGACTCCAGTTCGAACAGGCATTTCTCCAGCTTGCAATACAGAGAATTTGCGCGCAAACGCTCAAAAACTCTGCGCACATCCTCTCTGTGTGTGGAGAGGTCCGGGGAAAAGATCAGGATATCATCAAGATATACTACCATGGAGGACAGCAGCAGATCTCGAAAGATATCATTGACAAAATCCTGAAAGACGGGGGGGCATTGCATAAACCGAAGGGCATGACGAGGTACTCATAGTGGCCATCGCGAGTATGAAAGGCCGTCTTCCACTCGTCGCCCTCACGGATTCGTAAGAGGTTATAGGCCCCACGCAGGTCTAATGTCGTGAAAATTTTAGCTCCTCGCGGCCTGTCGAACAATTCAGAGATCAGGGGCAGGTGATATTTGTTCTTGATGGTGATTGCGTTTAATCCCCTGTAATCAATACACGGACGTAAGTCACCTCCTTTCTTCTGAACGAAAAAGAACCCCGTGCCAGCAGGAGAGACCGATTTCCTGATAAACCCCCGGGCTAGGTTCTCCTTGATGTAATAGGACATAGCCTGGGTCTGTGGGACATACAGGGGATAAACCCTACCTCGAGGAGGCTCTGATCCGGGGATCAGATCTATGGCGCAATCATACGGTTGGTGGGCAGGCAAGGTCTCTGCAGCCATTTTTCAAGAACACATCGGCATAGCTCCAATATTGCTCTGGAAGTGCCTCCAGACCGGCCGGCGGGTCTAAGACCACCTTCCGAGTTGATGCCACCATACACTGGGTAGTACATCTCTCACACCATGAATAAAATGTCCCCGTGTTCCAGTTTATATGTGGGTTGTGAGAACGTAGCCAAGGAAGACCCAACAGCACCTCATCCAATCCTCCAGGAAGGATAAGAAACGAGATATCCTCCCGGTGACCCTGAGGAAACAACGTGGTGAGGGGGATTGAAAGTTGGGTGATTTGGGTGTCTAACATGGAACCATTAACTACCCTGATGTTTATGGGTCTGGACAGTAGTTCCATAGGAACGGCGTGCTTCTGGGCAAAGGTTGATGACAAAAAATTGCCATCAGCCCCAGAATCCACCACCGCCTTGGCATCAACCGTGGCTGTTCCGAAGAGCAACGTCATGATATAGGCAAGTCTGGAGGAAGAAGCCTCTGAGTCTAACACCTCCCTCCGATGGTGGTTAGACACTCTCGTTCTCCCACCTGCTTGGACCCCTTATTATTGGGATACACCAAGAGACGCATAGGATGGGAATGAGGAGACCATTTCCTGGTCTGAGAAATGTCCATTGGCTCAGGTTCTGTGTCTGGAACCACGGATTCGGAAGGCAATTTGGAAAATGACGGTGCCAATGGAAGCCAAGGTTTAGAGACCTTCAGCTCCATCTTGCTATCTGCATGACGTAAGTCAATACGTTTGGCTAGGGTCATTAACTCTTCCAGGGAGATTGGAATCTCCATGGTGGCTAGAGCATCCATTATTTGCCCAGCCAAACCCTTCCAGAACACCAGTATTAGTGACGGTTCAGACCAATCCAGTTCTGCCGCTAATGTCCTGAACTGGACGGCATAATGACTGCCAGTGGTATAGCCCTGCACTAATGTGAGCAGCTTAAGAGCTGTATCATGTGTGACCTGAGGACCGAGGAACACACTTTTTAGGGTTCTGAGAAAGAGACCCACACTGGCCACTATCGGGTCACTCCGTTCCCACAGAGAGTAGCCCACTTCAAGGCCTTGCGGGTAAGTAATAAGATGACAAAACCCACTTTAGCCCTTTCGGAGGGGAACCATGCCTCCATCATCTCTAGCTGAATGGAGCACTGATTAATGAATCCTCTGCAGGATTTACTGTCCCCAGAATTTTTTTCTGGCAGAGCAAAATGCGGTAGTGACTAGGGTTGAGCGATACTTTCCGATATTGCAAAATATCGGATCGGATTGGATTGGCCTGATACTGAAAAAGTATCGGATATCGCCGATTCCGATACCGGAAATCAATGCAAGTCAATGGGACAAAAATATCGGAATTAAAAAAAAACCCTTTCTTTCCTTGTAGGTTAATTGTACATGAAGGAAAACAGCAAAGAGTAATGTAGAATGTATTGGGAGAGGTGGAGGAGACATTAAAGGCATAGATGCTTAACCCAATGAAATGGAATAGCAGTAATACTTTTTTTTTAAGACGTTCGGAGTTACGAAGAAATTGACTATGTTGTTAACTTTTTTCTATTTTGGCACATATGTATGTTTCACTACTTCCATGCTTTTCACCTTTTTTACTTCTGCCACACTTTCTCCTTCATGATCCTCAGCAGCAGCATCTTTTTCATCAACTTATTCTTCACCCTATTTATCTTCTTCTGAAACTTCTTCCTATTCATCTTTTTGGTAACATTACTCATATTCTTCTTATTCAACTATTATTCTTCTTCATATTCTACTTCTTCATCTTCTTCCTATTCACCTTTATCATCATATTCTTATTTGTGACAGACATTCCTGTAGTTGTAATCTGTTAAAGTTTGAAGATATCATCCTTCCGTTCTTGCTGTCACAAAAGATTTAAATTACAACAGTATTTGTCCGCGTTCAGTTTTGCCTGCAGCAGCAGGCATTTTCCAGGGGCACCACGAGGAGGAACGGACTCACCCCCATACACTGCTTAGTCTTCTTCTGCTTATAATTTAGAGCATATATTTTGCTCTGAATTTTGGTCTTATACTTAATGTTCTTCTGCTTTTTGTTCTTCTGCTTCTTGTTCTTCTGTCTCTTGTTCTGTATCTTGTCGTTTGTCTTAATCTTCTTTGTCCTGTTGGAGATCTTCTTCTGGGTAATCTTTTATTTCTTCTTTGTGATGGTGTTCAGGCTCGTCGTCTTGATGGTTGTCGTCCTTGGGGTCGTCGTCTTCTTCGTGGTGGTCTTCAGGGTCGTCGTCGTCTTAAGGGTCCTCGTCTTCGGGGTCGTCGTCTTCTTCGGGGTGGTCTTCAGGGTCGTCGTCTTCAGTGTTGGAGATCCAGAGTGATTACCCAAAAAATCATTAAAAAAATCTTCAACTTGGAAATGTAGCTGAAGGTACAAGAAGGCTGAGTAACTTCCGAGAACCAGCTGACGGTATTGGAACTCGGACGAGTAGCAGATGGTACAAGAGACAATGGAAGTAACGAGGACCAGCTGACTGTGCTGAACCCGGAGGGGCAGCAGAAGGAACAGAGCCAATGGCACAACCAAGGACCAGCTGACGGTACTGGGACACGGTTACTAAGTAGGAGGTACCTGTGCTACAAAGCACTACCAAGGACCAGCAGACGTTGCTGGAACTCGGATACCGAGATGAAGGCACCTAGGCCAAAGGCACTGCCAAGAACCAGCTGACGGTACTGGAACCCGGACGGGTAGCAGAAGGTACAAGAGCCAATGGAAGTAACGAGGACCAGCTGACTGTGCTGGAACCCGGAGGGGCAGCAGAAGGAACAGAGCCAATGGCACAACCGAGGACCAGCTGACGGTACTGGGACACGGTTACTAAGCAGGAGGTACCTGTGCTACAAAGCACTACCAAGGACCAGCAGACGTTGCTGGAACTCGGATACTGAGATGGAGGCACCTAGGCCAAAGGCACTGCCGAGAACCAGCTGACGGTACTGGAACCCGGACGGGTAGCATAATGTACCCATGAAAATTCAAGTTCAAAGGCCGCGAGCCGGCCGCAGTTACCGAATCCCACAGTCCTACAGGGGTGCTTGTCCTATTGGCACAACGGAAACAGCCTTTATTTACATATCCCGCAGCCCACATAGGAAGCACCTAAACTGCAGGCACCATAGAGTCGGCTAACCCGACCGCAACATGACAGGACAACTTATTGGAGGCAAAGTGACGTTGACACTGCCAGGAAACAGCTGGCGTGCTGTAACCAGGATGGGCAGGAGTGAGTACCCGTGCCAAAGACACTGTTGAGAACCAGCTGACGGTCCTGGAACCCGGACGGGTATCATAAGGTACCCATGAAAATTCAAGTTCAAAGGCCGCGAGCCAGCTGCAGTTACCGAATCCCACAGTCCTACAGGGGGTGCTTGTCCTATTGGTACAACGGAAACAGCTTTTATTTACATATCCCCCAGCCCACATAGGAAGCACCTAAACTGCAGGCACCATAGAGTCGGCTAACCCGACCGCAACACGACAGGACAACTTATTGGAGGCAAAGTGACGTTGACACTGCCAGGAAATAGCTGGTGTGCTGTAACCAGGCTGGGCAGGAGTGAGTACCCGTGCCAAAGACACTGTTGAGAACCAGCTGACGGTACTGGAACCCGGACGGGTATCATAAGGTAGACAAGAGACAAAAAAAAAAAAAACCTGACTGGCACTTCCAGACTAATGTGAACTAGGTGCAAGCCAAGGGAAGCTACCCCCATGTAAAACATACAAAAAAAGGCTGCACTCTATCATACTAAAGCATGACAATATGGAATACATGAAATTTAGAATAGCAATATGGCTTTGGAATATAAGGATAAATTTGAGACGCTTAGTATGTTAGCTTGCTGACCGAGCACTCCGCCCCCACCAGGTGGTGATTTTAATTACACCAGGTCCCTACTTTACCCATAAATGCAGGCATTGCTGACAGAGGTGCATATTCGCCCAGAAATTCAGATATCAGCCTAGTGGAGGTATGTTCACATTAGGTTAGGGACTCACCAGTATTGAGACCACCTTGACGATGGTTGGTGGGCTTTAAAATGTTTGGCCAAATGTTTATACTAAGCGTCTCAAATTTTTCCTTATATTCCAAAGCCATATTGCTATTCTAAATTTCATGTATTCCATATTGTCATGCTTTAGTATGATAGAGTGCAGCCTTTTTTTGTATGTTTTACATGGGGGTAGCTTCCCTTGGCTTGCACCTAGTTCACATTAGTCTGGAAGTGCCAGTCAGGTTTTTTTGTCTATTGAATGTTAGCTTGCTGACCGAGCACTCCGCCCCCACCAGGTGGTGATTTTAATTACACCAGGTCCCTACTTTACCCATAAATGCAGGCATTGCTGACAGAGGTGCATATTCGCCCAGAAATTCAGATATCAGCCTAGTGGAGGTATGTTCACATTAGGTTAGGGACTCACCAGTATTGAGACCACCTTGACGATGGTTGGTGGGCTTTAAAATGTTTGGCCAAATGTTTATACTAAGCGTCTCAAATTTTTCCTTATATTCCAAAGCCATATTGCTATTCTAAATTTCATGTATTCCATATTGTCATGCTTTAGTATGATAGAGTGCAGCCTTTTTTTGTATATTTTTTTTTTGTATGGGTATCATAAGGTAAGCATGAAAATTCAAGTTCAAAGGCCGCGAGCCGGCCGCAGTTACCGAATCCCACAGTCCTACAGGGGGTGCTTGACCTATTGGCACAACGGAAACAGCTTTTATTTACATATCCCGCAGCCCACATAGGAAGCACCTAAACTGCAGGCACCATAGAGTCGGCTAACCCGACCGCAACACGACAGGACAACTTATTGGAGGCAAAGTGACGTTGGCACTGCCAGGAAACAGCTGGCGTGCTGTAACCAGGCTGGACAGGAGTGAGTACCCACGCCAAAGACACTTCCGAGCACCAACTGGCGGTTTGAAGCCCAGGGTCAGTCAGGGTGTAGGCTGTGGCCTAGTATGAGCAACTTTGTAACTTTAAATTGGAGGCAGCAAGACTTCTTGCCGTACACACAGCAGGGGAACAGTTGACATTACTGAACCCCAGTAACACAGGAGCAAGTGTGGACTGTGCACACAGCACTTCCGTGCAGCAAATGGCAGTGTTGTAGCCCAGGGATGAGAGGAGAACATGGTGTAGGCAGCAGGACTTTTTGCCGTACACACAGCAGGGGAACAGCTGACATTACTGAACCCCAGTAA
This sequence comes from Oophaga sylvatica, assembly GCA_033576555.1. NCBI lineage: Eukaryota > Metazoa > Chordata > Amphibia > Anura > Dendrobatidae > Oophaga > Oophaga sylvatica. Next base: position 245,864,229 of record JARQOD010000003.1, on the reverse strand, counting down.
CACAGGAGCAAGTGTTGACTGTGCAAACAGCACTTCCGAGCAGCAACTGGCGGTGTTGGAGCCCAGGGATGAGAGGAGAACATGGTGGAGGCAGCAGGACTTTTTGACGTACACACAGCAGGGGAACAGCTGACATTACTGAACCCCAGTAACACAGGAGCAAGTGTTGACTGTGCACACAGCACTTCTGAGCAGCAACTGGCAGTGTTGGAGCCCAGGGATGAGAGGAGAACATGGTGGAGGAAGCAGGACTTTTTGCCGTACACACAGCAGGGGAACAGCTGACATTACTGAACCCCAGTAACACAGGAGCAAGTGTTGACTGTGCAAACAGCACTTCCGAGCAGCAACTGGCGGTGTTGGAGCCCAGGGATGAGGGGAGAACATGCTGGAGGCAGCAGGACTTTTTGCCGTACACACAGCAGGGGAACAGCTGACATTACTGAACCCCAGTAACACAGGAGCAAGTGTTGACTGTGCACACAGCACTTCCGAGCAGCAACTGGCAGTGTTTGAAGCCCAGGGTCAGTCAGGGTGTAGGCTGAGGCCTAGTATGAGCAACTTTGTAACTTTAAATTGAAGGCAGCAGGACTTTTTGCCATACACACAGCAGGGGAACAGCTGACATTACTGAACCCCAGTAACACAGGAGCAAGTGTTGACTGTGCAAACAGCACTTCCGAGCAGCAACTGGCGGTGTTGGAGCCCAGGGATGAGAGGAGAACATGGTGGAGGCAGCAGGACTTTTTGACGTACACACAGCAGGGGAACAGCTGACATTACTGAACCCCAGTAACACAGGAGCAAGTGTTGACTGTGCACACAGCACTTCTGAGCAGCAACTGGCAGTGTTGAAGCCCAGGGTCAGTCAGGGTGTAGGCTGAGGCCTAGTATGAGCAACTTTGTAACTTTAAATTGAAGGCAGCAGGACTTTTTGCCATACACACAGCAGGGGAACAGCTGACATTACTGAACCCCAGTAACACAGGAGCAAGTGTTGACTGTGCAAACAGCACTTCCGAGCAGCAACTGGCGGTGTTGGAGCCCAGGATGAGAGGAGAACATGGTGGAGGCAGCAGGACTTTTTGACGTACACACAGCAGGGGAACAGCTGACATTACTGAACCCCAGTAACACAGGAGCAAGTGTTGACTGTGCACACAGCACTTCTGAGCAGCAACTGGCAGTGTTGGAGCCCAGGGATGAGAGGAGAACATGGTGGAGGAAGCAGGACTTTTTGCCGTACACACAGCAGGGGAACAGCTGACATTACTGAACCCCAGTAACACAGGAGCAATGTGTTGACTGTGCAAACAGCACTTCCGAGCAGCAACTGGCGGTGTTGGAGCCCAGGGATGAGGGGAGAACATGCTGGAGGCAGCAGGACTTTTTGCCGTACACACAGCAGGGGAACAGCTGACATTACTGAACCCCAGTAACACAGGAGCAAGTGTTGACTGTGCACACAGCACTTCCGAGCAGCAACTGGCAGTGTTGAAGCCCAGGGTCAGTCAGGGTGTAGGCTGAGGCCTAGTATGAGCAACTTTGTAAAATTTAAATTGAAGGCAGCAGGACTTTTTGCCATACACACAGCAGGGGAACAGCTGACATTACTGAACCCCAGTAACACAGGAGCAAGTGTTGACTGTGCAAACAGCACTTCCGAGCAGCAACTGGCGGTGTTGGAGACCAGGGATGAGAGGAGAACATGGTGGAGGCAGCAAAACTTGTTGCCATACACACAGCAGGGGAACAGCTGACATTACTGAACCCCAGTAACACAGGAGCAAGTGTTGACTGTGCACACAGCACTTCCGAGCAGCAACTGGCAGTGTTGAAGCCCAGGGTCAGTCAGGATGTAGGCTGAGGCCTAGTATGAGCAACTTTGTAACTTTAAATTGAAGGCAGCAGGACTTTTTGCCGTACACACAGCAGGGGAACAGTTGACATTACTGAACCCCAGTAACACAGGAGCAAGTGTTGACTGTGCAAACAGCACTTCTGAGCAGCAACTGGGGGTGTTGGAGCCCAGAGATGAGAGGAGAACATGGTGGAGGCAGCAGGACTTGTTGCCGTACACACAGCAGGGGAACAGCTGACATTACTGAACCCCAGTAACACAGGAGCAAGTGTTGACTGTACACACAGCACTTCCGAGCAGCAACTGGCGGTGTTGGAGCCCAGGGTCAAGGAGGGTGTGTAAATACTATATACAGTATTTGCCTTGTTACGTGGCACTTAAAAATGTAGATACTCCAAACAAGAGAAAGATTAGCTTTACTACCATAAGATGATGAATTGAATTTAAAAAATATATATAAATAAAGAATTTACAAACATAAACGCATATATTCACATGGTGAAAAGCAATGCAAACAAAAACAAAAATATTAAGGAATCGGATATACGGGTTTAAAGAAATGCATACAAGTACATTTCAGAATCCATTAATGCTGGCTAAGTAACAGTATGTACACCTGTAATATAGTCTAGACAATGAATTTAGGACTTTGAAACATCATCAGCATTACAAGTCATATGTGACATCCAAAAAAAAAAAAATAGCTGAATAATGTAACTTAACCGGTTCTGCAAATATATAAAATCTCCATCATGTAATCCTGATAATATGGGCCAATAATCAATTTTATGATCAAACATAACCTTGAAAAAGTGCATAGTGCATTGTGAAAATTGCTATTTATGCCTGACAGTGGACTTGCAAGCATGACAACGGATAGATAAGGTATATATCGATCATACTGCATAGCCACAGATGCTGAATGGCGATATAATACTGTACCTCAATAAAGTGTGTGTCACTACTCAAGCGCGTTTTTCATATAGCTTGATAAAGAGGGAACGTGCATGTATGCTTGCACCTTTGTTTTGACACACAGACTGGCTTCCTGCTGTGACGTGTTGGGTAGTGGAGCGTCTGTGCGTCATATGACGCTGACTAACATTGATATTGCGCATCGTTCATCATCGCTAGCGTACCGACAACACAAAGCCGTTGTCATGACTGCTTTACTTAGTAAACATGCACCTATGATGAAACATACACGCACGTCCCCTCTTTGAGAAGAAGCTACAAGAAAAACGCACGGGAGGTGTGCCGCAGCCTTTTTTGTGGTACAGTATTATATCGCCATTGTACAGGTGTTGCTATTCACTCTGATACCTAGATATCATTAACCTTTTCTATCACTTGTCGTTGTTTCAGCTGCACTTGCAGGTATATATTTTGCTATTGTCAGTATGCACAATTTACTTTTTCGAGGTATTGCATGATTTGTGGGCCTTATTATCAGGATTACATGATGGACCTTTCTGATATGGGGTGTGAAATAAGATTGTGACTAAATCTGTATATTTTTGAATGTCCCAAATATAAGTAATGATGATGAGGAGTAGTCCTACATCCATTGTTTGCACTATATTAGAGGTGTAGATCCCGTTCCTTAAGCAACAATGGATTATTAAATGTACTTGTATGCCTTCATTTCCAACCCGAGACCCCTGAAGGCTAAACTTCGCACTCCAGCTCTTGTCAAAGTACAACTCCCATTATGCACTTCCAATAGTGTTGAGCGATACTGCTCGATATCTAAAAATATCGGATCGGAATGGTATCGCCGATATCACTAAATATCGGCGATATCCGATTCCGATACCGGAAGTCCCATGTAAGTCTATGGGAACAAAATATCGCAACTAAAAAAACACTTTCTTTCCTTGTAAACACAAAATATACACACTTAGAATACATATATATATATATATTATATATATATATACATGTCATTGTGACATATATATATACATATATTTATAGTTTATTCACTTCTACATAGTAAAATAGCCTCTGATTCAATTGCCGGGTAAAGCCAGCATTTGTGAAAAGACAGAAGCACCCGAGGGTCCAGTCGCCACAGAGATGTTGCATCGCACCCAGCGAACAGGATTCAGAAGCTCGCTATAAGCGAGTCCTGTGTGCCTTAATTGAACTGTTTTTTTGCTTGAGAATTGCAAAAATATCATAGACTGTATTTGCCATTTTTCCGTCATATCTGCGCCACGAGGCACAGGTGAAGAATAAGGGCGTGCTCTCGTGGGCGTACACTCACTCCGTGGCGCGAAAACGATGTCCGCACACTATAAATGTTACTGCAATGTAAGATCGTGCCCCACAGCTCTGGAGTTCCGCCTCCTCATCCTCCTCAGGGGGCGTAAACGAACGCGAAGATCCCGCCTCCCTACAAAAGATGTCGCCTCTCCTGATGCTAATGACACATGTGACTTTGCTGAGATGGCGAATGGACGTGAGCAGAAGTGGGAAGGGATGGAGGAGTCAGAGCTCTCCCCCCACGGAAGCGACCCGATCGCCACGGAGCCACCGTTTGGCACCCGGCCTGGAAACCCTCCTACGCTGGAAGAAGCGGAGGATACCCTGAGAGACCTGGCCCGGCACCGGGAGGAGGTCGCCAGGATGGAAGCGAGCTGGCGGGCCCTAAAACTACAATTGGAGCGGCGCCAATCCCTCTTACCCCCTGAAGTGTCTGTACCGGAAGGTGAGGCACCCGTTCCAGTAGAGGAGGCCGTGCGGGCATCCCAGCCCTAGCAATCTGAACCGGTTGCCAGTATCTCAGTGGAGGCACCCGTTCCAGTACAGGAGGCCGTGCGGGCATCCCAGCCCTTGCAATCTGAACCGGTTGCCAGTATCTCAGTGGAGGCACCCGTTCCAGTACAGGAGGCCGTGCGGGCATCCCAGCCCTTGCAATCTGAACCGGTTGCCAGTATCACAGTGGAGGCACCCGTTCATGCAGAAAACGCCGCACCAGCACCCAGATCCCACTGTCTGCCCCCGTCGCTGAGGCAGAAGAAGCGACACCCGTCCTCATGGAGGAGGCCGCGCAGGCACCAGAGCTCTACCTGCCTGTACCGTAGCCCCGACCGTCATCTGTTCCAGAGCCGGCTGCTTCCGCCGCAGGTGAGCGCCGCCAGGACTGGCGGGCGCCAGGAGAGCTGCCGCAAACCGTACATCGTAAGCTGGCGTTTGATGGTGGAGACATGGAGCTGCTGGTGGAGGAGAATTACAACCGGCGTCAGGAGGAAGAGTGGAGACGTCGGGAGCGGGAAGCAGAGCGACAAAGGGAGCAGCGAGAATCCCAAAAGCTTCGGCAACGTCACCTGGAGAAGGACCTGGCAGAGAAGGCACGTATGAGAAAGGATAAAAGTACGGTGAGGGAGCCGCGGCGTAAGGGTGCAGTACGGAACTTTAAGTTAAAAGGTGGTTGGGGCTTCATCCAGGAGCCTGGACTTTATTTAGAAGTTTTTGTAACCCGGCGGGACGTGGAGGCTCACCTCCCAGAAGGACACCCGGGGAGGGACCTGTTGCCAGGAGACTTGGTGACTTACACCCGACACTGGGGTTACAATGGATGGTACGCCCTAAATGTTACCAGGTGCGACCCCTACTCCCCAGAGTGTCAGGAAACTGACAGACCCTACGAGCCTTCAGCCTCCCCCAACCAGGCCTCTGCACAAGTGCCCACCCCACGCCGTAAATCTCCCCAGCCTCCCTCAGTGGTCTCCTCAGCAGCCCCAGCTATGGACATGATAATGATAGCTGGCCCGTACCCGGCGCCTGTTAGGCCCCCTGGGGTTCGTTCAGTCCGGGACATAGGGGTCCAGACCCGGAGGGAGATGAAAGAGGTGGCCACACAGACCCATATAGCGGGTCACGACGTCACTGTACTGGCCACATGACGTCATCAGGTCTGGTGGACCCTCCTGTCACGGATGTTTGGCAAGCTCCAGAAGAGTACCAGGTGGTACCTGGAAGAGGCCAGCCAAAGAAGTCTAAATAACCCGGACAGGGTCTCTGTATGTAAATAGTTAAAGTATTGATGTACCCGGACGGGTGAATGTTCATAAAAAGAAGTTTATTGCCTTAATATACCCAGGTTGGGTAATGGTTTGATGTACCCGGACGGGTGAATGTTCAGAAGAACAAGTTTATTGTTGCCTTAATATACCCAGGTTGGGTAATGGTGTTTCACTGTAATGAAAATGTTGAACTTTGAAGCCATGAACTGTACTGGCTCACAAACTTTTCTGTAAATAGTTGGCACTTCGGTGCTCCATCTTGGTTTTACAAAAAACTTTACTGTGCACTATTTTCAACTACCTCAGAAACTAAAAACCCGTTTGGTGTGGCTGAAAGTGAGGTCTTCTCAAGGAAAGTCTTGCAGCCCACCCAAGACCACAGTTGGAGGTTTGGAGCGGGTCCTCCACAAGCACAAGTAAAGGACACTGTGAAGTTACCCCGGTGGGGGCAGTCCTAAGAAGTCTCCACGAACTTCGGCACTAATGCTATTTGCACTTTTGTTGAATATGTATTTATTAACACACATGTATAACACATATCAAGGGTATGAATAGTAACAAAACATGTCACATAATATAAGCCATTTGCACTTTTGTAATGTTATTATTAAAAATTTTATTATGCAACGTTTAACTTGAAGTGTTTCCTGCTTTCTTACTACGTCGCATAGTCCACTCTGCTACATCACTTTGCACCACTGCTCTATCTCACATCTATCTGCCCTGGAAGGATAGCGTGTTACCTGTAGAAGACTTTTCACCTACCTGCACTACACCATCCCTTCCAGAGGACCTGCACAGCAGCGCTGGACACCCTGACCAGGTACTACAGGTGGCGTCATGACAAACTACACGAACATTCTATCATCCCCTGGAAATATCCCACATTCCAGTGATCGCCCAGGTCACGGACCGAGCTGTGCTACTCGTGACATCCCCCATAGAAGTCGACGTGATCGGTGCCGAGTACCCCCAAAACCCCTGTCTCTGTGCGACTCAACTTCCCTCACTGTGCTGGCACTTTACATTTACAATGCCTCTGGGTTTTTTTTTTGGGGGGGTGGGGAACATTCAGACTTTTGCTATGGGGCCCCATGATTTATATGTACGCCCCTGCTGCTGAGGCATGGTATTTAAGGTTGTTAAGGAGCCAACATACATGGACCTTGCCAGCAGCGTCGGACTGGAGTACCTTGGGCCCACCAGAGAAAATATATTCTTGCGGCCCAACATCATACTTCCCAACCTTTGAATAAGGGAAAGAGGGACAAAGGCTGTGGCACGCTGTGCATGCTGCAGAAAATTTTAGGCCATGCCACGTTGCACCACAGACTGTCCAGGAGTTGGTGGATGCTTTAGTCCAGGTGTGGGAGGAGATCCCTCACGAGACCATCCGTCGCGCTCATCAGGAGTATGGCCAGAAGTTGTAGGGAGGTCATACAGCATACCTCCCAAATTTGGAAGACAGGAAAGAGGACTAAAGGCTGTGGCGCGTGTTGCGCGCCGCTGAAAATTTTAGGCCACGCCCCGACAACACCCATTTCACAGCTAATCACACCCATATCCTCGCCCCAAGCGTAACCATTTAGCACTGCTGATCACACTGACTGGTAATGAGGGCACAGTGGCTGGTACTGAGGAAAAGAAAGAAAGAGCAGCGAGAGAGAAAGAACAAAAAGAGAAAGAAAGAGAGGAAAGAAAGAAAAGAGAGAAAGAAAGAACAGAAAGAAAAAAGAACAGAGAGCGAGAAGGAAAGAACAGAGAGCGAAAAAGAAAGACTAGAGAGAGAGCCATAGGCGTAGCTAGGGTTTTGGTTTAGTGGGGGCAAAACTTCTGAGTGGGCCCATCATCAGAGAACCTCAGCAAATGACCGCGCTGTTGGCCAAAATAATCTATATATAAAAAGACCAATATTGATATTACCGCCATATGGTCTGTGTTAAATAATACCAGTCCTACAGAACATATAATAGATTACAGCACAGGTACAGATAATGACTTACCGCTGATGTTCTTTCTAATGGAATTGTTCACTTTTCATGTCTTTTCCATCTGGCCCACACCGACATGACGACTTCTCCAGCCAGGACTAAACTGCACCCCCATTAAAAAAAAAATAAAAAAAAACCTCACCTCCCGGCTCCTGTGCTGCTCACTGTTCTCCCTCTCAGGTCTGACAGCGGGCGCCGGCAGGTGATGTTATTGCGCCTGCTGTCATACGCTGAGAGGGGGATTATGGGAGAGTAGGAGCGCTCGCTCCTTCTCTCTCCATGCGGTCAGCTTTATCGGCTGGATGCCGATACAGCTGACCCTCCGATGATGGGTGGGGGCCCACTGCTGGCCCCGGGGCCCCCCCAACGCCTGTTCAGGCCCCATAGCTTCCGGGCGGCAGAGCAGGGAGAGCGATTCTCCCTGCTCTGCCGCAGAATGTAACTGTATCGTAGCTCCGGGTGGGCCCCCTCAGAGCGCGGGCCCCGGGGCCACCACCCCCTCTGCCCCGTGACCTATCCTTTCAAATCAGGGCCCACCACGCAGGAGCTGGGGCCCACCGTAGGTTTCTCCGGTGTCCCGGTGCCTCAGTCCGACCCTGCTTGCCAGCCTGATAATACCAGGCCACAGCAGTCTGCATATCTTGGCTGGTTAACAAAAATAGGGGATCCCCTCGAAAAAAATTTGGCGTGGGGTCCCTCCTATTTTTGTTAACCAGCCAGATGAAGCAGACTGCTGAGGCCTGGTTTTTCAGGCTGGTAAGGATCCAATATCCATGGACCTTGCCAGCCTGATAATACCAGGCCACAGCAGTCTGCTTAGCTTGGCTGGTTAACAAAAATAGGGGATCCCCTCGAAAAAAAAACGGCGTAGGGGTCCCCCTATTTTTGTTAACCAGCCAAGTAAAATGCAGACTGCTGCGGCCTGGTATTAAAAGACTGTCAAGGCCCATGGATTTTGGCCCTCAACAGCCTGATAATACCAGGCTACAGCAGCCCCACATTTGGCGCATCAAAAGATGTGCCAATTGTGGCACTTTACCTGGCTCTTCCCACTGCCCTGTAGCGGTGGCAAGCGGGGTAATAAGGGGTTAATGTCACCGTTGATTGCACGGTGAGAATAAGCCCGGTTAATAATGGAGAGGTGTCAATAAGACACCGATCCATTATTAATCCCAAAGTTTTTAAATGTATAAAAAAAAAGACACAGCAAGAAAAAAGTATTTTAATGAAGTAAAAGAGACAACACAGTTTTCATTTCTTTTATTATACTCTCATTCCTGCGACGCCATCGATCTCCTGTAAAAAAAGAAAAAAAAAAACCAACAGTATACCACCTGTCCGACGCAGTCCATAGTAACGAGGGTCCCACGACGATCCAGCTCTGCTATATCGCAATGACAGGCAGAGCCTGTCATCTCGACGCAGCACAGCTGATTACCTGCTTCCCCGGCGGTGACGTCATCGGACTGACTGCTTTACGGCCGGGATTACCCAGCAGTCACTGCAGTTATCGCGAGAAACTGCATGTGACCGCCGGGGAAAGATGATGGCGGCCATCAAGCAGTCCAGCCCGTGACCGCCGGAGATCTTCTGCCAGGTATGTGCCGCTGACTCCTGACAGACCCGACCGACGGACACTGACAGTGACAGTGACAAATCCGATTCCGGTATCCGATAAGACGAAAATATCGGAACTAAGTATCGAAAGTCCGATAGAGCTAATATCAGCCGATACCCGATACTTGCGGTATCGTATCGCTCAACACTAACTTCCAACCTTGCAGCATTTGAGGCATGCTGTGAGTTGTACTTCTCCAAGTAGTGGAGTGCCAAGGTTCGCCATCACTATCCTATACCATATGTAGGCTTTTGGGTTTGCATTTGTATTCGACATGTGCATATATGCACTAATATTTACCAATTATTTAGTAACATATTTGTGCCAAAGATTAATCATTTTCTGGTTTTAAAGCTGCCGTTTCACTCGTTTAGAGCATAGAAATCAGGGTGTAGCCTCATACCTATGTGGACCCAGTTAGACATGTCATGTTGTTTTGTGCATGTGTAGGTAGCAGGAATTATTTCCGGACACACAGCAGGGGAACAGCTGGCGTTACTGAACCCCACAAACACATCAGCGAGTGTTTTGATCTGTGCATTTAGCACTTCTGAGCAGCAACTGGCAGTGTTGAAGCCCAGGGTCAAGGAGGGTGTAGGCTGAGGCCTAGTATGAGCTGGTGTAACTTTTATTTTGAGGTAGCAGGAATTATTGCCGGACACACAGCAGGGGAACAGCTGGCGTTACTGAACCCCACAAACACATCAGTGAGTGTTTTGATCTGTGGATAGACCCTCAAAAAACTCTGCACGACCAAGTTGAGCACATGTGCCAGACATGGTATGTGAGTGAGGTTGCCTAGGCCCAGAGCTGCCATCAGATTTCAGCCATTGTCACACACTACCAAGCCTGGCTGGAGATTCGCTGGCACAAACCACACGTCTCTCTCCTGCTTGATGGCATTCCAGAGCTCCTGAGCTGTGTGGCTTCGATTCCCCATTAAAATTAATTTCAGGATGGCCTGTTGACGTTTTGCCACGGCTGTGCTCATATCGGTCATAACAGGTAAGCGTTCACGGGTCCATGTGGAGGTAGACCGTGACGGCTCCTGCAGCGATGATTCTGAGGAACTGGAGTAGGAGGAGGAGTCAATGTGTACAGATTGGATTCCTGCAATCCTTGGAGTTGGCAGAACACGTACAGCGCCACTCGCAAGATCTGTACCCGGCTCCACAACATTGACCCAATGGGCAGTGAGGGAAAGGTATCGTCCCTGGCCATGGGTACTGGTCCACGCATCGGTGGTCAGGTGGACCTTGCTACTGATGGAATTTAGTAGCGCATGTTTAATTTTTCCCTCAACATGCTTTTGCAGGCCAGGGACGGCTTGCCTGCTGAAATAAAAGCGGCTGGGCACATTGTATTGTGGGACTGCCAATGCCATTAAGTTACGGAAACTGTCAGTCTCCACCAGCCTGAATGACAGCATTTCAAGGGACAGGAGTTTTGCAATGCCAGCATTCAGAGCCTGTGCTCGGGGATGGTTTGCGAAGTAGGGCCGTCTTTTCTCCCATGCCAGTGCTACCGATGGCTGTACAGTGGCCTGGGAGTGTGAGGATGACAGGGAACTTGCTTCTATGGGTGGAATTACACTGGATCTCTGTACACCAGTGCCAGAGGTTCTTCCATGGCGATCCTGTGAGGAAGTCGAAACAGCTGTGTGTGAGCTGGAGGAAGAGGCTCCAACACGAGCTGAAGATGTAAGTGCTGCTGTAGGTTGGCCTACGTCTCCAGTGTGTCTTTGTAACTCCACCACGTGCTTGGTCCGCACATGTTTCCACATATTAGTGGTATTGAGGTTACTGGCACTTTTACCTCTTTTGACTTTTTGATTACACAGCTTGCATTTGACATAGCAAATGTCATCTGCAAGTGTGTCAAAAAAGGACCACGCAGTGCAAGTCCTGGGAGCGCCTGTTTTTGCTTTTGGAAGAGAACTGCTCCGAACGGGTGCCAAAGTGGAGGCTACAGGCAACCGAGTCTGCAGCCTACCTCTCCCTCCTGTTTGGACCGTTGGGGGAATCTCTTCCTCAGAGCTGCTCCCACCACCTTCCTATTCCTCACGCCATGTTGGGTCTTGGACCTCATCATCTCCAGTACCCTCTTCCAACACCTGCTGCTGTTGGGTGGTCTGGCCAGCACCATGCACAACAGAAACTGGCACCTGAGTCTCATCATCATCAGATGCGTTCTGCGGTGTGCTGACCATCGGCACTGGCTCACCCGCCTCTCCAGATTCAGAGAGACAAAGCTGTTGCGCATCACTGCATACTCCCTCTTCTTCACATTCTAGAATGCTGCTTGGCTGGCCCCCTCTTTCCAAGCCAACAGATTCAGAGAACATAAGTAGAGACTCAGCTGGCTCCTGTACAGAGCTCACTGACTGCCTGGGCAATTTGGCAGGCGGTGAAGAGACAGATTGTTGCTCAACAGTGCTCTGGTCCTGAGAGGAGGTGGAAGCAATTGAAGTCGATGCGTTGGCTGCCATCCAACCGACAACGGCTTCAATTTGTTCTTCCCGCAGCAGGGGGTACGCCGAGCTCCTACAAAACTGCGCATAAAGGAACGCTCACGGGGAAAACTGGTGGATGCTGTGTCACTGGGGGCGGCAGCAGTCACAGAATCCCCACGTCCTCTCCCTGCTGAAACTCCACGCCCACGACCACGTGCCTTACTCCCTGCCTTCTTCATCTTGGTAGATTTATAAAGATAGGCAGAAAAGTACTAAGGCCTAAGTGTGCTTATTCCTGAACAGCTGCTAACAGGTATAAGAAACACAAAGTTTGCAAAGTGTGGACTACACTTTAATATCAGCTAATGTGGCCTATCAAGTGTCAAGTGTAGTGTTTGCTGAACTTTATTAACTTTCCCTTTTTTTCAACCTAAAACCAAAGGTTGTGATTCAGACAAAAAACAATGTACAATGGATAGTATCACTCACAAATTTTTTTTAGCTATTACAATGCACGAAACTAGAATGCAATAGCTAAGGCACAAAAAAAAAGTGGGTAATACTAATCTGTCTGTTCCTGCAGGCTGCAAACAAGCAAAAAGTCTCCTTTATGTACTTCTATAGTGTTTGCAACCAATGTATTGGATAGGGATGGAAGCGTGTCACACTAATAGATTTTATTTTTTTTAAATAGAATGGAGCAGCACCAATTAGCCAAAAATGTAAAGGATGAGGCAGTGACACACGCTCAGCAGACTCCAACCAGCAGTGGTTGAAGAACTAACTTGAGCGTGATCTGCACTCAAAAAAAGAGACCTCACAGACTGTCATGAACACTGCAGACAACTGTTCACTAGCTCTGAAAGGCTCCTTTATGTACTTCTATTGTGTTTGCAACCAATGTATTGGATACGGATGGAAGCGCGTCACACTAATAGATTTGAGTTTTTTTAAATAGAATGGAGCAGCCCCAATTAGCCAAAAATTAAAAGGATGAGGCAGTGACACACGCTCAGCAGACTCCAACCAGCAGTGGTTGAAGAACTAACTTGAGCGTGATCTGCACTCATAAAAAGAGACCTCCCAGACAGCCGTGAACACTGCACACAACTGTTCACTAGCTCTGAAAGGCTCCTTTATGTACTTCTATAGTGTTTGCAACCAATGTATTGGATACGGATGGAAGCGCGTCACACTAATAGATTTGAGTTTTTTTAAATAGAATGGAGCAGCACCAATTAGCCAAAAATTAAAAGGTTGAGGCAGTGCACACACGCTCAGCAGACTCCAACCAGCAGTGGTTGAAGAACTAACTTGAGCGTGATCTGCACTCAAAAAAAGAGACCTCCCAGACAGCCGTGAACACTGCACACAACTGTTCGCTAGCTCTGAAAGGCTCCTTTATGTACTTCTATAGTGTTTGCAACCAATGTATTGGATACGGATGGAAGCGCGTCACACTAATAGATTTGAGTTTTTTGAAATAGAATGGAGCAGCACCAATTAGCCAAAAATTAAAAGGATGAGGCAGAGACACACGCTCAGCAGACTCCAACCAGCAGTGGTTGAAGAACTAACTTGAGCGTGATCTGCACTCACAAAAAGAGACCTCCCAGACAGCCGTGAACACTGCACACAACTGTTCACTAGCTCTGAAAGGCTCCTTTATGTACTTCTATAGTGTTTGCAACTAATGTATTGGATACGGATGGAAGCGAGTCACACTAATAGATGACTGTTAATTTCAATTGAATGGAGCAGCACCAATCCCACAAAAGAAAAAAAAAATGAGGCAGTGAGTGACACGTGCAGCTGACTACAAACTGCGGTGGATGCAGACCAAACTGCAGCGTCACCTGCACTCACACACACGCCTTGCACAGAGCTGTGAAAACAGCACTGCAAGGAAAAAGGAAGATTTACACAGCGGTTTCTCAAATAGCCTGCCTACAGAACAATTCACAAAAACGTAATCTCTAACTGTCCCTCAGAGTCAGAAGAAAAGCGTTCTGTCCCTAACTGAATTCACAGCACAGTGAAGCCAAAATGGCGGCGGCGCCTTTTATAGTGCATTCTGACATCATTTCAGCAGCCAATCACAGTCATGCCATTAGTTAACATGACCGCAGCATTACAGGATGTGCCCACACTTCTTAGGATTCCTCATTGGCTGAATAAAATCACACTGCCTCTCAAAGAATTATGGGAACTTCCGATTCCGGTATATGATATAGCAAAAGTATCGGAACTCAGTATCGGAATTCCGATACAGCGAATATCGGCCGATACCCGATACTTGCGGTATCGGAATGCTCAACACTAGTAATGACACTTTAGCAGCTACCGCAGCTTGCACAGCAGCAGAGCTTACGAGATTTGCTGCTTGTGCGGCCAACTGAGTAGCTACGGCAGTGAGATCAGCAACAGGAACGGCCTGCTCCAGAGACTTAATTGTGGCCCCTAGCTGCTAAACGTAGTGCTGCAGCTGCTGGTCGTCAGTCATGATCGGCTAGACACTGGCGGCCAGATACTGTTATGCGCTCGGTTGCAACAACTTTAAGGTATAATGAATTGCAACCGAACACGGGTCCGCAATGCAGTTTATGTTCACTGCTGCCAAACACCCTTTGGTTAGGAGGGTAATAACTGACAACTAAAATATAAAGATCTTGCCTGTGAACTTCACATTGAGCAAGATATAGCATTTGCACTATCTCCGCTAGCGTCATGGGAGATGTGCTATCAACTGGCGTAGATGTAGCCCTGTTAATGGCACAGAAGCTACTTGCCAGATATTAGGTTAGCACTATGTGCTGCAAGCTGGTATAGATGTAGCCCTGTTTGACAACACAGAAGCTACGTGCCAGCCGCTAGGAAGTGCGTGCGACTAACGCCAGATGTACGTGCTGTCAGCCGGTGTGCGACCGGACTGAGCAACTTCACTATTCAGCTGATGGCGATGCCCTCGTGCTGCCAACCGGGTTACGTCCGGACTGCGCCGCTTCAATATTCAGCTGGTGGCGATGCCTGCATGCTGTCAGCTGGTGTGATACCAGAATGAGCAAGCTTCTCTGTTCAACTGGCAGTTGATGCCCAGGTTATGCACCCCACAGTCTGCTCAGGGAGTATAGCTGCCCTATATTCGTAACAAGACTGCGATATTGGCTACCTGCCTGGCATAAGCTGAACCTGCCTGAAGGACCTGAGATAATAAGCTGAGCGTACTCTGGCAAGGTCCCGGAGAGCAAAGCTAAAGAGCACGTGGAGCCCAGATTCTGGCACATACACACAAGAGCACTGCCTTTTTTATTATGATCTGACCGCGCCACGCCACGGACAGAGAAGCTATTTAAGGGTTAAGCTCCGCCCACAGCTATCTCATCAATCGCATCACCGATGACGTCATCTGTGACCAATCAGGCGATGCCAGGTCAGAGGATCATCTGACCTTAAACACCAATCATGGCTCGCCATGTTACGGACATGCTCAGTGCAGGTATTTCTGGACTTAGGCTGCAAATGCCCTATCTCCTTCTGCAACTTATCCTTAAGGTCACTATTAACAAAGACCCACATAACTATTTGTGCCTGTCGGGTATTGGCTAGGCATTGGGATCGACGGCGAGGCTCAGCGGCATCTGCCTCGGCTGGGTATGGATGGGAGACCACAGACTCCTTGGATCTAGGTTCAGATCCTGCCCATGCCTAACACTACCCTTAAGGGTACACTCAAGTTAAGGAAAGACAGGGCTCCCTAGTCTGAGGGGCAGTTCAGAGGCCCTGGTTCCTCTTCTCCTGTTTTCCCACTGCTCTCCATGACAAAATGGCTTCACCCAAACCTTAACCATGAGTGGAGAAAAAGTTTTGGTGATATTCATATTCTCTGAAAAAAGGCGCCAATAAAGCAAAAATTATGCTGTAAACTTTTGAGCACAACTGTGTGTATATATATATGTATATATATACATATATAGTCAGGTGACATCAAGCCCCGAGGTTAGTAATGGAAAGGCATCAATAAAACGCCCCATTACTAACCCCATAGTCACATTGTAAGAAAACACCCAGAAAAAATCCTTTAATTGAAAGTCACAAACTCCTTTAATAATCTTAATTAAATCATACTTACAACCTTGCCTATTCCCCCAATGCCATTGTCATCTGCAAAAGAGGTAAAAAGCAAACAATAATACTCATCTTTCCGCAGAGGTGCTTTTAATCCATTTGTCCCACGACGGGTTCAGTTCTGCTACATTTTTAGATGGCAGGCTTCATGGATCATGATGCGCCCATAAAGCCTGTCATCCAGCAGACACTGAGCACCGAGTGCTCAGTGTCTGACTGTGAACTGCTATTCCCAGTCTAAGGGCACCAGGAGCATGAGTGAGTTCTCCTGCTTGGGGTGCCGTCAGACAGGTCCTCCGAGTTCACAGCCAATGAACTAACTTCACCTTTCTGATGTCAATGCGAGTGCCGTGAGAAAATTCCCCACCGCACTCACGCTGAGGTCACATAGGTGTAGTGCGTTCACCTGTCTGACAGCACCATCAGTGATGAGGTCACGCAGTTCAAGCTCAGTGACTTCACCGCAGATCACAGTGAGAAATTCTCATGTTGATCTGCTGTGAAGCCACTAAACTCATTGGGAAATGGCGGAATGACAACTAAATGGTGGAATACAAGTGGATGAAATTAATTAAAAATAATATATAAAATATAATATAAAATACACATAAACTTGGAATAAAAAATAGGCCTTTATTAACAAATGGCTTAATGCATACCACAAATATTAAATAACGACAATAATAGTGATAGTTAATACGTAAAAAGACAATGGCACATATACAGATATATAGTCCTATAGACTGAATTTATGAAGGTTAATGGGTAAAACTAGATATATTCAGGTATCTTCATATGGGTTTTTTTACTGTGAAAGTAAAAATAAACAAAAACCCAAAATGGTGTGCATAAAACCTAGGAATATATGTGCACAAAAAATATTAATAAAAAAATATGTGCAATTTAATTTTTTATTAATATTTTTTGTGCAAATATATTCCTAGGTTTTATGCACACCATTTTGGGTTTTTGTTTATTTTTACTTTCACAGTAAAAAAAAACATATGAAGATACCTGAATATATCTAGTTTTACCCATTAGCCTTCATAAATTCAGTCTATAGGACTATATATCTGTATATGTGCCATTGTCTTTTTACGTATTAACTATCACTATTATTGTCGTTATTTAATATTTGTGGTATGCATTAAGCCATTTGTTAATAAAGGCCTATTTTTTATTCCAAGTTTGTGTATTTTATATTATATTTTATATATTATTTTTAATTAATTTCATCCACTTGTATTCCACCATTTAGTTGTCATTCCGCCATTTCCCAATGAGTTTTTTCATTTTTTAGGTGGTTATCCACTATTTTGGTAGCGATACCATAATATATAGATATATTTATTATTTTTATAATTTTTGATCAATACTATATTATTATATTTTATTATTTTGTATCGCATTGTGTATGTGAAGCCACTAAGCCTGAAATGTAGTGAACTCAGTGACTTTTTCCCACTGTGCTGAGGTCACAGCAGTTCAGCCTGGCTGGGAACATAGTGTCATTGACCGGACGTAACCTCGATGACGTCATAGTCGGTCTCTGAGGCTGCGCTCGCAGCAGTTCATTCCCCAGTGGTTCACATCCTGGATGGTCACATCTTGGCACCGTTCAGGTTGAAAGCTATTAATCCCTCAGATATGGATTATCGCGTAGGACAGATCAACTAACAGATATGGTATATTGTTCTTTTTCTATTTTAGTTTTATTACAGGAGAACGAGGACTTTGGTGGAATTAGGCGTTAGGTGAATATAACTTAGTTAATTTTAAATAAAATGGAAAACTGTGTTTAGTCTTATTTCTAATAAAGGACTTTATTCATGCTGTGCCTTTATTTACCATATAACTATAGGATTAGTATTGGATAGGTGTCTTAAAGATGCCTCTCCTTTAGTAATCCATGGGCTTGATGTCACCTGACAATCAGCTGACCACTGACCGGAGGTAAACTTTATACTGCCGATCACAGCTGAACGCTCACGCTGTCTTTTGACAGTGTGGGAACCTCGGCTCTCTGACGGGTGGGGATGATTTCACCACTGATCAGAAAAGCTATGAATGTGTTTCCCACTTTGTCACACAGCGTGGGAAACACTGGCTTTTATGCTGTGTATGTTTGGCTATAATAGACAATTAAATCGACGAATATTGAAAATTCGGCAATCGTGAGCCGAACCAAACATTGAAAATTTTGCTTATCTCTAGTTACCATGCATTTATAAATTAAATCAATGATGTGTAGCAGCAAATCTGGGATGATAAAACTTGACCTTTAATAAATGAGTTAAAAGAAACCTCTACAGAAGAAATTGCAAAACAAGTGTGCAAAAGTGCTAGTGCAATCAAATTGTCCAAGTAAAATATACATAAAAAAATGCCATGCACTATAATTGTAATGACAGATACACAACACCAGATTCAAACTCAGTTCTGGATTATTTCAGTGTAATCTCTTTTTATCATCATAACCACAGTATATTAATCTTGGTTTGTACTGCTAGGTTATATAAGGATCTATAGTGTAGCTAACCATACACATTATTAATTTATAAGGGCATATCAAATATAGAAGGTATTAAACACTTTTGTTTCTCCATCAATCTATGTTTACTAGAGATGAGCGACTTTGCCTCCGGGAGGGTCGAGTCGAGTTTAGGTCGGCTCGACTTTTCCAAAAGTCAAGTCGAACGAAGTCGGCTGACTATCTGCCGGGTTTCGTCAACAGTCGGAGACCCGACCCCAATGCAAGTCAATGGGGAATAAAAGTCGCCAGTAAGTGGAGAACAGTAAACACACCTACAGTGCCCATTTCAATGCCAACGACATCAATTCTTATTACTTGAGCTTGTCAACCTTAATTTACTTTATAATAATAGTAACGTAATTCATGATGCTCCGATACGACAGAGAAATATAGATATAGTACAATGCCAAATACTTTACTTCTTACATTACATGAGTGATATCTATTGTAAATTCTACAATAGCTCAAAAACCGGACAGTATAGTCATCCATACAGTATTATGGGCACCACATAGTGCGCCATACAGAATAATGAGCCCCATATATTGCTCCATACAGAATGGGCTCCATATAATGCTCCATTCAGAATAGGCCCCTTTTGTGCGCCATATGATGCTCCATATATAAAGGGCCCTATATGATGACCCATAAATAATGAACCCCATATGATGCTCTAGTATATGATGGGCCCCATATATGATGCTAAAGTGTATGATGAGCCACATATAATGCTCCAAATATAAAGGTCCCCATATATAATGCTCCATATATAATGGGCCCCATATGATGTTTCAGTATATAATGGGCCCCGTATATGATGTTCCAGTGTATGATGGGCCCCATTTATAATGCTCTAGTGTATGATGGACACCATTTATAATGCTCCAGTGTATGATGGGCCCCATATATAATGCTCCAGTGTATAATGGGCCCTATCTTTGATGCTCAAGTGTATGATGGGCCCCATATATAATTCTCCAGTGTATAATGCTCCCCATATATTGCTCCAAACATAAAAAAAAATGAAATACCTCTTTTCGCTGGGGACTGCTCTACTCTGGACTCCTCAGCATCGCCGTCTCCTGCTCTCTGCACTGTGACTGTTCAGGCAGGGGGCGCACAGTTGTGACGTCATTGCGCTCTCTGACCTGAATGTCACTGTCAGGAAACGCGGAAGACGTCACAGCAGTGGAGCAGGGAGAGGTAAGTATTTCAAGTGCTGGGGCCCTGAGAAAGCAGAATGGGCCCACTCGTGGGTGCTGACACTGGCACAGGGCCCCTCATAGTACGCCGGTGTCTATGACGGAGAGTGGGCCCCCCACCTGCTCAGGGCCCCGGTTCTTGCCCGGTGTGCCAGGTGCTGACGCCGGCCCTGGGGGGGTACAGCCCAGTTAGGGAGGTGGAAAAACTGGCATATGTTGAGGTGTAGGCTGGACATTCAGCAGCTGCAAATGGAGGAATTGGAGAAGTCGGAGGAAGAGGAGAACAAAGCGAGCCATTTTGCTGGCAACCTATGTGTCATCAGGGGAAGGTGGTACAAAATCCTTTGAAATCCAGGCATGGTTCATTTTAATGAAGGTGAGATCACCAACATTTTGGGTTGACAGCCGGGTCCTTCTTTCTGTCATGATTGATCCAGCAGCACTGAAGACTCTTTCTGATAGCACACTACCAGCAGGGCAAGCAAGCTCCAGTAAGGCATATTGTGCCAATTCAGGCCAGGTGTCCAGTTTACAGGCCCAGTAGTCGAGAGGAATGAACTTTCAGGGAGAACAACGATAGGGGAGGAGAGGTAATTTTGAACCATAGTTGACAACTGCTGTCTCCTGTCTGTTGCAATCAATTCAGTATTACGCGTCGTGTGAGTGGTACTCGAGAAATCAGACCACAACATGGTCATGAAACCGTCTCCAACGCCACTTCGGCTGTGTGCACGAACACCTCTTCCATTTTGCCCAGTACGGCTAGTGGTAGAACCTGCACCGCTGCTGTGTGCTGGGAATGCCTCTAACAAACGGTTTACCAGAGCTGCTTGTTTGTTCGTCAATATTAGCTCTAGGTTCTACTGTGGCATGATGTTCTGTAATTTGCCTTTCTAGCTTGGATCGAGGATGCTGGCCAACCAGTAGTCGTCATCCTACACAATTTTGACAATTCGGGGGTCCCTTTTTAGGATCCGCAAGACATAATCACTAGAGTTGAGCGAAACCCGGTCGGTCAGATTCAAAAGTCGCCGACTTTCGCCAAAGTCAGGTTTCGTTGGCCGAAACACGACTATAGCGTGTGGTCGGCCATGCGGTCGTCGAAACGAGCACCAGAGTCGAGATTCCCAGAATGCTTTCAGGCTCCTTTTTCCAGCCAATGAGCAAGGACGTACACTGTGGGAAACGATTAAAAAATAAAAAAAAAACAATTGTATATACCTAAAAGTTTTGCACAAAAAACAGATAAAATCCTCCTAATAAAAAAGTGCAACCAACAACTATAGTATTATTTGATGTAAATATAGGATCTACCAATCAAAAATAATGTGTATATAGCAAGGTAGAGGTACAGGCTAAAAATTAACTTTTAATAAATGCCTTTAAAAAGGAACTAGTTGCTCCCAGATAAACAAACATCAAATAACCAATAAAGTGTATCCTAACCACCAAATGTTGTGAATAAACAGAAAATTATTAAAACCGTCAGTACCACAGACTTGATCCTATAAATATAACGGAAAGAAGTAGAGGATAGATCCGCAAAATGATCATAAAATATATCCTCAATATCTTATATATCTGTATGATGTCATATAAATTTCAGTTTTAGATAGATTATAACGTGTTTTGACCTTTGTAACCAAAAGTCCAAATCTTTGGTTACTACTTCCAGAAAAACATCAATAGTAGATTTGTCTCCTGATGGTGGGGGCGTTCTATTTAAGAACCCACATGGTTCAGACGCGCGCACACGCCTGACAGCCAGCACAAGTGCCGCGGGTGACTTTATCTCCAACAGCTGACAAAAATGGCATAACTCTCCCCTGATGATTGAGCCAGAGAAACGCGTTGGGAGATTGTCAGTTCTTTTGACCATATGGGTCCACATGTTTGGGGTAATGTATGGTTGTTTTAAGAAGCCTCCCCCATAGATGAAATGACAGTGGACATCGACATATGGTGAGATTTTTCCATGCATTGAGATATGTGATTTATTATTATGATGTGATAAGGTTCATATATTTATATGACATCATACAGATATATAAGATATTGAGGATATATTTTATGATCATTTGCGGATCTATCCTCTACTTCTTCCGTTATATTTTAGGTCAAGTCTGTGGTACTGACGGTTTTAAAATTTTTCTGTTTATTCACAACATTTGGTGGTTAGGATACACTTTATTGGTTATTTGATGTTTGTTTATCTGGGAGCAACTAGTTCCTTTTTAAAGGCATTTATTAAAGTTAATTTTTAGCCTGTACCTCTACCTTGCTATATACATATAGTATTATTTGAGAATAATTTATTAGTATATAATCAAGAAAAAACACAAATATTTTAAATATTAAATAGCTGAAATAAGAGCAGAAAAGGAGTATGGAAAAATGTAGGAAATATAGTACAACATGTTGCCTCAGCACAAATATTTTGTGTGCATAAGCAAAATATAATTAATATCAACAAAAAGAAAGGATTTTTATATATATTATTGAAAAAGTTTTTTGTATAACTGTAAAGTGATAATAATCAAAAAGTGCATAGTGCCAAATTAATATAATTTATGCTCATACACTGTTAAGTGACCAAATATAAATCTTAAAGTGCCAATGCAATGTTTCTATATCCAAAAAAACAGTGCAAAAATTACACAAAAAAATAATAATATATATTATATATATATATTATATATATATATATATATACAAAAAATAGTGTACAATATATAATACAGATCAATAAATATATGGTGTAATTAATTACACACAAAATATAAATGTGCATAAAATGCTAATAAATAGTAAATGCACAACAAAAATAAGGTGCCAATAGTGCCAGCGAATAACAAAAAAGAGTAAACACACAGCGCTACAACACATGCAAAGTGCCAAAGTGATATCGTGCTAGCAGCAATGAGAACTAGTATTCATATATTGCTATAAAGTGGCATTGTGCAATAAACAGAGAGCGCTATGACTCATATAAATAATACTATGCTAGCAGCAGATGATTAGGCAAGGGTGTAAATTTAAAAAAATATCGATTTCACATACCACCAAAGGGATCATTCCCTACGCGTGTTTCGGCGCACGAGCCAAAACGCGCGTAGGGACTGAGCACCTTGGTGGTATGTGAAATCGATATTTATCTGTGTCACAGGGTAAGGTGATATAGTATGCGGGAAGGGACACCTGAGTTCATCAGGGTCAGAATCTGGCTCAGTAGACTGCGAGGGGAATGCAGTAATGTGGGTGAATGTACCAGCAGAATCATATAGCAGTGGCAGTGCATCAGTGCACTCCATGTCATATTCATCTTGGGACTGGGGAATTCAGGATTTCGCTTGATAAATTAGGCATGGTATGTCAAAAGAGGTCCAGGGGAGTAATCTTGGGCCTGCCGCATCCTTTACTTTTGGTGGGGGTGAAGGACAAAGGGAAAGGCGTTGTTCCCGACACAAAAATAAAATATACCAAGGATGGCATGTTCCGCTAGAGCCTGCGTTTTTAAAACTTCAGAGGAGGAGGCGTTAGAGCTGGAGGGGTTTCGGCAATGGAATCCAAAACCCGTTCCTGATGCCCTGCTTTTAAAAGCGGTTTACTACTCCCAAAAAGGGAGCCTTCGGCCTATGGAGCCGACGATGCGCAGGTCAACATCCTGCCTAACGTGCGTTTTTGCTTTTGGCACAACCATAGATGCACCACCACCACAGTACCAGCTGCCCCCGGCACGTCCGCCCC
>JARQOD010000003.1:245736760-245840569 GCA_033576555.1 Oophaga sylvatica | reverse complement strand
ATTTCTGGACTTAGGCTGCAAATGCCCTATCTCCTTCTGCAACTTATCCTTAAGGTCACTATTAACAAAGACCCACATAACTATTTGTGCCTGTCGGGTATTGGCTAGGCATTGGGATCGACGGCGAGGCTCAGCGGCATCTGCCTCGGCTGGGTATGGATGGGAGACCACAGACTCCTTGGATCTAGGTTCAGATCCTGCCCATGCCTAACACTACCCTTAAGGGTACACTCAAGTTAAGGAAAGACAGGGCTCCCTAGTCTGAGGGGCAGTTCAGAGGCCCTGGTTCCTCTTCTCCTGTTTTCCCACTGCTCTCCATGACAAAATGGCTTCACCCAAACCTTAACCATGAGTGGAGAAAAAGTTTTGGTGATATTCATATTCTCTGAAAAAAGGCGCCAATAAAGCAAAAATTATGCTGTAAACTTTTGAGCACAACTGTGTGTATATATATATGTATATATATACATATATAGTCAGGTGACATCAAGCCCCGAGGTTAGTAATGGAAAGGCATCAATAAAACGCCCCATTACTAACCCCATAGTCACATTGTAAGAAAACACCCAGAAAAAATCCTTTAATTGAAAGTCACAAACTCCTTTAATAATCTTAATTAAATCATACTTACAACCTTGCCTATTCCCCCAATGCCATTGTCATCTGCAAAAGAGGTAAAAAGCAAACAATAATACTCATCTTTCCGCAGAGGTGCTTTTAATCCATTTGTCCCACGACGGGTTCAGTTCTGCTACATTTTTAGATGGCAGGCTTCATGGATCATGATGCGCCCATAAAGCCTGTCATCCAGCAGACACTGAGCACCGAGTGCTCAGTGTCTGACTGTGAACTGCTATTCCCAGTCTAAGGGCACCAGGAGCATGAGTGAGTTCTCCTGCTTGGGGTGCCGTCAGACAGGTCCTCCGAGTTCACAGCCAATGAACTAACTTCACCTTTCTGATGTCAATGCGAGTGCCGTGAGAAAATTCCCCACCGCACTCACGCTGAGGTCACATAGGTGTAGTGCGTTCACCTGTCTGACAGCACCATCAGTGATGAGGTCACGCAGTTCAAGCTCAGTGACTTCACCGCAGATCACAGTGAGAAATTCTCATGTTGATCTGCTGTGAAGCCACTAAACTCATTGGGAAATGGCGGAATGACAACTAAATGGTGGAATACAAGTGGATGAAATTAATTAAAATAATATATAAAAATATAATATAAAATACACATAAACTTGGAATAAAAAATAGGCCTTTATTAACAAATGGCTTAATGCATACCACAAATATTAAATAACGACAATAATAGTGATAGTTAATACGTAAAAAGACAATGGCACATATACAGATATATAGTCCTATAGACTGAATTTATGAAGGTTAATGGGTAAAACTAGATATATTCAGGTATCTTCATATGGGTTTTTTTTACTGTGAAAGTAAAAAAAAAAAAACCCAAAATGGTGTGCATAAAACCTAGGAATATATGTGCACAAAAAATATTAATAAAAAATAATGTGCAATTTAATTTTTTATTAATATTTTTTGTGCAAATATATTCCTAGGTTTTATGCACACCATTTTGGGTTTTTGTTTATTTTTACTTTCACAGTAAAAAAAAACATATGAAGATACCTGAATATATCTAGTTTTACCCATTAGCCTTCATAAATTCAGTCTATAGGACTATATATCTGTATATGTGCCATTGTCTTTTTACGTATTAACTATCACTATTATTGTCGTTATTTAATATTTGTGGTATGCATTAAGCCATTTGTTAATAAAGGCCTATTTTTTATTCCAAGTTTGTGTATTTTATATTATATTTTATATATTATTTTTAATTAATTTCATCCACTTGTATTCCACCATTTAGTTGTCATTCCGCCATTTCCCAATGAGTTTTTTCATTTTTTAGGTGGTTATCCACTATTTTGGTAGCGATACCATAATATATAGATATATTTATTATTTTTATAATTTTTGATCAATACTATATTATTATATTTTATTATTTTGTATCGCATTGTGTATGTGAAGCCACTAAGCCTGAAATGTAGTGAACTCAGTGATTTTTTCCCACTGTGCTGAGGTCACAGCAGTTCAGCCTGGCTGGGAACATAGTGTCATTGACCGGACGTAACCTCGATGACGTCATAGTCGGTCTCTGAGGCTGCGCTCGCAGCAGTTCATTCCCCAGTGGTTCACATCCTGGATGGTCACATCTTGGCACCGTTCAGGTTGAAAGCTATTAATCCCTCAGATATGGATTATCGCGTAGGACAGATCAACTAACAGATATGGTATATTGTTCTTTTTCTATTTTAGTTTTATTACAGGAGAACGAGGACTTTGGTGGAATTAGGCGTTAGGTGAATATAACTTAGTTAATTTTAAATAAAATGGAAAACTGTGTTTAGTCTTATTTCTAATAAAGGACTTTATTCATGCTGTGCCTTTATTTACCATATAACTATAGGATTAGTATTGGATAGGTGTCTTAAAGATGCCTCTCCTTTAGTAATCCATGGGCTTGATGTCACCTGACAATCAGCTGACCACTGACCGGAGGTAAACTTTATACTGCCGATCACAGCTGAACGCTCACGCTGTCTTTTGACAGTGTGGGAACCTCGGCTCTCTGACGGGTGGGGATGATTTCACCACTGATCAGAAAAGCTATGAATGTGTTTCCCACTTTTCACACAGCGTGGGAAACACTGGCTTTTATGCTGTGTATGTTTGGCTATAATAGACAATTAAATCGACGAATATTGAAAATTCGGCAATCGTGAGCCGAACCAAACATTGAAAATTTTGCTTATCTCTAGTTACCATGCATTTATAAATTAAATCAATGATGTGTAGCAGCAAATCTGGGATGATAAAACTTGACCTTTAATAAATGAGTTAAAAGAAACCTCTACAGAAGAAATTGCAAAACAAGTGTGCAAAAGTGCTAGTGCAATCAAATTGTCCAAGTAAAATATACATAAAAAAATGCCATGCACTATAATTGTAATGACAGATACACAACACCAGATTCAAACTCAGTTCTGGATTATTTCAGTGTAATCTCTTTTTATCATCATAACCACAGTATATTAATCTTGGTTTGTACTGCTAGGTTATATAAGGATCTATAGTGTAGCTAACCATACACATTATTAATTTATAAGGGCATATTCAAATATAGAAGGTATTAAACACTTTTGTTTCTCCATCAATCTATGTTTACTAGAGATGAGCGACTTTGCCTCCGGGAGGGTCGAGTCGAGTTTAGGTCGGCTCGACTTTTCCAAAAGTCAAGTCGAACGAAGTCGGCTGACTATCTGCCGGGTTTCGTCAACAGTCGGAGACCCGACCCCAATGCAAGTCAATGGGGAATAAAAGTCGCCAGTAAGTGGAGAACAGTAAACACACCTACAGTGCCCATTTCAATGCCAACGACATCAATTCTTATTACTTGAGCTTGTCAACCTTAATTTATTTTATAATAATAGTAACGTAATTCATGATGCTCCGATACGACAGAGAAATATAGATATAGTACAATGCCAAATACTTTACTTCTTACATTACATGAGTGATATCTATTGTAAATTCTACAATAGCTCAAAAACCGGACAGTATAGTCATCCATACAGTATTATGGGCACCACATAGTGCGCCATACAGAATAATGAGCCCCATATATTGCTCCATACAGAATGGGCTCCATATAATGCTCCATTCAGAATAGGCCCCTTTTGTGCGCCATATGATGCTCCATATATAAAGGGCCCTATATGATGACCCATAAATAATGAACCCCATATGATGCTCTAGTATATGATGGGCCCCATATATGATGCTAAAGTGTATGATGAGCCACATATAATGCTCCAAATATAAAGGTCCCCATATATAATGCTCCATATATAATGGGCCCCATATGATGTTTCAGTATATAATGGGCCCCGTATATGATGTTCCAGTGTATGATGGGCCCCATTTATAATGCTCTAGTGTATGATGGACACCATTTATAATGCTCCAGTGTATGATGGGCCCCATATATAATGCTCCAGTGTATAATGGGCCCTATCTTTGATGCTCAAGTGTATGATGGGCCCCATATATAATTCTCCAGTGTATAATGCTCCCCATATATTGCTCCAAACATAAAAAAAAATGAAATACCTCTTTTCGCTGGGGACTGCTCTACTCTGGACTCCTCAGCATCGCCGTCTTCCTGCTCTCTGCACTGTGACTGTTCAGGCAGGGGGCGCACAGTTGTGACGTCATTGCGCTCTCTGACCTGAATGTCACTGTCAGGAAACGCGGAAGACGTCACAGCAGTGGAGCAGGGAGAGGTAAGTATTTCAAGTGCTGGGGCCCTGAGAAAGCAGAATGGGCCCACTCGTGGGTGCTGACACTGGCACAGGGCCCCTCATAGTACGCCGGTGTCTATGACGGAGAGTGGGCCCCCCACCTGCTCAGGGCCCCGGTTCTTGCCCGGGTGTGCCAGGTGCTGACGCCGGCCCTGGGGGGGTACAGCCCAGTTAGGGAGGTGGAAAAACTGGCATATGTTGAGGTGTAGGCTGGACATTCAGCAGCTGCAAATGGAGGAATTGGAGAAGTCGGAGGAAGAGGAGACAAAGCGAGCCATTTTGCTGGCAACCTATGTGTCATCAGGGGAAGGTGGTACAAAATCCTTTGAAATCCAGGCATGGTTCATTTTAATGAAGGTGAGATCACCAACATTTTGGGTTGACAGCCGGGTCCTTCTTTCTGTCATGATTGATCCAGCAGCACTGAAGACTCTTTCTGATAGCACACTACCAGCAGGGCAAGCAAGCTCCAGTAAGGCATATTGTGCCAATTCAGGCCAGGTGTCCAGTTTACAGGCCAGTAGTCGAGAGGAATGAACTTTCAGGGAGAACAACGATAGGGGAGGAGAGGTAATTTTGAACCATAGTTGACAACTGCTGTCTCCTGTCTGTTGCAATCAATTCAGTATTACGCGTCGTGTGAGTGGTCTCGAGAAATCAGACCACAACATGGTCATGAAACCCGTCTCCAACGCCACTTCGGCTGTGTGCACGAACACCTCTTCCATTTTGCCCAGTACGGCTAGTGGTAGAACCTGCACCGCTGCTGTGTGCTGGGAATGCCTCTAACAAACGGTTTACCAGAGCTGCTTGTTTGTTCGTCAATATTAGCTCTAGGTTCTACTGTGGCATGATGTTCTGTAATTTGCCTTTCTAGCTTGGATCGAGGATGCTGGCCAACCAGTAGTCGTCATCCTACACAATTTTGACAATTCGGGGGTCCCTTTTTAGGATCCGCAAGACATAATCACTAGAGTTGAGCGAAACCCGGTCGGTCAGATTCAAAAGTCGCCGACTTTCGCCAAAGTCAGGTTTCGTTGGCCGAAACACGACTATAGCGTGTGGTCGGCCATGCGGTCGTCGAAACGAGCACCAGAGTCGAGATTCCCAGAATGCTTTCAGGCTCCTTTTTCCAGCCAATGAGCAAGGACGTACACTGTGGGAAACGATTAAAAAATAAAAAAAAAACAATTGTATATACCTAAAAAGTTTTGCACAAAAAACAGATAAAATCCTCCTAATAAAAAAGTGCAACCAACAACTATAGTATTATTTGATGTAAATATAGGATCTACCAATCAAAAATAATGTGTATATAGCAAGGTAGAGGTACAGGCTAAAAATTAACTTTTATAAATGCCTTTAAAAAGGAACTAGTTGCTCCCAGATAAACAAACATCAAATAACCAATAAAGTGTATCCTAACCACCAAATGTTGTGAATAAACAGAAAATTATTAAAACCGTCAGTACCACAGACTTGATCTATAAATATAACGGAAGAAGTAGAGGATAGATCCGCAAATGATCATAAAATATATCCTCAATATCTTATATATCTGTATGATGTCATATAAATTTCAGTTTTAGATAGATTATAACGTGTTTTGACCTTTGTACCCAAAAGTTCCAAATCTTTGGTTACTACTTCCAGAAAAACATCAATAGTAGATTTGTCTCCTGATGGTGGGGGCGTTCTATTTAAGAACCCACATGGTTCAGACGCGCGCACCCGCCTGACAGCCAGCACAAGTGCCGCGGGTGACTTTATCTCCAACAGCTGACAAAAATGGCATAACTCTCCCCTGATGATTGAGCCAGAGAAACGCGTTGGGAGATTGTCAGTTCTTTTGACCATATGGGTCCACATGGTTTGGGGTAATGTATGGTTGTTTTAAGAAGCCTCCCCCATAGATGAAATGACAGTGGACATCGACATATGGTGAGATTTTTCCATGCATTGAGATATGTGATTTATTATTATGATGTGATAAGGTTCATATATTTATATGACATCATACAGATATATAAGATATTGAGGATATATTTTATGATCATTTGCGGATCTATCCTCTACTTCTTCCGTTATATTTATAGGTCAAGTCTGTGGTACTGACGGTTTTAAAATTTTTCTGTTTATTCACAACATTTGGTGGTTAGGATACACTTTATTGGTTATTTGATGTTTGTTTATCTGGGAGCAACTAGTTCCTTTTTAAAGGCATTTATTAAAAGTTAATTTTTAGCCTGTACCTCTACCTTGCTATATACATATAGTATTATTTGAGAATAATTTATTAGTATATAATCAAGAAAAACACAAATATTTTAAATATTAAATAGCTGAAATAAGAGCAGAAAAGGAGTATGGAAAAATGTAGGAAATATAGTACAACATGTTGCCTCAGCACAAATATTTTGTGTGCATAAGCAAAATATAATTAATATCAACAAAAAGAAAGGATTTTTATATATATTATTGAAAAAGTTTTTTGTATATACTGTAAAGTGATAATAATCAAAAAGTGCAATAGTGCCAAATTAATATAATTTATGCTCATACACTGTTAAGTGACCAAATATAAATCTTAAAGTGCCAATGCAATGTTTCTATATCCAAAAAAAACAGTGCAAAAATTACACAAAAAAATAATAATATATATATAATATATATATATATATATATATATATACAAAAAATAGTGTACAATATATAATACAGACTCAATAAATATATGGTGTAATTAATTACACACAAAATATAAATGTGCATAAAATGCTAATAAATAGTAAATGCACAACAAAAATAAGGTGCCAATAGTGCCAGCGAATAAACAAAAAGAGTAAACACACAGCGCTACAACACATGCAAAGTGCCAAAGTGATATCGTGCTAGCAGCAATGAGAACTAGTATTCATATATAGCTATAAAGTGGCATTGTGCAATAAACAGAGAGCGCTATGACTCATAAAATAATACTATGCTAGCAGCAAGATGATTAGGCAAGGGGTGTATTAAATAAATATCGATTTCACATACCACCAAGGTGATCATTCCCTACGCGTGTTTCGGCGCACGAGCCAAAACGCGCGTAGGGACTGAGCACCTTGGTGGTATGTGAAATCGATATTTATCTGTGTCACAGGGTAAGGTGATATAGTATGCGGGAAGGGACACCTGAGTTTCATCAGGGTCAGAATCTGGCTCAGTAGACTGCGAGGGCAATGCAGTAATGTGGGTGAATGTACCAGCAGAATCATATAGCAGTGGCAGTGCATCAGTGCACTCCATGTCATATTCATCTTGGACTGGGGAATTCAGGATTTCGCTTGATAAATTAGGCATGGTATGTCAAAAGAGGTCCAGGGAGTAATCTGTGGCCTGCCGCATCCTTTACTTTTGGTGGGGGTGAAGGACACAAGGAAAGGCGTTGTTCCTGACTATCAAATATTAAAATATACCAAGGATGGCAGTAGTTCCTGACTAGGAGCCTGCAGTTTTTGAAACTTCAGAGGAGGAGGCGTTAGAGCTGGAGGCTGTTTCGGCAATGTAATCCAAAACCTGTTCCTGATGCTCCTGCTTTAAAAGCGGTTTACCTACTCCCAGAAAAGGGAGCCTTCCAGGCCTACTGGAGCCAGACGATGACGCAGGCTCAACACCTCCTGCCTAACGTGCTGTTGTGCTTTTGGCACTACCAGTAGATGCACCACCACCATCAGTACCAGCTGCCCCCGGCACGTCCGCAGCCTCTTCCACCATATTTCCTCATGTTTGGGAAATTGTTCCAAAATTACCAGCAGATATATGGTACTGTATGAGGAGTATACAGCTGTATTCGGTGTAGGGAAAAATTTAAATCTCCGCTTATATTTCCGGAGTCACACACAGACGCTCTCTCAGTATGGATTTCACAGTAATACAGTACCGTATATATGCTCTTTGTATCAGAAGCGGACAGCTGTATACGGTGTAGGGGAAAATTTTAATCTCCGTACATATTTCCGGAGTCAGACACAGACGCTCACTCAGTATGGATTTGACCATAATAACAGCAGATATATGGTACTGTATGATGAGCATACAGCTGTATACGGTGTAGGGGAAAATTTAAGTCTCTGTATTTATTTCCGGAGTCACGCACAGACGCTCTCTCAGTATGGATTTGACTGTAAAACCAGCAGATATACAGTACTGTATGAGGAGCGTACAGCTGTATATGGTGTAAGGGAAATTTTAAATCTCCATATATATTTCCGGAGTCACACACAGATAGTCAGCATCTATTTGTCCGTGATACCAGCCGGCACACGGTAGTGTGTCAGGAGCATACAGCTCTATACGATGTGGGAAAATTTGAACGCTTGGTTACTGTGCAGAAAAAAAGAATAAAAGTAAAAATGCTGTGTAAAAAGCAGTCTGCACAGTGTACGCACAGCAATACAGCTATCAGGCAGCTTAATAACCAGCGCTGCTGCACACATGAAAATCCTCCCCTGTCACTGCACACTAACTGTACAGCACAATTGCTATCAGCACAAGCACAGAAGAACTTCTATCTTTACAGCCCTAACTCTCTCCCTACTGATAAATAGCAACCTCTCCTTACTGTGAAAATCGCCAGAAGTAAAATGAAGGTCGGCTCTGAGGGCTTTTATAGACACTATGACACCCCCCAAAGCAAGCCAATCACTGCAATGCCCTTCTCTACGATGGTGGTGACGCTGCACATGTCATCTCATTGCCCACAGTGTACGTCCTTGCTCATTGGCTGACAAAAGGCACCAGCAAGCATTCTGGGAAATACGACTTTGGCGCTCGTTTCGACGACCGCATGGCCGACCTCACGCTATGGTCGGGTTTCGGTTGACGAAACTTGACTTTGTCTAAAGTCGGATACTTTTGAATCTGACCGACCTGTTTTGCTCAACTCTAATGTTTACTCCTTTACATAGGTTTTGTGGCGTTATAACCATGCAACATTGTAGCTATATACACAACGGGACCTTATACTCAAATCCCTATCTTACAACACATAATACTACTCACTAGATGTAGAGGTGATACAAATGTGCCCATTTCATATAAATTCAGGCATATATTTCAGCATTCTCATAGTGAGTTTAAATGAAGTAAGTTAATACTCATCTGTGGAGCGGCATATCATCCGACTCCTACAGTTAAATTAAGGGGCTCAGACCTCAGTGGCATGTATACTCCATTTTTTAGCCACAATGCCCCTTCTAAGAATGTTGTCTCCCATTGTGGCTAAGAAATGGAGTATACATGCCACTGAGGTCTGAGCCCCTTAATTCAACTGTGCATGGCGGTTTTTCATGTATATTTTACTTGCACAATTTGATTGAACTAGCACTTTTGCACACTTTTTTTGCACTTTTTTTCTATAGAGATTTCTTTTAACTAATTTATTAAAGATTAAGTTTTATTATCTCAAATTTGCTGCTACACATTACCATGCATTTACCCTTATGGGTTAAGGTCACATTGACATTACGAAGGCTTTGTAGTTATGTTTGCGTGTAATAGCTTTAAAGGAGTTAGATATAGTCCTAGGAGTCCTCAGACTGCCTTACATGAGTTTTTAGGGCAATTGGAGTCTTTAATTCAATTTCAACTCACCGCAAAACAAGTCAAAAGCTAAAAAATTCAAATGTCAAAATGTTCTCTTATCTCTAATAATTTTTCTTTTCTCAGCTGTCAGCTTCAGCTTTGGTTATCAAAAATAAAGGGGTCCCCACTCTTAATTATTTAAATAAATATTTTTAAAATATTGACAACCAGCCTTGCTAAAGAAGACAGCTGGGGGCTGGTATTCTCAGGCTGGTAAGGGGCCATGGATATTGGCCACATCCCAGCCTAAAAATAGCAGCCTGCAGCTGGCCAGAAAAGCAAATGGGGTTCATATTTATGAGGTTGATGTCACCTTTGTTTTGTCTGGTGACAGGAAGTCCTTGGATTAGTAATGGAGGCATCTATAAGACACTTATCCATTACTAATACTATAGTTGTATAGTAAATAAACACACAGCCAGAATAAAGTCCTTTATTTGAAATAAAACAAAACACTTTTCCATTTTTATTTAAAAATAGCAAACACAGTTATACTCACCTAACGCCCATTCCATTGAATCCCTTGTCTTCTGTAATAAAACAATAATAAAAAACAACATCTTTCACCTGTCTATCGTTTTGTCCCACGCCGTAATCCATGTCTGGGGGATAAACAGTGTTCAACCTGGATGGTGACAAAATGTGACCCTCCAGGCTGAGAGCCACTGGGGAATGAGCTGCAGCGTGCACTTCATCAGCGACTTGCTGTGACGTCATCATGGTTACTGCAGGTCACTGAGGCTGCATTCCCAGCCGGGCTACTAAACTGTAGTGACCTCAGTAAGCTTACCGCTAGCACATTGAGAAAAAGTCTCCAGTTGCAGAAGCGAGTTCACTGCAGTGAAATTCTCCCAGTGAACTGCTGTGAACTTGCCTTTGCATTGTGAGATTTTTTTCTGACTGTGCTTGCAGTGATCTCACTGAGATCACTGCAGTTCATTTGCTGGCTGAGAACGCATTCTCATCTGCACTATACTGGTCTTCCAGGCATCATGGCCCCTGCAAGGATTCAGAACAGGTGTACAGGAGGTCACTGTGTGTGTCATGAACTCCTGTGCAGAACCCCACAGATGCCAGAACACCCAGAAGTCTGGCACAGTGCGAGAGGCATAAAGATGTGAGAGCCAGATGGGTGACAATGAGCAGATTTTAGTGGTGAGGTAAGAATAATGCTTTTTTGACTTTTTAACCTTTTGAAGGCCCATTATCGTTCATAAAAATGTGGCCTGCAGCTGCCATTTTGCTAGATTTGTATAAAATTACAATCGAATTACAAAAAATTCACAGTTTGGCGAATGCAGATTTGTGAAAAATTGGATTAGAATTCAAATTCACTTAAAAATATTCACTGAACTCTACCTAGTTTGTACATTTATTTATCAATTACTTGTATAGGAAGCCAATTGTACATAAAGAGTTTAAGACCATGTTCACACATTCAGTTTTTGGTCAGTATTTTACATCAGTATTTGTAAGCCAAACTCAGGAGTGGATGAAAAATGTAGAAGTAACTAAGGAGTGGGTGAAAAATGTGGAAGTGATACATGTGGTTCTATTATACTTGTATAATACTTGTCCCACTTCTGATTTTGGCTTACAAATACCGTATTTTTCGGACTATAAGACGCACCCAGGTTTTAGAGGTGGAAAATAGGGAAAAATATATTTGAAGCAAAAAATGTGGTAAAATATTTAATAACATAAATAACATACTATTACATGTGGTGTTATTCTATATAATAGTATGTTATTATGTTGGAAGCTGCGGGTAGGAGATGTTGCTGCGGGACCAGTGTGGTGTCTGTAAAGTACTATGTGAAGACGCTGGAGGGTGAGTATATGAATGGGGCACGGGGCTTATATTTAACCCCTTCATGACCCAGCCTATTTTGACCTTAAATACCTTGACATTTTTTGCAATTCTGACCAGTGTCCATTTATGAGGTAATAACTCAGGAACGCTTCAACGAATCCTAGTGATTCTGAGAATCTTTTTTTGTGACATATTGGGCTTCATGTTAGTGGTAAATTTAGGTAGATAATTTTTGCGTTTAATTGTGAAAAAAATGGAAATTTGGCGAAAATTTTGAAAATTTTGTAATTTTCAAATTTTTAATTTTTATTCTGTTAAACCAGAGAGTTATGTGACACAAAATAGTTAATAAATAACATTTCCCACATGTCTACTTTACATCAGCACAATTTTGGGAACAACATTTTTTTTTGTTAGGAAGTTATAAGAGTTAAAAGTTGACCAGCGATTTCTCATTTTTACAGCAAAATTTACAAAACCATTTTTTTAGGGACCACCTCACATTTGAAGTCACTTTGAGGGGTCTATATGGCAGAAAATACCCAAAAGTGACACCTTTATAAAAACTGCACCCCTCAAGCTACTCAAAACTACATTCAAGAAGATTATTAACCCTTCAGGTGCTTCACAGGAACTAAAGCAACGTGGAAGGAAAAAATGGACATTTTAATTTTTCCAACAAAAATTTTCTTTTAGCATCAATTTTTTCATTTTTACATGGGCAAAAGGATAAAATGGATCCTAAAATTTGTTGGGCAATTTCTCATGAGTACACAGATACCTCATATGTGGTCATAAACCACTGTATGGGCGCACGGCAGGGCTCAGAAGGGAAGGAGCGCCATTTGACTTTTTGAATGGAAAATATGCTGGAATATTTAGCGGTTGCCATGTTGCATTTGCAGAGTTCCTGTGTGCCTAAACATTGGAGCTCCCCCACAAGTGACCCCATTTTGGAAATTAGACCCCCTAAGGAACTTATCTAGATGCATAGTGATCACTTTGAACCCCCAGGTGCTTCACAAATTGAACTGTAAAAAAAAGAAAGTACTTTTTTTTCACAAAAATTTTATTTAGCCTCAGTTTTTACATTTTCACATGGGCAACAGTATAAATGTTATCATAAAATTTGTAGTGCAATTTCTCCTGAGTACACAGATACCTCATATGTGGTCATAAACCACTGTTTGGGCGCACGGCAGGGCTCAGAAGGGAAGGAGCGCCATTTGACTTTTTGAATGGAAAATATGCTGAAATATTTAGCGGTTGCCATATCACATTTGGAGAGTTCCTGTGTGCCTAAACATTGGAGCTCCCCCACAAGTGACCCCATTTTGGAAACTAGACGCCCTAAGGAACTTATCTAGATGCATAGTGAGCACTTTGAACCCCCAGGTGCTTCACAGAAGTTTATAACGCAGAGCCGTGAAAATAAAAAATCTTTTTTTTTTCTCAAAAAATTATTTTTTAGCCCACTATTTTTTATTTTCACAATGGCTACAGGAGAAATTGGACCCCAATAGTTGTTGTCCAGTTTGTCCTGAGTACGCTAGAACCCCATATGTGGGGGGGAACCACTGTTTGGGCACACGTCAGGGCTCGGAAGGGATGTAGTGACGCTTTGAAATGCCGACTTGATGGAATGGTCTGCGGGCATCTTGTTATGTTTGCAGAGCCCTGATGTGCCTAAACAGTAGAAACTCCCCACAAGTGACCCCATTTTGGAAACTAGACCCCGCAAAGAACTTATCTAGATGTGTGGTGAGCACTTTGAACCCCCAAGGGCTACACAGAAGTTTATAACGCCCGGGCATGAAAATAAAAAAATCATATTTTTTCCACAATCAGGATCTTTTAGTCCCCAATTTTTTTATTTTCCCAAGGGTAACATGAGAAATTAGACCCCAAAAGTTGTTGTCCAATTTCTCCTGAGTATGCTGATATCCTATATGTGGGAGAAAACTACTGTATGAGCGCACGTCGGGGCTCGGATGGGAAGTAGTGACGTTTTGAAATGCCCACTTGATGGAATGGTCTTCGGGCGTCATGTTACGTTTGCAGAGTCCCTGATGTGCCTAAACAGTAGAAACTCCTCACAAGTGTGTGGTAAGCACTTTGAATCTCCAAGTCCTTCACAGAGTTTATAACGCAGAGCCGTGAAAATATAAAATCTTTTTTTTTCCACAAAAATAATTTTTTAGTCCCCAATTTTTTTTCCCAATGTTAACAGGAGAAATTAGAACCCCCAAAGTTGTTGTGCAATTTTTCCCGAGTACGCTGATACCCCATATGTGGGGATAAACCACTGTTTGGGCATTCGTCGGGGCTTGGAATAAAGGGAGCACTGTTTGACTTTTTGAACGCAAAATTTGCAGGAATCAATGGTGGCGCCATGTCGCGTATGGAGACCCCTGATGTGCCTAAATAGTGGAAACCCCTCAATTCTAACTCCAACCCTAACCCCTACACACCTAACCCTAATACAAACCATAACCATAACCCTAACCCCAACACACCCCTAACCCTAATCCCAACTCTAACCATAAACCTAACCACAAGCCTAACCCTAATTCCAACCCTAACCCTAATTCCAACCCTAACCCAAATTCCAACCCTAACCCTAATTCTAACCTTAACCCTAATGCTAACCATAACCCTAGTTCTAACCCTAAGGCTGGGTTCATATTGCGTTTTACCAGCCCGTTCAACACGTAGCGTTGACCGGCTGGTAACGGTATAGCATAACGCGATCGCAGATGATTCATCTGTGCTAGCGGTGCGGAGCCCAGACGCTGCAGCCCGTGTCCGAGGCTCCGTCACTGAATGACGGCACGTCGCAAACGCATACCGCTTTACGGCATGCGTTGCGATGCGCACACAAATGGAGTGAATGGCAGCGTTAACGGACTGCGTTACACCGCGGTGAAACGCAGTCCATCTAACGGACTGCCATAATGCAATATGAACCCAGCCTAACCCTAACCCTGAGGCCCCGTGCACACGTTGCGGATTCACTTGCGGATTTTTCTTAAATCCGCAGGTAAAATGACCTGCGTTTTACCTGCGAATTTAGCGCACATTTGCTGCGGTTTTTCCCTGCGGTTTTACACCTATAATGGAATAGGTGTAAAACCGCTGCGAAATCCGCACAAAGAATTGACATGCTGTGGATTTAAAACCGCAGCAAATCCGCATGTGCACAGCGTTTTTTTTAACCATTTAATTGCATTGTACTGTACATGGTTTCTGGATCTGCTGTGGATCCGCAGCGAAATCCACCGCGGATCAGCAGCAAAATCCGCCACGGATCAGCAGCAAAATCCGCCACAGATCAGCAGCAAAATCCGCCGGGGATCCGCAGCAAAATCCGCCGCGGATCCGCAGCAAAATCAGCCGCGGATCGGCAGCAAAATACGCTGCGGATCGGCAGCAAAATCCGCCGCGGATCAGCAGCAAAATCCGCCGCGGATCAGCAGGAATATGCGCCGCGGATCCGCAGCAAAATCAGCTGTGGATCAGCAGCAAAATCCGCTAGGAAAAAAAATAAATAAATTCTTTATTTTATTATTTGTCCCTACCTATGACAGGGGGGTTCATTTATTTTTTTTTATTTTGATCACTGTGACAGTTTATCACAGTGATCAAAATAAATTTTTATACACTGGAGGGCGCACAGCGGATCGCAGGAGCAGGGGAGAAGATAGTGACGGCGGTGACCGATCGCTGCCATCTTTCGGTGGCGGCGGCCGATCACCGCCGTGACTTGGTGTGGGGGGGTCAGATTTTGGTGTCCAGCCATGGCCGATGCTATTGCAGCATCGGCCATGGCTGGATTGTAATATTTCACCAGTTTCATTGGTGAAATATTACAAATCGTTCTGATTGGCTGTTTCACTTTTAACAGCCAATCAGAGCGATCGTGGCCACGTGGGGGTTAAGCCAACCCCCCTGTGGTGATGCACTAAGGGTCCTGTGCCTGCAGGTCGGGTGACCTTTCAGTGACCCCGGTCACCCGACCCGCAGGAACATGATTTATATCATGACGCCGACGTCGGCGTCATGGGTCGGGATGGCACTGGTTTTCATGACGACGACGTCGGCGTCATGGGTCGGGAAGGGGTTAAAGCACCACTCCAGCACTGAAAAATAACACTGGAGTGCTGCTTTAAGATCCCATGGGAGAACTGTAACTCTCAGCATGTCCTGCAGATCCTATGGCATGCTGGGAGTTATAGTCCACCACAGGATGGCAGAGTGCTTTTTTATGTGCTGTATTACTAACCTTTCAATTAATTCTCTGTTGTACAGTGTGTCTGCAGGACCTGTGATGACATCATGAAGAGGCAGGGCTTTGTGTGGTCATGTGATGCTTCAGCCTGCCCTCTTCATGACATCATCACAGGTCCTCCACAGGAGCATTCAGCATCGCATCAGCACAGCCCCCAGGCTGTCAGGTATGCGATGCCTCCTTCTGCCCTCTGCTCCTGCTGCCTCCTTCTCCTTCTCCAACACACATCTCCCGGCTGCTGCAGGAATCAAGCGCTGGGGAACCATGTGGCTCTGTCATTTGCTGCTCTCCGATCACTGCTCAGCTGATAGGTGGGCGGGGGAAGCGGCTAATGAATATTCACTGCACTTAAGTATCGGGACCAGTGGTTTCCCCAGCGCTGGATTCCTGTAGCAGAGGGGATATTTTTCTGCATCCTGCAATTTCACTCCACCGCTGCCCCCCTCCCCACGTTACATTCCGACCATAAGACGCACCCACACTTTCCTCCCAAATTAGGAGGAAAAAAGTGCGTCTTATGGTCCGAAAAATACGGTACTTAGGAAAATACTGACCAAATCCTGAACCTGTTAATGCGGCTTAAGGGTCAAACAGTCATGTGGAGTTATAAGTACTCAGTGTGCTATCCAATAGTATGTTTTTTTTCTATATTATAAAGGTATTCTCCACTGCAAAAAAAATATTAAATGGGGAAAATCGTTAAAATATGGAGTTTGAAGCATTGCACATTTTTCTTTTTAACCCCTTAATGTCCATGGACGTGCACAGTCCGTCAAGGCAAGGTGTCAGTTTTGACACCTTGACGGACTGTGCACGTCCACCCTTTGAACTACCACTGCGTGTAAACACGCAGTGGTAGTTCAGTGCCGACAGCTGTCACAGACAGCTGACAGGCACGGCAAGCGGTGCGGGGACCTTTGCAGTCGGTCCCCGCACCTACAGCGCTGTGATTGGTCAGTCAATGTGACTGACCAAACACAGCAGCGATCAGGCAGAAGAGGCTGAAATTTCAGCCTTTTCTGCCCGATCAGTGCAGGAGCTCGGCGCTGCAGTGGCCGAGCTTCCTGCATTGACAGCCAGGATCGGCGCCCCTGCCGCCCCTGGCTGTTAACCCCTGACTGCTGCGATCGAGCATGATCACAGCGTTCAGGGGGGAGGCAGAGGGTCGGGAGCTCCCTCTGCCTCAGATCGGCGCCCCGCAATGTATTTGCAGGGCCCGATCTCTGCCTTGATGACCCGGGGGTTGTCATGACAACCTCTGGGTCATGTAGCTACGGAAAGCCGCTGTGACCATGGTCACAGCAGCTTTCACTATAGGTACAATGCATTGCAATGCTGGAGCATTGCAATGCATTGTATCTGCAATCAAAACTGAAAAAGTGAAAGTCCCATAAAGGGACAAGGTAAAACAAGCATTTTTTTTTAAAAAATTGTAAAAAATAGATTAAAAAATAATAAAAAAAATTCCCCTAAAAAATACACATTTTTTGTATAAAAAAAACAAAAAAAATGCACATGTTTGGTATAGCCGCGTCTGTAAAAATCCTATCTATAAAAGCGTAACCCTAGTTAACCCCTTCAGTGAAAGCCGTAAAAAAAACACAAAAAAGTAGTAAATTATATTAATTAAAAAGTGGAATAACACGCGATCAAAAAGACGGATATAAATAATCATGATACCGCTGAAAACGTCATCTTGTCCGCAAAAAACAAGCCACTATACAGCATCATCAGCGAAAAAATAAAAAAGTTATAGCTCGCGGAATAAACTGATGCAAAAATAATTATATTTTCTATAAAATTTTTTGTTGTGTAAAAAACGCCAAAACATAAAAAAAATATAAATGAGGTATCGCTGTAATCGTAGTGATCCGAAGAATAAAGCTGCTTCATCAATTTTACCACATGCGGAACGGAGAAAAAAAAAAAAAAAAACAATTCCTGAATTGCTGGTTTTTGTTCATTCTGCTTCCACAAAAATCGAAATAGGAAGCGATCAAAAAACGTTATGTGCCTGAATATGGTATCAATAAAAACGTCAGCTCGTCCCCAAAAATAAGCCCACAGATAACTGTCGGCCGAAATATGGAAAGTTATAGCTCTCAAAATAAGGCAATGCTAAATTTTCTTACAAAAAATTCTTCCAAAAAAAGCATCTTTTAGTGTGTGACAGAAGCTAAACATGAAAAAAGGATGTAAATCTGGTATCGCTGTAATCGCACCGACCCGAAAAATTAAGTCGTCTGATCACTAATACCGCACGAGGAACGGCGTAAAAAATAAAACCAATTCTTCACCTTTTGTGGATTTGTTCATTCTGCCTCCCAAAGATCGCAGTAAGGCGATCACAGTGGTTCCCCCGCACATATGGGGTATCAGCGTACTCAGGACAAATTGCACATCAACTTTTGGGGTCCTATTTCTCCTGTTACCCTTATAAAAATAAAAATTTAGGGGCAAAAAGATCATTTTTGTGAAAAAAAATATGATTTTTTTATTTTCATGGCTCTATGTTATAAACTTCTGTGAAGCCCTTGGGGGTTCAAAGTGCTCACCACACATCTAGATAAGTTTCTTGGGGTCTAGTTTGCAAAATGGGGTCCATTGTGGGGGGTTTCTACTGTTTAGGTACATCAGGGGCTCTCCAAGTGCGACATGACACCTGCAGACCATTCCATCAAAGTCTGCATTCGAAAATGGCACTCCTTCCGAGCTCTGCCATGCATCAAAATAGTGGTTTATCCCAACATATGGGGTATCAGCGTACTCAGGACAAATTGCACAATAGCTTTTGGGGTCCTATTTCTCTTGTTTCCCTTATAAAAATAAAAATTTGGGGGCAAAAAATTATTTTTGTGGAAAAAAATATGATTTTTTTATTTTCACGGCTCTACGTTATAAACTTCTGTGAAGCCCTTAGGGGTTCAAAGTGCTCACCACACATCTAGAGAAGTTGCTTGGAGGCTCTAGTTTCCAAAATGGGGTCACTTGTTGGGGGTTTCTACTGTTTAGGCACATCAGGGGCTCTCCAAACGAGACATGACACCCGCAGACTATTCCATCAAAGTCTGCATTCAAAAACGGCGCTCCTTCCCTTCTGAGCTCTGCCATGCGTCAAAATAGTGGTTTACCCCTCATATGGGGTATCAGCATACTCAGGACAAATTGCACAATAGCTTTTGGGGTCATATTTTTCTGTTCCCCTTATAAAAATAAAAATTTGGGGGTGAAAAAAATCATTTTTGTGAAAAAGATATGATTTTTTTATTTTACGGCTCTACGTTATAACCTTCTGTGAAGCCCTTGGGGGTTCAAAGCTCTCACCACACATCTAGATAAGTTCCTTAGGGGGTCTAGTTTCCAAAATGGGGTCACTTGTGGGGGATTTCCACTGTTTAGGCACATCAGGGACTCTCCAAATGCGACAAGGCGTCCCATCTCAATTCCAGCCAAAAAAGTCAAATGGCGCTGCTTCCTTTCCGAGCTCTGCCATGCGCCCAAATAGTGGTTTACCCCCACATATTGGGTATCAGCGTACTCAGGACAAATTTCACAATAACTTTTGGGATCCTTTTATCATTTGAAAAATAAAAATTGGGGGTGAAAAGATCATTTTTGTGGAAAAAATATGATTTTTTAATTTTACGGCTCTACGTTATAACCTTCTGTGAAGCCCATGGGGGTTCAAAATACTCACCACACATTTAGATAAGTTCCTTGGGGGGTCTAGTTTCCAAAATGGGGTCACTTATGGGGGGTTTCCACTGGTTAGGTACATCAAGGGCTCTCCAAACGCAACATGGTGTCTGCTCTCGATTCCAGCCAATTTGACATTCAAAATCTCAAATAATGCTCCTTCCCTCCTGAGCACTGCCGTGCGCCTAAAGATTGGTCTTCCTCCACACATGGGGTATCGATATACTCAGGAGAAATTGTGCAACAAATATTGTGGTTCATTTTCTCCTGATACCCTTGACAAAATTTAAAAAATTGTGTCGAAAGAAAAATTTTGGGAAAAAAAGTTAAATGTTCATTTTTTCCTTCCACATTGCTTCAATTCTTGTAAAGTACCTAAAGAGTTAATAAACTTCTTGACTGTGGCTTTGAACACCTTGAGGGGTGCAGTTTTTAGAATGGTGTCACTTTTGGGTATTTTCTGTCATATTGACCCCTCAAATTTACTTCAAATGTGAGGTGGTCCCTAAAAAAAATGGTTTTGTAAATTTTGTTGGAAAAATGAGAAATCGCTGGTCAACTTTTAAAACTTATAACTTCCTAACAAAAAAAAATTTTTGTTCCAAAATTGTGCTGATGTAAAGTAGACATGTGGGAAATGCTATTTAGTAACTATTTTGTGTGACATATTTCTCTGATTTAAGGGCATAAAAATTAAAATTTGAAAATTGCTAAATTTTCAAAATTTTCGCCAAATTTCCATTTTTTTCATAAATAAACGCAAGTTATATCGAAGAAATTTTACCACTAACGTGAAGTACAATATGTCAGAGAAAACAGTCTCAGAATCGCGAAGATCA
Source organism: Oophaga sylvatica (assembly GCA_033576555.1). NCBI lineage: Eukaryota > Metazoa > Chordata > Amphibia > Anura > Dendrobatidae > Oophaga > Oophaga sylvatica. The sequence goes on along the minus strand of JARQOD010000003.1, from coordinate 245,819,924 downwards.
GTTGAAGCGTTCCAGAGTTATAACCTCATAAAGAGACAGTGGTCAGAATTGTAAAAATTGGCCCGATGATTAACTTACAAAATGGCTTGGTCGTTAAGGGGTTAATTTAACCCAAAAGCCAATAGAAAAAACCTCAGTTTCGCTCAAAATATGAATTTAGAAGAATAATCCTTTATGTTATCAATTATATCATTATTAATATTTCTATATTAAAATCCTCAAATGATTTCTGTCATTTCAACAATCTTTGCGCAAATCACTAGTACAGATGTATAAAGGAAACTTTGTAAGGTATCTTAACTGGAAAATGTAATTTTTTTTTCAACTGATGAAACACTTTTTCTCCTGCCTCCTGAACTCTCTGTTTATGCTGAAAATCAGCTATAATCATTCCACTAGAGACAAAAAGAAAATTACCAACTCACTGAGGTGTCAAATTACATCTATTGAGAGGGGAGTGAATGAATATAATAGCCAGAGAAACACACACACAGATCCATGCTGCTTTCTAGTAAGTGTTCTAGCTCACAGCAGAGCTGGATTCACATCTACATTGTTTGGTACTTCGGCATGATGTCTTTCATGCTTTTGCTGCTTCTGAATATGTGAAACACGTACACACAGATAACCAGGGATGCCTCATGTCTATTTCTGCATTCTGAGGAGGACATCATAGCTGCCAAGTGTCCACCAATACCTCAAACAAAACTGAAAATTATAACTAAAAATTATAGCTGGACTCTACGGGAGAGGTGTTGATTAGATATAAGTCATATAGTGACCAGAAAGTTATCTCATGTACTCGCATAATAACAGCATATTCTGAACAATCACGTAAAAGCTTTAATTGTTTAAAAAAAAATCACATTTTAATGTTCAATTTCTTTGCATTCCAATTTATTGACAATAGTTTAATATCTGCAATCACATTGTGTATTTTATTATTTTTTAGATCTATGAATATATAGTTCTGAATGTGGGCAGGTTACTAGAAAGTTTAGACATAGATATTGATGAACATGAACAGAAAAGAATGTAACAAAAGGAAAAACAGGTAGTGCATATAGAAGGCATTTATGTATACTTACACCTTATTGGATGACCAGGTGAGCATAGCCAGCTCTGAAAAGTCTCAAAAATGTCTTACAAGGAATTGCCCTTTTCTAGTGGAAAAAATAGCTTTAAGGAGCGAGCTGCTGCATTGGCAGGCAAAATATTGTGCCAATTCAGGGAATAATCACATAGCGCTTTCATTATTTGAGCAGAGATGTTCTTCGTTTACAAGGATAATAGCATGCTCTTGTTGAGGGTTTAAGTGGAAACAAATAATTATCACAGAATATTTACTTTAGAATTTCTGCAAGACTTGAATGTATTAATGAGGATTAATCAAATAATCGGTATTAAGGGCTGATCACTACTGTATAACAATTGTATGTAAGTACATTATATTATTTTTATATAGGAACAATCCTATGAGTTCCCTCTTGTTAAGGTTTTTACTAGTGATGACAGAAAAGTGAAATATTCGGATTCGGGAAACTCAACACAAATACTTTCTAATATCTGTGTGTTCGTACCGAATAAAGGATCCAATGCAAGTCAATAGGAAAGCATGAGAAAAAAGCTGAAATGGATGAGATGGATGGATAGATAGATAGATAGATAGATAGATAGATAGATAGATAGATAGATAGATAGATAGATAGATAGATAGATAGATAGATAGATATAGATAAGAAAACCTCAATTCAGCAGCCACATACTGTAAATTCACAGCAGGAGCCAGTAGGATAGAAGAGATGGATTACACACAGTATATACACACAGATATATAGATATTCAGATGTCAGTGACATATACAATTAGTACAATGCATGTGCAGCTTGCTCTACATGCATTTAATTATTAAAAGATTATTTTTCAGAAAAAAATGGCGGGGGCTCTCATGTAATTTTCCTAACCAACAGAGGGAAAGCCGACGGCTGGGAGCAGATGTTTATAGCCTGGGAAGGGTGTAATACCCTTGGAGCTTCTAAGGCTATTAATATCAGTTCACAACTGCATACATAGCCTTTACTATGGGTGACCCCCAAAAAATCACATAGGGTTCCCTATAATTAATAACCTGCAAAGGCTATGCAGACAGCTGTGGGTTAGTATGAATAGCCTAGGAAGGGGCCATGGATACTGGCTCCCCCAGGCTAAAAACATCAGCTCTCAGCCACCTCAGAAAAGGCACATCTCTAAGATGCACCAATTCTGGCACTTAGACTCTCTCTTCCCACTTTCCATGTAGTGGTGGTAAGTGGATTGATAGTTGGGGGGGTTGATGGCACCTTTGTATTGTCAGGTGATGTCAAGCCCAGAGGTTAGTAGTAGAGAGGCGTCAATAAGATGCCCCCATTACTAACCCCATAGTCATATTTTACAAAGACACACACCCAGAAAAAGTCCTTAAACTGAAAGAAAGACACAGACTTCTTTAATAAATCTTCATTAAACCATACTTATGACATTGCCCATTCCCCCAATGCACTCGTCATCTCCAAAAGAGTTAAGATAAATAAGCAACAATATTCCTCATCTTTCTGCAGAGAAGATAATAATCCATTTTTCCCATGACGTGTCTAGCTCTGCTACATATAGATGTCAGGCTGCATGGTTGCATGATGCAATCATTCAGCCTGCCATCCAGCAGCGACACTGTGCAACATCTGCTATTGCTGCCTGTGTCTCACGGTGAACTGGTAGAACTTGTCTGATGTCACCTCGAATGTGAGAAAGTTCTCCCTCTCCTAGTGCCATCAGAAACGTCCTGGGTGTTCACAGTCAATTAACTCACTTCACCTTTCTGATGTTAGTGCGAGGGGCAACCATGTCCCTTCCATGTGCCGCATCAGCACCACACGGAGGACACCAGGGCAGCAGCGGTACAGTAAGCGCTCTTCTCCAGCGTTGGGTGCTGAAGACGACTCTCATCATTCTCCCAGGCCCTGCCAGTGATCGGCGTGAGCCAGGGAGAATGATAAGAGTTGTATTCAAGTGAGAACTGTGAGAGCAGGCGGTGGCTAATGGGAATATTACTCCCATCAGCCTATACCTGCTGCTGTTAATAACAGTGAGAGGAGGAGAAACTGATGAAAGTATTCATCAGCGGACTACTGCACTATAAATAAATTAATGAATGAATGAAAAAAATGGTGTGGGTTCCCCTGTATTTTCCATAACCAGCCAGGCAAAACTGACAGCTGGGGGCTGCACCCTTCTGCTGTCAGCAATAGCAAGGCTGGTTATCAAGAATAGAGGGGACCCCATGTCTTATTTTTTAATTAAATACACAATTTAAAAAAATGGTGTGGGGTCCTCCCCATTTTGACAACCAGCCTTACTAAAGAAGACAGCTGGGGGCTGGTATTCTCAGGCTTGTAAGGGACCATGGATATTGCCCCCCCTGCCTAAAAATAGCAGCTCACAGCCTCCCATAAAAGGCACATCTTCCCACTTGCCCTTTAGTGGTGGCAAATGGGGTTCATATTTGTGGGGTTGATGTCACCATTGTATTGTCAGGTAACATTAAGCCCACGGCTTAGTAATGTAGATGTGTCTATAAGACATCTATCCACTGCTAACCCTATAGTTACATGTTAAATAAAGCCACAGCAAGTATAAAGTCCTTCATTAGAAATAAAACAAAGCACACTTTTCAATTTTTATTTAAAAATAACACAGTTATACTCACCTGATGCCTAATTCCACTGAATCCATTGTCTCCTGTAAGAAAACAAAAATAAAATCAACAATATCCCTAATCTCTCCGTCGTTCTGTCCTACACTGTAATTCATGTCTGAGGGATTAAAAGTTTTCAACCTGAACGGTGCCAAGATACAACCATCCAGGCTGAGAACCACTGGTGAATGAGCTGCTGCGAGTGCAGCCTCTGCGACTAGCAGTGATGTCATCGAGGTTACCTCCAGTTTCTGAGGCTGCATTCCCAATCGGGCAGAACTGCGGTGACCTTAGCACTGTGGGAAAAAAAGGTCACCACAGTTCAAGCTCAGAGACTTCAGTGCAGTGTGGGATCCGCGGCTCTCTTACTGGCGGGTATGATTCCACCGCATATCAGAAATGGTGTTTGCATGTGCATGACAGTATGATAAACATCCGTTGTTCGGGCAGCCAATCACAGTTATGTCACACCAAAGATGGTGCCGGCATTACTGTAATTCCCAAGCAAGTAAAGCGCCAAACATGCTGGGCGGTTCACCTGAATAGACCGAGGCGAATACCAAATTATTAATCGAATAACGAGTAGTGAATAGTGCCGAATATATTCACTCATCACTAGTGTTGAGCGATACTGCTCGATATCTAAAAATATCGGATCGGAATGGTATCGCCGATATCACTAAAATATCGGCGATACCCGATACCGATACCGGAAGTCCCATGTAAGTCTATGGGAACCAAATATCGACATTAAAAAAAAAACATTCTTGCCTTGTTGGTTAATTGTACATGAAGGAAAACAACAAAGAGTAATGTAGAATGTATTGGGGGAGGTTGAGGAGACAATAAAGGCATACATGTTTAACCCAATGCATTGGAATAGCATTAATATATATTTTTTTGGAAATACGTTTGGATTGACGAACAAATTGACAATGTTGTTAACCTTTTTTCTATTTTGGCAAATATGTATGTTTCACAACTTCCATGCTCTTCACCTTTTTAACTTTTGCCAGTGCCACACTTTTTCCTTCATAATCTTCAGCAGCATCATCTTTCTCATCAAATTATTCTTCATCTTCACCTTCTTAATCTTCTTCTTAAACTTCTTGCTATTCATGTTTTTGTTTACATTACTCATATTGTTATTATTAAACTATTAATCTTCTTCATATTCAAATTCTTCATCTTCTTCCTCTTCATCTTCTTCATCATATTCTTATTTGTGACAGAGATTCCTGTACTTGTAATCTGTAAAAGTATGAATTGTTCATCCTTCGTTCTTGCTGTCACAAAAGATTTAAATTACAACAGTACTTGTCCGTGTTCAGTTTAGCCTGCAGCAGCAGGCATTTTCCAGGGGCACCACGAGGAGGAACGGACTCACCCCATACACTGCTTAGTCTTCTTCTGCTTAGAATTTAGAGCATATATTTTGCTCTTCATTTTGGTCTTATACTTCATGTTCTTCTGCGTCTGGATCTTCTGCTTATTGTTCTTCTGTCTCTTGTTCTGTATCTTGTAGTTTGTCTTAACCTTCTTTGTCCTGTTGGTGATCTTCTTCTGGGTAATCTTTTATTTTTTCTTTGTGATGGTGTTCAGGCTGGTTGGCTTCATGCTCGTCGTCCTTGTTGTCGTCATCTTCTTCTGGGTGGTCTTTAAGGTCGTCTAATTTCCGAGAACCAGCTGACGTTACTGGAACCCGGACGGGTATCAGATGGAGCAAGAGACAATGGAAGTAACGAGGACCAGCTGACTGTGCTGGAACCCGGAGGGGCAGCAGAAGGAAAAGAGGCAATGTCACAACCGAGTACCAGCTGACGTTACTGTGACACGGTTACTAAGCAGGAGGTACCTGTGCTCCAAAGCACTACCAAGGACCAGCAGACGTTGGTGGAACTCGGATACGGAGATGGAGGCACCTAGGCCAAAGGCACTGGGGAGAACCAGTTGACGGTACTGGACCCCGGACGGGTAGCAGAAGGAAAAGAGGCAATGTCACAACCGAGTACCAGCTGACGTTACTGTGACACGGTTACTAAGCAGGAGGTACCTGTGCTCCAAAGCACTACCAAGGACCAGCAGACGTTGGTGGAACTCGGATACGGAGATGGAGGCACCTAGGCCAAAGGCACTGGGGAGAACAAGTTGACGGTACTGGACCCGGACGGGTAGCAGAACGCACCCATGAAAATGTAAGTTGACAGGACGCAAGCCGTCCGCAGTTACCGAATCACACAGTCCTACAGTGGGTGCTTGTCCTATTGTCACAATGGAAACAGCCTTTATTTACATATCCCACAGCACACATAGGAATCACCTAAACTGCAGGCACCATAGAGTCGGCTAACCCGAATGCAACACGACAGCACAACTTATTGGAGGATAATTGACGTTCACACTGCCAGGAAACAGCTGTCGTGCTGTAACCAGGCCGGCCAGGAGTCAGTACCCCTGCCAATTACTTACGAGCAACAAATGGCGGTGTTGTAGCCCAGGGAGTAGAGTTCAGGTGGTAGAAAGATGAACATAACAGGAGACATGGAAAACGTTGCCAAACAGTTATTTAATCTGAAAACGGACAGGCAAATTCAGGTGAGATCCATGCCTTGTTCATTTTCAGAAAAGTAAGCCGGTCTACATTCTCTGAGGATAGTCGCATGCGACGGTCTGTTACTACACCACCTGCAGCACTAAAGACGCGCTCAGATAATACACTGGCAGCAGGGCAAGCCAGCACCTCCAATGCATACTGGCTAAGCTCTGGCCATGTATCCAACTTAGAGACCCAAAATTTGAAAGGGGAAGAGGCATCTGGGAGTACACTTAGAGGGAAAGCCAAGTAGTCTGTCACCATCTTACGGAAACGTTCCTTCCTGGTGACTGGAGCCGTCTTGGATGGTGTAGACCTTGCTGGCGCTGTCACAAAACTTTGCCACATTTGTAACATACAGTTCTTGCCCTGTGCAGAGGCGCTGCTTGTGCTCCCTCTTGTTGTAGAGGTGTCTACACTGCCTCGACGCACAGAGCTGCTTTGTAAAGCAGTAGCAGCAGCAGCTCTCTCGGCTGGAATGTACAACAGTATGGATTGCACCAGTGTGTCTTGGTACTCCTGCATTTTACGGTCCCGGTTCACCGGTGTGATGAGGGTTTGTAAGTTGTCCCGGTAGCGAGGGTCTAGGAGGGTGTACACCCAATAATCTGACGTGGTGAGAATGTGGGCGATGCGGCGGTCGTTTCTCAGGCACTGAAGCATGAAATCAACCATGTGCTGCAGACTCCCAACTGGCCAACAAGGGCTGTCCTCTGGAAGAGGCGTCATCTCTGCCTCCTCTGCATCACCCCACCCTCGCTCTACATACTGACTAGAGCGTTGTGTACCTCCCTCTGTAGGGATTTCTTCCTCCTCCATTGACTCCTCCTCCTCCTCATCCTCCTCACAAAGTGAGCCCTGCCCAGCCCTTTGTGAGGAACCACGTTGCGCTGACTGTCCTGAAGGTAATTGAATTTGTGACTCCTCATCCTCCACCTCTTCCAAAACCTCTTCCTTTAGTGCTTTCAGTGATTTCTGAAGCAGGCAGATAAGGGGGACAGTCATGCTGACTAGTGCATCATCTGCACTCGCCATCCGCATTGAGACATCAAACGCACGCAAAACGTCGCAGATGTCCTTCATAGAGGCCCACTCAGTAGTGGTGAAGTGTGAACGGCGCAAATTGCGAGTTGATTGCGCCTGTTGCAGCTGATACTCCATTACTGCTGGCTGCTGCTCACACAACCGCTCCAACATATGTAACGTGGAATTCCACCTGGTGGGTACGTCACATATGATGCGATGTTCAGGAATGCGAAATCTGACTTGCAGAGCTGCAATGCGCGATCTGGCCATGCTGGAACGTCGCAAGTGAGCGCACTCTAGGCGGACCTTGTGCAGCAGTGCATCAAGATCCGGATAGTCCCTCAAAAAACTCTGCATGACCAAGTTGAGCACATGTGCCAGACATGGTATGTGAGTGAGGTTGCCAAGGCCCAGAGCTGCCACCAAATTTCGGCCATTGTCACACACTACCAAGCCTGGCTGGAGATTAGCTGACAAAAACCACACGTCGCTCTCCTGCTTGATGGCATCCCAGAGCTCCTGCGCTGTGTGGCTTCGATTCCCCATGGAAATTAATTTCAGGACAGCCTGTTGACGTTTGGCCACGGCTGTGCTCATATCGGTCGCAACAGGTAAGCGTTCACGGGTCCATGTGGAGGTATACCATGACGGCTCGTGCAGCGATGATTCTGAGGAACTTGAGTAGGCAGGAGGAATCAATGTGTACAGACTGGATTCCTGCAATCCTTGGAGTTGGCAGAACACGTACAGCGCCACTGGCAAGATCTTACCCGGCTCCACAACATTGACCCAATGGGCAGTGAGGGAAAGGTATCGTCCCTGGCCATGGGTAATGGTCCATGCATCGGTGGTCAGGTGGACCCTGCTACTGACGGCGTTTAGTAGCGCATGTTTAATGTTTCCCTCGACATGTTTTTGCAGAGCAGGGACGGCTTGCCTGCTGAAATAAAATCGGCTTGGCACATTATATTGTGGGACTGCCAATGCCATTAAGTTCCTGAAACTGTCAGTCTCCACCAGCCTGAATGACAGCATTTCAAGGGACAGGAGTTTTGCAATGCCAGCATTCAGAGCCTGTGCTCGTGGATGGTTTGCCGAGTATGGCCGTCTTTTATCCCATGCCTGTGGTACCGATGGCTGTTTTGTGGTCTGAGAGTGTGACGATGACTGTGAACTTGCTGCTGTGGGTGGAATAACAGTTTGTCTATGGACAACAGTGACCGAGGTTCTTCCATGGAGATCCTGTGAGGAAGCCGAACCAGGTGTGTGTGAGCTGGAGGTAGAGGCTCCAACACGACCTGAAGATGTAGGTGCTGCTGTAGGTTGGCCTACATCTCCAGTGTGTCTTTGTAACTCAGCTACGGGCTTTGTCCGTACATGTTTCCACATATTTGTGGTATTCAGGTTACTGATATTTTTACCTCTTTTAACTTTTTGCTTACACAGCTTGCATTGAACATAGCAAATATCATCTACAAGTCTGTCAAAAAAGGACCACGCAGTGCAAGTCATGGGAGCGCCAATTTTGACATTTGTAAGAGAACTGCTCCCAACAGGTGCCAAACTGGAGGCTACAGGCAAGCGAGTCTGCAGCCTACCTCTCCCTCCTCTTTGTACCGTTGGGCCAATCTCTTCCTCAGAGCTGCTCCCACCACCTTCCTGTTGCTCACGCCATGTTGGGTCTCGGACTTCATCATCTCCACTACCCTCTTCCAACACCTGCTGCTGTTGGATGGTCTGTGCAGCACCATGCTCCACAAAACCTGGCACCTGAGTCTCATCATCATCATGAGATGCGTTCTGCGGTGTGCTGTCCATCGGCACTGGCTCACCCGCCTCTTCAGATTGAGAGAGACACAGCTGTTGCGCATCACTGCATACTCCCTCTTCTTCAAATTGCAGAATGCTGCTTGCCTGTGCCCGTGTTTGCGAGCCAACAGATTCTGAGAACAGAAGCAGAGACTCAGCTGGCTCCTCTACAGAACTCTCTGACTGCCTGGCCAATTTGACAGGCGGTGAACAGACAGATGGTTGCTCAACAGTGTTGTGTTCCTGAGAGGAGGTGGAAGGAATTGAAGTCGATGCATTGGCTGCCATCCAACCAACAACGGCTTCAATTTGTTCTTCCCGCAGCAGGGGGGCACGCCGAGCTCCTACCAAAGTGCGCATAAAGGAACGCTCACGGGGATAAATGATGGATGCTATGTCACTGAGGGCAGCGCAGCCACAGAATCCCCACGTCCTCTCCCTGCTGAAACTCCACGGCCACGACCACGTGCCTTACTCACTGACTTCTTCATCTTGGTAGATTGATAAAGAAAGTCAGAAAAGTTATAAGGCCTAAGTGTGGTTATTACGCAGAGACTGAAGTGAACACTGAAACACAACTGTTCACAATCTGTGAAAGGCTACTCCTTTGTCTACTTCTATAGTGTTTGCAACCAATGTATTGGATACGGATGGAAGCGCGTCACACTAATAGATTATATTTATTTTAAATGGTTGGAGCAGAACCAATTGGAGAGAAATGACAAGGATGAGGAACTGAGACACGCTCAGCAGAGTACAAGCAGCAGTGCTTGAACAAGTAACTGGAGCGTGATGTGCACTCAAAAAATAAAAAACACAGACTGAAGTGAACACTGAAACACAACTGTTCACAATCTGTGAAAGGCTACTCCTTTGTCTACTTCTATAGTGTTTGCAACCAATGTATTGGATACGGATGGAAGCGCGTCACACTAATAGATTATATTTATTTTAAATGGAATGGAGCAGAACCAATTGGAGAGAAATGACAAGGTTGAGGAACTGAGACACGCTCAGCAGAGTACAAGCAGCAGTGCTTGAACAAGTAACTGGAGCGTGATGTGCACTCAAAAAATAAAAAACACAGACTGAAGTAAACACTGAAACACAACTGTTCACAATCTGTGAAAGGCTACTCCTTTGTCTACTTCTATAGTGTTTGCAACCAATGTATTGGATACGGATGGAAGCGCGTCACACTAATAGATTATATTTATTTTAAATGGAATGGAGCAGAACCAATTGGAGAGAAATGACAAGGATGAGGAACTGAGACACGCTCAGCAGAGTACAAGCAGCAGTGCTTGAACAAGTAACTGGAGCGTGATGTGCACTCAAAAAATAAAAAACACAGACTGAAGTGAACACTGAAACACAACTGTTCACAATCTGTGAAAGGCTACTCCTTTGTCTACTTCTATAGTGTTTGCAACCAATGTATTGGATACGGATGGAAGCGCGTCACACTAATAGTTAAATTGCATGGAGCAGCAAGAATTACACTGAAGAAAAAAAAAAGAGTCTGTGAGTGACACGTGCAGATGCCTACAGACAGCGTTGCATGCAGAGCAAACTGCAGCATCACCTGCACTCACACACACCTTGCAGAGCTGTTAAAACAACACTGCAGGCAAAAGGAAGCTTTACACAGCGGTTGGTGCTAGCCTGCCTAAAGCACAGTACACTAAATCGCAATCTCTAACTATCCCTCAGAGTCAGCACAGCAGCGTTCTGTCCCTTACTGAATTCACAGCACAGTGACGCTAAAATGGCGGCGGCGCCTTTTATAGTGCATTCTGACATCATTTCAGCATCCAATCACAGCCATGCCATTAGTTAACATGACCGCAGCAGTACAGGATGTGCCCACACTTCTTAGGATTCCTCATTGGCTGACTAAAATCACATTGCCTCTCAAAGAATTATGGGAACTTCCGATTCCGGTATACGATATATGGAAAATATCGGAACTAAGTATCGAAAGGCCGATACAGCTAATATCGGCCGATACCCGATACTTGCGGTATCGTATCGCTCAACACTACTCATCACTAGTTTTTATAGAAAATTAACAATCTTTTAAATTAACTGGTGATTATACTTTCAGCAATGGCCTTGAATGAGGACTGACTTTGCTCTCTCCACTTTGACCAGCCACCTTGAGAAGTGAACATTTGGTAATTAATTTTATCTGTCCATATCCTACAGATACGTACACAAAGAGTAATGCCTTCATTGAAATTGCACAGCTACTGATGTTGTGACCAAGGCATGAAGAAGCAACGAATATGTCCAGAAGAAAGCGCCACAGCACTGTGATGGGGACTTCAGGGACATGTTGAGGCGCTTGGCACTAGTCCAGTCACTCCATGCATATGTTGTCCAAAACAAAATAGACATGAAGGTGTGAAGTCGAAAAAGAAAATTCAGATTCAATAGGGGATATTAGTACATAACATTTGTTGACTTGACAATGAGATTCTTTACTGCGATCAATAAGATATCTGCTGACTAACAAATACATGAGAGCAAAATGAAATAGCGGTTAAATTCCCCAAAGAGGACATCAAACTAAATTTATCCACAAATAAATGACATCTCCATGAGCAAATAAAAACCATAAAACAGATACTATTGAAATTTTTTTTTCAAATTGCAAAGTCCAATTTTCACATCAGAGTAAAGAAACAATTCTTGAAACATTAATACAATTCTTCATTTCTTTCTAGTGTGTTGTAGACTCCTTGCTGGATATGGATTTGTTCAGTTCCCTTTGAGTTCAATACTATAACTGTTTAAATCTATATGCAATTAGTTTCTCAACCTATTTATCAAGTCAGAAAAATAGAGTCCCCTTAAACAGATATATTATGAAATTATTTAACACAGAATTTTGAACTTAAAAATAACACAATAGGCATTGACTTTAATAAAGGCACAGTGTGTTTGGTCATCGACCGCGATGGACTAGAACGGTCTCGAAACTCATTGTCAAGCTAAATAAAATGAGATCAGCATTTTATCTATCCAAAACCTGTTGCCTATTATATCATGCTTTGGATGCATCCATTCAGTAATTGAATATAATTTTTTTCACCAATGCATTAATATTAAATACAGCATCCAGCTATTTCAATACACACTGAGATTCCTTCACCTAAGATTGGTCATAAAAGAATTTTGAATTGAATTGGTGAAAGCCTGGATTTTTTCTTTCATATTTCTCTGTTGCCCTTCATTTCCAGAACATGCACTTACTCCTTAAAAATAAAACGAACTTTCATTTTTACTCTATACATCCATAACCCTTAATGAGTCAGCAGCTGTCAAGTAACATCAGCCGTTTACCACCATTTGGTATAAAAAATATTTTGATGGTGTCAAAGATTACTCACTGGGACCAGAAACTATCTCTATGTTCCTCTGAAAATTTTGAAAGTATCTTGTCAACATCGACTTCTAACAACATTACTTGTTTTGCAGTAAGATCAAATGCTGTAGCTGAATACCTTCAGAAACATCTCTATCTTTTGAAACACTTATTCAAAAGATTTGTAGCAGCATGAGTTGTCCTGAGTAAAATTCTCTCTGCATATGAATGAAGCTCCTCATGTTTCATTCTTACATAGTGGGATGTTGAGATATTTTCAATTTCATTTTATAAGAGCGCTATCAGCAACATGATATGTTTTTTATGATTTGACACTCATTAGGAACTCAGACTTGATATGAACAAATAAATAATAACAAATATAATACAAAGATGGTTTGATTTCAACAATTAAAGACTATGCAAAATTTATTAAAATGACTTATTTATTAAAAAAATACAGCTAAGAAAAATAACAGTCTTTTTTGCCTATTTTGTGACTTGCATCTTTTTGAGGGATATGTGTTCTGCATTTTTCAGCATGTTTTCACTTCTATATGCGCTATTTTTCTAAGTTTTTCATAACCTCAAATCCAGGATAGATGAATTGTAACTGCTTTTGCGAACAGGTTGCGAGATGCAGTGACGGACAGAAGGCAGAGCAAGGGTTAACAGCTTTACAGGGGAATACTCCATGCAGGGAGGCAAACAGTTAAATGAAAACAAAATCGATTCAGCTGCAAAAAAGATGTGTAGAGTCAATGGAAAAAGCGAGATAAAGGTAATGGCAGTTCATGTGAGATAAACTTAGCCTTTCAGACGTCTTCAAGCCGTGGCAGTTACGGTGCAGGTGATGGCTCCAACAATGGCTGGTGCGGAGCTGCTCCGGTGAGGTCCTGAAGAAAACCAATGACGAGGATCTTGGCTGGAGCGGATAGTCTCTGATGTTCTCTGCGGGGTCCTGGGTCCGGAAGTAGTTGTGGTGGGAAAAGTTTTTTCTTTAATAGAATTAATTAAATGATCTTAGGGGGAGTCCATATGATGATTTGTGAGTGGGGCAGAGCAAATGATAAATTGGCAGTGGAGGGGCAGAGCAAATGATGAACTGGCAGTGGAGGGGGCAGAGCAAATGATGAACTGGCAGTGGAGGGGGCAGAGCAAATGATGAATTGGCAGTGATGGGCAGAGCAAATGATGAATTTGCAATAGGGGCAGAGCAAATGATGAATTGGGAGTGGGGGGTAGCAAATGATGAAATGGGAGTGGGGACAGGGGACAGTAAATGATGAATTAAAGGTGGGGAGAGTAAATGATGAATAGAAAGTGGGGTGGGAGAGAGGGATGACATGTCATAATGAATTGGGGGCGTGGGAGGTACAAAATTGGGGTGTTGAGGATGACGGAGTGTGACTGGTAATGAATTAGGAGAAAGTACAGTTGCTAATTAATTTATGTATTTATTGGGTGGAGAAATTGGCTATTTTTAGTTAATGGAATCACAGTGGTGGATTGCAATTTAAACTTCAAATGGTGGGTATAATGATTGTATAATAACTAATTATATACTCTGTTGTGAATGGTTTGAGATGAGTTCTGAGCAGAGGCTCCCTCTGGTGGTTACAAGCGGTACTAGTGAGGATTGTGAGGACTGGGAATCAGGTGTTACTGATTGGTCTTATTTAAGGGAATCATTTTCCCATCAGGGTTGCCGTTGATCAATTGTTCTGGTCTGAATCCTTCTTTCCAGTTTCCCTTGTAGCCTGCTGTGTCGTGTCTGCATCTCCTGCTATCAGATAAGACAATTTCTTATTTTGTGTTTTTGCTATATTTTTGCATTTTGTCCTGCACTTCTGTGGGGGCCTTCTGGGTCCCCTCCGGGGGCTTTTGCCCTCTCAGTTTAGTTCAGCCACTGTGTTTTGTACTTTTGCTTTTTCCAGTTTTTTCAGTGGCTGCTGTTTTTGTTACACCAGAGAACTAATTTAGGTGGTAGAGGTCGTGTGATCTCAGGTGATTTTGAAATTAGTAGAGTTGGTGTTTTTCAGGGTTTTCTGGGATTGCAGTAAGTACCCTTCCTGTCCTTTTCTATTTAGATAGTTTGGGCCCCAGCGTTTGCTCATACTATTTTCTTTCTGTGTCAGTATTTCCTCTTGTCTAACCGCCATTTCATGTTTGGGGGCTTTCTATTATCTTTGGGGGTTCTGCTACGGGGCAGATAGCTTTCCTATTTCTATCTTTAGGTGTAGTTAGTTTCTCAGGCTGTGACGAGGCGTCTAGGACCAACGTAGGAACGCTCCACGGCTGCCTCTAGTTGCGGTGGTTAGTCAGGGTACTGCAATCTCATAGATTCCAACTGCTCTGGTGTATTTCCTTTTTTGCCTGCACTCCTCAGCTACCGTAACATAACAGTATCACCGGCCATAAAAATTGTTTGGTACTCACAGAAGGGAAAAAATATTTTGAAGGAAGAAAAGCTGTCAGAGATATTTTTCTGTTTGTTGCATTTTTTTTTTTTTTTCCCTCTGTATCTCTGGGTGCTGGGGAGGATCTTTTCTCCCAATGGAGTTTGCACAGTTGTCTGGCCGTGTGGATCAGCTTGCCACTGAGGTTCAGAGTATTGCTGCATATCTTGCTAGGTTGCCTGTTGTGGAACCTAGGATCCCCATGCCAGATTTGTTTTTAGGGGATCGAGCTAAGTTTCAGAATTTCAAAAATAATTGTAAATTGTTTCTTGCCTTAAAATCTAAGTCCTCAGGAAACGCAGCGCAGCAGGTTCAAATTATCATCTCTCTCCTGCGCGGCGATCCTCAGGATTGGGCTTTTTCCCTGATACCTGGGGATCCTGTTTTGAGTGATGTTGATGCATTTTTTCAGGCTTTGGGGTTATTGTACGATGAGCCTAATGTCACTGATCAAGCTGAAAAAGCCTTGTTGGCATTAAATCAGGGGCTTGATGACGCTGAGTTATACTGTCAGAGATTCCGTAGGTGGGCAGTCCTGACCAAGTGGAATGACGACGCTTTGGCGGCCCTTTTCCGGAAGGGTCTGTCGGATAATGTAAAGGATGTTATGGTGGGATTCCCTGTCCCCTCTGGTCTCAATGATTCTATGTCATTGGCGATTCAAATTGACAGACGTTTGCGTGAGCGGAGAAGTATGCGTGGAGTGGTGTTGCCTTGTGAGCAAGCTGCTGAGCCCATGCAGTGTGATGGAGTGGTGTCTGGGGCACAGCGTCATGAGTTTCGAAAGTGCAATGGGTTATGTTTCTACTGTGGTGATGCCTCTCATGCTATTTCAGTCTGCCCTAAGCGGGGAAGACATTTTGCACGCTCAGTTGTCTTGGGTAGTGTTCAGACTAAGTTTTTATTAACTGTCACTCTGATATGCTCTCTGTCCTCATTTTCTGCTCAGGCTTTCGTTGATTCTGGAGCAGCTATTAACCTGATGGATTATGATTTTGCTAAACGTTGTGGGTTTTCCTTGATACCCCTACAGAAGTCTATTCCTTTACTGGGGATCGATTCTACCCCTTTGGCTGAGAATAAACCCCAGTTTTCTACTCAGGTGAGAATGAGGGTTGAACCTGATCACCAGGAGTGCTGCAAATTTTTGGTTCTATATAATCTGCATGACATTATAGTGCTGGGTTTCCCTTGGTTACAGTCTCATAATCCTGTTTTGGATTGGAAATCTGTGTCTGTAACCAGTTGGGGCTGCCAATGTGTTAATGCCAACACTCCTGTTTTTTCTGCCTCTCCCCAGTCTCAGGATGTTCCTAAATTTTTGACTGATTTTTCTGATGTGTTTAGCGAAAGTAAATCTGCATCCTTGCCCCCCCATAGGAGCTATGACTGCGCTATTGAATTAGTGCCAGGTAGTAAATTCCCTAAGGGTCGCCTTTTTAACTTGTCTGTACCTGAACATGACGCTATGCGGTCTTATATCAAGGAATCATTGGAGAAGGGTCATATCAGACCATCCTCTTCACCCTTAGGTGCAGGTTTTTTCTTTGTGGCCAAAAAGATGGTTCATTAAGGCCGTGTATTGATTATCGTCTCTTGAACAATATTACTGTGAAATATCAATACCCGTTACCCTTGATTTCTGACCTGTTTTCCAGGGTGAAAAACGCACTTGGTTTACCAAGCTTGACCTCAGGGGGGCGTATAACCTTATTCGCATTAAGCACGGGGATGAATGGAAGACGGCATTTAACACCCCTGAAGGGCATTTTGAGTACCTTGTGATGCCCTTTGGGCTCACTAATGCTCCTTCCGTCTTCCAGTCCTTCATGAATGACATTTTCAGGGATTTTGTGGACAAGTTTCTGATTGTTTATTTGGATGATATCTTGATTTTTTCTAATGACTGGGACTCTCATGTGAAACATGTTCGAACTGTATTCCAGATTTTGAGAGAGAATGCTCTGTATGTGAAGGGATCAAAGTGTCTTTTTGGCGTACAGAAGATCTCATTTCTGGGATTCATTTTGTCCCCATCTGTTATTGAAATGGACCCGGTCAAGGTTCAGGCCATCTGTGATTGGGTCCAACCTACTTCATTAAAGGCTCTTCAGAGATTTTTGGGTTTTGCCAATTTTTATCGTAAATTTATTGGTAATTTCTCGGTTATTGTTAAACCATTAACTGATTTGACCAGAAAGGGTTCTGATGTGGTGAATTGGCCTCCTGAGGCAGTCTCTGCGTTTCAGGAACTTAAGCAGAGATTCACTTCTGCTCCTGTTCTACGGCAGCCTGATGTTTCTCTGCCATTTCAGGTGGAGGTTGATGCCTCTGAAATTGGGGTAGGTGCCGTTTTGTCCCAAAAAGATCCAGAGACCTCTAAAAGTAACCCTTGTGCCTTTTTCTCTCGAAAATTTTCTCCTACTGAACGTAATTATGACGTGGGTAATCGGGAGTTATTGGCCATGAAGTGGGCTTTTGAAGAGTGGAGACATTGGCTGGAGGGAGCCAAACATCAGGTGGTGGTCCTTACGGACCATAAGAATCTGGTCTATCTGGAATCTGCCAAGCGACTCAATCCTAGACAGGCCAGGTGGGCCTTGTTTTTCACACGTTTTAATTTTGTGGTTTCCTTTCTTCCTGGCACTAAGAATGTTAAGGCGGATGCCCTCTCGAGGAGTTTCCTTGCGGACTCTCCTGAGCTATCTGATCCCTCTGTTATTTTGAAGGAGGGTGTAGTTCTTTCCGCCATCTCGCCCAATTTGAGACTTGCTCTGGAGGGGTGTCAGGAGGATAGGCCCGAGCGCTGCCCTGTTGGAAAATTGTTTGTCCCGGACCAATGGAAAAAGAGTGTGATGTCTGAGATTCATTGTTCCGCATTGGCTGGGCATCCCGGAATTTTTGGTACCAGAGACTTGGTTAGTCGGTCCTTTTGGTGGCCTACCTTGTCTCGCGATGTCAGGGAATTTGTGCAGTCCTGCGGGACTTGCTCTCGCTCCAAGCCTTGCTCTCGCTCTAGTGGTTTGTTGATGCCATTGCCTGTGCCCAAGAGACCATGGACCCATATCTCTATGGATTTCATTTCCGATCTTCCTGTTTCTCAGAGAATGACCACCATCTGGGTAATTTGTGATAGGTTTTCCAAAATGATACATCTTGTGCCATTACCTAAGTTGCCTTCCTCCTCTGAATTGGTGCCGTTGTTCCTTCAGCACGTGGTTCGTTTACACGGCATTCCTGAGAACATTGTGTCTGACAGAGGAGTCCAGTTTTTTCCAGATTTTGGAGGACTTTTTGTTCTAAACTGGGTGTTCAATTGTCTTTCTCCTCGGCATTTCATCCTCAGACCAATGGTCAAACTGAGAGAACAAACCAGACATTGGAGACTTATCTAAGATGCTTTGTGTCTGCTGATCAGGATGACTGGGTCTCTTTTTTGCCTTTGGCTGAGTTTGCTCTTAATAATAGGGCTAGCTCTGCCACTTTGATGTCTCGTTTTTCTGTAATTCTGGGTTTCACCCTCGATTTTCTTCAGGACAGACGGAGGCTTCTGTCTGTCCAGGTGTTGACTCTGTTGTTGAGCGTATGCAGCACATTTGGGACCAGGTAGTGGAGAGGTTGTCCCTCTCTCAGGAGAAGGCCCAGCGGTTTGCTAACCGGCATAGGACTGATGGTCCTCGGTTTAAAGTGGGGGACTTGGTCTGGTTGTCCTCAAAGAATATTCCTATGAGAGTAGCATCTCCTAAATTTAAGCCTAGGTTCATTGGACCTTATAAGATCATTGAGATTATTAATCCTGTTTCTTTTCTTTGCTTCTTCCAGGGACATTTAAGATCCATAACGTGTTCCACAAGTCCTTGTTG
Organism: Oophaga sylvatica; assembly: GCA_033576555.1. NCBI lineage: Eukaryota > Metazoa > Chordata > Amphibia > Anura > Dendrobatidae > Oophaga > Oophaga sylvatica. The sequence continues at coordinate 245,801,074 of JARQOD010000003.1, read as the reverse complement.
AAGAGGTTTGTTGAGCCAGTGGTTCCTGCTGCTGTGCCTCCTGACCCTGTTTTGGTTGAGGGCAATCTGGAGTATGTGGTTGAGAAAATATTGGATTCTCGTTTTTCTAGACGAAGACTCCAGTATTTGGTTAAATGGAGAGGTTATGGTCAGGAAGACAATTCTTGGGTGTTTGCTTCGGACATCCATGCTAGGAGACTCATCCGTGCGTACCATAGAGCTCATCCTGACCGACCTGGTTGCTCAAATGAGGGTTCGGTGACCCCTCCTCAAGGGGGGGGTACTGTTGTGAATGGGTTTGAGATGAGTTCTGAGCAGAGGCTCCCTCTGGTGGTTACAAGCGGTACTAGTGAGGATTGTGAGGACTGGGAATCAGGTGTTACTGATTGGTCTTATTTAAGGGAATTATTTTCCCATCAGGGTTGCCGGTGATCAATTGTTCTGGTCTGAATCCTTCTTTCCAGTTTCCCTTGTAGCCTGCTGTGTCGTGTCTGCATCTCCTGCTATCAGATAAGACAATTTCTTATTTTGTGTTTTTGCTATATTTTTGCATTTTGTCCTGCACTTCTGTGGGGGCCTTCTGGGTCCCCTCCGGGGGCTTTTGCCCTCTCAGTTTAGTTCAGCCACTGTGTTTTGTACTTTTGCTTTTTCCAGTTTTTTCAGTGGCTGCTGTTTTTGTTACACCAGAGAACTAATTTAGGTGGTAGAGGTCGTGTGATCTCAGGTGATTTTGAAATTAGTAGAGTTGGTGTTTTTCAGGGTTTTCTGGGATTGCAGTAAGTACCCTTCCTGTCCTTTTCTATTTAGATAGTTTGGGCCCCAGCGTTTGCTCATACTATTTTCTTTCTGTGTCAGTATTTCCTCTTGTCTAACCGCCATTACATGTTTGGGGGCTTTCTATTATCTTTGGGGGTTCTGCTACGGGGCAGATAGCTTTCCTATTTCTATCTTTAGGTGTAGTTAGTTTCTCAGGCTGTGACGAGGCGTCTAGGACCAACGTAGGAACGCTCCACGGCTGCCTCTAGTTGCGGTGGTTAGTCAGGGTACTGCAATCTCATAAATTCCAACTGCTCTGGTGTATTTCCTTTTTTGCCTGCACTCCTCAGCTACCGTAACATAACAATACTCTATTAATGGAGGGTACATGTCTGTATTCAGCTGTGTAGCGTAGTAGTCGTGGAAAAAGTTGGGAATGTGCTCTGGAAGCGGTGCTCTAGATAACTGTGTGTTATTTTATGTAGGACGAGTACTGGCTGGAAAAAGTGGCGGTCTGCAATGGATGAAGAAGAAAAGCAAAGATGAATGACTTAACCCTGCTGTTCTGTTCGCATTTACTATACACTTGTAGTGTTCAGGGTCAATAAGACCCGGCTTATTAAAACCTTGATTTTAGACACTCTAACTCAATTTTTTTTATACTTTTTGCTTACTAGACTGTTTGTGAACATGTTTGGTAGTTAAAAAAAAAAGAAAATGAAATAGAAATCTTTATTTTTTTTTTATTCAGAAAAAACAGAGCAATGAGCAAAACGAAAATAGAAAACTACACATATTTTGTAAAAACAAAAAAAAGATCATATTTGGTTTTCTATCTTCCCATGTACTTACTTCATTATCATGGTGGTTGGTACTCATTAGTATGACGTTTTTTTTTTTTTTTTTGCTTTTTTATTATTATTATTATTTTTTTTTTTATTTTATTTTTTTTAATTTTTTTTGCACACCTAGTGATCTCTCCGGATGCACTCTACATTTTAGAATAGACTGTGCACCAAAAATAATCAATATAAAGCCATTTTTATGGTGCGCAGATCTCAATGCATACCCCCGGTAGAGCGCGTGTACGACCCCATTGAAATAATTTAGGAAATAAATCAATTGATATACAATAGTAGATGCAATAAATAGACCCAACTGAGGTTAGAACTCCTTTATTTCACTGAAAATATGGCCTCACAGCTGTAAAAACTGTGTCGGGTCACTATGACCCGAACACAACAAGTGTAACATTTTATGCGTGTAGCAAAAAGTAAACGAAAAAAAAAAAAATACTCATAGGTAGGTCCCCCCAAATGAGGAAAAGTCAAGGAGTCTCAAGTTTTAGAGACTTACAGAAAAAAATCTACAGGGCCGCAAAAAAGTCTGTTCGGGTCACTATGACCCGAACAGAACAGCAGGGTTAAGTTAGAGACGTCACCGGTGAGTGTGTTATCTGTACACTAACACTGTACACTGTATATTATATACATAGCTCCTGTGTATAATGTCACCGATGATCACTGTATTATCTGTACATTGGCACTATGTACAGAGAATCACTATATTACCTGTACACTAACATTGTACATTTGCACTATACACTGTATACTATGTACAGAGCTCCAGTGTATAGGGGCACTTATGATTATAATAATATCATTATTGTTTTTTTTAATGATCAGTTTTGTACTATTCAGTCACAATGTATTGGCAATATGTGATTTGGTCATGGAGTGGCAGTATTTCTCTTTGTATATGGTATCATTGAGTCGTTATATAGTGGCAACAAGTGGACTGGACATGATATGGTGGCATTTGTTCCTGTTTGTGGTATTATTCGGTCACTATAGGTGGGAATATGTGGTCCAGCCATGGTATGGTGGTATTTGTTCCTTGTATGTGGTATTATTCGGTCACTATTTGGTGGTAATATGAGGTTTGGTCATGATGTGACAGTATTTGTCCCTTGTATGTGGTAATATTGGTCATCTTAAAAAAGTGTATGTGAAACATTCCCTTAATAGAAATAAACAAAAATATACCTAAAAAGAGTATTGGATATTTTAACAAATGTTTAATAAATTAGAGTAGAGTAGGGCTCCGCCAAAAAGTATAGCTTGCTGTGGTGGCAACTTAAAAAATCTTTTGGCCAAAACAAAAGTTTCTAGCTATGTATGGAATATGGTGTTAGATGGGAACAGTTAAGGCACTGCCACACTTAGCGATCGCACTAGCGATCACGACAGCGACTTAACCTGGCGAGATCGCTAGTGCGATCGCTATGTGATCGCTAGTTAGATTCCAAACACAACTCATCAGCGATCTGTGATTCCAAACACAACTCATCAGCGATCTGTATAACGACCTCTGCGGTCGTTGGGAAAACCTAGTCCCACCTGCGACGCTGGTGAAGTCGTTCATAAAGGGTGTCACACTCAGCGATTCAGGCTCACCAGCGGGACACCAACGACAAAAAAAACGGCTCAGAACGTTCATAAGCGATCAGCGACATCTCAGCAAGGGCCACATCGCTGCTACATGTCACACACAGCTAAGTTGCTAACGAGATCGCTACTGCGTCATAAATGGTGACGCAGTAGCGATCTCGTTAGCGATCTCGCTAGCTATCTCGCTTATTGTGGCATACCCTTTAATGTGTGACTGGGGAGGACATGGTGCAGAAGTGGAGTATTTCCAAGAGTGGGTGGTGGGACTGTGGAAGTTTAGAGGCCGAGCTGGGGTGGAGCCTCGGTGGAGTCTCAGGGGGTCCAAAAATGTTGCCAGTATGGGGCCCTGAAATTCCTGGTGACAGCGCTGATGGCACCTGCATTGTTGCTTGAAAGATTGTGAACCCTTCAGAATTTTCCATATTTTTGTATCAATTTGACTTAAAACTACATCACAGTAGATAAAAAACAAACAAATTAGTAAAATATATTTGAATTTTCCATTTTTATAAAGTAGGAAAATGGTCTAATATCACATGCCTCTGATGGGAAAAATATGTGAACCTTTGCTTTCAATATCTGTCGTGATCCCATTGAGCAGTAATAAATGCACCTAAACGTTTCTGATAATAGCTGATTAGTTCTACAGATCAGCTTGTCAGAATTTTAGCCCATTTCTCCAAAACAACAGCTTCAACTGTGTTATGTTGGTGGGATAACTCCCATAGGTCCTTCCACAACAATTCTATAGGATTAAGATTTTTACTTCGCCTTTCCAAAGCTTAAACTTTATTCTTCGTCAAACAATCTCTTGTACAATTACTTCTGTGTTTTGAGTTATTGTCTTGCTTCATGAGATACACCTCACTGATAGATGTCCTGATATTTTGCTTTAATTATTCTAGAATAATTCAAAATCGATTGATTCTTTAATGATGGCAAGCTGTTCGGGCCCAGATACAGCAAAAGAGTCCCAAACATAATACTACTACCATCACCGTGATTCACAGATGGTAGGAGATTTTTATGTGGTATTATAGTAATTTTACTCTCCAAACATAACACTTCTCAAACCAAATATCTCTATTTTGTTCTGCACAAAACATTGTTAATATAACCTTCTGACTTGTCCAGGTGAATTTTAGCAAACTGCAGAGGGTAGCAAATTCTTTTTCAAGAGCAGTGGCTATCTATTTGCGATCCTAGTATGCATTCCATTCAATGTTGTTCAGAGTCCTCCTGATGGTAAACTCATGGACATAAATATCAGTTAATTTGAGAGAGAACTTTTGTTGTTTAGACGTTACATTGAGTTCCTTTGTGACCTCACGGACTATTATGCATCTTTCTCTTAAAGTGATCTCTGTTGGTTGACTATTCTGGGGGGAGAGTAACAATGGTCTTGAATTTCATTGATTTGTACACAGCAGGTCTGACTTTTGATTGATGCACTCCAAAATCTATAACAATGAAATTGTGACTTGTAGGATCGCTACTTCCAATAGGTGGCTCTATAGAGTACAAGTCCTCTTTTTTTGAAGAGGCAATTTGCATTTAACAATGAAATTGTAAGTTTTTCAAGTCTCATGAACATCAATAACTCTTCTGAGGTCCTCATAAATCTCCTTTGTTAATGTCATAATATACTTACACAAATGTGTTGTGAAGACTAGAGATGAGAGAATTTGTTCGGTACCAAATACGATCAGAATCGAATATTGTTTTTGCAATATTCATCAAACACAATCGAACATCATTAGAGTTAATGGTAGTAGAAATTACCGAATATGTTCAGAACCGATCATAAGACTTTGGCTCGAATATGTCAAAATCAGATTCGGGGACAAAATCCGAACAAATTCGCCCATCTCTAGTGAAGACCACACTTTGATAGATCCCTGTTATTTAAATAAAACAGGTTGCCCACTCACACTTCATTGTAATCTCATTGATTGAAAGCACAAGACTTTAGCTTCACCTTAAAATTATCTGCTAATCCTACGGATTTCCTACAAACATGAGATATTGGATCATTTTACTCATTTAAAAAAATAAAAAGGGTTACATTTTTTAACTTATTTGTTTTATTTGGTTCTCCATATTTACTTTTAGGACGTTTGTGAAAATCTGAAGTATTTTTTAGGTCAATTTTATGCAACAATATAAAAAATTCTGAAAGCTTCACAAATTTTAAACAGCGTTGTAAGTGGTTCAACAAAGTATGACCCTAGATGTACCATATTATTATAAATGCTAGATCCTGACTCAAGACAGATATACTATTGGTTTCAACATATGCAGCAGATTATTTGACAAAGAGGTAACAGGTCCCACTACCAACTCCAAAGTAGTAAGCAGCTTCTTTCACAGGCACATACAGGAGTGCATTATGATTTTCTTCTGGACTGCAAAGGACCATATATTCTTCTTGAATTGGGGCCCTCTTCTGCTTGTGTCTGCCCTAAAGGCTAAGCCACACTTAGCGATCGCACTAGCGATCACGACAACGACACAAGCTAACGAGATCGTTGGTGTGATCGCTTTAAGGTCGCTAGTAGCTTCCAAACAGGAAGATCTCATCAACGACGCATCAGCGATCAGTGAGCTGTATAACGACTTCAGCGGTCGTTAGGACTAGTATTGAGCGATACGATACTGCAAATATCGGGTATCGGCCGATATTAGCTGTATCGGGCTTTCGATTCCGAGTACCGATATTTTCGTCATATCGGATACCGGAATCGGGATTGTCACTGTCATTGTCAGTGTCCGTCGGTCGGGTCTGTCACTGTCAGTATCCGTCGGTCGGGTCTGTCAGGAGTCAGCGGCACTTACCTGGCAGAAGATCTCCGACGGTCATGGCCTGGACTGCTTCATGGCCGCCATCCTCTTCTCCCCGGCGGTCACATGCAGTTTCTCGCGATAACTGCAGTGACTGCTGGGTAATCCCGGCCGTAAAGCAGTCAGTCCGATGACGTCACCGCCGGGGAAGCAGGTAATCTACTGTGCTGCGTCGCGATGACAGGCTCTGCCTGTCATTGCGATGTAGCAGAGCTGGATCGTCGTGGGACACTCGTTACTATGGACTGCGTCGGACAGGTGGTATACTGTTGGTTTGTTTTTTTTCTTTTTTTACAGGAGATCGATGGCGTCGCAGGAATGAGAGTATAATAAAAGAAATGAAAACTGTGTTGTCTCTTTTATTTCATTAAAAGACTTTTTTCTTGCTGTGTCTTTTTTTTAAACATTTAATAACTTTGGGATTAATAATGGATCAGTGTCTTATTGACACCTCTCCATTATTAACCGGGCTTATTGTCACCGTGCAATCAACGGTGACATTAACCCCTTATTACCCCACTTGCCACCGCTACAGGGCAGTGGGAAGAGCCGGGTAAAGTGCCACAATTGGCACATCTTTTGATGCGCCAAATGTGGGGCTGCTGTAGCCTGGTATTATCAGGCTGTTGAGGGCCAAAATCCATGGGCCTTGACAGTCTTTTAATACCAGGCCGCAGCAGTCTGCATTTTACTTGGCTGGTTAACAAAAATAGGGGGACCCCTACGCCGTTTTTTTTTTCGAGGGGATCCCCTATTTTTGTTAACCAGCCAAGCTAAGCAGACTGCTGTGGCCTGGTATTATCAGGCTTGCAAGGTCCATGGATATTGGATCCTTACCTGCCTGAAAAACCAGGCCTCAGCGGTCTGCTTCATCTGGCTGGTTAACAAAAATAGGGGGGACCCCACGCCAATTTTTTCGAGGGGATCCCCTATTTTTGTTAATCAGCCAAGATATGCAGACTGCTGTGGCCTGGTATTATCAGGCTGGCAAGGTCCATGGATCTTGGCTCCTTATCAGCCTGAAAATCCAGGCTTCAGCGGTCTGCTTCATCTGGCTGGTTAACAAAAATAGGGGGAACCCCACGCCATTTTTTTTTCGAAGGGAACCCCTATTTTTGTTAATCAGTTCCCTCTGACGTCACTGATGGTGTCCCTGGCTGACCTGAAGTGAAAGTGGAAAGCAATCAATTAAGCTTTCCACTTCCTCTCCTGTCAGCCAGGAGAGGAGCTCATTCATTTGGGGGTTTACTGTGAGGCTGCAGCATTAGCTGCGGTCCCTGCAGTAAACATTAACCCTTTCTGAAGGATTATACCGTGGGACCTGACTGTGCATGGGATAGGTAAGAATAATTTTGCTTTATTATTTTATTTTTATTACAGGAAATGGTTTTAGTAGGTAAATAAAATATGGTCAAAAACTGTGTGATTATTTCATTAAACTTCTTTTTTATTAAAGTGTGTGTGTTTGATTTTTCTTTCATACAATAGGATTAATAATTGATAGTTGTCTAATTGACAGCTCTCAATTATTAACCTGGCTTAAAGTGACCTTTCAATTGCAAGGTCATTTTAACCTCTTATTAACCCATTCGCCACCGCTACAGGGCAATGGGAATAGACGGGCAAAGTGCCAGAAAGGGCGAATCTAATTATAGATTTGTCTTTTCTGGGGTGTCTGGGGGCAGATGTTAGTAGCCAGGGGGGGCGAAAAATAATGGTCCCTCTCTGGGCTATTATTATCTGCCCCCATTCACTGGCTTTGTCTGTCTGGTTGCGAAAATAGGGCGGGAGCCCACGCATTTTTTTTAAACAATTTTACACCTCATATATATATATATATATACATGTCATTGAATTTGTGACACATAATATATATATATTTAATTTAAGTTCATACACTTCTACATAGTATAATAGCCGCTAAGTCAATTGCCGGCTTTTGTGAAAATGCAGAACCCGACATGAAATGACACTTGGTGTACATAGGGTTAACCATGTCTTTTCATGTCCTTTGCTATCTGATTTGCACAAACATATACATAAGTCTATGTGTGCAAATTTTCACACCTGTAGGGGTTAATTAAAGGTGTAAATTCGTAGCAAAAAAGTCCGTTTTTTTTACAACGAATTTACACCTTTAATTAACCCCTACAGGTGTGAAATTTTGCACACATAGACTGATGTAATTGTTTGTGCAAATCAGATTGCAAACGACATGAAAAGACATGGTTAACCCTATGTACACCAAGTGTCATTTCATGTCGTGTGCTTCTGTCTTTTCACAGAAGCTGGCTTTACCCGGCAATTGAATCAGAGGATATTTTACTATGTAGAAGTGTATAAACTATACATATATGTATATATATATATGTCACAATGACATGTATATATTGTGGTGTAATGACCCCTGATGCAGCTAGGGGGCACTGTGTATGGCCCTCGGGATATGCATGGAGGCATGTGATGGATGGACGTTATGTATCACAGAGGTGGGGTGGCCCTGTGATGGAAGCCTGAGCATATTTTGTTCAGCAGATATACTGCTGAGAGTTTGGCTATATATTGGGAGGCTTCTAGGTGACTAGGAGAGCTGGGAGGGTCCAGTCACCTACAAACCCACCCAAAGGGCTTGTGTCTAAATACTCGGGATGAAACCTGTATGTAATATGTGTATCTGAAGGACCTGTGATGAGGTCATGGTCAGGTGACCTGACCATGTGATCCTGACCTCACAGGTGGGCAGGGTTACACCTATGTAAGAAATGTGCTTGGCACCTGTTAGAGAGAGTGTGTGGGAGTCTGTGAGTGTGAACAGACTTCCATGTATGTGTCCTGGCGGGACATTACAGAGAGGACTCTGTGTCTATGAGGAGTGAGGCTCCAGGCAGGAACTGAAGTACTGAAGACTTGTACTAGATGTGCTTTGAGGTTTATGAAGCAAATAAACCATGAACTTTTGATATAAAAGTGCGTCCTGATTACCTCTGTCGCAGCTGAGTGAGTTGGAAACCTTACAATTGGTGGATGGAATGCTGGCAGCGGCCCAAGGAGCACATGTTCCAGGACTGGGAATGAGGAATCGGATGCAGGAACGGACGGTCTGTGAAAACCGTGAGTGTGACCAGTGGTCACGAATAAACTGTGCATTTATGTTTATGTGGTGCCTCTGAAGATATGAGGTATCTGAAGACGCTGTTAAGCAGTGGTGACAGACAGGAGTCTGTGTTATGTTGACCGGGGTCATTGAAAAGTGAAGTAAGAAAAAAAAAAAGCATGCTGAGAACATACCTCAGAGGAGGTGTCCGGAAACCTGCGTGGCCAGCAGGTAACAGACAGGAGTCTGTGTTGTACTGACGGGTCAGTGAGACGTTTTTTTCCTTTGTGGGATGCCTCTATGAGAAAGGAGGTGTCCGGAAAATCTCTGTGGCCAAGAGTAACAGACAGGAGTCTGTGTTGTGCTGACGGGTCAGTGAGAAAGACTGTATTTTTTGTGTTTGCTGGGTACCTCTGAGGCTGAGGTCTCCAGGAACCTGTGTGGCTGAAGCCAACAGGGGACGGTTTTGACAACCGTGTTGGGCTGATCGGGATCAGTGAGAAGAGTTGGTGAGAAACGATTTTTTTTTTTCTTTTTGGTGTTTTTTTTTCCTTCTGGAACACGTGTGAGGTGTGTGCTGTGGCTCATGGAGTCATGAAGGTGACAAGCGGCTGGCTGTGACTCGTGGGGTCACGAAGGTGACAAGCGGCAAGACAGCGCAGCGTGCAGAGACTTATGGTAGCAAGAGCTACAGTGACTTGCAGCAAGAGGTTCTGCAGCAGCAAGAGCTGCAGTGGCAGCAGCGGCTTGTGCGCGGTAGCCGGAGGTGCTGGCGGGTGGTGGCAGTACCAGCAGGAGCTGGTGAGGTACCATAAGGACTTCAGGTCCAGAGTGGGTGACCTCTTAAAGTGACGGTACCAGCCCCGAGAGACATAAGGGTCTGTACGAACTGGGGTCTGGTAGAGCCGTAGCAGAGTCCACGGTGTACAACCCAAGGAGGGGTGATGGCCCAAAAGGGGGTGGAGTCCCAAAAGGGGGTGGCAACCCAAAAGGGGATGATGGCCCAAAAGGGGGCGGGGTCCCAAAAGGGGGCGGCAACCCAAAAAGGGGCGGATGGAAAAAAGGAGGTGGAGGATCCCAACGTTAAAGGGGAGGCTCAGACAAACTGTTGCCCGAGACAAATATCTTATATGTGTCCAGTCTGCCTTAGGAACTATCCGCCCGGCACATTACTACGGGGTGTGCTCTGCAGATACACGATGACGAGGTGGTGGGTCTGGTCGACTCGGGGAGTCCGGTGACTATAGTAAAGGTAGCACCTGACAGGTTTCAAATCCCTGGAAGAAAGGTGGGGGTCACCTGTATCCATGGGAACACCAAGGATTATTCAGTGGCCAGGGTAATCTTTGAGACAGGCTGGGGCTTTGCAGGACAGGATGTCGCTATAATCCCTAATTTGTCGTGTCCAGTGGTCATAGGTCGGGACTCTAAATTGTTCTCTGGCTTGTGGGACAGGGGAGTTCCTCTACAGCAGGAGGGAGGCCTGTCTACTGTTGGGGTGGCAGACATTGGGACAGTGACACCTCCCAAAACTGACAAGTCAGACGGTGACACAGGAGGAAAGGATGCTTCTGCCCGACTTACTGACATGATGTCATCTGAAATGTATGACAGTAGAACCAATGACGATCTGGTAGATAAGACCTCTAGAACGGACACCCGGTTAGAGGGTAACGGGAGGGGCCCCGAGAGTGACTCCTGTCCAGACTGTGACTCGACCGCAAGGGAAAGCGAGTACAGTAAGGGTGAGCTGAGTAAAAATGTCCGATCTTCCTCTCGCCGCAGGGGCCGCGGAAAGGCGGGACAGGCTACATCCGCTAAGAAGAGAAATGATGAGGAAGAGTCAGGGTCAGGTACTGGTCAGGTTACTGTCCTTGATGAAGAGGCCATATTATCTCTGACAAATCCCAGCACAGAGGTAGGGCTGGAGGTAGAACAGACCTGTAGTAGATCCACATCTGCAATGCCCGGAAAGGGTGAAATGGCTCAGTATGATGAAGGCTCCAGAGTACCGGAGGCAGAGCTGGAGCTCTCTGAAGTTACTAAGAGTCGTGAGACAGTTGAAGTGGCGGATGCCGGAACAGGCGAAACTCTGAAGAAGCAGAGTGTGAGTGGACAAGAGTGCCCGTCTGAAATTGTGGTTAAAGAAGTGATGGTGCGACATGTGCTGGCTAAAAGAGAGCAGGACCGGGAGATAGAGCTGTGTAAAGAAACAGTGAAAGAGGCAGTCGAGCAGGAAAGGGTCCTGAGACGAATAATTGAGCACAGAATGGAGGAGCTGGAGAAGGAAGTCTCTAAGCTCAGAGAGGCCCAAGTGAAGCACCAGCAGGAGCTTCTCCGGAGAGAGGATGAGTGTCACGGCTTGGCAGAGGAGCGAGATAAAGTTCTCCGTAAGCTCAAGATCGAGGAGGAGCCTGGTGCCCAGCTCCAGAAATCCACGGGAGACGAAGCACAGCAAGCGAAGTGCCACACAGATGGCCACACAAGAAATGCTGAGGTCTTGAAGAACTGCGCTGATGCTCAGGATGAGGAGGTCCAACCGCATGTTCAGGAAAAGGAGACATCGCTTTTCAAATGTATAATAGAGATACCCGAAGACCTGCGAGAAGTATGTGCCAGTGAGGAGGTGCATGAGGCCTTTAGAAAAGCAGTAGAAGCATGCAGTGTGAACTGGGTGCCAGAGATGAAACAGTTAGTCGTACTGTCGACTAGGGAAGTCACAATGAAGCGAGTGGCTATCCTGAGGGACATGCACCTACATTGTCTCCGCACAAAGCAACTGATCCTGTTGAGAAATCACGAAGCCACTCGACGTTTGGAGCAAGCAAGAAAGGCTCAAAATCAGCTTGGCTTGATGGAAGACATCGTTCAAGTGCCCAGAGGTCTGGTGAAGAAAGTCATCGGAAGACTCGGGAAAGTGATGCAGGAGATGGTGAACAAGTCCGGTGTGACGAGAGTCAGGATTCCGGCTGATGACGAAGACCAGGTCAGGGGTGAAGACGGGATGGTTCCGTTCCTCGTTGTCGGATCCAGGGAGAGCCTTGGGTATATCCGGATGCTCCTGGAGTATCGTGTGTCGTACCTGAGAGAAGTAGAGCAGCTACGACTTGAGAGGGAGCAGGTCAACAGAAACATACGGGAAATGGAAAGAAGATGGTCTCCACCTTCAACCCGTGGTATTGAGAGGCGAAGAGGTTCGCTTAAGATGAGAAATCCTCAAGCTGGAGATAATACAGGAAATAGTGATGCCTCAGTTAGCTCAGTGATGAGTGACCTAAGCAGGAGAACCTGTAGTGGACGAAATGGAAAGGACTCAGACCAGACAGGACGTATGGGTGCAAGTGAATTGCGACGCCGTACTGACCGCTGGGGATGCGGGTGGTCTGACAGGGGGGCCTCGTCAGCAACAGATGTGACAGAGTCGGAGGACAGACGCCTACCAAAGAGATTAGTAGCAGGGTCCGACTTAGAGAGACGGTTTGACTGGCAGAGACGACCGAGATGGATCTCTGGTCGGGGAAAAAGTGTTCAACCCCACAAGTTTGAACAGAGGGGGGAGGTATGTGGTGTAATGACCCCTGATGCAGCTAGGGGGCACTGTGTATGGCCCTCGGGATATGCATGGAGGCATGTGATGGATGGACGTTATGTATCACAGAGGTGGGGTGGCCCTGTGATGGAAGCCTGAGCATATTTTGTTCAGCAGATATACTGCTGAGAGTTTGGCTATATATTGGGAGGCTTCTAGGTGACTAGGAGAGCTGGGAGGGTCCAGTCACCTACAAACCCACCCAAAGGGCTTGTGTCTAAATACTCGGGATGAAACCTGTATGTAATATGTGTATCTGAAGGACCTGTGATGAGGTCATGGTCAGGTGACCTGACCATGTGATCCTGACCTCACAGGTGGGCAGGGTTACACCTATGTAAGAAATGTGCTTGGCACCTGTTAGAGAGAGTGTGTGGGAGTCTGTGAGTGTGAACAGACTTCCATGTATGTGTCCTGGCGGGACATTACAGAGAGGACTCTGTGTCTATGAGGAGTGAGGCTCCAGGCAGGAGCTGAAGTACTGAAGACTTGTACTAGATGTGCTTTGAGGTTTATGAAGCAAATAAACCATGAACTTTTGATATAAAAGTGCGTCCTGATTACCTCTGTCGCAGCTGAGTGAGTTGGAAACCTTACAATATATATATATATATATATATATATGTATTCTATGTGTGTATATTTAGTGTTTACAAGGAAATAAAGGTTTTTTTTAGTTGCGATATTTTGTTCCCATAGACTTACATGGGACTTCCGGTATCGGAATCGGATATCGCCGATATTTAGTGATATCGGCGATACCATTCCGATCCGATATTTTTAGATATCGAGCAGTATCGCTCAACACTAGTCAGGACGTGTCACACAGCATGTATTGTTAAAGATCACGACCTCGATAGGAGTGATTGAGCGCAACCTTTTCCATGCCCCTCAGCACAGATTGGTGGTCAATATATGTCATGACTAGAGTTGAGCGATACTTTCCGATATCCTAAAGTATCGGAATCGGAATGGTATCGCCGATATCACTAAAATATCGGCGATACCCGATATCGATACCGGAAGTCCCATGTAAGTCTATGGGAACAAAATATCGAAATTAAAAAAAACCCATTCTTGCCTTGTTGGTTAATTGTACATGAAGGAAAACAACAAAGAGTAATGTAGAATGTATTGTGGAAGGTTGAGGAGACATTAAAGGCATAGATGTTTAACCCAATCAAATGGAATAGCATAAATATTTTTTTTTTTAAAGATGTTCGGATTGACGAAGAAATTGACAATGTTAACGTTTTTTATATTTTGGCAAATATGTATATTACACAACTTCCATGCTCTTCATCTTCACCTTTTTAACTTTTCACACACTTTCTCCTTCATAATCTTCTGCAGCATCATCTTTTTCATCAAATTATTCTTCATCTTCACCTTCTTTATCTTCTTCTTAAACTTCTTGCTATTCATCTTTTTGTTAACATTACTCATATTCTTCTTATTAAACTATTATTCTTATTCATATTCTACTTCATCTTCTTCATCATATTCTTATTTGTGACAGAGAATCCTGTACTTGTAATCTGTCAAAGTATGAATTTTTCATCCTTCCGTTCTTGCTGTCACAAAAGATTTAAATTACAACAGTATTTGTCCGTGTTCAGTTTAGCCTGCAGCAGCAGGCATTTTCCAGGGGCACCACGAGGAGGAACGGACTCACCCCCATACACTGCTTAGTCTTCTTCTGCTTAGAATTTAGAGCATATATTTTGCTCTTCATTTTGGTCTTATACTTCATGTTCTTCTGCTTTTAGATCTTCTGCTTATTGTTCTTGTGTCTCTTGTTCCGTATCTTGTATTTGTAGCACAATCTTGTACCAGCTGATGTTACTGGGACACGGTTACTAAGCAGGAGGTACCTGTGCTCCAAAGCACTACCAAGGACCAGCAGACGTTGCTGGAACTCGGATACCGAGATGGAGGCACCTAGGCCAAAGGCACTGCGGAGAACCAGCTGACGGTACTGGAACCCGGAGGGGCAGCAGAAGGAAAAGAGCCAATGGCACAACCGAGGACCAGCTGACGTTACTGGGACACGGTTACTAAGCAGGAGGTACCTGTGCTCCAAAGCACTACCAAGGACCAGCAGACGTTGCTGGAACTCGGATACCGAGATGGAGGCACCTAGGCCAAAGGCACTGCGGAGAACCAGCTGACGGTACTGGAACCCGGAGGGGCAGCAGAAGGAAAAGAGCCAATGGCACAACCGAGGACCAGCTGACGTTACTGGGACACGGTTACTAAGCAGGAGGTACCTGTGCTCCAAAGCACTACCAAGGACCAGCAGACGTTGCTGGAACTCGGATACCGAGATGGAGGCACCTAGGCCAAAGGCACTGCGGAGAACCAGCTGACGGTACTGGAACCCGGAGGGGCAGCAGAAGGAAAAGAGCCAATGGCACAACCGAGGACCAGCTGACGTTACTGGGACACGGTTACTAAGCAGGAGGTACCTGTGCTCCAAAGCACTACCAAGGACCAGCAGACGTTGCTGGAACTCGGATACCGAGATGGAGGCACCTAGGCCAAAGGCACTGCGGAGAACCAGCTGACGGTACTGGAACCCGGAGGGGCAGCAGAAGGAAAAGAGCCAATGGCACAACCGAGGACCAGCTGACGTTACTGGGACACGGTTACTAAGCAGGAGGTACCTGTGCTCCAAAGCACTACCAAGGACCAGCAGACGTTGCTGGAACTCGGATACCAAGATGGAGGCACCTAGGCCAAAGGCACTGCGGAGAACCAGCTGACGGTACTGGAACCCGGAGGGGCAGCAGAAGGAAAAGAGCCAATGGCACAACCGAGGACCAGCTGACGTTACTGAACCCCAGTAACACAGGAGCAAGTGTTGACTGTGCTAACAGCACTTCCGAGCAACAACTGGCGGTGTTGGAGCCCAGGGTCAAGGAGGATGTTTAAATACTAGATCAAGTAATTTCCTTGTTACCTGTCAATTTTAAATGTCTATACTTCAAACAAGAGAAAGATAACCTTTACTACCATAAGATGATGATTTCATTTAAACTAATATCTAGATAAATAAAGAATTGACAAACATAAACACATACATTAACATGTTGAACAGCAATGCAAACCACAAAATAAATTAGTTAAGGAATCTGCTATACGGTTGTACATAAAAGCATACAAGTACATATCTGAATCCATTAATGATGGATAAGTAACAGTATGTACACCATTTTTATTGTATAGACAATGAATGTCTGACTTCAAAACATCATCAGCATTACAAGTTATCTGTGACATTACTAAAATGTTACATTTGCTGAATAATGTCACTAAACAGTTTATACAAAATTATACAATTTCCATCATGTAATACTCATAATATGTGGCAATAATCATGTTTATTAACAAACATAACCTTTAAAAAGTGCATAGTGCATAGTGAAAATTGCTATTTATGCCTGACTGTCGACTTGCAAGCATGACAACGGATAGATAAGGTATATATAGATGAGACTGCATAGCCACAGATGGTGAATGGCGATGTAATACTGTACCTCAATAAAGTGTGCGTCACTACTACATAATTTTTTTTATATAGCTTTATAAACAGGGTACGTGGATGTATGCTTGCGCCTTTGTTTTGACGCACAGACTGCCTTCCTGCTGAGACGCGTTGGGTAGTGAACAGTTGTGTGCAGTGTTCACTGTAGTCTGAGGTTTTCCTTTTTGGAGTGCAGATCACGCTCCAGTTAGTTCTTCAACCACTGCTGGTTGTAGTCTGCTGAGCGTGTGTCACTGGCACATCCTTGAAATTTTTCTCTAATTGTTGCTGCTCCACTCTATTACAAATAAATAAAATCTATTAGTGTGACGTGCTTCCATCCGTATACAATACATTGGTTGCAAACACTATAGAAGTACACAAAGGGGCCTTTCACACCTACTGAACAGTTGTGTGCAGTGTTCACTGCAGTCTCTGCGGAATAACCACACTTAGGCCTTATAACTTTTCAGACTTTCTTTATCAATCTACCAAGATGAAGAAGGCAGGGAGTAAGGCATGTGGTCGTGGAGTTTCTTCAGGGAGAGGACGTGGGGATTCTGTGGCTGCTGCGGCCCCCAGTGACACAGCATCCACCAGTTTTCCCCGGGCCGTGAGCGTTCCTTTATGCGCACTTTTGTAGGAGCTCGGAGTACCCCCCTGCTGCGGGAAGAACAAATTGAAGCCGTTGTTGTTTGGATCTCAGCCAATGCATCGACTTCAATTGCTTCCACCTCCTCTCAGGACCACAGCACTGTTGGGCAACCATCTGTCTCTTCACCGCCTGGCAAATTGCCCAGGCAGTCAGAGAGTTCTGTACAGGAGCCAGCTGAGTGTCTGCTTCTGTTCTCAGAATCTATTGGCTTGCAAACAGGGGCCCAGCCAAGCAGCATTCTGTAATGTGAAGAAGAGGGAGTATGCAGTGATGCGCAACAGCTGTGTCTCTCTGAATCTGAAGAGGCGGGTGAGACAGTGCCGATGGTCAGCACACCGCAGAACGCATCTGATGATGATGATGAGACCCAGGTGCCAGTTTCTGTTGAGCATGGTGCTGGCCAGACCACCCAACAGCAGGTGTTGGAAGAGGGTAGTGGAGATGATGAGGTCCAATACCCAACATGGCATGAAGAACAGGAAGGTGGTGGGAGCAGCTCAGAGGAATAATAATAATATTTATTTATATAGCGCCATCATATTCCGCAGCGCTTTACAGTTTAGCAGTTTCAGAACACAAGTCATAAGTAACAACGTTAACAATACAATAATTTAAGCTAAATAAGTCGCCCCTGCTCGTGACAGCTTACAATGTACAATGAGATGGGGGAGATACAAAGTATAGGTGTTTATATACAATGGTGCATTTACAATGATGTTCCAGCCATCTTAAGGGACTGAGGGATGGAGATAGTGAATGGGCTAGAGAGACACACACACTTACACAGAATACATAGAATGACTTTGATTAGTGAATGTGATAGGCCGCTCTGAACAAATGTGTTTTGAGGGAGCGCCTGAAACCATGCAAATTGTGGATAGTCCTAATTTCTTGGGGTACAGCATTCCAGAGGATTGGCGTAGAGCAGGAGAAGTCTTGGAGTCGGGAGTGGGAGGTACGTATTAGTGCAGAGGTTAGTCGAAAGTCGTTTGCAGAGCGCAGCAGTCGGTTAGGCCGATAGATAGAAATGAGGGAGGAGATGTAGGAGGGGTGCTGCACTGTGGAGAGCTTTGTGGGTGAGAACCAGTACTTTGGTTGAAAGCTGGGAGAGGCCTAGAGAAATGGTTAGTGATAGAAGGAAGATAGAGGAAGACATTGCCCCAACGGTACAAACAGGAGGGAGAGTTAGGCTGCAGACTCGGTTGCCTGTAGCCTCCAGTTTGGCACCTGTTCGGAGCAGTTGTCTTCCAAAAGTCAAAACGTGCGCTCCCAGGACTTGCACTGCGTGGTCCTTTTTTCACACACTTGCACATGATATTTGCTATGTGAAATGCAAGCTGTGTAATCAAAAATTTAAAATAGCTAAAAGTGTCAGTCACCTCAATACCACAATATGTGTAAACATGTGCGGACAAAGCACGTAGTTGAGTTACAAAGACACACTGGAGATGTAGGCCAACCTACAGCAGCACCTACATCTTCAGGTTGTGTTGAAGCCTCTTCATCGAGCTCACACACAGCTGGTTATGCTTCCTCACAGGATCGCCATGGAAGAACCTCGGCCACTGTTGTCCAGAGACAAACTGTTATTCCACACACAGCAGCAAGTTCCCTGTCATCCTCACACTCCCAGGCCACAAAACAGCCAGCGGTAGCACAGGCATGGGATAAAAGACGGCCATACTCCGCAAACCATGCACGAGCACAGGCTCTGAATGCTGGCATTGCAAAACTCCTGTCCCTTGAAATGCTGTCATTCAGGCTGGTGGAGACAGACAGTTTCCGTAACTGAATATCATTGTCAATCCCACAATACAATGTGCCAAGCCGATTTCATTTCAGCAGGCAAGCCGTCCCTGGTCTGCAAAAGCATGTTGAGGGAAAAATTAAACATGCGCTACTAAAAGCCCTCAGTAGCAAGGTCCACCTGACCACCGATGCGTGGACCAGTACCCATTGTTATGATCTGCTACAACCAGTAAGGAAAGAAGGGAATTCTGTCCCTACAATACAACTAAGCTGAATCCCTACGATGTAACGGGGAACCTGATCCTGCGACCAGACCCGCTAAAGTCCTCATCTAGTGTGAACGAAGACCTATAGTTGCGAGGGAGTAATCCCTACAAGATCTAGGGACTGGGAGAAAAGGTGGACACCTCCTAGTCCTAACATAAATTGTAGCATGGATAATTAAACAGAAAAATAAATACTTTGTGATCCTAACATCAAGCAAAACTCACAGATTAAGGCACCTAAGCACCCGGCTAGCTTAACACTAGATAATACAATGAAGTCAAGCAAAGCCAGAAGGGCGGAGCCAGACTAAATAGGGAAAAAAGGTCATGTGACCAGCAAACTGAAACAAAACCTAACAAGAGGGTTCTAACACCCATGGCCAGGGACAATACCTTTCCCTCACTGCCCATTGGGTCAATGTTGTGCAGCCGGGTACTGATCTTGCGAGTGGCGCTGTACGTGTTCTGCCAACTCCAAGGATTGCAGGAATCAAGTCTGTACACATTGATTCCTCCTCCTATTCCAGTTCCTCAGAATCATCGCTGCAGGAGCCGTCACGGTCTACCTCCACATGGACCCGTGAACGTTTACCTGTTGCGACCGATATGAGCACAGCCGTGTCCAAATGTCAACAGGCCATCCTGAAATTAATTTCCATGGGGAATCTTAGCCACACAGCGCAGGAGCTCTGTAATGCCATAAAGCAGGAGAGCGACGTGTGGTTTTTGGAAGAGAATCTACAGGCAGGCTTGGTAGTGTGTGACAATGGCCGAAATCTGGTGTCAGCTCTGGGCCTTGGCAACCTCACTCACATACCATGTCTGTCATATGTGCTCAACTTGGTCGTGCAGAGTTTTTTGAGGGACTATCCGGATCTTGATGCACTGCTGCACAAGGTCCGCCTAGAGTGCGCTCACTTGCGACGTTCCAGCATGGCCAGATCGCTGATTGCAGCTCTGTAACGCAGATTTCACCTTCATGAACATCGCATTATATGTGACGTACCCACCAGGTGGAATTCCTCGTTACATATGTTGGAGCGGTTGTGTGAGCAGCAGCCAACAGTAATGGAGTATCAGCTGCATCAGGCGCAGTCAACTCGCAATTTGCGGCGTTCACACTTCACCACTACTGAGTGGGCCTCTATAATAAGAATAATAATATTATTTATTTATATAGCGCCATAATATTCCGCAGTGCTTTACAGTTTAACAGTTTCAAAACACGAGTCATAAGTAACAACGTTAACAATACAATAATTAAAGCAAAATCAGCCGCCCCTGCTGGTGAAAGCTTACAATCTACAATGAGGTGTGGGAGATACAAAGTACAGGTGTTTATATACAATGGTGTTTTTACAATGATGGTCCAGCCATTTTAAGGAAGTGAGGGATGCATGGAGATAGTGAATGGGCTACACACACAGAATTACACATAGAATGACTTTGATTAGTGAATGTGATAGGCCACTGTGAACAAATGTGTTTTGAGGGAGCGCCTGAAACCATCCAAATTGCGGATAGTCCTAATTTGTTGGGGTAGAGCATTCCAGAGGATTGGCGCAGCGCGGGTGAAGTCTTGGAGTTGGGAGTGGGAGGTACGGATTAGTGCAGAGGTTAGTCGAAGGTCGTTTGCAGAGTGCAGCAGTCGGTTAGGCCGATAAATATAAATAAGGGAGGAGATGTAGGGGGGTGCTGCGCTGTGGAGAGCTATGTTGGTGAGAACCAGTAATTAGAATTGGATCCTATAATGAATGGGCAGCCACTGCCAGTGTAATGAGTGGCGAATAACTCTATGAAGGATATCTGCCACGTTTTGCGTGCGTTTGATGAGTCAACGCGGATGGCGAGTGCAGATGATGCACTAGTCAGCCTGACTGTCCCCCTTATCTGCCTGCTTCAAAAAACACTGCAAGCACTAAGGCATGAGGTGGAGGATGAGGAGTCACAAATTCCATCACCTTCTGGACAGTCAGCGCAACGTGGTTCCTCACAAAGGGCTGGAGGACTTTCAAAGTACCATGCTGTATCAACAATTGAACCTCCAGAGTCGCTGTCTATATTTTCATAACCATTACAAACTTTTAATGTATTTACAAAGCACATAATGTACATTTTTTGTCTATCCTTTTGTAATGCTATTGTGTTTCCATAAACTGATGTTACAGAATTATGATACAAAGTTTTTAAATTTTGAGTTTTAAATTTTGTAAATTTATATGTATTTGAAGGACTTTGTGAGGAGGAGTCAATGGAGGAGGAAGACATCGCTCCAGAGGGAGGTAGACAATGCTCTAGTCAGTATGTAGACCAAGGGTGGGGTGATGCACAGCAGGCGGAGATGACGCCTCTTGCAGGGGACAACGTTTCTTGGCCAGTTGGGAGTCTGCAGCACATGGTTGATTTCATGCTGCAGTGGCTGAGAAACGACCGCCGCATCGAACACATTCACACCACGTCTGATTATTGGGTGTACACCCTCCTAGACCCTCGCTACCGGGACAACTTACAAAGCCTCATCACACCGTTGAACCGGGAGCGTAAAATGCGGAAGTACCAAGACACACTGGTGCAATCCATAATGTTCTCCATTCCAGCCGAGAGCACTGCTGCTGCTACTGATTTACAAAGCAGCTCTGTGCGTCGAGGCAGTGGAGACAGCTCTGCAACAAGAGGGAGCACAAGCAGCGCCTCTGCACAGGGCAAGAACAGTATGTTCCAAATGTGTCGAAGTTTTGTGGCAGCGCCACCAATGTCTACACCATCCGAGACGGCTCCAGTCAGCAGGAGGCAACATTTCCGTAAGATGGTTACAGACTACATGTCTTGCCCTCTCAGTGTACTCTCAGATGGCTCTTCCCCATTCAAGTTTTGTGTCTCTAAGCTGGATACATGGCCAGAGCTTAGCCAGTATGCATTGGAGGTGCTGGCTTGATCTGCTGCCAGTGTATTATCGGAGCGCGTCTTTACTGCTGCAGGTGGTGTACTAACAGACCGTTGCATGCCACTATCCTACGATAATGTAGAACGGCTTACTTTTCTGAAAATGAACTAGGCATGGATCTCGCCTGAATTTGCCTGTCCGGTTTCAGATTAACTAACTGGTTGACAACGTTTTCCATGTCTCCTGTTATGTTCATCTTTCTACCACCTGAGCTATACTCCCTGGGCTACAACACTGCCAGTTGCTGCTCAGAAGTGTCGTGTCCACAGACCAATACACAAGCTATAGTAATAGTGGGGTTCAGTAACGCCTGCTGTTCCCCTGCTGTGTGTCCGGCAAAAATTACTGCTACCTAGCTACACATGTTTAAAAAAACATGACATGTTAAAGTGGCTAGTGCTACACATAGATATCAGGCTACACCCTTATTTCTAAGCTGTAAACAAGTGAAACGTCAAATTTAAAACCATTCAATGATTAGTGTTGGTAACAAATCTGTAACTAAATAATTGTGACATATTATGGCAGATATCCACATGTCTAACACAAATGCTAACACAAAAGCATACTTATGCTATAGGGTACTGATGGTGAACCTTCTCACTCCATAACTTTGACCAATCCAACTCACATCATGCCTCAAATGCTGCAATGTTGGAAGTGCATAATGTGGGTTGAACTTTGACAACAGCTGCAGTGCGAAGGTTATCCTTCTGTGTTCTTGGCTTTTAAATAAAAGCATACAAGTAAATATAATAATACATTGTTGATTAAGGGACATGATGTACACCTGTAATATTGTGCAAACAATGGATGTAGGACTATTCCTCTTCAACATTACTTATATTTGTGTCATTTGAAAAAATACATATTTTACTTAAAAATTAAAAACCCATGTTCAGTAGCTGTGAAAGGCCCGTTTGTGTACTTCTATATTGTTTGCAACCAATGTATTGTATACGGATGGAAGCGCGTCACACTAATAGATTAGATTTATTTTAAATGGAATGTAGCAGAACCAATTGGAGATAAATGAAAAGGATGAGCCACTGAGACACGCTCAGCAGAGTACAAGCAGCAGTGCTTGAACATGTAACTGGAGCGTGATCTGCACTAAAAAAAGTAAAAAACACAGACTGAAGTGAACACTGAAACACAACTGTCCACAATCTGTGAAAAGCTCCTTTCTGTACTTCTATAGTGTTTGCAACCAATGTATTGTATACGGATGGAAGCGCGTCACACTAATAGATTAGATTTATTTTAAATGGAATGTAGCAGAACCAATTGGAGATAAATGAAAAGGATGAGCCACTGAGACACGCTCAGCAGAGTACAAGCAGCAGTGCTTGAACATGTAACTGGAGCGTGATCTGCACTAAAAAAAGTAAAAAACACAGACTGAAGTGAACACTGAAACACAACTGTCCACAATCTGTGAAAAGCTCCTTTCTGTACTTCTATAGTGTTTGCAACCAATGTATTGTATACGGATGGAAGCGCGTCACACTAATAGATTAGATTTATTTTAAATGGAATGTAGCAGAACCAATTGGAGATAAATGAAAAGGATGAGCCACTGAGACACGCTCAGCAGAGTACAAGCAGCAGTGCTTGAACATGTAACTGGAGCGTGATCTGCACTCAAAAAAGTAAAAAACACAGACTGAAGTGAACACTGAAACACAACTGTCCACAATCTGTGAAAAGCTCCTTTCTGTACTTCTATAGTGTTTGCAACCAATGTATTGTATACGGATGGAAGCGCGTCACACTAATACTATTAGTGTGACGCGCTTCCATCCGTATACAATACATTGGTTGCAAACACTATAGAAGTACAGAAAGGAGCTTTTCACACATTGTGGACAGTTGTGTTTCAGTGTTCACTTGAGTCTGTGTTTTTTACTTTTTTGAGTGCAGATCACGCTCCAGTTACTTGTTCAAGCACTGCTGCTTGTACTCTGCTGAGCGTGTCTCAGTGGCTCATCCTTTTCATTTATCTCCAATTGGTTCTGCTACATTCCATTTAAAATAAATCTAATCTATTAGTCTAATAGATTAGATTTATTTTAAATGGAATGTAGCAGAACCAATTGGAGATAAATGAAAAGGATGAGCCACTGAGACACGCTCAGCAGAGTACAAGCAGCAGTGCTTAAACATGTAACTGGAGCGTGATCTGCACTAAAAAAAGTAAAAAACACAGACTCAAGTGAACACTGAAACACAACTGTCCACAATCTGTGAAAAGCTCCTTTGTGTAGTTCTATAGTGTTTGCAACCAATGTATTGTATACGGATGGAAGCACGTCACACTAATAGATTTTTTTTTTTTTCTAATATAATGGAGCTGCACCAATTCCACAAAATAAAAAAAAAAAAAAAAAAAAAAAAGAGTCAGTGACACGTGCAGATGCCTACAAACAGCGGTGGATGCAGAGCAAACTGCAGCGTCACCTGCACTGTCACACACACACACCTTGCACAGAGCTGTTAAAACAACACTGGCAAAATGAAGCTTTACACAGCGGTTGGTAAACTAGCCTGCCTCAAGCACAGTAGTACACAAAATCGCAATATCTAACTGTCCCTCAGAGTGAGCAGAGTAGCGTTCTGTCCCTTACTGAGTTCACAGCACAGTGACGCTAAAATGGCGGCGGCGCCTTTTATAGTGCATTCTGACATCATTTCAGCAGCCAATCACAGCCATGCCATTAGTTAAGATGACCGCAGCATTACAGGATGTGCCCACACTTCGTAGGATTCCTCATTGGCTGACTAAAATCACATTGCCTCTCAAAGAATTATGGGAACTTCCGATTCCGGTATACGATATGGAAAAAGTATCGGAATTAAGTATCGGAATTCCGATAACGCGAATATCGGCCGATACCCGATACTTGCGGCATCGGAATGCTCAACACTAGTCATGACTGTTTATGTCACAGCTCTCTCTCTTTGTAATTGGATGACCGCGTCATAAAAGACGACGTATTAGCGCTCCTTTCCATTGCTCTCGAGCGGAAGCTGTTCATTCGAATCTCCAGCATCGTTCCAGTGCGTCCTGCTAGCCTTCTTTGCAGCTACTGCGATCCAGTCTGTGCCACTATTGCGTTTGCTGCGATCCAGTCTGTGCCGTTATTGAAATTGTTTTTTTTTTCTGCGATCTAGTCTGTGCCTCTATTGGGTTTGCTGCAATCCAGTCTGTGCCGTTATTCAAATTGTGTTTGTTTTGTTTTTCTGCGATCCAGTTTGTGCCGTTCTTGCGTTTCCCGCAGATTTTTTTTTTTTTTAGGATCATAAATAAGTCCGGTAAGGTAGGTATTTTTTTTTTTTCACATTTAATTTTTAATTTTTTTAAATTTAATTTTACAAATCCATTTTAAGATCCCAGCTTAACCGTTGTCGTCCTTCAATTTTTATTTTTTTTTGTCTGCCATTGTTTTGTTCTGGCACGCTCACCACCACCATTTTATGATCAATGCTGTTTTTACCGTAGTTGTCCATCTATGATTTTTAGTTTGGTCTGCCATTGTTTTCTCCTGCTGCGCCCACCACTACCATTTTATGATCCCTGCTGTGTTCTATGTTGTAGGCTATGTAATCATTTTATTTAACCATTCTGCCGTTCTCACATAATCCTTTTTTTATTACAGATGGCCGATAAACATGATTTCCTGTGGGAATTCATCGAGATTTACTGCTCAATGCCTTGCCTGTGAAAAATAAAGTCGGTCGATTACAGCAACAGGCTGAAAAAGAAGGAGGCGTACCAAAAACTGGTAGAGCTGTGCAAAAACCGATATCCCGATGAACCAGCGGATGAGTCATCGGTCAAAAAACGGATTCAGGACCTCCGCACTGTTTACAAGAAGGAATTAAATAAAGTACAGAATTCTACCAAGTCTGGAGCCGGGTCTGAAGATGTGTATGTCCCCAAATTGAGGTACTTTGAGCTTTTTTCTTTCACAAGGGACCAAGAAGTACCCAGACAAGCGACTTCCATGTTGGAACCAGACCCAGTGATCCAGCCGGACTCCCCTGTCGTACATGTAAGTACCTTTGTATTAAAACACATTTTAATCTACATGCCAAAGTGGACTTGAAATTAAAAATATAATTGTGAAATGTAGATAAAATGGCTGAATTTATCCCTTCATGTACTGATAATTTCTCTAGCTCAACGGTTGAGGCCTATCCACTTACAAGTCGGTTTTCAAATTTTTCCTGTATTTGAGTGTTATACTGTGAAGATAAATTTCTTTTTCTTTGTGATTTAACATTCGTTTTTTGTTCATGCAGGACACAGAAGAGGCTGTCTCCACACCTCCAACTGAAGAAGACAGCATGGCGTTGGTCCAAGAGGACAAAGTAGTTGAGCCACCATCCTCATCCTCACCATCTGGCAGAAAAAGGAAGGCTCCCACCTCGGCTACTCCAGAATTGATTGAAATAGCCAAAAAAGTCCTTACGGCGGAAAAAGACCAACCAAAAATCACAGGGTTTGCATACTACGCTAATGAGAACCTCCCAACACTGGATCCAATACAGCGGGTTCATGCTGAGAGACTCATGCTTGAGGTCCTGAGTCAAGCAACATTAGGAAACCTTAATAACAAGTATGTTGTCACGGCCAGACCGCACTACCCGGAGTACTCATGGCCGCACAATCCTGTGCCGAACCCAATTGGGATAAATCCGCCGAACCACAACGTTGTTGCTCCACCTTATTTTTATACACCGCCGAGGCAACGTGGTAATGGCAACGAGACATGTTACCAGCAGCTGTAGTTTTTAAAATATTTTCTAAAGTTTTTTGTTGTCTATATTTTTTTTACATTGTTACATTTTTTTAATAAAAATCTTATTTATCTACTGAATTGTGGTCTTTTATTCTTATGTTTGTTATTAATGTCAACAATATTGTTGACAACTATTAAAATGTTGGATTTTTATTCCATCTACTTGTTTCTACTTGTCACACATGGGGTCATGGGAGTACCAGCAGTCATAGGAGTTCCAGCATTGGTAAAAAAAATAAAGTGAAAAAAAATTCAAAAATTAACAAGATCTCTTTTAAAGGCCCTGGTCACATTAGCGCTAAAACCTTATAATAAAAAATAATACACCACAGCTGTGTATATAAACTTCAAATATATAATATATATTTTTTTCATATATATTTTTTTATATATTTTGTTAGCAAAAAATAAAAAAAAAACAATAAAATACAAATAATAAAAAACAAAAAAAATTAATGATTGCCCCCCTAGAGAGGCCAGCCACAAACCTCTCCAGCATTACCCCGTGGTCATGCATTGCTGCCATCAGCCAACGGTTTGACACCAACAGGTCCTGGGCAGTGGAGATTTCTGTGGAGGTAATGGTAACAGTTAACAGGGAATTCTGTTGCAACATCAACATGTACATGTTACATGTTTGCTGTTTAACACTTACGGTTTTCTTCCGACTGCGGTTGACCTGAGGACCCGCTGACTGCCCACCCAGAACCTGCGGCACCGCCGGCTAGGGAAACACAGAAAAATATATATATCACAACAGCCATTACACATTTTAAGACCTAACAAAGTTGTCAAACTAGTCGGAAGCTTATATTATGTGCGTAAATTACCTGAAGGCGAGCCTGCAAACATGTCACGGAGTGACGCTGGAGAGAATCCTAGGAGGGATGGGGATGATGACCCCAAAAGTGGAGGGGGGTAGCTGCCGGTGAAGGGGTAGCTGGGTACGGTGATGCCTGTGGTGATGGCGCTGCGGGGGACGGTGGTGCAGCTGCAGCTGGTGAAGGAGGTGCTGCAAATAAAAAATACAATTCAGTCAAATAATCCTACTAACTCCGTCACTGCCAGTACTTCCGTCAATGCCTGTAACCCCCTCACTTCTGGTACTCCCATCACTGCCTGTAACCCCATCACTGCCGGTACTCCCGTCACTGCCAGTACTTCCGTCAATGCCTGTTACCCCCTCACTATTGGTACTCCCGTCACTGCCTGCAGGGCCGGCGTCAGCATCTGGCGCACCCGGGAGCACCTCTCCCTGCTCCACCGCTGTGACATCTTCCCCATTTCCTGACAAGTCCATAGTAGAGCAGTGCCCAGCGAAGAGAGGTCTTTCCTTTGTATTTAATGTTTGGAGCAATATATAGGGAGCATTATACACTGGAGAATTATATATGGGGCCCATCATATACTAGAGCATCATATGGAGTTCATTATTTTTGGGACATTACATTTATATATGGAGCATCATATGGAGCACATATGGGCCCATTCTGTATGGCGCACTATGTGGTGCCCATAATACTGTATGGAGGACTATACTGTCCGTAACCCCATCACTAATGGTACTCCCGTCACTGTCCATAACCCCATCACTGCCAGTACTTCCGTCAATGCCTGTAACCTCATCACTACTGGTACTCCCATCACAGCCTTAACCTAGCCTCTCCAGATACCCTCACCAACACTCACCACGATGCCTGTGAAGCTGTGCACGGATGCTGGTGACCCTATCGCTCGACCGGTAGCTTCTTTCTTATTTGTTTGGTTGTCCTTTCCACCCCGAACCGCCGAGAAAGGCCCCTCTGGATTCGACGCAGGACTGCCTTTTGTGATGCATGGGACGCAACGTCGGGATCCTGCACTCATAGTCCCATGCATCACTTTTATTAATGAGGTAACGCACCTTTGCGTCCCCCAGGCTGCTGCACGCTGCCTTGCCGCCATAGTCTCTAGATATTAATAACGCCGCATGAACGACGCCAGCGTCGTGACGTCACGACGTACGTACGCCATAAACTGGTCGCACTTGCGACGCAAGACGCTATTGCGATTGCAAAGTGACCGCCCCAACAACGCACAGACACGAGATGCCACTGCGATCACAAGGTTACAGGTCCTAGCCAGGCGCCCCAGCCACGCCGACATGAGACGCCATTGCGATCGCAAAGTGACCGGTCCCAGCCAGGCGCCCCAACAACGCACAGTCACGAGATGCTATTGCGATTACAAAGTTACAGGTCCCAGTTAGGCGCCCCAGCCACACAGACATGACACGCCATTGCGATCGCAAAGTGACAGTTTGTGCTGCTATTGCGTTTGCCCTGATTAATTTTTTTCCATTTACACTTATTATTGCTGAGGTGATGTGGCCAGCAATCGGAGCTGAGGGGCCTTACTAAAGAAAACCTAGTCCCGCCTGCGCCGCTGACATATGAGTCGCCAGCGAGGTCGCACATCGTTCACAAAAGCTATAAAACACAGCGATTCAGGCTCACCAGCGGGACGCCAACTATCAAAATACGGCCCAAACCGTTCGTGCACGATCAGCGACATCGCAGTGGGGGCCACATCGCTGCTACATGTCACACACAGCGACGTCGCTAACGATGTCGCTGCTGTGTCATAAAATCTATGTTGCTTGCGCGATCTCGCTAGCGATCTCGCTTAGTGTGGCATACCCTTTAGACTAGTTTTGATTATCAGGACCAGATGGACTGTACAGACTGTGAGATCAGAAGCCATGGCTTGTTATGTGCTCCCAGCTCTTCGAAGAATCCTCGCTCTTCACCATTCCAAATATTTTGACCTGAGCTTGCTTACCAATATAATGAGTTCATGAACAAAGGTGTAACTAGAAGCTACTAGCCCCCAATGGAACCCAACTACCCATCTACCAAATGTCATTTATAATGCTAATGTATTTTCCTGTGGCAGAATTCATTTGGTGCCACCTAAAAAAGAAGGTTTGGGTGTCACTACTTGCTTTTTCCAACACCTAAAGCAACAACCCTATTCTATGTATTTGACAGTTACAAAGATGCATGTGCCATAGTGTAGTCCTTATGAATATTTTTTAGTATAGTTCTAACCTCTCTACTTCTACCTTCTGTCCTAGAATATCAGACACGGTATCTGATTAATTTTTCTTACGTGATCCTTTTTCCTCTACATACAGATCTGGAAGAAGAAAGAAGAGAAAAGTTAGAGTGCCAATTCTAGCAAAACTAATGATAACTTTCTGTTGCTGCAGTTCTCATTTCTATTACCTTTTGACTGTGAAAAATCAAATTCTTCTCCTTTAAATATTTAAAAGTTATCAATCCTCCCGTACAACCTACGAGTTTATCCAAGTTTGCAATTTATATGCACAACTAATTATAACACCTTCAAGTCACAAGGTTGAGGAGGATTTAAATCATGTTTTGCCTTAGGGAAATATACACATCCATCTCAGATGTGTCATTCCTGCTTTCTATAACAGACTGCACTGTAACTGAGCTTAAAAATAATAATATAACCAAGTAATTATTTGCATTTGAAGTCACCAGATATGGAATCTGCAACGCATATTTGCATTAATGGCAAAAGTTATTATTGTTAGGATTGTATAGGAGGATTTAATAATTTGAGAGACATTTCACAACACTTATCATTGATACCTCTTAAATCGATCCACATTTTTAATTTAAAACACAAAAATTGGCTTTGCAGTGGTTTCAAAATATTCTACAAATGGACAATCTAATCTTCCACTGCATTTTTAATACATACAAATTGTAAAATAATCCTTTAATAAGATGTGACTCTGAGACATTCATATCAATGCATTGACTGCCCCCTAGAGGCAGACTTGGAATAGCAAGCATGAACAAGTAAAAAGTCTAGAGCTTGCAGAGCTTTGATAAGATTCAGTGAGGTTCTTAATTCGATTAACGTAACTTCTTCCGAGATACAAGATATACGAGTAACAGAGACATGAAGAATACAGCATGATTTACAACAGTCATTTTCCCCGCACTCTATAATAAATGAATGTGTAAAAAGTCAAACAATGCTGAAAAATATACCAATTGTGCACTTGGTAAGAAAAAAAGAAATTAAAAAGACAATTACAATTATGTTAAATTATTTTATTGCAGTAATCCACTTAAAGGGGTGGTCCAAAACCTAAAAGGCTCTAAATTTCTATCTTTTATGCAATAACCATTTTTGATATTAGCTTTATTAGTGTAACAATACTTTAAATACTTTAGGGAGGAGGTTACAAGTATAACATAAAAAAATTCCTTAAAGTATGTAATGCTTATTAGATATGCATTACAATATAATCAAGGACACTCCACTTACCACACCGAGATCAAAGAAATTGACACTCTACAGAAGACTGGCACACAAACAATCCTTTAGGCCTGTTTCACACATCAGGTTTTTGCAATCAGGCGAGTTCCAGCATTTTTTCAGAAAACCAGATCCGGCAAAATCTAAAACCGGATCCGTTTTTTTACCATTGACTAACATTAGTGCCGGCTCGCGCCGCATGGGCATGCGGCGTCTGGTCTCAATCCGGTGTCTGGAAAAAACGTCTCATGTAACGTTTTTTGTCTCCGGCGAAAAGGCCGGAAGCGTCGAATCTGGTGCTTCCGGCTTATTGTTACAATGAAAGTCTATGAGCGCCGCAATGCCGGATCTGGACCCGTTTTTTTTTGTCTGGTTTTTGTTTTGTAGCCCAGCCCACAGCCAACCTACATAAACAATGCCAGTGGGACCACCCTCAGCCATAACCATGCAGCCAGAGAAGAGAGCACGAGCAAGATCCGGAGCCAGCCGCAGGAGAGGAGGACAGGAGACCAGACCAGCACCACCGCCAACAGCACGACCCCAAGAATTTGTGGCCATGATGCAGCCGGGACCAGATGCAAGACAGTAAATATCACAGACAAGCATTTTCAGCGAGAGCCATGCAATATCAATATATTCATGGCCCTTTTTTTTCTCTTTATTCCACAGCACAAGCCGGCCAACAGCAGCAGCTGAGTCACCAGGATCACCTACATCCCAAAGGACTCCAACAGATGCGGCTGCTGATGGAGAGCATGGGAGCAGAGGCCAGACGGTAAATATCACACACTACCCCTTCCAGCCAGGGCTATGCAATATCAATTGATATTATATGGGCTTTTTTGCTCTTTATTCCACAGAACAAGCCGGCCAACAACGCAGACAGCATAAGTACCACCACCACCTGCCCAAGAAAAGCCTGACAGTGAGCAGGAGACCACGGCAGCAGACGGTAAATATCACACACTACGCCTTCCAGCCAGGACCATGCAATATCAATAGATATTGCATGGCCTTTCTTTATCTTTATTCCACAGCAGAAGAAGGCCCTCAACGCCAGCAGCACAGGACACGTCTGGGAGTGAGGAGACCACGGCAAGAGACAGCAGACGGTAAATATCACACACTACCCCTTCCAGCCAGCGCCATGCAATATCAATTGATATTGCATGGCCTTTCTTTCTCTTTATTCCACAGCAGAAGATGGCCCTCAAGTCCAACAGCACAGCAGGACACATCTTCTTCTTCTGGGAGCCCTCTGACGCATCGTCAGCGTTTACAGGTAAGTTTTTTTTTTTTTCACAATCGCATCTCTGTTATTTCTATATTAATTGCATTACTTTTTATTTATACCAGGAAATTGAACCTGAAGAGGAGCTCCCAGGAGAAGAACGAAGGGGTGGAGAGATACCCGGAGTGGGCTCGCAATTCGTAAGTTTCCTGCATGCATCGCTGAAACACAACATCACACTACACACAACACATAGAAAACAATTTAGTACAGACATCACACTGCACCCACACACATATGCCTACATCCAAGCACATAATATATATTTTTTTTATAGTCTTCCAGAACTGGTGCTCGGCAAAGAGGTCCTCACAGTGCCTCCCAGGGTCATCGGCGTGAGCGACGCGGCGGTCACCATCATGTAAGTATCTTTTTTTTTTTTTACAATTTTTATGTAAAATTTTTTGTTTTATTTTTTATTTACATGTTGTTTTTTTTCCTTGGTAGTTTGGAGACTAATGTATATTTTTTCTCTTTTTCTTTAACAGGCTTCACAGCGTGCTCCCGACACGGACGGTGAGGAGGGTTTCTGAACATGGACCTCCTCATCGATCTGGTCCAAGAAAGGGAGCCACTGTTGAACATGGGGGACAGCCACCATGCTGATGTCATAGTGACCAGTCAGCTCTGGGAGGAAATCTTTTCACAACTCGTGTACCGCTAGGAGGACCTCGATGCTCGGGCCAAGATTGAACACCGTAAGTATATACAGTTCAGGTTGCTGGACTTAAAGCAGTGTTTCCCAAACTCCAGTCCTCGTGGCCCCCACGGGTCATGTTTTCATGATTTCCTTTTTGGCAACACTGGAAATCCTGAAAACATATGTAAATAAAAAATAAACAAAAAATTTTACATAAAAATTGTAAAAAAAAAAAAAAGATACTTACACGATGGTGACCGCCGCGTCGCTCACGCCGATGACCCTGGGAGGCACTGTGAGGACCTCTTTGCCGAGCACCAGTTCTGGAAGACTATAAAAAAAATATATATTATGTGCTTGGATGTAGGCATATGTGTGTGGGTGCAGTGTGATGTCTGTACTAAATTGTTTTCTATGTGTTGTGTGTAGCGTGATGTTGTGTTTCAGCAATGCATGCAGGAAACTTACGAATTGCGAGCCCACTCCGGGTATCTCTCCACCCCTTCGTTCTTCTCCTGGGAGCTCCTCTTCAGGTTCAATTTCCTGGTATAAATAAAAAGTAATGCAATTAATATAGAAATAACAGAGATGCGATTGTGAAAAAAAAAAAACTTACCTGTAAACGCTGACGATGCGTCAGAGGGCTCCCAGAAGAAGAAGACGTGTCCTGCTGTGCTGTTGGACTTGAGGGCCTGTGAGGACTGGAGTTTGGGAAACAGTGATGTTGTATACTAACCAATTTTTGCTATCTCGTTTCAGGGGAGAGAATTGTGAAGCGGTGGCGGTCAGTGAGGGATCGCTTCAAGAAGGAGTTCAACAAAGAGATGCGGGCCCCGAGTGAATCTGGAGGACGCAGGAGCAAATACAAGTACGCTGAAGCCCTGTCGTTCCTCCGGGTAACAATGGTCACCAGAAGGTAAGTATTACTCACCCAAGTTTTAAAAAATGCTAACATGTCTAACAATGTTTTTTCAGCCAGGGCCATTCAATAACAGTATATTAATTGTATTTTTTCTCTTTATTCCACAGAACGGTAACCAGCACTCGTGCGCCCGCAGAGTTGGACCCTTCTAGGGCGATCCCTCAGGAGACCGGCACTGAGGGACACTTCGACAGCCCCGGCCGGATCGCACCTTCCCAGCCTTCCCAAACACGTGAGCCCTCTGTCCCCTCCACCAGCACTGCAGCATCGTGGCCGAGTGCATTTTATGAGGCTACTGGTCAAGAAATAGATTTCCCCTTACCCCACCCTTCTGCCGCTGCCATCTCTAGTACACCTGTGGCTACTGGGCGGCTGCAGCAGAGGGGTAAGGAAAGGAACTATGAGCCCGAATTCTTGCATCTTAATGCATCATTTCAGAACTGTCTTAAAGTCTTGTCAGAGCAAATGGCTGCAGGCTTTAATCAGCTCAGCTCCAGCATTCTGGAGGTTAAGACACTTCTGCAAACGATGCATTCAGAAGCAAGAAGTTCGCCAAACCACAGTTTTTTCAGGTCTGCAGCCGAGCGCATGGATACGTTATCTCCTAGCCAGCAGATGCATGTAATGCATACTGTACTTGCCACGGTGCTCTAGCGCAGGTTACCTCCCAACCTACACCCACCCCAGTCGTTCCTCCCACAACTGCCCCCCCTCCAGCCACCGTCCCTGCTCCCCCTCCCATTCAATACCAACAACCTCCCCAGTACCAACAATCTACACAGTACCAACAATCTCCTCACTTCCAGCAACCTCCCCACTTCCAGCAACCTCTCCACTTCCAGCAACCTCCCCACTTCCAGCAACCTCTCCACTTCCAGCAACCTCCCCACTTCCAACAACCTGCCCCATACCAACAACCTGCCCAATACCAGTTCCCAACCACATCTGCTCCTCTAAAACCTGCCCAATCCTCATCTCCACCACCTACCTGTTCTGCCTCCCACCTCTCCACCCGTTCCATTTCTTTTTCCACCCTTCATCTATTTTACCTGATCCTTCCCCAACACCATCCCAGTCCGCTATCCACACTCCCACTGTCGAAGGGTCCCACAGCCCCTCCAGTAGTATCTCCACCCCACAGTACACAAATCTGTGATTTTGTGCTTGTAATAAAAAAAATTTTATTAAAAAAAAAAGAAAAAAATTACTTCACATTGAAAAAAATAAAGCTTTTTCACATTGAAAAAAAAAAGTTTAACATTTTTGACATTGTTAAAAATTTTCTAAAAATAAATGTTTATTTGGTTGATTAAAATGGTTGTCTGTCATTTATTTCTAAGGTTAAATAAAGGTAACATTTATTGGTTATACAAAAGCAGGCACATAACTTTGGGTAAAAGGTAAAATAATTTTACCTTTTGTCCAAAGTTGTGTCCCTGGTTGTGTATTAGCAAAGTATTTCACCTTTTAAACAAAGTTCTGTACCTTGTTGGGGATTACCTAACAATGTACAGAACTTTAGTTAAAAGGTGAAATACTTTGCTAATACACATCCAGGGACAAAACTTTGGACAAAAGGTAACATACTGTACATAATACACAACAAGGTAGACAACTTTGGTTGTCAAAGGTATACTGTGGGTACACAAGGTACAAAGGTCACAGAGCAGTTTATTAAACTCTGTCATCCTGCCAGTCTACTCTTCCTTCAGGGGACATAAAGTATTGGGCAAATTTGTCCCTCATTCGGAAAACAGTCACAGTACTTCTATTGGTAACGTTCTGGTAATCATGCAAGGTGGTTTCTTCACAGTGTTAGTCAATGGAAATCTGTTCCTTGCTGATGACAAAATTGTGTAGAACCACACAAGCTTTGATTACCTCATCCACAGTTTCAATTTTTAGGTTGAAAGCGGTCAATAGAACACGCCATTTGGCTGTCAGAATCCCAAAAGCGCACTTCACCATTCTCCTGGCTCTTGTGAGGCGGTAATTAAAAATTATTTTTGTGTGTGTCAATCCTCTGCTGGAGTATGGTTTTAGCAGGTGTTCTGACAGCTGGAAGGCTTCATTCCCTACACAAACAAAAGGCATTGGTGGGCCAGAAGTTTGAGGCAGTGGTCTAGGGGGTGGGAACTGGAAGGTGTTTCCATTGCTGACAGTTTGAAAACTTGAGAGTCATTGGAGCGGCCATAGGCACCAATATCTACGGCAATATATTTGTATTCTGTGTCAGCGATGGCCATGAGGACAATGGAGAAATATTTCTTGTAATTAAAATATTCGGATCCAGATCCTGCTGGCTTGACAATCCGGATATGTTTCCCGTCCACAGCGCCCAGGCAATTAGGAAACTGGCATACTTGAAGAAACTTTTCTGCAATTGCAATCCAACTGTCTGTTGTGGGCTCTGGTAGAAATTCCGCAACTAGAGAGTCCCACAATGCACGGCAT
Organism: Oophaga sylvatica; assembly: GCA_033576555.1. Lineage (NCBI taxonomy): Eukaryota > Metazoa > Chordata > Amphibia > Anura > Dendrobatidae > Oophaga > Oophaga sylvatica. Next base: position 245,764,754 of record JARQOD010000003.1, on the reverse strand, counting down.
GTGTGCTTTACAATTCCAGAGATGGTTGAAATCCCAAGTCTGTATTGAAAATGGAGTGAGGAAAGAGATTCTCCAGTTGCCAGGAATCTGTAAATAAACAAAAAGAGTTTCAAATCACAGCATTACATACCAGACATCAGCTATAACAATTGGAGATACTATAAAATTACATATTTTTTTTATAGTATCTCCAATTGTTAAAGCTCAGTCAGATGGCCATATACAAACTACCAGCAACAACATTCCAGGACAAGTGTGCTCTGAAGCTAGCAGATTCAATAAATATGGCTTACCGAAGAGTTACCATCAGACGCTCCGCCGGTGAAATGGAGAAGCGGCAATAGGTGTCTGATCTTCTTATGAGGTCTCCAACACACTCCACCAACAAATCAAAGTTCTCCATTTTCATGCGAAGATATGCAAAAAATTTCTGAGGGTTTCCTCGTAGCTCTATGTAGAGTGTAGAAAACACCCCACTCTTCATTCTCTGGGCTGTAATGGGGTGGATCCAGAAACGGCATCGTTGTCGTCGTCATCGCTGCTGTATCTTTCTCTCCTTCTCCAGAACAATCACTTTCAGATGATTGGCCTCCACTGTGAAATCTACCAAATTCTTCAGAATGTTTCCAATCACAACGTCCATCTTCAGCAGCCACTTGCTCTTCTCTCCAACCGCCACTTGCTCCTGTACAACAATATGGGCTGTAGGAACAGTGTTTATATAGGTTTTCAGTAGCCAATCATGTTTGGAACCCCAAAAATGGCGTTTTTAAAAACCGGATCCGGCGTAATCCATCGAAAAACGGATAAAAAAACGGATGAGACTGATCCGGTTTTTGGCCGGATCCGTTCGACTAATCCGGCCGAAAACCGGATCCATTGTATCTGGTTTTACATTTCAAAAACGGATCCGGCGATCCGGCGAGACGCCGCATCGCACCTGACGCCGAAAACCTGATGTGTGAAAGAGGTCTTAATTGGAGAACCTTTAATTAGGGAAGAGGTCACTAAGACATATAGGGAAGTAATCAGTCTATAGTACCTACATAAGCCTCAATTCAGTACCTGCCTGTCAGCAGAGGTTGACACCCTAATATATCAATGGTGCATCTGCTCTTCAACGGTTGTCCCTCCGTAACCCTTAATTTCCCTCATAATATAATGGAGTGATCAGGTCTCACCATGTACTATGCGATTGTCATATATAACCAGAGTAACAATGTGCAAACAGAATGTCGCTATGTGCAAAATAAAAGGTATGTTCCATCAACAGATTTTCTATAACATATCACCAGCTGTTCCTAGTCTGATCCTAGGTGCATCTTGCCTACCTATTCTGCAGAGGTGGGCACACTAATATATTAATGACAATGGCACCCTCTCTCTTTGACGAATCTCCCTGGGTAGCCCTAGCTCACCCTGATGTACATATTACACCAAGATTTGATAGGTCATCATGGTAGGCAAAAAGAATGGTGTGGTTAATAATTGAGTTACTTAACCCCTTCATGACCTTGCCATTTTTTTTAAATTCTGACCAGTGTCCCTTTATGAGGTAATAACTCAGGAACGCTTCAACGGATCCTAGCGATTCTGAGACTTTTTTTTGTGAAATATTGGGCTTCATGTTAGTGGTAAATTTAGGTCGATAATTTTTGCATTTATTTGTGAAAAAAATGGAAATTTGGCGAAAATTTTGAAAATTTAGCAATTTTCAAATTTTTAATTTTTATTCTCTTAAACCAGAGAGTTATGTGACACAAAATAGTTAATAAATAACATTTCCCACTTGTGTTCTTTGCATCAGCACAATTTTGGAAGCAAAAATTTTTTTTTTTAGGAAGTTCTAAGGGTTAAAAGTTGATCAGCGATTTCTCATTTTTACAGCAAAATTTACAAAACCATTTTTTTAGGGACCACCTCACATTTGAAGACACTTTTGAGGGGTCTATATGGTAGCAAATACCCAAAAGTGACACCATTATAAAAACTGCACCCCTCAAGCTACTCAAAACTACATTCAAGAAGATTATTAACCCTTCAGGTGCTTCACAGGAACTAAAGCAACGTGGAAGGAAAAAATGGACATTTTAATTTTTCCAACAAAAATTTTATTTTAGCATCAATTTTTTCATTTTTGCATGGGCAACAGGATAAAATGGATCCTAAAATTTGTTGGGCAATTTCTCCTGAGTACACAGATACCTCATATGTTGTCATAAACCACTGTTTGGGCGCACGGCAGGGCTCAGAAGGGAAGGAGCGCCATTTGACTTTTTGAATGGAAAATTAGCTCCAATCATTAGCGGACACCATGATGCGTTTGGAGAGCCCCTGTGTGCCTAAACAATGAAAAAAACCCACATGTGACACCATTTTGGAAACTATACCTCTTATGGGACTTATCTAGATGTGTTGTGAGCACTCTGAACCCATAAGTGCTTCACAGAAGTTTATAACGCAGAGCTGTGAAAATAAAAAATCATTTTTTTTCCACAAAAATCATTTTTTTAGTCCCCAATTTTTTTTCCCAAGAGTAACAGGAGAAATTAGACCCCCAAAGTTGTTGTGCAATTTTTACTGAGTACTCTGATACCCCATATGTGGGGGTAAACCACTGTTTGGGCACACGTCGGGGCTCGGAATAAAGGGAGCACTGTTTCACTTTTAACAGCCAATCACAGCGATCGTAGCCACGTAGGGGTTAAGCCAACCCCCCTGTGGTGAAGCACAAAGGGTCTTGTGTTGGGTAACCTTTCAGTGACCCCGGTCACCCGACCCGCAGGAACGCGATCCTTTCATGACACATACGCTGTGTCACAGGTCATGAAGGGGTTAACTTAATAGATGACATTACTGTTGCTCAGGTAAAGCCTCAGCGTTTGGCTCAGCTCTCTTTCAGCTTCCTGCGGTTCTCTATCTGTCCCTGCTCCTCCAGGTTGAACAGGTCCCTACCCGTTCCCACACACTACTCTTACCTGTTCCCATATATCTCTCATTCCAATCTGTGTCTCTGTCCATCCACAACCAGCCCCAGCTCCACTAGTCTGAACAGGTCCCTACCTGTTTCCATATATCTCTTATTCCAGTCTGTGTCTCTGTCCTTCCGGAACCACCCCCAGCTTCTCCAGTGTGATCAGGGTCCTACCTGTTCCCATATACCACTTATGTCTGTCCGTGTTCCTGTCCCTACCAAGTCTGTTTCTGCCTCTTCCGTGTGAACTGTGCCCGCCAGTCTGACAGTTTCTCAGCCATGCCCACCTGACTGCCAGATTTTCAGCCGTGACAACATCTGCCAGTGTCTCAGCTGTGCCCGACTGTCTGCCAAGAGTTCCAGCCGTGCCCGCCATAGTATCAGTCGTGCCTGTCTGTACTTGTCCGCACTTCTCATAGTGTTCTGTTCCCCAGTGGGATCAGCAACCTTAGCCAGACACCACCCTGGAGTGGTACCTGGTAGCTGCCTGCTGCACAAGCCTGACCTCACCATCAGAAGCTCCAGTGAACACCAGGGTAGCTGCTTAGTCATGCCACTTCCAGGCTAGTCTGGTTTATGGCACAGTGGGGCCACACCCCCCATGCTCGAGCCAACCAGTCAGGATGTAAGCGTAACAGTTTGCTCAGGCCATGGTCCCCGCTGAGTCCCATGTACTTTCGCTCTTGAAGCAAGATGAACTTCTTTCCGGTGTGAGCAGCCGAGAAAATTTTTTACCCGATCTGAAATCCTGACTATGGATGCATCGACCCAACTCGTAGTCTCTAATGAGATTTTCAATCAACTAGCTGCTTACGAAAAGCTCATTCCAGCCATTCCGTCAAGGTACTATGGGAATCCTGAAGAGTGCCTAGTGTTCCTGGAGCAGTGCTGCGATACAGTGAATGGAATGCTTCCTGTTTCTCCTCTTATCGGGTCAAGGTGGGATTAATAATGTCCTACCTAGCAGGGGATGCTTTGGAGTAGTTCAACCCTCTCTGAGAGGCCAGGGATCCTATCCTCATGGACCTAGAGGACTTCCTGATGGCCTTCCTTAAAGCATAAAAAAGAGCCTAAACCAGTTTCTCCTGCAAAGTCTTCTCTTTCCAGATCTGAGAGGCGGTCCAGATGGGCGAAACCAGTGAGGAAACCGCCAAGTCGGATCATAACCATTCTAAACTCATCTGTTCCTCAACCTGATAAAGCAGCTACCCAAGCAAAACCCAAAGAGACTGGCAAAAGTGGGCTAGCAAAGCAGCAGCCTGAATCCAGTCGTAAGAAGGGAATGCTGTATCGCTGCAGTTGTATCGAACATGCGGACGGTCTCTGCGCTGAGAAGCTTATACTTCAGAACCCTGAGCCAGTAGGAGAGATGGCCCTGGGTGAGAGTACCTCCTCTCCACTAAAGTCAATGACTGTTTTTCTGCCTTCTGAGAACTTTGGTGTATTCAATCCGCCAGCCATACAAAGTCAGTGTGTGATCTCCATTCTACAGCTCCAGAACCTGGTCAGGGTGTTACCTGGTGATGGTCGAGCCATACTCAAGAACAGTCTAGTCCTTCAAGGACAACTACAGTTCCAAGTCGGAGCATTATACCCATGGGTTATCCAGAGCCAAGAATTCCTTTACCCGTTCAAGTCTGGAGACCCAGTAAGGTGCTTCGGTTGAAACAACCAAGTTGCATAAAGTATCTGGTTTCCATGCATCAGAGTCAGTCAGCAGTCTCATCTTCATCCTCTGGTCTCTAGTCAGCGAGTCTAGATGTGATGATATCTTGAATGAAGGGAAGCAAATGGTATTCTCTCTACACAGCTCCAAAGATCATTCCAGTGTTCGGTTCCCAGGAGCTTCCCTGCCTCTTGATTGTCTTCCTCTTGGCAACGGGCTGAAGATGAATCTTAAGTGTATGCCTTCAGCTCCCATGTGGCTGGTTGGTGAAGATACCAAGACAGATGTTTACTCATCCTCTAACCTGGAAGAGGTGATCCAGTTTTTTGGGGTAACAGGCTGAATATGCTTCCTGAATGTATGCCTTCAGCTTCTGTGTGGCCGGTTGGTGAATATACCAAGACAGAGGTTTACTCATCCTCTAACCTGGAGGAGGTGATCCAGTTTTTCGAGGTAACGGGCTGAAGATGCTTCCTGAATGTATGCCTTCAGCTTCCATGTGGACGATTGGTAAAGATACCAAGACAGAAGTTTTCTCATCTCTGCTTTCCACCAATATGGAGGATGAGGCTCAGGTCATTGTGGAGGTTGACCTCATCGGGCACCAAGAGATTGGGCATCCTGTGATTCCTGATGGCACGCCTACCTCATTTTACCCGAAGGATGTCGTGATGGCCTGGACTGTGTGTGCTCCAATACTTGACTGCAGGTCATCCTGTCAGGCTTGAAGAAGAGGGGGCGTAAAGGGGGCATACTGTTACAACCCTGCCGGCATATCAGCATGGTCTCCCATCCCCCACTTGCCTTACACACCAACTTACTCATTATTCTGGGCCATGTTGTGAATTCTGTCTGCTGCCGGCTCCATGATGTGTGCCTCATGTCTCCTGCCTGCTCTATGCATGCTTCCTAGCTGTGTGCATAAGGGGCGGCGCTGGCACTTCCTGGTTCTTATAGAGTCAGTGTGCACCTTCCTAAGGTGTCCCCAGCCAATTGCCAAGATGCCTCTAGTACATAAGGCATCCTCGCCCACAGGAGGATGTCTGTGCAACGCATTATCTCAGTTATCGTCTTGCTGCTGAGCTGCCAGGTCCTGTCCTGTTTTCCACCTTCTCTGGAGACTGTGTACCCAGATCTGTTTCTGTGCTCTGTGTTTCTTGTTTCGCTCTCCAGGAAGCTGCATAACCTGGTTCCTGTGCCTTGACCTGTACCTGTTGTTGTCTGAACCGAGTCTTATACATATACCCATTTGTATCCTTGTCTTTAGCCTTCCTTACCCTGCTGTGTGTATCCTTGTGGTTACTTCTGCTCCGCTCTGCTCTTGGCTCTGCTCCTTGCGGGTCCGTCCTGCTTTGGCTCTGCATGCTTGCGGTTTTGCCTTTGCTCCACACTCCTTGCAGTTTTGCCTTTGCTCAGCTCTCTTGTGGTTCTGCCTTTGCTCTGCAGTCCTTGCGGTTCTGTCTTTGCTCCGCACTCCTTGAGGTTCAGCTCGCTGCACTGCAATCAGGGACTCTGTTCTGCTCTCCGCTCCGCAACCTTGTGTTTCATCTCCGCTCTCGTTCCGCTTCCTGTGGTTGTCTATCTGTCCCTGCTCCTCCAGTCTGAACTGGTCCCTACCTATTACCACACACTACTCTTACCTGTTCCCATATATCTCTCATTCCAATCTGTGTCTCTGTCCATCCACAACCACCCCCAGCTTCTCCAGTGTGAACAGGGTCCTACCTGTTCCCATATACCACTTATGTCTGTCTGTTTTCCTGTCCCTACCAAGTCTGTTTGTGCCCCTTCCGTGTGAACTGTGCCCGCCTGTCTGCCAGTGTCTCAGCCATGCCCACCTGTCTGCCAGAGTTTCAGCCTTGACCACATCTGCCAGTGTCTCAGCTGTGCCCGACTGTCTGTCAAGAGTTCCAGCCGTGCCCGCCATAGTATCAGTCATGCCTGTCTGTACTTGTCCGCACTTCTCATAGTGTTCTGTTCCCCAGTGGGATCAGCAACCTTAGCCAGACACCACCCTGGAGTGGTACCTGGCAGCTGCCTGCCGCACAAGCCTGACCTCACCATCAGAGGCTCCAGTGAACACCAAGGTAGCTGCTTAGTTATGCCACTTCCAGGCTAGTCTGCTCGAACCAACCAGTCAGGATGTAAGCGTAACAGTTGGCTCAGGCCATGGTACCCGCTGAGTCCCATGTACTTTCGCTCTTGAAGCAAGATTAACTTACTTCTTTCCGGAGTGAGCAGCCGAGAAAATTTACCACACACTACTCTTACCTGTTCCCATAAATCTCTCATTCCAGTCTGTGTCTCTGTCCATCTAGAACCAGCACCAGCTCCACCAGTCTGAACAGATCCCTACCTGTTCCCATATAGCTCTCATTCTAGTCTGTTTCTCTGTCCTTCCGGAGCCAGCCCCAGCTTCTCTAGTCTCAGCAGGGTCCTACCTATTCCCATACACCACTTATGTCTGTCCATGTTCCTGTCCCTACCGAGTCTGTTCCTGCCCCTTCTGTGTGAACTGTGCCCACCTGTCTGCCAGCGTATCAGCCATGCCCACTGTCTGCCAGTGTCTCAGCCATGCCCGCCTGTCTGCCAGTGTCTCAGCTGTGCCTACCTGTCTGCCAAGAGTACCAGCCGTGCCCGCCATAGTATCAGTCGTACCTGCCGCAAAAGCCTGACCTCACCATCAGAGGCACCAGTGAACACCAAGGTAGTTGCTTAGTCATGCCCCTTCCCGGGTAGTCTGGTTTGTGGCACAGTGGGGCCACAACCCCACGCTCTCGCCAAACAGTCAGGACACGAGCGTTACAACTATATTGTCCCTGGTCACTCCATTACATTATCAGGGAAATTAAGAGTTACTGAGGGACAGCCGTCAAAGAGCAGGAGCGTCATTGTTACTAATATATTAGGGTCCCAAGCTTATCTGACAGGCAAGTACTGTATTGAGGCTTATGTAAGGATAAAATAGAACTGATGTTAGGGATCGAATTCCCACTGCTGCACAAGGGGAATCTCTAGCCATTCCCGCTGCGGTCCCCCATCCGTCTCCGGCCGCAGTGGAGCCAGCTCAGCAGAGACGTTGGTCCCAGCGTCTCGCCCAGTCTAATACTGTGCAGAGGATGACTGCTGCCTCCCCAGGTCCTGCCATTGTAACCAGTGCAGGTCAGCGGCAAGCAGATGTAGTTGTGACTAAGTCCTGTGTGTTCCCTTCTGAGCATGCTCAGGGCAAGATCTCTCATAGGAGATCAGGGGTCACATGGTCGGGTACTGCAGCGACTCCCATTGGTCCTTCAGGAAGGTCCTGAAGCTGCTTTAGTTCTGGAGCAGCTTTCCCATTGGTCCTTTTCTGGAAGGTCCTGTAGCTGGTACTATAAAAGGTGTGCATGACCGTACGGCCTTGCGCTAGTATCAAATCTGTTACGTGCTTGAGCCAGTGTGGTCATGTATGCATGTGGTTAGGTCCGGCTGAAATAAGCCCCTAGAATACCGGCACGTCCGGTGAGGAGTTTTGTATGCACGTGTTCAGGGCTCGGCTGAAAATGCCATTAGAATACCGGCTACTCCGGTGAGGAGATTATTGCTTGTGTTCTGATTGCATGACCACAGACTGCAATCCGCTTAGCAGTCATCTGTGTCCTCTGTGAGTCTGACAGCTCACAGTCTTTGTCACAGCGGCTCTGTGAATTAACAGAGTCCACTTATATCGCCATATAGCGCTACAACATTTTAGTTAGCGACTCTGTGGAATAACAGAGTTCGCCCATACCGCCATATAGTGCTACGGTGTTTACATCTGCGACTCTGCGGGATAACAGAGTTCGCTCATACTGCCTATTTGCACCATCTTACTAGCAGCAGGCTCTGCCTGCACGGTGGACCCTGGGCTGCGAACGCACCTCTCCTTAATATCTATTAGGTGCGTTCCGCAGGCCCTTAACAACTGATTAGCTGCCTATATGTCTTAGTGGGCCTCTACCCTAATTATAGGGAATTGTTTGTGTACCAGTCTTATGTAGAGTGTCAATTTCTTTTATCCTGTCGTGGTCTGTGTAGTGTCCTTGATTATAATTTAATGCATATCTCATAAACATTATAGATAGTAAGGGATTTTTTATGTTATACTAATTAGCTTTACTATTAAGTTCCTTACACTTCTTCAATTCCTGCTATTTCCTCTGTGTTTTTTTAAATGTACTTAATGTGACATTTCATTTCAGAGGAGTCTCAATCAGAACATTACAGGAAGCTGAGACTGCACTCACTTCTCTAATACTAAACAAAGATGTCATCAGGAAGGGTGATAGATACTGCACAGAATAATAAATTGATACCTTGATATCTGTGATCCGATGTCTTAGTCCAGAGAAATCCATGTTTTTAATTACATGTAAATGAGCTGTTCATGGCAATGGGCAGAACACTGATCTGCATGAAAATCTGCCTCAAGAGCTTATTATAAGTAAACAGGGGAGTTACCAGTGTGATATGTAATGGATACTCTCTGCTCTCCTGATCTCAATGCAGAACTGTGTGTAATTATAGCTGTCACATCTGTAGGTTCCTCTACTGTAAGGGCTTCAGCTTCAGTCTCACAGGCAGACAGTGTTGTCAGTTGTGAATATGCTGGAGGCAGCTTCTGAGCTGGGGCTCCCTCCGGTGGTTGCTGAGGGTAATGAACTGATTAATGAATGGCCTTCAGCTGGCGCTGAATGGTAGGATATAAGTGGCCTGATTTCCCAGCAGCCTTGCCGGTTATCAATTGTTCTTCTGGTCTTGCTTGAAGCACTGCTAGTTTCCTGCTCTCCTTCAGATAAGGGTTTGCTGTTTTTTTTTCTCTGTTTGATTTTCTCTGCTGGTTTGCTGCCTGCAGTGGACTGCAGCCTGTCCCCTTTTGGGGGTCTGGCGCTGCAAATGTGCTCCGTTTGTGTCTGCACTTTTGCTTTGCTCTTTTGTTACTTTTAATTTGCTGAATAGCGTTTTGTTACAAAAGAGACCTGATTTAGGTGGAAGAGGTTGTGTGATCTCAGGTTTTTTGGCAATCAGAAGTGTTGGTATTTTTGTTAGGGTTTTTGTTGGATTGCTGTCAGAATTCTTTCCTGTACTTTTCTGTCTAGACAGATTGGGCCCCAGCGTTTGCTCATTCTATTTTCTGTCTGTTTCCGTGCTTTCTTCTTGTCTAACCGCCATTACATGTTTGGGGGCTTCCTATTTTCTTTGGGGATCTGCTCCGGGGCAGATAGCTTTCATCTTTCTGCCTTTAGGTGTAGTTATCTCTCAGGCTGTGACGAGGCGTCTAGGATCAACGTAGGAATGCTCCACGGCTACCTCTAGTTGTGTGGTTAGTTCAGGTTACTGCAATCCAGTAGGTTCCACCCTATCTGGTGTATTACCGCTTTTTCTATTTTCTGCCATTTTTCCTCAGTTACCGAAACATAACAGTTGCCATACACCAGACCTTTATGAGTTGCAGTAAATGTGTTAGTAAAGAGACAGAGTTGAGTTCTACTGTTTTGCGTTAGTTACATGTCTCAACAGTGATTTTTTCATCAGCGATCATGAAAATTCTCCACGAGAGGCAGATGAAAATTCTCTCAATATCAAAAAGAGAGGCAGATGTAACAGAGATTGGTACCCTGCTTATAAAAGAGACTTGAGACTCAGTTTGATGCTGTAAATCAATTTATGGATGTTGTTTTCTAGTCAGACACATATATCTTATACTTTGTCACCTGACTCTTTTATGGTTGCAAAGATGACTATTCTATCTAGAGGACTTTCTTTTTCTTTGAATACACTGGATACATTTGAATTCACTAAGGACCTACAGTCAGGGCCAGAAATATTTGGACAGTGACACAATTTTCGCGAGTTGGGCTCTGCATGCCACCACATTGGATTTGAAATGAAACCTCTACAACAGAATTCAAGTGCAGATTGTAACGTTTAATTTGAAGGGTTGAACAAAAATATGTGTTAGAAAATGTAGGAATTGTACACATTTCTTTACAAACACTCCACATTTTAGGAGGTCAAAAGTAATTGGACAAATAAACATAACCCAAACAAAATATTTTTATTTTCAATATTTTGTGGCGAATCCTTTGGAGGCAATCACTGCCTTAAGTCTGGAACCCATGGACATCACCAAACGCTGGGTTTCCTCCTTCTTAATGCTTTGCCAGGCCTTTACAGCCGCAGCCTTCAGGTCTTGCTTGTTTGTGGGTCTTTCCCTCTTAAGTCTGGATTTCAGCAAGTGAAATGCATGCTCAATTGGGTTAAGATCTGGTGATTGACTTGGCCATTGAAGAATGTTCCACTTTTTTGCACTCATGAACTCCTGTGTAGCTTTGGCTGTATGCTTGGGGTCATTATCCATCTGTACTATGAAGCGCCGTCCAATCAAGTTTGCAGCATTTGGCTGAATCTGGGCTGAAAGTATATCCCAGTACACTTCAGAATTCATCCGGCTACTCTTGTCTGCTGTTATGTCATCAATGAACACAAGTGACCCAGTGCCATTGAAAGCCATGCATGCCCATGCCATCACGTTGCCTCCACCATGTTTTACAGAGGATGTGGTGTGCCTTGGATCATGTGCCGTTCCCTTTCTTCTCCAAACTTTTGGCTTCCCATCATTCTGGTACAGGTTGATCTTTGTCTCATCTATCCATAGAATACTTTTCCAGAACTGAGCTGGCTTCTGGAGGTGTTTTTCAGCAAATTTAACTCTGGCCTGTCTATTTTTGGAATTGATGAATGGTTTGCATCTAGATGTGAACCCTTTGTATTTACTTTCATGGAGTCTTCTCTTTACTGTTGACTTAGAGACAGATACACCTACTTCACTGAGAGTGTTCTGGACTTCAGTTGATGTTGTGAACAGGTTCTTCTTCACCAAAGAAAGTATGCGGCGATCATCCACCACTGTTGTCTTCCGTGGGCTCCCAGGTCTTTTTGGATTGATGAGTTCACCAGTGCTTTCTTTCTTTCTTAGGATGTACCAAATTGTAGATTTTGACACTTCTAATGTTGTAGCAATTTCTTGGATGGGTTTTTTTCTGTTCTTGCAGCTTAAGGATGGCTTGTTTCACCTGCATGGAGAGCTCCTGTGACCGCATGTTTCCTTCACAGCAAAACCTTCCAAATGCAAACACCACACCTCAAATCAACTCCGGCCCTTTCATCTGCTTAATTGAGAATGACATAACAAAGGGATTGCCCACACCTGTCCATGAAATAGCCTTGGAGTCATTTGTCCAATTACTTTTGGTCCCTTTAAAAACAGGGTGGCACATGTTAAGGAGCTGAAACTCCTAAACCCTTCATCCAATTTTAATGTGGATACCCTCAAATGAAAGCTGAAAGTCTGGACTTCAACTGCATCTGAATTGTTTTGTTTCAAATTCATTGTGGTAATGTCTAGAACCAAAATTAGATAAATGTTTTCTCTGTCCAAATATATATGGACCTAACTGTATATCTTTTATTCAAGCAGCTTACGTTTAAGCTTTCATATCACCAACCATCATTGATTGATACCCTTCCAGATAATGAAAGACATTTTTTTAGTAATCTGCTTGATTTACTTGAGGACAGCGAGGAGATCCACTAAAGAGAGGGAGATTTAGAGGAAGATTACTATCATAGGCCACTCCCTCTTTTTTGCTTTTTCCTGCAGTATACATTTTCTTTGATATGGTTAGTAAAGATTTCTGAAACTTAAGGCCAAACAATAGTAGGCATAATAACCTTACCCTGGAATAGAAAAAAGATTTACGGAGGCTCAGCCATAATGATGCATTTGTTATTTACATAGCTGACAAGGGGGTTAAAACTGTATTTGTGCCAAAGGATATGTTTATTAATGAAGCTAAATGTCAACTATTGAATCCCTCCTGTGAACAGGCTCTACCCTCTAATCTAACTACGGTATTTAAGGACAAGATGGACACGTTGCTTGCAACAGCACTTCACAATAGTATTCTCACTAAGAAGTACATGCTGCCTAAGGTGCACAAATCCTTACAATGAATCCCAAGGTAGAACAAATATTTTGGGATTAGTGGTCTATTTGAATGCCCATATATGTATTTGGATTATTTCTTACAACCTATGGTTCATTCCCTAAGCTATTCTATCAGAGAGTTGTGCATCTGATTCAGCATTTGGATGATTTGTCGGTGCCATTAAAAACTGGTGGGGGAGGATCTGAAGTGACCCTTCACAGTTGACCAAGTGACTTACAAATTAATTCACAGGATATTGCCGGCAATGACCAGATGGAGACATGTCTCTGTTTGGGAGAATCAAAGAAGATTCCTACCCCGTTTATTACGTTATGTCTTTTATAGTATTTAGCAAATTGTACTTCAACCAAAAGTATAAAAACATACTTGCAACAATTAACCTATGAAAATACAGAAAGACCAGAAACTACATATGTGGCCGTACCTACGTAACATAGAGAGGGACAATGGCGTATTCATTCTTCAGAGTATTCTACAATGATACACCCCAAGGTCTCATATCTTGACCGAACTAGAACAATCTGGTTTTATTACAAGCACGAACTTTGCTCTAATTACAGAACAATTTGGCTTTATAACAACCAGGAACTATAGCCTAGTAACAAAATTGATCTCATAATCGACAAGATGGAATTACAAGCACAAAATGGTTTTGATCTTAGTTTAACCCTTCACAAAACTATTCTAGTTACTCTTCATGTTTAGTTCCTGTACATCAACATCAAATATTACTAAGGCATTAATGTGGTGGCCCACTTTTGGGACTTACACACTACAAAAGATAGATAACATGATTCTGTTATGGATTTTTTGCATTTGGTTCTTGAGAAGGTTACTTTATCTTTGATTATGTCTTCTACAGACAAGAATCCAGTTCTGCCATGGCTGCATGATGTGCTCTGTCATATGCTAACCTTTATATGGGCCAGTGAGAGAAGACACATATGCATAACTTTGAGGATTTCGAATCACATGTGCTGCTATCACATGTGCTGTGGATTTCCAATCACATGTGCTTTGCTATATTGATGATATATATTTTTTGGACTGGAACTTTGGGTGCATGTATCTCTTTTATTTCTAAACTGAATAACAACTCTTGAAATATCACTCTAACGTATCATCTCTTGTTTTCAACTATAGATTTTTTTGATCTTAAAATCTCAGTGGAGGGCACTCGTGTTGTAATCACTCTGTTCCATAAGGCAACTGCTTAAGTCTGTTGCACTATTCGAGCTTACGGAATGGCATCCCCAAGTGGCAGTTTTTGCGTCTAAGGTGGAATTGTAGCTCCATGACAGACGTTCGGACTCTTACAGCAAGGTTTCTGATTCAAGGTTATCCACATAAGATCATCTCACAGGTATTTGAACATCCTAATCTCATTTACTGACCATAAATTTTAAAACCACATCTTCAGCAACCACCAGAGACAACTAACCTTATTACTCCATTCAGTTACCAATAGCATGATGTTTACCGGAATCTACAGAAAAACTGGGGCATTTTGCTTAGTGAATTAAAACTATTACCATGAATTTCTATTTCTTCTAAAATGATAGCTAAAAGGTCCAAAAATGTAAAGGAATATCTTACTGCTAGCCGTTATAGCGAATACACTCACAGATTACATAGGGGAAATAGGTTTATTGGTTCTTTTTCACGTGGCTACTGTTCAATCTGTCCATTTATGATTGTAGATGAAAGCATTTCTTCCTGTTTTTCGCATGCAGGTTCATTTATGTTCATATTTTAATTGCCATTCCTGCAATATTGTATTTGCCCTTTTATGTGGATGGCCCAAAATTTATGTTGGTCAAATCACACAGGAATTGTGACATAGGTTACAAAAGCACATTTCAAACATAGCAAAAACAAAAAAGGTCCCAGACAAGGGTAAATCCAACTCCAGTGGATTCACATTTTTTGACCAACATGGTAGCTGCAATAGAGTACTGCGTGTTATGGAGATTGAAATGGTGTACACTAATATCAGAGGTGAGGAGTCAAACATGACCTTTTGTGTCGTAAATCTAAATGGATATACAATCTACAGAGTTTAGCCCCATTTGGACTTAATGAGGAAATCCTTTGTTCTGGCTTTTATAAGCAAACTTAGTCCTTGTTGGTTTAATATTAATTGAGGGGTTAGGAAGTTTAGACCATCAGTGGAGTCTTTTCATCTACAAGTTGAAAGTAATCTTTGCATTCTCATCCAGTTTTTTCTCACATTCTTTTCGAGTACTTCATAAGTACTTCATTTTAAGAGACTGGGTTTGGTCACCATCTTTTTGACGAATTGGACACTCTTACTTATTTTTATCGGAATAGCATTTTTTATTGTTTTCTTAAACTTTCACTTTTGTGATTTTTACTTTCTTTATTGTATTTTCTCATATTTGTCAATTTCAACTGTAACATACAGTATGTTTTACACAATGGTTTAAATATATATTGCCAGCACAATCATATCTTGAATATTTACCCAATTGGGTATCTTTACTCACTATAGTGTTTGAATTTAGCACTGCCTCACTTTAGGTAATTACTCTTGGGTCACTGTCTGCTGCCTCCTATTAATATATGTTCTTATTATCATACCACATTTATTTTCACATGCAAGGGCCCCATATATCTTCTTGACTGCTATATCATTTGGTTTCTACTTTGCTTTTGCTTGAAGTACCATTATACAGTACATTTTTATGGCTCATTCTCAGTGTTTGAATATATTCTTATATTTTTATCATCTACAGAGGATAACAATAAAAAGAGGTTAATAAGAAGTTATTTCTGCTAGTCTATGTGTTAGGTGTCAGAAGAGAACATTATGGATATTAACCCCTTCACCCCAAAGGGTGGTTTGCACGTTAAAGACCGGGCCAATTTTTACAATTCTGACTACTGTCTCTTTATGAGGTTAGAACTCTGGAACGCTTCAATGGATCTTCGCGATTCTGAGAATGTTTTCTCGTGACATATTGTACTTCATGATAGTGGTAAAATTTCTTCGATATAAATTGCGTTTATTTTTGAAAAAATGCAAATATGGCGAAAATTTTGAAAATTTTGCAATTTTCAAACTTTTAATTTTTAATCCCTTAAAACAGAGAAATATGTCACACTAAATAGTTACTAAATAACATTTCCTACATGTCTACTTTACATCAGCACAATTTTGGAACCAAAATTTTTTTTGTTAAGAAATTATAAGGGTTAAAATTTGACCACAGATTTCTCATTTTTACAACAAAATTTACAAAGCCATTTTTTTTAGGGACCACATCACATTTGAAGTCACTTTGAGGGGTTTATATGGCAGAAAATACCCAAAAGTGACACCATTCTAAAAACTGCACCCTTCAAGGTACTCAAAACCACATTTAAGAAGTTTATTAACCCTTCAGGTGCTTCACAGGAAAAAATGAATATTTAACTTTTTAGTCACAAAAATTATCTTTTACAAACTTTTTTTTATTTTCACAAGGGTAAAAGGAGAAAATGGACAGATAAAGTTGTTGTGCAATTACTCCTGAGTACGCTGATACCCCATATCTGGGGGAAAACCACTGTTTGGGCACACGGCAGAGCTCGTAAGGGAAGGAGCGCCGTTTGACTTTTTCAAACCAAAATTGGCTGGAATTGAGATTGGACGCCATGTCGCGTTTGGAGAGCCTCTGATGTGCCTAAACAGTGGAAATCCCCCACAAGTGACACCATTTTGGAAACTAGACCCCCTATGGAACTTATCTAAATCTGTTGTGAGCACTTTGAACCCCCAAGTGTTTCACAAAAGTTTATAATGCCTGGGTGTGAAGAATAAAAAACAATTTTCCACAAAAATGATTTTTTAGTCCCAAATTTTAGATTTTTCCCAAGGAAATTGGACCCCAAAAGTTGTTGTGCAATTTGTCCTGAGTACGCTGATACCCCATATGTGGGTGGGGGAAACTCTTTGGGTGCACGGAGGGGCTTGGAAAGAAGTAATAAAGTTTTGGAATGCAGACAATGATGGGGGTCATGTTCCGTTTGCAGTGCCCCTGATGAGCCTAAACAGTGGAAACCCCCCACAAGTGACCCCATTTTGGAAACTAGACCCCCTAAGGAACTTATCTAGATCTGTGGTGAACACTTTGAACCCCAAGTTCTTCACACAAGTTTATAATGCCTAGGCATGAAAAAAAAAATCCTATTTTTTTCCCACAAAAATTATCTTTTAGTCACCAATTTTTTATTTTCCCAAGGATATTAGGAGAAATTAGACAACAAAAGTTGCTGTCCAATTTGTTCTGAGTACGCTGATACCCCATATGTGGGGGGAAACCACTGTTTGGGCGCATGGCAGAGCTCGAAATGGAAGGAGCACCATTTGACCTTTTCCAACCAAAATTGGCTGGAATTGAGATTGGACGCCATGTTGCATTTGGAGAGCCCCTGATGTGCCTAAACAGTGGAAACCCCCCACAAGTGACCCTATTTTGGAAACTAGACCCCCTAAGGAACTTATCTAGATCTGTGGTGAGCAATTTGAACCTCCAAGTGCTTCACAGAAGTTTATAACGTAGAGCCGTAAAATTAAAAAATCATATTTTTTCCACAAAAATTATCTTTTCACCCCAATTTTTATTTTCCCAAGGGTAACAAGACTCCAAGAGTTATTGTGCAATTTGTCCTGAGTATGCTGATACCCCTTATGTGGGGGTAAACCACTGTTTGGGTGCATGGCAGAGCTTGGAAGGGAAGGAGCGGCGTTTGACTTTTTCAACACAGAATTGGCTGGACGCCATGTCGTGCTTGGAGAGCTCCTGGTCTGCCTAAACAGTGGAAACTCCTGACAAATGACACCATTTTGGAAACCAGACCCCTCAAGGAAATTTTCTAGATGTGTGGTGAGAACTTTGAACTCCAGTTGTTTCACTAAAATTTATAACGCCCGAGCATGAAAATAAAAAAAAACATATTTTTTCCACAAGCATGATTTTTAGTCCCCAACTTTTTATTTTCCCAAGGGTAACAGGAGAAATTGGACCTCAAAAGTTGTTGTCCAATTTGTCCTGAGTACGCTGATACCCAATATGTGGAGAAAACTACCGTATGGGCACACATTGGGGCTCGGAATGGAAGTAGTGACGTTTTGGATTGCAGACTTTGATGGAATGGTCTGTGGGAGTCATGTCGCATTTGGAGAGCCCCTGATGTGCCTAAACAGTGGAAACCCCCCACAATTGACCCCATTTTGGAAAATGGACCCCACAAGAAACTTATCTAGATGTGTGGTGAGCGCTATGAAGCCCCAAGTGCTTCACAGAAGTTTATAACGTACAGCCGTAAAAAAAAAAAATCATTTTTTTTTTACAAAAATGATATTTTCGCCCCCAATTTTTTATTTTCCCAAGGGTAACAGAAGAAATTGGACACCAAGAGTTATTGTGCAATTTGTCCTGAGTACGCTGATACCCCATATGTGGGGGTAAACTACTGTTTGGGCGCATGGCAGAGCTCAGAAGTGAAGGAGCACCGTTTGACTTTTTCAATGCAGAATTGGCTGGAATTGAGATCAGACGCCATGTCATATTTGGAGAGCCCCTGATGTGCCTAAACAGCAGAAACCCCCCAATTCTAACTCCAACCCTAACCCCAACGCACCCCTAACCCTAGTCCCAACCATAACCCTAACCACAAACCTAACCCTAACACACCCCTAACCCTAATCCCAACCCTAATCCTAACTTTAGCCTCAACCCTAACCCTAACTTTAGCTGCAACCCTAACCCT
Organism: Oophaga sylvatica; assembly: GCA_033576555.1. Taxonomy (NCBI): domain Eukaryota; kingdom Metazoa; phylum Chordata; class Amphibia; order Anura; family Dendrobatidae; genus Oophaga; species Oophaga sylvatica. The sequence continues at coordinate 245,746,312 of JARQOD010000003.1, read as the reverse complement.
AATGGGAAAATGGAAATAAATACATTGTTTTAATTTTATTATTTTTCCCTAACTAAAGGGGTGATAAAGGGGGGTTTGATTTACTATTTATAGTGGGTTTTTATGATTGGCAGCTGTCACGCTAAAAGACGCTTTTTATTGCAAAAAATAGTTTTTTGCATCGCCACATTTTGAGAGCTATAATTTTTGCATATTTTGGCCCACAGAGTCATGTGAGGTCTTATTTTTTGCGGTACGAGTCAAAGTTTTTACTGGTACCATTTTTGAGCACGTGACATTTTTTGATCGCTTTTTATTTCGATTTTTGGGGGTTAGAATGAACAAAAATCAACAATTCATAAATTTCTTTTGGGGGGGCGTTTATACTGTTCCGCGTGTGGTAAAATTGATAAAGCAGTTTTATTCTTCGGGTCAGTACGATTACGGCGATACCTTATTTATATAATTTTTTTATGTTTTGGCACTTTTATGCAATAAAACAATTTTATATAAAAAATAATTATTTTTGCCTCGCTTTATTCTGCGAGCTATAACTTTTTTATTTTTTCGCTGACGATGCTGTATTGTGGCTCGTTTTTTGCGAGACAGGATGACGTTATCAGTGAAACCATGTTTATTTATATCGTTCTTTTTGATCGCGTGTTATTCCACTTTTTGTTCGGCAGTATGATGATAAAGGGGTTCACTAAAGGGGTTAACTAGTGGGACAGTTTTATAGGGGGGTTGTTACGGACGAGGCGATACCAAATATGTGTACTTTTATTGTTTTGTTTTTTTATTTGCAGGAAGAAATTTATTTATTGGAGAATATTTTTTTTTTCCTTTATTTTGGATTTTTTTTTACACTTCTGATTTTCATTTTTTTAACTTTTTTACTTTGTCCCCAGGTGGGACATCACTGTATTTTATCAGATCGCTGGTCTCACAGTGTGCACAGCACACTGTGAGACCAGCGATCTCACAGGCAGTGCTGCAGGCTTCCTCAGCGCCTGCTCTCAGCAGGCACTGAGGAAGCCGCCTCCCTGCAGGACCTGGTGGCCATCTTGGATCCGAGGAGGAAGGCCTCAGAACAGCGCGATCACATCTCGCTGTTCTGAGGGCCTCAGGGGAGCGCGCAGTGAGCCCCCTCCCTGCGCGATGCTCCCCTGTGCCCCCGATACACCGCGATCATGTTTGATCACGGTGTACCAGGGGTTAATGTGCCGGGTGTCAGCTGTGATAATCAGCTGACACCCGGCGGCAATCAGCTGCGATCCCCCCGGGAGCGCAGCTGATCGCCTTAGACGTACTATCCTGTCCCAGGGAATTAAATCCCAGGTCACATGGACGGGATTGTATGTCCGATGACAGAAAGGGGTTAATAATACTCTTGGACTACAGTGATCCAGCAGCGCAGAATTTGACCACGTTTTGCCTTATTGAACTCTTCACTGTACATGGTCCTACTTGCCTCTTTGACTGCATATTTGCCCCTGAGTAAGCCAAATTCTCGTGGCGATACTTTTGGGGTCTCTCCCCTACTCCAATACTATTGAATGTGCATGTCTTTAACCATAATTAGGTTTTCATCAATGTTTCATTAAGTTCTATTTTTGGGTTGTGCTGGCAGTATTCCGCTTTTTACTACTGTTGTTTCTACTAAAATAAACAGCTAGTGAAGAACTTTCTTTGCTATTACAATTTTCAACTCCATATAGCGCCTTGTTATAAATTATTTATTTTGGGCATGTTTTCATCTATCTGTATAAAATGTTATGTGTACCCTGTGTATTGTATTGTTGGATAGGGTGGTGTTATGTGCTCGGTTGCAACAACTTTATTGTATAATGCAGGGGTCCCCAACTCCAGTACTCAAGGCCCACTATCAGGTCATGTTTTCAGGATTTCCTTTGTATTGCACAGGTGATGCAATTATCACCTGGGCAATACTAAGGAAATCCTGAAAATATGACCCGTTGGTGGGCCTTGAGGACTGGAGTTGGGGAACCCAGGTATAATGGATTGCAACTGAACAAGGGGTCCGCGATGCAGTTTATAGTCACTGCTGCCGAACACCCCTAGAGAATGAGGGTCAAACTGACAACAGAAATCTAACATTAAATCTCGCCCGTATTACTTCACTCTAGGGGAGATGTAGAATTGGCACTATCTCCATTAACGTCACGGGAGATGTGCTATCGACTGGCATAGATGTAGCCCTGTTTATGGAACAGAATCCACTTGCCAGATATTAGGTTTGCACTGTGCTTTAAGCTGGTATAGACGTAGCCCTGTTGACTGCACAGAAGCTACATGCCAGCCACTAGGAAGTGCGTGCGACTAACGCCAGGCGTACGTGCTACCAGCCGGTGTGAGACCGGGTAGAGCAACTCTCTTTTCAGTTTGCCCAGGTTACGCGCCCTGCAGTCTGTTCAGGGTGTATAGCTACCCTATATTCGTAGTAAGACTGCGCCACATTGGCTACAGTTTATGCGCCCCGCAGTCTGCTCAGGGTGTATAGCTACCCTATATTCGTTGCAAGACTGCGCCACATTGGCTACCTGCCTGGCATAAGCTAAACCTGCCTGAAGGACCTGTGCTAATTAGCCGAGCATACTCTGGCATCGGCAGGTCCTGGGAGCAAAGCTAGAGAGCACATGGAGCACAGATTCTGGCACATCCACACAAGAGCACTGCCTACATTAGTATGATCTGACCGCGCCGCGCCGCGGACAGAATTTAAGGGCTAAACTCCGCCCCCAGCCATCTCGTCAATCGCATCATCGGTGACGTTATCCGTGACTAATCAGACGGTGCAGGTCAGAGGATCAGCTGACATTAACCACCAATCATGGCTTGCCATGTCACGGACATGCTCAGTGCAGGCATTTCTGGACTTAAGCTTACAAGAGCCTTTTGCTGTTCTGTACCTAGGTTTAAGGCTACTATGAACAAAGACCCAAGTAACTACTTGTGCCTTTTGGGGATTGGCTAGGCGTTGGGAACGACAGCGAAGCTGAGCAACATCTGCCTTGGCTGGGTCTGGATGGGAGACCACAGACTCTTCGGATCCCACTGTCGCCCGATACCTAACAGTTGGACCACAGCTCTATTGTGGGTTGTTTGGTCAGATATCCCAAGCCTTTGGGCTATTGTTAATTGTTTTTAATCTTTCTGCTATCTTCCAGTGATCTCTGTTTTTTCATACTTCTTTTTACTTTGTCACATGTCTCACACTGGTAACATCTGCTTTCATTTTTAATACTTTCTGGAGGCAGTTTCTCATACAGATCTGAGTCCAGTTCATACTCCTGAAGAACCCAGTGACATGTAAGAAAAAAAGATGGATCTCTGCGGAATAAGACATCGGATTGCAGATATCAATTTATCATTTTATTCAGCTTTCTATGACCTGCATGCCTATATAGGCGGCTCAGGAGGATTGACCCTACTGACAGATCCCTTTAAGGTTTGAATGCAAAGAGATTATTAGCAGTGCATAAAAGCAACTAGTCACAATGGATTCCTGGATTTATTATATTTTTTCTGTGTCTCCTGTACTCAGGATTGACATAAATACAGCATATACCATATATAAATCACCAATCAGATGCTTATTATCAGCAGCTCCTCTATTATATTCATATATGCTATCTATGATAGTAAGGTTTGTGCCATTACCACAAGGCCATTTTTTTGTAACATAAATTACTAACATTAGTTTTCATGTTCAGTTAATCAGGATATGGGCTAAACTAATATTTTTTTCCAAACCAAACTTCAAAAAATGTTATCAGAGAAATTTGGAATAGATGTTTTCTACTTCTGAAGCACATACATCCTTTACTTCTGTCGTCCATCATGTATCATAAAAAGGGACATAGCAGTCTGAAATCATTATATAGAACTGTGAACACAGGGGCTATATCAATTTGTAAGCTTCTTCAGGGAGCAAAAAGCAGAAGAAAAACACATTAAATCCAAGAAAAGCCTTATCTGTATTATCTACACCAAAGCATTGCTGTATATAGCACAAGTGATGAGAATATTGCATGGTCAAGTCCCTTAAGTGGACATACAAACACAACAGAAAGGTAAACAAATGTTTCAAAAATTTGAAAAAAAAAAAAAAATTATATAAAAGTTTGATCACTCCTATTTCCCTCCATTAAAAATTAAGAAATTTAAAAGCTACATATGTGGGGAATTATTAAAAGTCTTGTCTATCAAAATGTAAAATTAATTATCCTGATCAGTAAATGGTGTAATGAGAAAAAAAAGCACAAGAATTACTATTTTTTCGGGCATGTTGCTGAATTTTTGTTAAGTGGGGAAATTTAAACAAATAATGTATGTAAAATATTTATAAAAAAGGTAAAGGTTTTGAACAAGCTCTGTTGCTGCAACTTGCTTTCCGTGTGTTAACTTAAGTAGCGAAATAGTTTTTTACGGTTAAGGAATTTCTGTTAAAAATTAAAAATTGTTAAATAAAAACAAAAAAATGAAAATTTTTTGCATAACTTTTTCGAGCTTAATGTAACTAGCAGACATGCCCAAAAAATATTGCTGTCATTGCATTATTTCTGTCCATGTGTGCACTTACCAACCTACATAGGATTCTGGGTTATGTTTTTCTGTTGGGGGATATAATAGTGTTTTTGCCCCTTCCCACATTGCATTCTGGCAAAGAGAATTATATGTACAGGGTCACAATTGCGGGGGCTCACGCTGATTGCTGCCGCAATAGGGTGCTGGTGTCAGCTCTATGTGAGAGCTGACACCCTGCACCAATGCCCACGATTAGTGCTAGCACTGATAGCAGACATTAAACCCTTCTGATGCTGTTGTCAATAGTGACAGCAACATCGATGAGCATAGCAGAGAAACTGAGCTCGCTGTTTGCTTCCATGGGCACAACGCAATGCGATCACGTTGTGTCGATGGTCTCCATGGTGATCCCGGGCCGCAAGATGGTTGTGGGGTCCTGCAGTGAAGGTGGCTTATCAGTGCCTACACCAAAAAAGAAAAAATATTATTCCAATAAATACATTTAATTATGTAAAAGCAAAATATACAAAAAAAGTACACATATTTATTATCGGCGCTCCCTGAACGACGCGACCTATGAAATTGTCCCACTAGTTAACCCCTTCAGTAAACTAGGTAAAAAATTAAATAACGAGGCAAAAAGCTATGCTTTATCATCATACTGCCAAATAAAAAGTGGAATGAAACACAATCAAATAGACAAATGAAAATAAAAATGGTAGAGCTGAAAACATCTTGTCCCACAAAAAAGAAGCTGCCACAAAGCTTCGTCATCAGAAAAATAAAAAAGTTATAGCTCTTAGATTAAAGCGATGCAAAAATAGTTTTTTTCTGTGAAAAATGTAAAAAAACTATATAAATGAGGTATCTCTGTAATTGTACTGACCCAAAGAATAAAGCTGCCTTACCAATTTTACCACTGACGGAACGGTATATAAAAAAAAAACAAGAAACAATTCATGAATTGCTGTTTTTTGTTTACTTTACCTCCCAAAAATCGGAATAGAAATCGATCAAAAAATGTCATGTGCCCGAAAATGGTACTAATAGAAGTCAACTCGTCAAGCATAAAAGAAGCTGTCAAATGACTCTGTCGGACAAATTATGGAAAACTTATAGTTGTCTAAATATGGCAATGAAAAATAGTTTTTGCAATAAAAATCGTCTTTTAGTGTGTGAGAGCTGCCAAACATAAAAACCCGATATAAATCTGGTATCGCTGTAATCGCACCGACTTGAAGCTTAAAGTCACCTAATCACTTATACCTCGTGAGGAACGGCATAACAAATAAATAAAAACAATTCTTCACCTGCTGTTGATTTGTTAATTCTGTCTCCCAAATATCAAAGTAACGCTCGGCTCACATTTATTCTGCGCTCTGTGCTGATCACTTACATAGGGTTTCCATCTCATTCTTTGAAAATACGTGATTCTGACGGAACCCCTGATTGAAGATTCCCTATAATGAGGCAGATGGATGCACAGTGGACGTTGTCTGGCCTGTAATCCAGCAGTGTCCGTCTTTTTAGGCGTGCATAAAAGTGCTGTTGGCCACAGTTTTGTGCACTTCTGAAAAGTAGAACAATGCTGAACAGAGGCGATACAGAGTCCTGAGTAACTCTAATGCCTCATTAAGTGAGTGGATCCCTCAGGGATTTTATATGTCACGTCACTCGGAGATTAAGGGTCATACTCAAATGCGAGAAACTCGGACGAGTCTCGCATGTCAACACTGGCATTGCTGCCGGTGCTTGGTTCGGAGCGTTCAACTGCATATATTTCTATGCAGTTGAATGCTCCGATATGAGTGCCGATGTCAGTGCCGGGTATTGGTGTGCGAGACTCGCCTGAGTTTCTCGCATGTGAGTGTGAGTCCTAAGATGGAATCCCCAAAGTAAGTGCTCAATGTGGAATGCCAGATAGATGTGATCCTAAATGTTATGCAAAATGTTCCCAATAAAAGCTTCAAGTCAATCTACAAAAAAAAGCAAGTCCCCACTCAGGTGTGTCATCTGTCAATGGAAACATAGGAGGTTTCCACGTTACTGACATTATAAAGGCTCTGGTAAAGCGAAATGGCTCCTCCCCCTCAAAATAAATTCAGCAAAATCCAAATTACCCCTCCCTTCTGAGCCACAGCATGTGTAAACCGCATTTAGCATCCACATATTTGGCATTTCTGTAGTGATGAGAGCTCGCATAATTTACGGGGTATTTCTACATTCAGCAGAAATTGTGGGAAAAATTTTGTTGCCATTGTTACCAATTTCCCCAGTTAGGAAAATGTAAAATTTGGGGCTAACACACAATTTTGGAGGTAAAAAATTTTTTTTTTCTTCAGTGCCCAATGGTATAAAATTCTGTGACACACCTGTGGTGTCAATGTGATCACATCACCCCTAGATTAATTCATTGAGAAGTGTAGTTTATAAAATGGGGTCACTTATGGGGGGTTATGCTGTTCTGGCATGTCAGGGGCTCTGCCAATGTGACATGACAATCTCAAACTAGTGCAGCAAAAATCTGCATGAAATATGGCACTCTTTACCTTCTGCGCTTTGCACTGTGCTTCAAAAGCAGTTTTCAACCACATATGAAGTATCGGTGAACTCAGGAGAAATTGCACAACAAATTGAATGGTGCAATTTCTCCTGTTACCCATATGAAAATGCTAAATTTGGAGCTAAAAAGACATTTTTGTGGAAAAAATTTGATTTTTTTATTTTCACGGCTCAACATCATAAACTTCTGTGAAGCACATGGGGATTCAACTTGCTCAATACACAACTAGATAAGTTCGCAGAGGGGTCTAGTTTACAAAATGGTGTCACTTGTGGTGGGTTTCCACTGCTTAGGCACATCAGGAACTCTCCAAACTATACACGGCGTCCGCTAATTATTCCAGCTAATTTTGCATTCAACAAGTTAAATGGTCCTCCTTTCCTTCCAAGCCTGCCGTGTGTCCAAACAGTAGTTTTTCTCCACATATTGGATAATAAGCATACTCAGGAGAAATTGCACAACAAATTATATGGTGAAATTTCTCCTGTTACCCTTATGAAAATGCAAAATCTGAAGCTAAAAAACATTTTTGTGGGAAAATTATGATTTTTTTTATTTTCACAGCTCAATGTTATAAACTTCTGTGAAGCATCTGGGGGTGCTCAATAGACATCTAGATAAGTTCCCTGAGAGGTGTAGTTTCCAAAATGGTGTCATTTTGGGGGGATTTCCACTGTTTAGGCACTCAGGGTCGCTCCAAACACGACATGGCGTCTGCTAAAGTCAAATGGCTATCTATCGGCATGCTCAGAAAAAATTGCCACAACAAATTCTATGATCCTTTTCTCTTGCTACACTTACGAAAGTAAAAAAATTGGGTCTAAAATAATTTTTTTGTTAAATTGTTTTATTTATTTTTCCATTAATTCCTGTGACGCACCTGAAGAGTTAATAAACTTCTTTAATGTAGTTTGAGCACCTTGAGGGGTGGAATTTAGATGGTGTCACTTTTGGGTATTTTCTGTCACATAAGCCCCTCAAAGTCACTTCAAATGTGATGTGGTCCCTAAGAAAAGTCTCGCTTTCTGTACATATACTGTATCTAACTGTCTAGCATTTTAAAGTACTTCCTTTTTGGCAAATATTGAATAATTGAGGTTGAAAAGAATGTCAAATGTTTATTATAGTTTTGCATAAATTATATGTAAAAGAAAAAATAGCAATGGACATGCACTAGCTGTCTGAGTGGTAGTACTTTCAAACCTGGTCACAATTGGACTCTTTTACTCCAGCAAGTGTACAGTTTTAGTGAGGAGAAAAAAGAGATCAGAGAAGCCACATTACTTTTCACAGTGACAGCAGAATGATGTTACCTCTAATAGTGACATCATCAGCATGAGTCAGTGTTCTACCAAGAAAGGTCGGTCGACCTCATAAAAAAAGACAGGGATATCATTAATCACTTTTTTTAATTTATTATTTTAAAAAGCATGAAAAATTTCACTATATTTACTTCTTTCGCACGGCGAAATAATTTGTTTCTATCTCCCCAGCTTTTGTGTTTTATGCCTGAAAAAGCATCCTCCTTAATTTATCTTATAATTGTTTTTTTTCATGTCAGGTTGGCTTTAATAAAAGTTTTTATTAATGTTATTGAAAGCTAACTAACACAAGTTTTTAAAATGAAAATTTTCTTTTCAATTGTGGGGTTTTTTTAATTCTTTGTTTAAATTTTTTCAGTAAAACTTTCTAGAGTTAATCCTTTTATATGAAAAATATGAAAAATATGAATTTACATTAAGACTGTGTGTTTTAATATAGTATTTAAATTGTATATAGATGTGCAAAAGGGTTGGAAAAAGTGTTTTCAAAGTAAAAAAAGTTTAAAAAAATGAAATGTTAATAATTTATTTTAATCAAAAAATAAAAGCAAAGTAGTGAAATAAGGAAAAACCAAATCATATATATCTTTTGTGTGCCACCCTTTCTCTTCAATCTGGCTTGGTTCAAAATAAATTTTAAAAAAAGGATTGAACTGAACCGGGGTCTGGAAGCGTTTATGTCCGCTGCCGAAAACCCTTAGGGTTCTATATCAACTACTACTAAAGGTTAATTTTATCTTGTGTGTTCTTTCCCCAAGGGGAAAAGTATTGTTTTTCACTATCTCCCCTTAACTTCACAGGGGTGCGAAGACTGGGTGACGTAGCCCGTTAACGCAAGAAAAATACTTGCCCCTATTGCCCGCTCCATGTGCTGCAGGTGGCGCGAAGTAGCCCGTTAAGCAAGAAGCCCTTCTTAAAATTTTTGGGAAGTGCATGCACTCACGCCAGGCTTCGGGTGCCGCCGGGGTCCACCGGGCTGAGCAACTTTCTTTCGTTACGGGAAAGGACAGGTACACACCCCACAGTTCCGGGGGTGTTTAAAAAAGAGACAGACTGCACTATGATTGCTACCTGCATGCTTATTTCTGCTTTAAGGACTGGGCTAATTAGCCGAGCTAACTCTGGGGATCGGCAGGGGCC
>JARQOD010000003.1:245663665-245736660 GCA_033576555.1 Oophaga sylvatica | reverse complement strand
AAAAACGCTACACCAATCACCCCTTCGGCGGGGTCGGGAACGGGGGATTTCTCTAAAGACGTTTGTCCCCTCATCTCCCCATTAGTCTCGGATTGGGGGAGAAAAAGAAAATTCAATACCAACCTCTTAAAATCCCCTCCAAAACTGGAAACAAATTTAAACCCCCCCTACACCCCACATTCAAGGGTACCCCATGAAACCGCCCCACTGCCAACAAACAATCTGGAAAACGTTTCTGCATTGGTAAAGCCGAAAAGGGTTCAAAATGGCTTGTTTACTAAATGTCCACCCTACCCAAATGCGGTTTTCCCCTTTGGGAAGGAAAGTTGGTGAAAAAAATCCAGGCCCAAATGGGCCCATGGTCTACGGGAATTTGGGGCAGTGGCACCAATTCCCCCCGGTTATGGGGGGGTTTGCAGGGCACTACCCCCAAGAAACACAAATTCCCCAAAATCAAGGCAAAAGAAGACCCCAAATTCCTAGGATGGCCCTCCGTTAGCCGAGTTTCGGATGTCCCCCCGAACTGAGTCGTGGAATTCCAAAGGACCCTGAGACGAAATTGAATGGTACAAAAGTTTATCCCCGGGTTACCCCGGAGGGGAAAGAGACTGACTTCCCGAATTCCCTCCCAACCCACGAAACAATCCACCACCACCCCCCGGGTGAAGAATGGGGGGATGGAGGTTCGGGGGGGGAAACCCCCATCCAAATCGTGACAAGGCATCACCCTTTACTTTTTGGATCCCGGCCGAAAAAATATGGAGAAAATGGAATCTGGGAAAAAAAAAAAAACCATCTTTTCCTGTCTAGGAGTCAACCTTTTAGCAAACCAAATTTAAACTAGGTTTTTGTGGCCGTAACCCGGTAAAAGATGGACGCCCCTCCAAAAAAAGCCTCCTTTTTCAAAGGCCAACTTTACGGCCGAAAAACTCGATTCCCAACATCATAGTTTCTCTCCCAGGAGAGAATTTCTTAGAGAAAAAGGCCCGGTCTCAAATTAGCAAAGTGGCGGGTCCCTGGGACAACACTGCCCCCACCCCCACCTCCGAGGCGTCCACCTCAACAATAAATGGTTCAGACGGGTCCGGTTGAATAAGAACCGGAGCAGACATGAAACATTTTTTTAAGAACTGAAACGCCGCCACCGCTGCGGCTGACCAATTCTTGACATCAGCCCCCTTTTGAGTCAGATCTGTGAGAGGTTTAACTACCTGCGAGAACACCCTTATAAACTTGCGATAGTAATTTGCGAATCCTAAGAAACGCTGCAGAGCCTTCAAATCACGAGGTTGTACCCAATCAACAATGGCCTGCACCGTATTAGGATCCATGCGATACCCCTCAGCAGACACAATGAACCCCAGAAATGACAGTTCCTGAATGAAGAATGAACATTTCTCTAGCTTAGCAAAGAGACAGTTTCTCCCGGAGCCTTTGGAGAACTGCCGGAAGATGATCATTGTGAGTTTGTTTATCAGGCGAGTAGATAAGAATGTCATCCAAAAACACAACCATAAAACGCCCAATAAAGTCAGAGAACACATGATTAATAAAATTTTGGAAGACTGCTGGTGCGTTGGTCAGACCGAAAGGCATGACCAAGTTTTCAAACAACCCTTCAGTAGTGAGAAAAGCAGTCTTCCACTCATCCCCCTCCCGGACCCGGATAAGGTTATATGCCCCCCGCAGATCCAATTTCGAAAACCACTTAGCCCCAGACAACTGGTTGTACAAATCAGGAATAAGTGGGAGGGGGTAAGTATTTCTCACAGTTATCTTATTTAACTCTCGAAAATCGAGGCATTGGCGCAAACCACCGTCTTTTTTCTTAACGAAAAAGAACCCCGCCGCCATGGGGGAAACAGAAGGACGAATGTGTCCCTTACGAAGGCTCTCGGAAATGTATTCTTTCATAGCAGCCCGCTCGGGACCCGAGAGGTTATACAAGCGGGCCTTGGGCAATTTAGTACCTGGAACCAGGTCAATGGCACAATCAAATGGGCGGTGTGGTGGTAAAACTTCAGCCTCTTTTTCAGAGAAAACGTCCGCATAGTCCTTCAGGTACTCCGGAATACCTTCCAGACCAACGGACGACACAGACACAGTAGCAAGACATCTTTCAGAACAATTAGATCCCCATTTAACAATATCACGGGAATCCCAGTCAATAATCGGGTTATGCCGTTGCAACCAGGGAAACCCTAACACCAGGCCAGCAGAGAGGTTATCCAAACAAAACATACGCTCCTGGTGAAGGGCCCCCAACCTGAAGGTGAATTCTTCAGAGACAAAATGGACACTGTCCTTGGTGAGAGGTGTAGAATCAATGGCCATTAGTTTTATAGGAGTCTCCAACCTAACTGTCCCTAATCTACAGCTGGCCACCAGCTTAGAGTCAATCAGGTTCAAGGATGACCCACAGTCCACAAAAGCTGAAGTAAGGAAAAAGCAGTTCTTCACACCAAGTTCCACCTTTAACAGTATCTTAGAAATGAAGGAAAGGGTACCTGAGAGTCTGAGTGACCTCCACGATGATCACCCAGACTAAGTCGCTTGTTAGTCGGTGGGCAGGAGGGACAGTTCTTTTTCCAATGTCCAGGATCACCGCAGTAAAAACACAGCTTTTCTAAACGCCTCCGTCTCCTTTCTTTCTCTTTGAGGTCGATGGCTCCCATCTCCATGGACTCCAATACAGGACTGGCTCCCCTTCCACTGGATAAAAATGGTGTCTCAACCTGCATCACACCTCTCGCCCGCAGCCTGCGATCCATTCGGGCGGCCTGCGTCATGGCGTCCTCCAGAGAATCAGGCGGAGGATGAAGTGCCAAGGCATCTTTCAGACGTTTAGACAGGCCTCTACGGAACAAGCCCCGGAGGGCGGCATCATCCCAACAGACCTCAGCAGCCCAGCGTCTGAACTCTGAGCAAAACCACTCGGCTGAGTGCTTCCCCTGACATACACTCATCACCATGTCCTCAGCCATCAGCACTCGATCAGGCTCATCATAAATATGCCCCAGGGCCTCAAAAAATGCATCCACAGTCATTCTCTCAGGGGCAGTGGTAGGAAGGGAAAAAGCCCAAGCCTGGGGGGCTCCCTTAACAGAGACATAATGACCCCCACCCTCTGACTTTCATCCCCAGAAGAGTGCGGTCTTAAAGAAAAAAAAAGCTTACAGCCCTCTTTGAAAACTTTAAATTCTTTCTATCTCCGGAAAAGGTAATTTAAACCGGGGCTCTGGGGAAACTAATGTAACATCTTGAACCCCTGTCCCATGAGCACCAGATGATAAAGCCCTCTGCACAGTGTCAGCCATCAGCTGCAGAGACAGAGACAGAGCTCGTTGTTCCTCATTCAGTGTCTGAGACATCTGAGTCAGGTGCCTTACCTGCTCAGAAAGGGCATACATAGGATCCATAACACACACAGGAAGAAAAAAAAAAAAGGTAGTGGTCAGTTATAATATCACGAACACCGCACTGCACTTGCTCACTGAGCCAGTGCGCGTGTCCTGAATAAGACAGACTGCACTCAATGATACCTGTGGAGCGGGGCAGCAGCGGTGAAGATGCGTGCTTCAGACTAACAGGACCCTAAGCACGTGACTGCCAAGGGGCGGCGCCGGCCACAGGTCTCTCAGAAAAGGCAGTAACAGACAGAGATTGTTTCAGACCAGAGGACCTTAAGCACGTGACTGCTGGTGGGCGTGGCCTAAGCTCCAGAGAGCTATGAGCAGAAGGAAAACTCCTAGAAGGGTAACTATGTGACAGAGTTACCAAGGGGCATAGACAAAACGGATAGTCAGGATAGCCAGGTCATACACAGAGGGAGCAACGCAGTACAAGTGGAGCAGGCAGAGAATAACCAGAACGTAGCCAAGGGATCAGAAAACCAGAACGGGCAAATGCACAGTACCAAGACAGTAGACAAACTCACAACGAAGAGACGGACCGGGTCAAAACCAAACAAGCAACAAGATCAGGCACAAGGCACAGGCACACAGGAGGTCAACTAAGTCAGCCGAGGGCAGGAGTATAACTGACACCACACTAGGTCAATTGGCAACTAAATAGCCGCCCTCTGTCAGAGAGAGGCTGAAACCATTAACCCCAGTCTGACCAGGACGGGGCAAAGACAAAACCCCGTCCTGGGTCATGACAGTCGCGTTTGTAGAGGCCCTGATGTGTCTAAACAGTGGAAACCCCCCACAAGTGACCCCATTTTGGAAACTAGACCCCTAAGGTACTTATGTTGATTTTGATGAGCACTTTGAACCCCCAAGTGCTTCACAGAAGTTTATAACGCCCGGGCGTGAAAATAAAAAATCATATTTTTTACACAAACCTGATCGTTTAGTCCCCAATTTTTTATTTATCCAAGGGTAACAGGAGAAATTAGACCACAAAAGTTGTTGTCCAATTTGTCCTGAGTACGCTGATACCCCATATGTGGGGGGGACCACTGTTTGGGCGCACGGCAGGGCTCGGAAGGGAGGGAGAGCCATTTGACTTTTTGAACGCCACAGCGTTTTTGGAGACCCCCTAATGTGCCTAAATAGTGGAAACCCTTCAATTCTAGCTCCAACCCTAACCCCAACACACCCCTAACCCTAATCCCAACCCTAACCCTAATAGCAACCCTAATTCCAACCCAAATTCTAACTCTAACCCTAATTGTAACCCTAACCCTAATTGTAACCCTAACCCTAATTACAATCCTAACCCTAAGGCTAGGTTCATTTTGCGTTTTACCAGCCCGTTCAACACATAGCATTGACGGGCTGGTAACGGTATAGTATAACGCGATCGCGTTATGCTATACCCGCTAGCGCAGAGGAATCAGCAGATGATTCCTCTGCGCTAGCGGTGACGGAGCCCAGACACTGCTGCCCGCATCTGAGACTCCATCACTGAATGACGGCACGTCGCAAACGCATGTCGCTTTACGGCATGCGTCGCGATGCGCCCTCAAATGGCGGTGAATGGCAGCGTTAACGGACTGCGTTACAGCGCGTTATACTGCGGTGTAATGCAGTCCATCTATCGGACTGCCATAACGCAGTATGAACCCAGCCTAACCCTAACCCTAATGCTAACCCTAATTATAACCCTAACACTAATTATAACCCTAACCCTAATTATAACCCTAACCCTAATGGAAAAATGAAAATAAATAACATTTTTTTATTTTATTATATGTACCTAACCAAGGGGGTGATATAGGGGGGGTTTATGTACTGTTTTTTTTTATTTTGATCACTGTGATAGTTTATCACAGTGATCAAAATGTACTTTTAGAGAATGAATGAATGAATAACTTTTTGAATTTGCCGCCAGGATTTGCCCGCCATTTTTTTTTTACTGGATGAAGAAGCCGGCCTGAACGGAGGACAGGGGGAGGAATGGAGGCCAGGGGGGAGGATCGGACCACACAGAGGGGAGGATCGGAGGACACGGGACCCCTGCAGGTACAGGGGGGGGGAGATCGGGGGTCCCGGGACACTATTTCTCTCCCCTCTGATGTGCGATCACATCAGAGGGGAGAGAAATTTACAGGCAGGGATCGCGGCTGTGATTTCTCTTTTGCGATCGCCGCTATATCGCAAAAAAGTGGTGACTGGGGGGGCCCCTATTATGTTCAGAGAAAATCGCCCATCCCCCGTCACCTCGCGGCGGGCGCACCACTCATGCGCCCGCCATTTTGGAGCATGGCGCCGGCACCGGGGGACACCGGAGGGCCCTGGGGCCATAAGGAGGGTTCAGGGGCCACAGTGGGCCATCATGACATCAGAGGAGAGAGAAATTAAATGGCACATTGTTTTTTTTTTGTTGTTGCGATCGCCGTTATAGGGTTAATAACGGCGATCGCAACATCGGTGTCGGTAAAAACCGACCCGATTCATGTTCTCTGGGGTCTCGGCTACCCCTGGTAGCCGAAACCCCGGAGAAAATGCGCCTCTGGGGGGCGCTATAGGCTTTTTCCACAGCGCTGTTAATTAACGGCGCTGTGGTTTAAGTACCCTTAATGACCGCCGTTAAAAGGAGTATCGGCGGTCGTTAAGGGGTTAAAAACATCAGCGAAACAGCATCATTAGCGCGACCAATCAGGCACCCATCATATTCTTTACCGTTCTTGTGATAAGATCACAGAGGGCCAATCAACTGGCATGGCAGCAAAGAACTCCTGCAGGAGTTGAAGACTTTGAAAAGTCACTATATG
The DNA here is from genome assembly GCA_033576555.1 of Oophaga sylvatica. Lineage (NCBI taxonomy): Eukaryota > Metazoa > Chordata > Amphibia > Anura > Dendrobatidae > Oophaga > Oophaga sylvatica. The sequence continues at coordinate 245,730,440 of JARQOD010000003.1, read as the reverse complement.
TTGGAAATTTAAAGAATTGCAGTATATATTGTGAGGATTCACTCTCTTTGGATTGCATTAGGCATTCGGCCTTAGGTAGCTTTCACACAGGCAATGCAGTTTTGTTCCAAATGCATGCAGTTTTTATTGCTTTCCACAGGTTGCACAGAACCAAAACAAACTCATAAACATAGATCCCTAAATTAGTCCAGATGATAACTAAACAGAACAGATCTTGGCTACTCGTACACTACTGAACTAGTCCCAGCTTGATCACAAAAACAGCTATTGTCCGTAGCAACCATTGATACTTGCGGTTATCTGCACACAGCCTGTGGAGACTCTTCTCAGAGAGGGGTTTTGCCTCCTCTTCAGCTCCAAGACATATCCAGTCTGTTCAGCTTCCCAGAGCTGAATGAGTAAGGAGAACTCCTAGACTGTTAATATGCAGAGCTAGCCATGTGCACTAATCAAAGCCTGCAGAGCTAGGATTTAACCCTAGCTTACCTAGAGTTAAAAAAAATCTAAAATTCACAATTTTTCCCATCTAAAACCAGAAAGATGCAAATAAAAAGACTAATCAGTAATGCTCTGTCCATATCTTGCAAAGCTTGATCTATCAAAATGTTTCATTATTTAGCCAATCAGGTAAGTGTAGTAAGAAAAATAAAAAGACCAAATTGTTGTTTTATCTGTCGCTACTCGCTACGCTACTTCACAAAAATGCAATAAGTACTCCAAAATAGCACTACTAACAACTGTAAATTGACACACAAAAGAAGTCAACACACAGCTCCAACGATGGAAAAAAATAAAAAGCGTTAGGTTTCGGAAAATGTAGATACAAGTCAAACTTTATTTTATGCAAAGTTTAAACTTTTTTAAAAATTACTAATATGATGTTAAAAACTATGCCAGTTTGGTATTGCTGTAAGCATTCTGATCTGTAGGATCTTGTTGCCAGTCAATTTCTATTACACAGTGAAGGGTATAAAAACTAATTCTAAACACAGTGTTGGAATTGTATTTGATAACCATTTTACATCACTTGAATTTTTTTCCCATTTTTCAGTATAGCTTCATTATGTCTTACAAAAATCAAACCCTCATATAAATGTTGATAGAAAAATAAAAAATATATTGCTCTTAGGTAGTGTTGAGCGATACTTTCCGATATTGCAAAATATCGGATCGGATTGGATCGGCCCGATACTAAAAAAGTATCGGATAATGCCGATTCCGATACTGGAAATCAATGCAAGTCAATGGGACAAAAATATCGGGTTTAAAATAACCCCTTTCTTTCCTTGTAGGTTAATTGTACATGAAGGAAAACAACAAAGAATAATGTAGAATGTATTGGGGGAGGTGGAGGAGTCATTAAAGGCATAGAGGTTTAACCCAATCAAATGTAATAGCAGGAATACATTTTTTTTTTAAGACGTTCGGAGTTATGAAGAAATTGACTATGTTGTTAACCTTTCTTCTATATTGGCACATATGTATGTTTCACTACTTCCATGCTCTTCGCCTTCTTTTTTACTTCTGACACACTTTCTCCTTCATGATTCTCAGCAGCAGCATCTTTTCCATCAACTTATTCTTCACCTTATTTATCTTCTTCTTAAACTTCTTCCTATTCATCTTTTTTGTAACATTCTTCATATTCTTCTTATTCAACTATTATTCTTCTTCATATTCTACTTCTTCATCTTCTTCCTATTCATCTTCTTCATCATATTCATATTTGTAACAGGCATTCCTGTCGTTGTAATCTGTAAAAGTTTGAAGATTTCATCCTTCCGTTCTTGCTGTCACAAAAGATTTACAACAGTATTTGTCCGCGTTCAGTTTTGCCTGCAGCAGCAGGCATTTTCCAGGGGCATCACGAGGAGGAACGGACTCACCCCCATACACTGCTTAGTCTTCTTCTGCTTATAATTTAGAGCATATATTTTGCTCTTAATTTTGGTCTTCTGCATAATGTTCTTCTGCTTTTTGTTCTTCTACTTCTTGTTCTTCTGTCTCTTGTTCTGTATCTTGTCGTTTGTCTTAATCTTCTTTGTCCTGTTGGTGATCTTCTTCTGGGTAATCATTTAGTTCTTCTTTGTGGTGGTGTTCAGGCTCGTCGTCTTCATGGTCGTCGTCCTTGGGGTCGTTGTCTTCTTCGGGTGGTCTTCAGGGTCGTCGTCTTCAGGGTCCTCGTCTTCGGAGTCGTCGTCTTCTTCGGGGTGGTCTTCAGGGTCGTCTTCAGGGTCGTCGTCTTCAGTGTCAGAGTCAGGGAGATCCAGAGTGATTGCCCAAAATCATTTAAAAAATCTTCAACTTGGAAATGTAGCTGAAGGTACAAGAAGGCTGAGTAACTTCCGAGAACCAGCTGACTGTCCTGGAACCCGGATGGGTAGTAGAAGGAACAAGAGCCAATGGCACAAACGAGGACCAGCTGACGGTACTGGGACACGGTTACTAAGCAGGAGGTACCTGTGATACAAAGCACTACCAATGACCAGCAGACGTTGCTGGAACTCGGATACCGAGATGGAGGCACCTAGGCCAAAGGCACTGCCGAGAACCAGCTAACGATACTGGAACCCGGACTGGTAGCAGAAGGTACAAGAGCCAATGGAAGTAACGAGGACCAGCTGACTGTGCTGGAACCCGGAGGGGCAGCAGAAGGAACAGAGCCAGTGGCACAACCGAGTACCAGATGACGGTACTGGGACACGGTTACTAAGCAGGAGGTACCTGTGCTACAAAGCACTACCAAGGACCAGCAGACGTTGCTGGAACTCGGATACCGAGATGAAGGCAACTAGGCCAAAGGCACTGCCAAGAACCAGCTGACAGTACTGGAACCCGGACGGGTAGCAGAAGGTACCCATGAAAATTAAAGTTGACAGGCCGCGAGCCGGCCGCAGTTACCGAATCCCTCAGTCCTACAGGGGGTGCTTGTCCTATTGGCACAACGGAAACAGCCTTTATTTACATTACCCCGCAGCCCACATAGGAAGCACCAAAACTGCAGGCACCATAGAGTCGGCTAACCCGACCGCAACACGACAGGACAACTTATTGGAGGCAAAGTGACGTTGACACTGCCAGGAAACAGCTGGCGTGCTGTAACCAGGCTTTGCAGGAGTGAGTACCCGTGCCAAAGACACCTCTGAGCAGCAACTGGTGGTCTTGAAGCCCAGGGATGAGAGAACAGGGTGGAGGCAGCAGTACTTTTTGCCGTACACAGCAAGGGAACAGCTGACATTACTGAACCCCAGTAACACAGGAGCAAGTGTTGACTGTGCAGACAGCACTTCCGAGCAGCAACTGGCGGTGTTGTAGCCCAGGGATGAGAGGAGAACAGGGTGGAGGGAGCAGGACTTTTTGCCGTACACAACAGGGGAACAGCTGACATTACTGAACCCCAGTAACACAGGAGCAAGTGTTGACTGTGCAGACAGCACTTCCGAGCAGCAACTGGCGGTGTTGTAGCCCAGGGATGAGAGGAGAACAGGGTGGAGGGAGCAGGACTTTTTGCCGTACACAACAGGGAACAGCTGACATTACTGAACCCCAGTAACACAGGAGCAAGTGTTGACTGTGCAGACAACACTTCCGAGCAGCAACTGGCGGTGTTGGAGCCCAGGGATGAGAGGAGAACAGGGTGGAGGCAGTAGGACTTTTTGGCATACACACAGCAGAGGAACAGCTGACATTACTGAACCCCAGTAACACAGGAGCAAGTGTTGACTTTGCAGACAGCACTTCCGAGCAGCAACTGGCGGTGTTGAAGCCCAGGGTCAGTCAGGGTGTAGGCTGAGGCCTAGTACGAGCAACTTTGTAACTTTAAATTGGAGGCAGCAGGACTTCTTGCCGTACACACAGCAGGGGAACAGCTGACATTACTGAACCCCAGTAACACAGGAGCAAGTGTTGACTGTGCAGACAGCACTTCCGAGCAGCAACTGGCGGTGTTGGAGCCCAGGGATGAGAGGAGAACAGGGTGGAGGTAGCAGGATTATTTGCCGTACACACAGCAGGGGAACAGTTGACATTACTGAACCTCAGTAACACAGGAGCAAGTGTTGACTGTGCAGACAGCACTTCCGAGCAGCAACTGGCGGTGTTGGAGCCCAGGGATGAGAGGAGAGCAGGGTGGAAGCAGCAGGACTTTTTGCCGTACACACAGCAGAGGAACAGCTGACATTACTGAACCCCAGTAACATAGGAGCAAGTGTTGACTGTGCAGACAGCACTTCTGAGCAGCAACTGCTGGTATTGGAGCCCAGGGATGAGAGGAGAACAGGGTGGAGGCAGCAGGACTTTTTGCCGTGCACACAGCAGAGGGACAGCTGACATTACTGAACCCCAGTAACACAGGAGCAAGTGTTGACTGTGCAGACAGCACTTCCAAGCAGCAACTGGCGGTGTTGGAGCCCAGGGATGAGAGGAGAACAGGGTGGAGGCAGCAGGACTTTTTGCCGTGCACACAGCAGAGGAACAGCTGACATTACTGAACCCCAGTAACACAGGAGCAAGTGTTGACTGTGCAGACAGCACTTCCAAGCAGCAACTGGCGGTGTTGGAGCCCAGGGATGAGAGGAGAACAGGGTGGAGGCAGCAGCACATTTTGCCGTACACACAGCAGAGGAACAGCTGACATTACTGAACCCCAGTAACACAGGAGCAAGTGTTGACTGTGCAGACAGCACTTCTGAGCAGCAACTGCCGGTGTTGGAGCCCAGGGATGGGAGGAGAACAGGGTGGAATTAGCAGGACTTTTTGCCGTACACATAGCAGGGGAACAGCTGACATTACTGAACCCCAGTAACAATGAGCAAGTATTGACTGTGCAGACAGCACTTCCGTACAGCAACTGGCAGTGTTGGAGCCCAGGGATGAGAGGAGAACAGGGTGGAGGCAGCAGGACTTTTTGCCATACACAGCAGGGGAACAGCTGACATTACTGAACCCCAGTAACACAGGAGCAAGTGTTGACTGTGCAGACAGCACTTCCGAGCAGCAACTGGCGGTGTTGGAGCCCAGAGATGAGAGGAGAACAGGGTGGAGGCAGCAAGATTTTTTGGCGTACACACAGCAGGGGAACAGCTGACATTACTGAACCCCAGTAACACAGGAGCAAATGTTGACTGTGCACACAGCACTTCCGAACAGCAACTGGCGGTGTTGAAGCCCAGGGTCAGTCAGGGTGTTGGCTGAGGCCTAGTATGAGCAACTTTGTAACTTTAAATTGGAGGCAGCAGGACTTCTTGCCGTACACACAGCAGGGAACAGCTGACATTACTGAACCCCAGTAACACAGGAGCATGTGTTGACTGTGCAGACAGCACATCCGAGCAGCAACTGGCGGTGTTGGAGCCCAGGGATGAGAGGAGAACAGGGTGGAGGCAGCAGGACTTTTTGCCATACACACAGCAGGGGAACAGCTGACATTACTGAACCCCAGTAACACAGGAGCAAGTGTTGACTTTGCAGACAGCACTTCCGAGCAGCAACTGGCGGTGTTAGCCCAGGGATGAGAGGAGAACAGGGTGGAGGCAGCAGGACTTTTAGCCATACACACAGCAGGGGAACAGCTGACATTACTGAACCCCAGTAACACAGGAGCAAGTGTTGATTGTGCAGACAGCACTTCCGAGCAGCAACTGTCGGTGTTGGAGCCCAGGGATGAGAGGAGAACAGGGTGGAGGCAGCAGTACTTTTTGCCGTACACACAGCAGGGGAACAGCTGACATTACTGAACCTCAGTAACACAGGAGCAAGTGTTGACTGTGCAGACAGCACTTCCGAGCAGCAACTGGCAGTGTTAGCCCAGGGATGAGAGCAGAACAGGGTGGAGGCAGCAGGACTTTTTGCCATACACACAGCAGGGGAACAGCTGACATTACTGAACCCCAGTAACACAGGAGCAAGTGTTGATTGTGCAGACAGCACTTCCGAGCAGCAACTGGTGGTGTTGGAGCCCAGGGATGAGAGGAGAACAGGGTGGAGGCAGCAGGACTTTTTGCCGTACACACAGCAGGGGAACAGCTGACATTACTGAACCTCAGTAACACAGGAGCAAGTGTTGACTGTGCAGACAGCACTTCCGAGCAGCAACTGGCAGTGTTAGCCCAGGGATGAGAGGAGAACAGGGTGGAGGCAGCAGGACTTTTTGCCGTACACACAGCAGGGGAACAGCTGACATTACTGAACCCCAGTAACACAGGAGCATATGTTGACTGTGCAGACAGCACTTCCGAGCAGCAACTGGGGGTGTTGAAGCCCAGGGTCAAGGAGGGTGTGTAAATAATACTATATAGAGTATTTGCCTTGTTATGTGGCACTTCAAAATGTATATACTCCAAACAAGATAAAGATAAGCTTTACTACCATAAAATGATGAATTTTATTTTAAAAAAATATAGAAATAAATAATTTAGAAATATAAACGCATATATTCACATGGCGAAAAGCAATGCAAACAAAAACAAAATTATTAAGGAATCGGATATAGGGGTTTAAATAAATGCATACAAGTACATTTCAGAAAGAATCCATTAATGCTGGCTAAGTAACAGTATGTACACCTGTAATATAGTGTTGACAATGAATGTAGGACCTGTAAACATCATCATCATTAAAAGTTATATGTGACCTAAAAAAAAAAAAAATTGCTTAAAAATGTAACCTGTTCTGCAAATATATAAAATCTCCATCATGTAATCCTGATAATATGGGCCAATAATCAATTTTCTGATCAAGCATAACCTCGAAAAAGTGCATAGTGCATTGTGAAAATAGCTATTTATGCCTGACAGTGCACTTGCAACCATGACAACGGATAGATAAGGTATATATCAATCAGACTGCATAGCCACTGATGCTGAATGGGGATATAATACTGTACCTCAATAAAGTGGGCGTCACTACTCAAGCTCGTTTTTCATATAGCTTGATAAAGAGGGGACGTGCATGTATGCTTGCGCCTTTGTTTTGACGCACAGACTGGCTTACTGCTGTGACGCGTTGGATAGTGGAGCGTCTGTGCGTCATATGACGCTGACTTTCATTCACGTTGCGCATCGTTCATCATCGCTAGCGTACCGACAACACAAAGCCGTTGTCATGACTGCTTTACTCAGTAAACATGCACCTATGATGAAACATACACACACGTCCCCTCTTAGAGAAGAAGATACAAGCAAAACGCGCGTGAGGTGTGCCGCAGCCTTTTTAGAGTTACGCTATTATATAGCCATTGTACAGGTGTCGCTATTCACTCTGATACCTAGATATAATTAACCTTTTCTATCACTTGTCGTTGTTTCACCTGCACTTGCATGTATAACTAGCTATTGTCAGTATGCACAATTCACTTTTTCGAGGTAATGCATGATTTGTGGGCCTTATTATCAGGATTACATGATGGACCTTTCTCATATGGGGTGTGAAATAAGATTGTGGCTAAATCTGCATATTTTTTAATGTCACTAATATAAGTAATGATGATGAGGAGTAGTCCTACATCCATTGTTTGCACTATATTAGAGGTGTAGATCCCATTCCTTAAGCAACAATGGATTATTAAATGTACTTGTGTGCCTTCATTTCCAACCCGAGACCACTGAAGGCTAACCTTCGCACTCCAGCTGTTGTCAAAGTACAACTCCCATTATGGATTTCCAACCTTGCAGCATTTGAGGCATGCTGTGAGTTGTAGTTCTCCAAGTAGTGGAGTGCCAAGGTTCGCCATCACTACCCCATACCATATGTAGGCTTTTTGGTTTGCATTTGTATTCGACATGTGCATATATGCAGTTATATTTACAAATTATTTTGTAACCTATTTGGGCCAACGATTAATCATTTTCTGGTTTTAAAGCTGCCGTTTCACTCGTTTAGAGCATAGAAATCAGGGTGTAGCCTCATACCTATGTGGAGCCAGTTACACATGTCATGTTGTTTTCAGCATGTGTAGGAAGCATGAATTATTGCCGGACACACAGCAGGGGAACAGCTGGCGTTACTGAACCCCACAAACACATCAGCGAGTGTTTTGATCTGTGCATCCAGCACTTCTGAGCAGCAACTGGCAGTGTTGAAGCCCAGGGTCAAGGAGGGTGTAGGCTGAGGCCTAGTATGAGCTGGTGTAACTTTTATTTAGAGGTAGCAGGAATTATTGCCGGACACACAGCAGGGGAACAGCTGGCATTACTGAACCCCACAAACACATCAGCGAGTGATTTGATCTGTGCATCCAGCACTTCTGAGCAGCAACTGGCGGGTTGAAGCCCAGGGTCAAGGAGGGTCTTGAAATACAATATAGAGTTGTTGCCTTGTTATGTGGCACTTGGAAATGTATATACTCCAAACAAGATAAACGTAAGCTTTAGTAGGACCATAAAATGATGCATTGAAATCAAAAATATTGAAATAAAAACAGTTAAAATATAAACGCATATAAGCACATGGCAACAAGAAATGTAACACCACACCACCCAAAAATTAAAAAAAAAACGTATAGGGGTTGAAATTAATGCATACAAGTACATTTCGGAATAAATGAATGCTGCCTAAGGAACGCTATGTACAACCGTAATATAGTGCAGACAATGGATTTAGTAATAGTCCATCATCATCATTACAATTTATATGTGACAGTCACACAGTTAAAAATACTTTCATTGATGAAAATTGTTACTTGACACACCATATATTACATGTCCAGCATGGACTCATCAATGTAAAGGCGCAATTATCAAAGATGAAGCATAACTGCTAACAAAAAGCATCATGCATAGTCCAAATTGCTGTGGGTGCCTGTAAGTGCAGGTGAAACACAGGCACCAGATAGCAAAGGTATCTACTATGTATGTATCAGACAGTGCATAGCCTGTGATGGCGAATGGCGATGTCATACTGTACATCAATAAAGGCTGCACCAGCACTCATGCGCTTTTTGCTTGTACGCAGTTGAAGAGGGGAAGTGCATGTCTGGTTGCACAACGTTTTTTCCGCCCACACTACCTTCCTGCTGTCACGCGTCGGATAGGGGAGCATCTGGCTATTATATGACGCTCACTTGCAGTGACGTTATGCAGCATTCTTCAGCGCTAGGGCCGCTACAAAGACGACATCAGTAATGATTTCCTGTCTAAACATCCACCTATGAGCAACCAAACAAGCACGTTCCCTCTTGAACAAGCTACAAGACAAACAAGCATGAGGGGTGCAGCTGCCTTTATTGAAGTACAGTATTAGATCGCCATTATCCATCAGTAGCTATGCACTGTGATACCTAGATACCATTAACATTTTATATCAGTTGTCGTTATTTCACCTGCATTTGCAGGTATAACTAGCTATTGTCAGTATGCACGATGCACTTTTTAGATGTAATGCATCATTATTGCGCCTTATTATCAGGTTTAGATGATGGCCATTTCATATATGGTGTGTGAACTTACAGTTGGCCTCAATCTGTGTATTTTAATATGTGTGTCACAAATAGAACTCATGATGATGATGATGATTATGAGTCGTACATCCATTGTCTGCAGTATCTTACAGGTGGAGATACCGTTCCTTAAGCAGCATTAATGGATTATGATGAAATGTACTTTTATGCATTCATTTCAAACCCTATACCCTATGTTGGGTTTTTTGTTAGCATTTGTACTCGCCATGTGAATATATACGCTTCGATTAATATTTGTCATATTTGTTAATACAATTAATCATTTTATGGTTTGAAAACTGTAGTTTTTCCTGTTTTGAGCATAACAATCAGGGTGTCGGCTCTTCCCTATGTGGAGCAAGTTAGACATCTGATATTGTGTGCATGTGGAGGGAGCAGGAGACTTCTTGCCGGACACACAGCAGGGGAACAGTTGGTGTTACTGAACCCCACTAACACAGGAGCTTGTGTTTTGTTCTGTGGACACGGCACTTCTGAGCAGCAACTGGCAGTGTTGTAGCCCAGGGAGTAGAGTTCAGGTGGTAGAAAGATGAACAGAACAGGAGACATGGATACCGTTGCCAACCAGTTATTTAATCGGAAACCGGACAGGCAAATTCAGGCGAGATCCATGCCTTGTTCATTTTCAGAAAAGTAAGCCGGTCTACATTATCGGAGGATAGTCGCATGCGACGGTCTGTTAGTACACCACCTGCGGCACTAAAGACGCGCTCCGATAATACACTGGCAGCAGGCAAGCCAGCACCTCCAATGCATACTGGCTAAGCTCTGGCCATGTATCCAGCTTAGAGACCCAAAACTTGAATGGGGAAGAGCCATCTGGGAGTACACTGAGAGGGCAAGACATATAGTCTGTCATCATCTGACGGAAACGTTGCCTCCTGCTGACTGGAGCCGTCTGGGATGATGTAGACATTTGTGGTGCTGACACAAAACTTCACCACATTTGGGCCATACTGGTCTTGCCCTGTGCAGAGGCGCTGCTTCTGCTCCCTCTTGGTGCAGAGCTGTCTCCACTGCTTCGACGCACAGAGCTGCTTTGTAAAGCAGTAGCAGCAGCAGTGCTCTCGGCTGGAATGGAGAACATGATGGATTGCACCAGTGTTTCTTGGTACTCCCGCATTTTACGCTCCCGGTTCAACGGTGTGATGAGGCTTTGTAAGTTGTCCTGGTAGCGAGGGTCTAGGAGGGCGTACACCCAATAATCAGACGTGGTGAGAATGTGGGCGATGCGGCGGTCGTTTCTCAGGCACTGCAGTATGAAATCAACCATGTGCTGCAGACTCCCAACTGGCCAAGAAACGCTGTCCCCTGCAAGAGGCGTCATCTCTGCCTGCTCTGCATCACCCCACCCTTGCTTTACATACTGACTATCACGGTGAGGATTGCAAGAGAACTCACCAGTGCAATCTCCCGGAAGACGAGTGCAGAAGAAAGCTTCAGGCTCCTAGGAACGCAGGGTGAGCAAGGCAGGAGAGAGATGGTTTCAGGGCCTGAATCACCTGACAGTTGAGGGGCGTGGCTTCATCTCCAGGGAGCTAGAAGCTGAGGGAAAACTCCTAGAAAGGTAACTACGGGACAAAGTTACCCAGGGGCACAGACAGAGACGTAAATCTGAACAAGCCAAGGTCAAAGCACGAGAAGACAGTATAGTACCAAGGATGAGACAGAACGGATAGTCGGGGACAGGCAGAGGTCAAAACCAAACAGATAGCGAAGGTACAGAAACAGAATCCAACAAGCAGTTTCCAGAGAACAGACCGAGTCAAAACCAAAGTATCAGGCAAACCAGAACACAGCACAAACACACTCAGGGGTCAACACACTCTGCCAAGGGTGAAAGTATAACTGACAGGGATTGGAGCTTCCTAGGGCTATAAGAAGCTCTCCCCGAACCAAGGAGAGGCCACAATAATAAGCACCAGGTGTGCAGGTAAGAGCTTGCACTGGGATCAAAACCTTAACCCCTAGCGTGCAGGTCAACCCTGCACTGGGATCATGACAGTACCCCTCTCAACGGGGGGCCTCTGGACCCCCAAGCTTGCCCGGGAACCTGGCATGGAAAGCCTGGACCAGGCGATCCGCATGCATCAAACGGGCCGGCACTCAGGATCTGTCCTCCGGTCCATACCGCTTCCAATGAACCAGGTACTGTACCGACCGCTGCACCAACCTGGAGTCAACGATATGCTCAATCTCATATTCCATGTGTCCCTCAACCAAAACAGGAGGAGCGGCGGACTCGGACTCCCCCCGGACTGCCTCAAAAAGTTTCAGTAGGGATTTATGGAAGACGTTAGGGATCTTGAATGAGACTGGAAGAAACAACCTGTAAGCCACTGGATTGATCTTTTCCACAATCTTGTATGGGCCAATGAACTTGGGGCCCAACTTGGCTGATGGAACCTTCAACTTAATGTTTCGCGTGGAGAGCCAAACTTTCTCTCCAACCCGAAACATAGGACCTGGTGTTCTTTTCCTGTCAGCAAAAAACTTGTACCTACCTTGAGACCTGGATATATTCCGCTGGACCTCCGCCCATGTATTCTTTAATCGCTGAACAGACCCCTCTGCCCCTGGACACCCAGAATCCAAACGAGAAAACTCACCAAAATGAGGACTAAAACCATAATTGATCAGGAAAGGAGACATACCAGTAGATTGGCTCACCCGACTATTGAAGGCGAATTCCGCCAAAGGCAGTACATCACACCAGTCATTCTGTCTTGCAGAAGTCAGACATCTGAGGATCTGTTCCAGAGACTGATTAGTGCGTTCCGTCTGACCATTGCTCTCAGGATGGTATGCAGATGAAAAAGACAGAGACATCCCCAATTTCTTGCAAAAAGCACGCCAAAACTTTGCCACAAACTGCACTCCACGATCAGACACCACATTCAGGGGTACCCCATGCAACCGGATAACATGCTGTATAAACAATCTGGAAAAAGTCTCAGCTGAGGGTAGTGCGGATAAGGGTACAAAATGAGCCTGCTTCGAAAACCTGTCCACCACTACCCATATCACCATATTGCCCTTGGATGGAGGAAGATTAGTAATAAAATCCATGGACAAGTGAGTCCATGGCCTTTCGGGAACTGCCAAGGGCATCAGTTCCCCAGCCGGCCGGCTATGTGAGTTTTTAGAATGAGCGCAGACCCCACAACCAGAAACAAATTTTTTTTATGTCAGAGCTAAGAGTAGGCCACCAAAAGATCCTAGCCACCGCCCGACGTGTGGCAGATATACCAGGGTGAGCACTGAGCTTGGATTCATGGAACTCCTGGAGGAGTTTAAGCCGAAGCTGCTCTGGGACAAACAACTTACCCCCTGGCTTGGCAGCAGGGGCCAGAGACTGGGCCCTCTCAATCTCCTGTTCCAACTCAGATGAGACCACTGGCAACACTACCCCAGGGTGAAGAATGGAGGAAGGTGGCTCAGGGGGAGACACCGGATGAAAACTGCGAGACAAGGCATCAGCCTTGATATTCTTTGACCCCGGACGAAACGTAATAGTAAACTGAAAACGGGAAAAAAAAAGTGACCAACGGGCCTGTCTGGGTGTTAGTCTCTTAGCAGACTCAATATATGATGAATTTTTGTGGTCGGTAATCACAGTAACCGAGTGACTGGCCCTCTCCAAAAAGTGCCTCCATTCTTCAAACGCTAACTTGACCGCAAGAAGCTCTCTATTGCCAACATCGTAATTCCTCTCAGCAGCAGAGAATTTCCTGGAAAAAAAGCACATGGCCTGAGGTTGGCCAGAGTGGCAGGACCTTGGGACAACACAGCACCCACCCCCACCTCAGAGGCGTCCACTTCCACAATAAATGGTTTGGACGGATCTGGCTGTACCAACACCGGAGCAGTCATAAAGCATTTTTTCAGACTAGCAAAGGCCTCTTTTGCGAGCGAGGACCAATTTTTCACATCCGAACCTTTGCATGTTAAATCAGTGAGTGGTTTTACCACCTGCGAAAACCCCCGAATAAATTTTCGGTAGTAATTGGCGAACCCCAAGAAGCGCTGGAGCCCTTTAAGATCTCGGGGTTGTACCCAATCCGCAATGGCCTGCACCTTCTTGGGGTCCATACGAAAACCCTCACAGGACACAATCAATCCCAAAAAAGATAATTCTTGAACAAAAAACACACACTTCTCCAATTTAGCAAACAGATGATTTTCCCTATGTCTTTGGAGAACAGTTTGTACATGATTCATATGAGAATGACTGTCGGGGGAATATATCAGAATATCATCTAAGTAGATAACAACAAAACGACCAATGAGATCAGAAAACACCACGTTGATGAAATTCTGAAATATGGCGGGAGCATTGGTAAGACCAAACGGCATGACTAAATTTTCAAAAAGTCCCTCGGACGTGAGGAACGCAGTTTTCCATTCATCCCCCTTCCTGACCCTTATCAAATTATATGCTCCCCGAAGATCCAGTTTAGAGAACCATTTTGCCCCTGATAGTTGGTTACATAAATCAGGAATCAACGGAAGGGGATACGTATTTCGTACAGTAATCTTATTTAATTCACGAAAGTCGAGACAGGGACGTAGACCGCCATCTTTTTTCTTCACAAAAAAGAACCCCGCCGCCACAGGTGAAACTGAGGGACGTATGTGTCCCTTGCGAAGACTTTCAGCAATATAATCCTTCATAGCTAAGCGCTCAGGTCCAGACAAATTAAACAGGTGGGCATTAGGTAGTTTAGCCCCGGGACTAGCTCGATGGCGCAGTCAAAGGGTCTATGTGGCTGCAACGTCTCGGCCTCGCTTTCTGAGAACACATCTTCAAAGTCTTTCAGGTACTCTGGAATACCTTCCAGCTCGACAGATGACACAGACACAGATTTAACAGGTTTAACCAGCAGTGCAGATTCATAACATAACTTAGAATCATTAAACCCCCATTGAACAATCTCCCCCGTTTTCCAGTTAATAACTGGGTTATGGCGTTGTAACCAGGGCATGCCCAACACCAACCCTGCTGGTAGATTGTCCAGAACAAAACAACTTAATTTTTCCTCGTGAGCAGCGCCCACTCTGAGCGAAAACAAGTCAGAAATAAAGAGAATTCTCTCTTTTGTGAGGGGGGAGGAGTCAATGGCCACCACCTTGATCGGAGACTTAAGCCTAGCTGTCCCTATCTTGCAGCGTGTGACCAATTGAGAGTCAATCAGATTGATGGATGACCCGCAGTCCACAAAGGCTGTAGAGGAAAAAGAACAACCATCCACTAACAGTTCCACATGAAGCAACACCTTAGAGAACGAGGAAAAGTGTACCTGAGGGTCTGAGTAGTCTCCTCGCTGACTACCCAGACCTAGTCGTTTCCCGCCGACCGGGTTGAGGACGGGCAGACAGGACACTCCTTTTTCCAATGTCCAGCTTTACCGCAGTAGAAGCACAACTGTTCTTCCCAATGGCGTTTTATCTCCTTTTACTTCAGCGTGATAGCGCCCACATCCATGGGCTCAGAGACAGTCTCTTTTCCACTGGGGAACAATGTAGTCTCCACCTGCATCACCCCTCTGGCCCGCAACCTGCGGTCCATCCGGACGGCCTGGGTCATGGCGTCCTCGAGAAAGTTAGGTGGGGGGTGTAACGCCAAAGCATCCTGCAACCGCTCGGACAAGCCTCTGCGAAATAGTCCTCGGAGGGCGGCGTCCTCCCAAGAAATCTCTGCGGCCCAGTGGCGGAACTCAGTACAAAACCACTCGGCCGAGTGCTTCCCCTGACAGACACTCATCACCATGTCCTCTGCCAATCGCACTCGGTCAGGCTCATCATATATGTGCCGAGGGCCTCAAAGAATGCATTCACCGACACTCTCTCAGGGGCTGTGGGAGTAAGGGAAAATGCCCATGCTTGTGGGGACCCTCTTAATAAAGACATGATGACCCCTACCCTGTGACTTTCATCCCCAGAGGACCGTGGTCTCAAACTAAAGAAAAGTTTGCAACCCTCCATGAAGATCCTAAACTCCTTTTTGTTCCCAGAAAAGAAGTCAGGCAGTTTTACAGATGGTTCTGAGGACACGAGCGCAACATCACTCGCCATAGCCCTCAGAGAACCAGCAGATAAAGCCCCCTGCACAGTCTCAGAAACCTGCCGCTGTGAACACGACAGCACTTGCTGTTCCAGATATAAATCCTGAAACATCTGACTCAGATTTTTCATCTGTTCGGACAGCGACTGTATGGGATCCATAACTCTCTGCACAACCTGCGCCCTAAAAACAGCCGTGAAGCAAAAAAAAAAAAAAAAAACTTAGTGGTCAGTTATAATATCACGGTGAGGATTGCAAGAGAACTCACCAGTGCAATCTCCCGGAAGACGAGTGCAGAAGAAAGCTTCAGGCTCCTAGGAACGCAGGGTGAGCAAGGCAGGAGAGAGATGGTTTCAGGGCCTGAATCACCTGACAGTTGAGGGGCGTGGCTTCAGCTCCAGGGAGCTAGAAGCTGAGGGAAAACTCCTAGAAAGGTAACTACGGGACAAAGTTACCCAGGGGCACAGACAGAGACGTAAATCTGAACAAGCCAAGGTCAAAGTACGAGAAGACAGTATAGTACCAAGGATGAGACAGAACGGATAGTCGGGGACAGGCAGAGTTCAAAACCAAGCAGACAGCGAAGGTACAGAAACAGAATCCAACAAGCAGTATCCAGAGAACAGACCGAGTCAAAACCAAAGTATCAGGCAAACCAGAACACAGCACAAACACACTCAGGGGTCAACACACTCTGCCAAGGGCGAAAGTATAACTGACAGGGATTGGAGCTTCCTAGGGCTATAAGAAGCTCTCCCCGAACCAAGGAGAGGCCACAATAATAAGCCCCAGGTGTGCAGGTAAGAGCTTGCACTGGGATCAAAACCTTAACCCCTAGCGTGCAGGTCAACCCTGCACTGGGATTATGACACTGACTAGAGCATTGTGTACCTCCCTCTTGAGCAATGTCTTCCTCCTCCATTGACTCCTCCTCATCCTCCTCACAAAGTGACCCCTGCCTAGGCCTTTGTGAGGAACCACGTAGCGCTGACTGTCCAGAAGGTGATGGAATTTGTGACTCCTCATCCTCCACCTCTTCCCAAACCTCATTCCTTAGTGCTTGCAGTGTTTTTTGAAGCAGGCAGATAAGGGGGATAGTCAGGCTGACTAGTGCATCATCTGCACTCGCCATCCGCGTTGAGTCATCAAACGCACGCAAAACGTGGCAAATGTCCTTCATAGAGGCCCACTCAGTAGTGGTGAAGTGTGAACGGCGCAAATTGCGAGTTGATTGCGCCTGATGCAGCTGATACTCCATTACTGCTGCTCACACAACTGCTCCAACATATGTACCGTGTAATTCCACCTGGTGGGTACGTCACATATGATGCGATGTTCCGGAAGGCGAAATCGGCATTGCAGAGCTGCAATGCGCGATCTGGCCATGCTGGAACGACGCAAGTGAGCGCACTCTAGGCGGACCTTGTGCAGCAATGCATCAAGATCCGGATAATCCCTCAAAAAACTCTGCACGACCAAGTTGAGCACATGTGCCAGACATGGTATGTGAGTGAGGTTGCCTAGGCCCAGAGCAGCCACCAGATTTCTGCCATTGTCACACACTACCAAGCCTGGCTGGAGATTCACTGGCACAAACCACACGTCGCTCTCCTGTTTGATGGCATTACAGAGCTCCTGCGCTGTGTGGCTTCGATTCCCCATTGAAATTAATTTCAGGATGGCCTGTTGACGTTTTGCCACGGCTGTGCTCATATCGGTCATAACAGGTAAGCGTTCACGAGTCCATGTGGAGGAAGACAGTGACGGCTCCTGCAGCGATGATTCTGAGGAACTGGAGTAGGAGGAGGAGTCAATGTGTACAGACTGGATTCCTACAATCCTTGGAGTTGGCAGAACACGTACAGCGCCACTCGCAAGAGCTGTACCCGGCTCCACAACATTGACCCAATGGGCAGTGAGGGAAAGGTGTCGTCCCTGGCCATGGGTACTGGTCCACGCATCGGTGGTCAGGTGGACCTTGCTACTGACGGCGTTTAGTAGCGCATGTTTAATTTTTCCCTCAACATGCTTTTGCAGGCCAGGTACGGCTTGCCTGCTGAAATAAAAGTGGCTGGGCACATTGTATTGTGGGACTGCCAATGCCATTAAGTTACAGAAACTGTCAGTCTCCACCAGCCTGAATGACTGCATTTTAAGAGACTGGAGTTTTGCAATGCCAGCATTCAGAGCCTGTGCTCGGGGATGGTTTGCCGAGTAGGGCCATCTTTAATCCCATGCCTGTGCTACCGATGGCTGTACAGTGGCCTGGGAGTGTGAGGATGACAGGGAACTTGGTGCTGTGGGTGGAATTACACTGGGTCTCTGTACAACAGTGACAGAGGTTCTTCCATGGCGATCCTGTGAGGAAGCCAAAATAGCTGTGTGTGAGATGGAGGAAGAGGCTCCAACACGAGCTGAAGATGTAGGTGCTGCTGTAGGTTGGCCTACGTCTCCAGTGTGTCTTTTTAAGTCCACCACATGCTTGGTCCGCACATGTTTCCACATATTAGTGGTATTGAGGTTACGGGTGCCAAAGTGGAGGCTACAGGCAACCGAGTCTGCAGCCTACCTCTCCCTCCTGTTTGGACTGTTGAGGGAATCTCTTCCTCAGAGCTGCTCCCACCACCTTCCTGTTCCTCACGCCATGTTGGGTCAAGGACCTCATCATCTCTACTACCCTCTTCCAACACCTGCTGCTGTTGGGTGGTCTGGCCAGCACCATGCGCAACAGAAACTGGCACCTGAGTCTCATCACCATCATCAGATGCGTTCTGCGGTGTGCTGACCATCGGCACTGGCTCACCCGCCTCTTCAGATTCAGAGAGACAAAGCAGTTGCGCATCACTGCATACTCCCTCTTCTTCACATTCTAGAATGCTGCTTGGCTGGCCCCCTCTTTCCAAGCCAACAGATTCAGAGAACAGAAGTAGAGACTGAGCTGGCTCCTGTACAGAGCTCTCTGACTGCCTGGGCAATTTGGCAGGCGGTGAAGAGACAGACGGTTGCTCAACAGTGCTCTGGTCCTGAGAGGAGGTGGAAGCAATTGAAGTCGATGCGTTGGCTGCCATCCAACCGACAACGGCCTCAATTTGTTCTTCCCGCAGCAGGGTGGTACGCTGAGCTCCTACAAAACTGCGCATAAAGGAACGCTCACGGGGAAAACTGGTGGATGCTGTGTCACTGGGGGCGGCAGCAGCCACAGAATCCCCACGTCCTCTCCCTGCTGAAACTCCACGCCCACGACCACGTGCCTTACTCCCTGCCTTCTTCATCTTGGTAGATTGATAAAGATAGGCAGTGGTTGAAGAACTAACTTGAGCGTGATCTGCACTCAAAAAAAGAGACCTCCCAGACAGTCGTGAACACTGCAGACAACTGTTCACTAGCTCTGAAAGGCTCCTTTATGTATTTCTATAGTGTTTGCAACCAATGTATTGGATACGGATATAAGCGCGTCACACTAATAGATTTGAGTTTTTTGAAATAGAATGGAGCAGCACCAACTAGCTTAAAATGTAAAGGATGAGGCAGTGACACACGCTCAGCAGACTCCAACCAGCAGTGGTTGAAGAACTAACTTGAGCGTGATCTGCACTCAAAAAAAGAGACCTCCCAGACAGCCGTGAACACTGCAGACAACTGTTCACTAGCTCTGAAAGGCTCCTTTATGTACTTCTATAGTGATTGCAACCAATGTATTGGATACGGATGGAAGCGCGTCACACTAACAGATTTGAGTTTTTTTTAAATAGAATGGAGCAGCATCAATTAGCCAAAAATGTAAAGGATGAGGCAGTGACACACGCTTAGCTGACTCCAACCAGCAGTGGTTGAAGAACTAACTTGAGCGTGATCTGCACTCAAAAAAAGAGACCTCCCAGACAGCCGTGAACACTGCACCCAACTGTACACTAGCTCTGAAAGGCTCCTTTATGTACTTCTATAGTGTTTGCAACCAATGTATTGGATACGGATGGAAGCGCGTCACACTAATAGATTTGAGTTTTTTGAAATAGAATGGAGCAGCACCAATTAGGCAAAAATTAAAAGGATGAGGCAGTGACACACGATTAGCAGACTCCAACCAGCAGTGGTTGAAGAACTAACTTGAGCGTGATCTGCACTCACAAAAAGAGACCTCCCAGACAGCCGTGAACACTGCACACAACTGTTCACTAGCTCTGAAAGGCTCCTTTATGTACTTCTATAGTGTTTGCAACCAATGTATTGGATACGGATGGAAGCGCGTCACACTAATAGATTTGAGTTTTTTTAAATAGAATGGAGCAGCACCAATTAGCCAAAAATTAAAAGGATGAGGCAGTGACACACGCTTAGCAGACTCCAACCAGCAGTGGTTTAAGAACTAACTTGAGCGTGATCTGCACTCACAAAAAGAGACCTCCCAGACAGCCGTGAACACTGCACACAACTGTTCACTAGCTCTGAAAGGCTCCGCTCTGTACTTCTATTAGTGTTTGCAACCAATGTATTGGATACGGATGTAAGCGCGTCACACTAATAGATGACTGTTAATTTAAATTGAATGGAGCAGCACCAATTCCACAAAAGAAAAAAAAATGAGGCAGTGAGTGACACGTGCAGATGACTACAAACTGCGGTGGATGCAGACCAAACTGCAGCGTCACCTGCACTCACACACAGACCTTACACAGAGCTGTGAAAACAGCACTGCAAGGCAAAAGGAAGATTTACACAGCGGTTTCTCAAATAGCCTGCCTACAGAACAATTCACAAAAACGCAATCTCTAACTGTCCCTCAGAGTTAGAAGAGCAGCGTTCTGTCCCTAACTGAATTCACAACACAGTGAAGCCAAAATGGCGGCGGCGCCTTTTATAGTGCATTCTGACATCATTTCAGCAGCCAATCACAGCCATGCCATTAGTTAACATGACCGCAGCATTACAGTATGTGCCCACACTTCTTAGGATTCCTCATTGGCTGAATAAAATCACACTGCCTCTCAAAGAATTATGGGAACTTCCGATTCCGGTATACGATATAGCAAAAGTATCGGAACTCAGTATCGGAATTCCGATACCGCGAATATCGGCCGATACCCGATACTTGCGGTATCGGAATGCTCAACACTACTCTTAGGCCTCATTCACACTTCAGTTTTCCCGTATGAATGCTATTTGTTTTTTTTCATAGATGGCACTCGTACCTATGATAGTTTATGAGGCTGCTTACATGTCAATTTTTTTCCTTTGACCTAGTGGTCCATGCAGAATCATGGAAACATGTCGAATATTGATCTGAGTGCAGAATCATGGAGACATATTGATCAAAGTTTGCAACGAAAGTCTATGGTTCTGTGGAAAAATCTGACAACACTCAGATGCGATTTTCACTACCTTTTGACTGATATATACTGTATAGGAGAAGGTAGAATTTTTTTTCTCATCAGTGAAAAAAACTGAACAAACTCTGATGAAAATTTGTGATGAAACTTGGCCTGTCTTTCTCATACATCAAAAAAACTGATGCTTGAGTGTGACCTTAAAATGGAAAGAGGAAAAAATTTAATTGCAAAAAAAGAAAATAGGCTGCATCATTACCAGGTTAAAGGTGTTTATGCCCTAATAGGTTAAAGTATTGTAAAGATTTTGTGCTCACAAAAATAGGAAGATAAAGAAAAGTTTAATAAAAAAGTTTAAAGAAGGCTCTTCTGTGCTTGAAGTTCCTTTTTTGAAATGAGTATTGCAGCTGTGTAAAGTTAAAAACAAGGATGCACATTACCCAAATTCATAGCGGAAGCGTACAGAGGAAGATCTCAACAGGCAATGGAAAGTGATTTCCTTATGTTCATTTCTATTAGTACTGCGCTATGGGAATGGCAGCATGCAACATGACAAAATCACTAGCTTTATATTCGTAAGTGAATGACTGAGCAGCCTGTTGAGTTATATTTTGCCTTTAAGTTGTCCTTTTATAATAGTTTTGTAAGCAACTTCCAGGATGTGATTTCATGTGACTTCATAAGACTAGTGAATTGTACTTCCACCCCAATAATTCACTATTATTTATCTTTCTTATTCATTAACTATTTATAATTTTAGAAGTAACATGGCATGTCTACTCTAAAAATCAAGTTCAAGGAGGAGATTGTTTTGTTTCTCCTATTTAAAAAAAAACTGTGAGAAAGACTCAATTTTCTTCTCATACAATGTTATCATTAGCTCCAGTTTAGACATGCAGAGTAGAAATGAGCAGATCGATCCGCGGAGTTTGAGTTGAATTTTTACATTAATACCAATGGCTTCACGCAAATTGTGGTTAGCCAAAAAACACACTGCATAGCAATCAAAGAGTGAGCTAATGTCTTTCTTTCCTGACCATGCTGCATCTCCATAATGCCCTGCTTTTATGACATCTAGCGGATTATCATAACTTGTACTGTGGTGGTCAGTACCTTGACCACCGCAGATAAACAGTCCCCAGTGGAGCACAGTTTGTACAACAGAGTCATTTTCAATCTTCAGAGTAACTGGGTAAGTTTCTATCTTCTATAGAATATAATCATTTATGGTCAGCAAGTCCTCTCTCTGTCTCCTGTAGATTGTAAGATCTTATGATGAGCAGGTTCCTCTCTTTTTGCTTCTGCAGTGTATGAGCTCTTATAATCAATGGAGTCATCCCTCTCTCCAGTAGAGTATAAGGTCTTATAGATATCGGGGTCCTCTCTCTCTTCTGTAGTATATTAGCTCTTATGGACACCATGGCCCTAACTCATTCTTCTGTAGAGCATAAGATCTTATGACCAGTGGGCTCCTCTTTCTCTTCTATAGAGTTTAAGCTCTTATGGTCAGCGAGGTCCTTTTTATTTCTCTCTTTAGTATTATGTAGGCTTTTATCAGCATGGTTCTCTCTTTCGTAGTGTGTAAGCTTTTATGATCAGCATTGTCCTGTCTCTCTGTCTTGTAGAGTGTGAGTGCTTGTGGTCAGTGGGATCCTCTCTGTCTTCTGCAAATTTTAAGTAGAGTTGAGCGAATTTGTTCGAATTCGGTCACCGAATCTGAATTTGCCATATTTGTGCCATATTGGTACTCTGTTTGTGACAAATGTATGTTTGATGATCGGTTCCGAACAAATTCGGTAATTTCTACTCTAATGATGTTTGGCTGTGTTTGACTAATATTGTAAAAACAATATTCTCTGCAGATCATATTCAGAACCGAATCCGAACAAATTCGCTCAAATTTCATTTTAAGCTCTTATGATCAGGGGGATCCTCTCTCAATAGTTCTTTTCTGTAGTGTGTAAGTTCTTATGATGAGCAGAGTCCTGTCTCTCTCTCTCGAAGAGTGTAAGCTCTTATGGTCAACGGGGTCCTCTCTCTCTTCAGTAGTGTATAAGCTCTTATGATTAGTGGCGCCCTCTCTCTCTCTCTCGCTTCTGTGGAGCATAAGCTTTTATGTTTAGTGCTGTCTTCTCTCTGTTCTGTACTGTGTAAGTTCTTATGATCTTCGGAATCCTATCTCTCCTAATAAACAAATATATTTTCAGAAAAATAACAAGCTTTCCAGTTTTGCGATTTGCACAAATGTATTTGCTCAAATATAATTTTTTTGAAAAATTTGGCGAAGCTGACGAATTTGAATTTCAAAAGAAAATTTACCCATCTCTAATTCAATTTCCTCTTCCAAGCAACAAGTATCCCTGCATCCCACTTTATACCAATATACTAACTAATAAAATTACCTTGAGCCAAAAGGAAGTGACAAGTACACTATGTTCCAAATTATTATGCAAATGATATTTTTCTCTGATTTTTCTAAGTGGTCGGTGTAAATGACAGTCAGTCTAATAAAAGTCATCACCCGTTAGAGTATACATCGAATTTTATTGAAGAAACCTCCCAATGATAACAGTATAATCTCCAAAATGGAAAAAAACTCAAAATGCACTGTTCCAAATTATTAGGCACAGTAGAATTTCTGAACATTTGATCTGTTTTAAAGAACTGAAAATGCTCATTTGTGGAATTTGCAGCATTAGGAGGTCACATTCACTGAACAAAAGAGCTACTTATCTCCAAAACATCCTAACAGGCCAAGTTACATGTTAACATAGGAACCCTTCTTTGATATCACCTTCACAATTCTTTCATCCATTTAACTTGTGAGTTTTTGGAGATTTGTTTCTTGTATTTCTTTGCATGAAGTCAGAATAGCCTCCCAGAGCTGCTGTTTTGAAGTGAACTGCCTCCCACCCTCATAGATATTTTGCTTGATGATACTCCAAAGGTTCTCTATAGGGTTGAGGTCAGTGGAAGATGGTGGCCACACCATGAGTTTATCTCCTTTTATGCCCATAGCAGCCAATGACTCAGAGGTATTCTTTGCAGCATGAGATGTTGCATTGTCATGCATGAAGAAGATTTTGCTCCTGAAGGCACGTTTCTGCTTTTTAAACCATGGAAGAAAGTTGTCAGTCAGAAACTCTATATACGTTGCAGAGGTCATTTTCACACCTTCAGGAACCTTAAAGGGTCCTACCAGCTGTTTCCCTATGATTCCGGCCCAAAACATGACTCCTCCACCTCCTTGATTACGTCACAGCCTTGTTGGGACATGGTGGCCATCCACCAACCATCCACTACTCCATCCATCTGGACCATCCAGGGTTGCTCGACACTCATCAGTAAACAAGACTGTTTGAAAATTAGTCTTCATGTATGTCTGGGCCCACTGCAACCGTTTCTGCTTGTGAGCACTGTTTAGGGGTGGCCGAATCGTAGGTTTATGCACCACAGCAAGCCTTTGAAGAATTCCACACCTTGTGGTTCGAGGGACTCCAGAGGCACCAGCAGCTTCAAATATCTGTTTGCTGGTTTGTAATGGCTTTTTAGCAGCTGCTCTCTTAATCTGATGAACTTGCCTGGCAGAAACCTTCCTCATTCTGCCTTTATCAGCACGAACACGTCTGTGCTCAGAATCAGCCACAAATCTCTTAACAGTACGATGATCATGCTTAAGTTTTTGGGAAATATGTAATGTTTTCATCCCTTGACCAAGGCATTGCACTATTTGATGCTTTTCAGCAGCAGAAAGATCCTTTTTCTTTCCCATGTTACTTGAAAACTCTGGCCTGCTTAATAGTGTGGAACATCCAGTTTTCCTTTTATTGGGCTCACATGGCAAACTAATTATCACAGGTATCTGAGATTGATTTCTGTGATCCAAAGAACCCTGAGACACAATACCATCAATGGGTTTCATTTACAAAAAAAAACAAAAAAACGCTATGACACTTAAAACCAATTTGCATTATAATTTGGAACATAGTGTACTTATTCCATCCCTGACCGATAACGTGTGGACTGATTGTGCCATTGCTGTTAATGTAGAATACAAAGCGGCTCTATAACATTTACTTATTGTGTAGAGGACCATGCTGAAAAAATAGTATAAACTCCATAAAATTTGCATGTTTCCTCTACAGATGCCACATTCAACAGGCAGTTTTTGCTATTTAATTTAATATTGCATTTATTCAAAAACTTTGGTCAGAACTGATCATAGGATATTCTTATAATAAGCAGCTTTCACCTATTACAGTATATCCCCATAGAAAATGAGTTCATAATAGAATTCCCTATGAAAATGTACTGTGTAAAATCCAGGCCTGATATAAAAATATTCTGAAGATGTGAGGAATTGTTGCAACTGTTACTTACTCAATCTTCAGCATTTTTATCAATTTGGTATTGCTATAATGATGATGCTGAAAAATCCAACCTTCTTCATCTTGGTATTTTATTGTCACTTTCACTCTTAACTGCATTATTGGTGTCATGTCATGTCTTGACCCCAATTCTTTTTCTCTTCACAATAGATATAACAAATGTGAAAAACATGTTGTAAATATAGTATGTGATATACTGTGTTTTAGAAAACATTCATAGGTTTCAAAGTATCCAAATTTCTATAAAAGATTTTTCCTCACTTTTTTTAACAGGATTAATATGCTTCCAAAGCATTGTGATGACTTCTTTGAATATACTTTGAATATCACTGGGGACCGAGCTGTACTGGGGACTAATCAGAAACACGGGTCACCAGTGGCTTCTACCAGCCCACTGCTTTGAATTGACAGATCTCTGATTATTTTTGCACGTAGGTGCTAATAGTTCACTTCAATGCTTGTTGTTCATGTTTCACAGTATGCATTTAGTGAGGTATTTGTAGAATAATCTAGATACAACAAAGTTTAACCCTTTAAGGAAATAGGACATAACTTTACATCACTGCTGGGTTGCCTGTGTGTGGAGTGAGCTCTGTAAGGGTGCTTTGTCCAGACATGGTAGATGCTAGCTATAGTGTATAGCCAGAATCCATATCTAACAGCTTTGAGCAGAACTTGATGTTAAATGAAACCTGTCACAGTGAAAAATGTTATTTGCCTGTATATATAGGGGTAATCTTAAAAAGTTTATTGAAACCCATTGTTGCCAGCCTACCGGAAGCCAAGCTATAAGGCCGGCGTCACACTGGCGAGTTTGATGCGAGTAAGTCGCACGACTTTCTCGCATCAACACCAGGCACGGCCGCCCGCTCTCGGACCCGAGTGCACGGCTGCATAGAAATACATGCAGCCACACACTCGGGTCCGAGAGCGGGCTGCCGTGCCGGGTGTTGATGCGAGAAAGTCGTCCGACTTACTCGCATCAAACTCGCTAGTGTGACGCCGGCCTAAGAAGAAAAGTTTTATTCAGGATTAAGTCCCCTGAAGGGACTAAAAATATAAAGTAATAATATAAATATAAAATAAATAAAAACAAAATATAAAAAACATTGAATCACCATTGTCTCACCATTAAAAATAAAATCTATATAAACAAACATATTTGATGTCTTTACGTCTATAAAACCTCAGCCTATCAAACTGTAAAATTAATTATGGAATTGCGATTTTTCAGCCACCACTTGTTCCTAATGAAATGTAATAAAAAAACTCGAAACTGGTATCAATAAATCCAAATGCTTGCTAAGCAAAAAAGAAGCTTTCACACGGTGGACAGAAAAGTAAAAAAACATTCCTTATCTAGGAAATTGACAACACAAACCAAAAATGAACTCATAGAAATATACCTTAAAAATTAATTATTTATTAGATATTGATTAAAAAAAAAAACAATTTTGTGATATAAATACCAAATACAAAGAATATCAAGAAAATAAGAATGAAAAAAATATGTTTTTTAAAGCCACATAAAAAAGACTGAAAATGAATATAAATATGTATTGTAAGGTAAAAGACTACACTAGTCTAAATTGCGTACTGGTTATGGGCCACGTTACATATAGAGTGGACAGCCAATGGAATTGCCATACACAGAGAAATCCATTCTTGATTAGTGTCAGATAAAAATGAAAGGGCAATATACAAAAACTGATTATTGAGCAGTTAAAAAATGTACCTAATTTACAAGTATTGTCATGAGAGACAGTAATAGTATATCTTTACATGTATAAGTTATATGAAGGCGCGATGAGCTAGTGATTACATTATTTACAGAAAGATTTATCTCTATCTAATAATTTTCATGGAGAGACACAGGACAAGTAGAACAAGTACTATATGCGCTTTACTCAATTAGAAAAAGAAATACAGTAACAGTAGAATCATAGAATAATAGAATCATAGAATGTTAGCATTGGAAGAGACCTCAAGGGTCATAGCGTCCAACCTCCTGCACAATGCAGTATTTACTAAACCATCTCAGAACGATGTCTGTCCAGCCTCTGTTTGAAAACGTCAATTGAAGGAAAACTCACCACCTCTCAAGGAAGCCTGTGCCACCCTCACTGTCAAAAGTTTTTTCTAATATCTAATCTGTATCTTCTTCCTTTCAGCCTCATTCCATTGATTCTCGTGTTTCCATGTGCAAATGAGAATAATAATGATCCCTCCACACTGTGACATTAGTTTAGATATTTGTAGACAGCTATTAAGTCTCCTCTTAGCCTTTTTTTTTGCAAGCTAACATTCCCAGATCCTCTACCCGTTCCTCGTAGGACATACTTTGCAGTCCGCTCACCATCCTGAAGGTTCTTCTCTGAACTTGCTCCAGTTTTTAAATGTCTTTTTTAAAAAGTGGTACCCATAACTGGACACAGTATTCCAAATGAGGCCTGACCAAGGAGGAGTAGAACGGGATAATTACTTCACGTGATCTAGACTCTATACTTCTTAATACATCTCAGAACTGTATTTGCCTTTTTGCTGCTGCATCACACTGTTGACTCATGTGAGGTCTGTGATCTATTAATAAACCCAAGTCTTTTTCACACATGCTGTTGCTTTTTTCCTTAGTCCTTATCTGCTGCTTAGATAAAACTCACAGGTCAGCACTGACTCATTGAATAACATTGGTCAGAGCACAATGCAATTTTTTCTCGCATTGAACTCAGTTGATTTATACTCTAATGTGAGCAAACCATTAAACGAGTTGTCCAGCAGCCCTTTCCTCACCTGGCAATCATTTTTGCTCTTTTGTTTTTTTTCCTCTTCTATCAATCAAGAGCAATTCACTGAAAAAGTTATCAATCTAAAAAGCATCAAAAAGAGACCATACTTATCAATAACTGGTCGCAAGCATCAAAAAGAGACCATACTTATCAATAACTGGTCGCAAGCATCAAAAAGAGACCATACTTATCAATAACTGGTCTAAATACTTTTGTACTACAGAATGTGAGAGGCTACCCAGATTAAAGAAGGAAGTCGCACAGGTGTGAAACATTGATGATCAAGCACTCACTAATATATCAAACAAGCTATGAACCCGTTCTACGCCCGGGTGGCAAGCATTTTTATTGGTATTTGGTCTCCCATCCTGGTATGTGCTGCCCCCTCCTATCCTGGTATGCATGTCACCTCACATCCCTATCCTGGTATGCATGGTCCCCTCACTCTCACCCAATCCTGGTAAGCATGGCACCCCATTTCTCATCCTGTTATGCATGGTCCCCTCACCCCCCAATCCTGGTATGCATGGTACCCCCTCATCCCTGTCCTGGTATGTATGGTACCTGTTCATCCATATCCTGGTATTCATGGTTCCCTCACCCCCCAATCCTGGTATGCATATGGTCCCCTCATCCCCCAATCCTGGTATGCATGGTCCCCTCACCCCCAATCCTGGTATGCATGGTCCCCTCTCCGAATCCTGGAATTCATGGTCCCCTCAGCCCCCAATCCTGGTATGCATGGTCCCCTCCCCCAATCCTGGTATGCATGGTCCCCTCACCCCCCAATCCTGGTAGGCATGGTCCCCTCCACCCAATCCTGGAGTGCATGGTCCCCTCACCCCCAATCCCAGTATGCATGGTGCCATCACCCCCCAATACTGTATGCATCATTCCCTCACCCCCCAATCCTGGTATGTATTGTCCCCCCTCATCCCTATCGTAGGATGTATGGTACCCCCTCACCCTCCAATTCTGGAATGCATGGTCCCCTCATCCCCAATCCTGGTATGCATGGTACCCTTCACCCCCTATCTTGGTATGCATGGGCCTCTCACCCCCCATCCTGGTATGCATGGTGTCCTCACTCCCCAATTTTGGAAAGCATGGTCCGCTCACCCCAATCCTAATATGCATGGTCTCCTCACCCGAAATCCTAATATGCATGGTCCTCTCACCCCCTATCCTGGTATGCATGGTGTCCTCACTCCCAAATTTTGGAATGCATGGTCCCCTCACCCCAATCCTGATATGCATTGTCCCCTCACCCCAAATCCTAATATGAACGGTCCTCTCATCCCCTATCCTGGTATGCATGGTGTCCTCACTCCCCAATTTTGGAATGCATGGTCACCTCACCCCCCAATCCTGGTATGCATAGTCCCCTCACCCCCCAAACCTGGTAAGCATGGTCCCCCTCATCCCTATCGTAGGATGTATGGTATCCCCTCACCCCTTTTTCCCTGTATGATTTGTCCCCTCACTCCCTATCTTGGTATATATGGTCCCATCCCCCCCCAAATCCTGGTATGCATGGTCCCCTCACCCCACTATATTGGTATGCATGGTCCTCTCACTCCCAATCCTGATATGTATGGTCCCGTCACCCCAATCCTGATATGCATGGTTCCCTCACCCCTCTATCCTGGAATGCATGGTCCTCTCACTCTCCAATCCTGGTGTGCATGGTCCCCTCACCCCCCAATCCTGGTAGGCATGGTCCCCTCCACCCAATCCTGGAGTGCATGGTCCCCTCACCCCCAATCCCAGTATGCATGGTGCCCTCACCCCCCAATACTGTATGCATCATTCCCTCATCCCCCCAATCCTGGTATGCATGGTCCCCCTCATCCCTATCGTAGGATGTATGGTACCCCCTCACCCTCTAATTCTGGAATGCGTGGTCCCCTCATCCCCAATCCTGGTATGCATGGTACCCTTCACCCCCCTATCCTGGTATGCATGGTCCTCTCACCCCCCATCCTAGTATGCATGGTCCCCTCACCCTCAATCCTGATATGCATGGTCCCCTCACCCCAATCCTGATATGCATGGTCCCCTCACCCCAAATCCTAATATGCATGGTCCTCTCATGCCCTATCCTGGTATGCATGGTGTCCTCACTCCCCAATTTTGGAATGCATGGTCCCCTCACCCCCCAATCCTGGTATGCAAAGTCCCCTCACCCCCCAAACCTGGTAAGCATGGTCCCCCTCATCCCTATCGTAGGATGTATGGTACCCCCTCAAACTCTAATTCTGGAATGCGTGGTCCCCTCATCCCCAATCCTGGTATGCATGGTACCCTTCACCCCCCTATCCTGGTATGTATGGTCCTCTCACCCCCATCCTAGTATGCATGGTCCCCTCACCCTCAATCCTGATATGCATGGTCCCCTCACCCCAATCCTGATATGCATGGTCCCCTCACCCCAAATCCTAATATGCATGGTCCTCTCATGCCCTATCCTGGTATGCATGGTGTCCTCACTCCCCAATTTTGGAATGCATGGTCCCCTCACCCCCCAATCCTGGTATGCAAAGTCCCCTCACCCCCCAAACCTGGTAAGCATGGTCCCCCTCATCCCTATCGTAGGATGTATGGTACCCCCTCACCCCTTTTTCCTGGTATGATTGGTCCCCTCACCCCCTATCTTGGTATACATGGTCCCATCACCACCCCAATCCTGGTATGCATGGTCCCCTCACCCCCCAATCCTGGTAGGCATGTTCCCCTCCACCCAATCCTGGAGTGCATGGTCCTCTCACCCCCCCAATCCCAGTATGCATGGTGCCCTCACCCCCCAATACTGTATGCATCATTCCCTCACCCCCCAATCCTGGTATGTATTGTCCCCATCATCCCTATCATAGGATGTATGGTACCCCCTCACCCTCCAATTCTGGAATGCATGGTTCCCTCATCCCCAATCATGGTATGCATGGTACCCTTCACCCCCCTATCTTGGTATGCATGGTCCTCTCACCCCCCATCCTGGTATGCATGGTGTCCTCACTCCCCAATTTTGGAAAGCATGGTCCCCTCACCCCAATCCTGATATGCATGGTCCCCTCACCCCAAATCCTAATATGCATGGCCCTCTCACCCCCTATCCTGGTATGCATGATGTCCTCACTCCCCAATTTTGGAATGCATGGTCCCCTCACCCCCAATCCTGATATGTATGGTCCCCTCACCCCAATCCTGATATGCATGGTTCCCTCACCCCTCTATCCTGGAATGCATGGTCCCCTCACCCCCAATCCTGGTGAGCATGGTCCCCTCACCCCCCAATCCTGGTGTGCATGGTCCCCTCTCCCCTCAATCCTGGTGTGCATGGTCCCCTCACCCCTCCAATCCTGGTGTGCATGGTCCCCTCTCCCCTCAATCCTGGTGTGCATGGTCCCCTCTCCCCCCAATCCTGGTGTGCATGGTCCCCTCACCTCCCAAACCTGGGGTGCATGGTCCCCTCACCCCCCCAATCCTGATGTGCATAGGTGTCATGTGTGCATCGCCACGAAGATCGTCGCGGTTGCACATTCTGACTTCTCACAGCTGAGTTGCTGTTTCTTTGTGTTTGGCAGTTAGGGAGTTAATTCTGTCTGTGCTCAGTTCTGGGACTGGGTGCAGTTTCTCCCGGCTGCAATTAATTATTTGTTGATTGGTTTCCTTTAAATCTCTGGTGGTCTGTTTTGGGAGTTGCCAGTGAAATTCTTCATGCAGACCACAGATAGGATTGTATCTGTATAGACTTAAGTTAAAGAGCTCCTTAGTTGTTTTAAGCTCACCTTGCTTAGAGTTTAATATCCCAGATCATTTATGTTCCTTCTGTGTTTGAGTGTGTATGCAAGTCTGTGTTTTCTCCAGTCTGTCTTATATGTCTAATCTGTGTATTTAGCAGAGATCAGCCCATATCCCTTTGGTGGTAATCAGTATCCTTCTTAGGACTGATTACAGGGTTCAGGGACTGATAGGAGACAGGGTTAGGCTGGAGACTTGGACCTCTGAACCATTATCAGTACCTCCAAGGTGAGGGATTAGTTAGGACCCCAGTTTAGGGTCAGGTT
The DNA here is from genome assembly GCA_033576555.1 of Oophaga sylvatica. Classification (NCBI taxonomy): domain Eukaryota; kingdom Metazoa; phylum Chordata; class Amphibia; order Anura; family Dendrobatidae; genus Oophaga; species Oophaga sylvatica. The sequence goes on along the minus strand of JARQOD010000003.1, from coordinate 245,698,357 downwards.
AGACCCCCGGTCCTCCTCTTTCCTGTGACAGTGTATCAAGTCCTCAAGATTAACCCTGAGTTCAACGGATATCGTGTCAGGTAAATCTATTCTATATTTACATGCTGATGTTGCAAATCTATATGTTTTATAGAGTGTTGTTCTTTTAAGAATAGTTTACTGACATCGTACACATATCATAAGACCGCGTGACATTTTCACTGGCCCATTAAAATTATTCCCAGTTGCCATGGATCCAGTAGCCCAGCTGGCTCTGCAGTTGCAGGGATTATCCATGGAGCTGACGGACATTAAGTCCAAAGTTTTGTCTCCCTCGGAGCAAACCAGATTTGAACCTAAAGTAGCTCTCCCGGACAGGTTCACTGGTGGGCGAGACAAATTTTTTACCTTCAGGGAAGCATGTAAATTGTATTTTCGGCTTCGGCCTCGATCATCAGGGAGTGAAGAGCAGAGAGTGGGAATTGTTATCTCGCTCCTACAAGGGGACCCTCAATCCTGGGCATTCTCCCTTCCTCCGGGATCCCCGGCTCTACAGTCTGTAGATCGATTTTTTACTGCCCTGGGTTTGGTATATGATGACCCAGATCGGGTCTCTCTTGCTGAGACAAAATTACGTAAGATACAGCAGGGAGATCGTCCGGCGGAGGAATTTGCTTCTGAGTTCCGTAGATGGGCCACAGATACTCAGTGGAATGACCCAGCTCTTAGGAACCAGTTTTGTCATGGGCTTTCTGACAAATTAAAGGACGTTTTGGCTCAGTATGATTCTCCTCCATCACTGGAGGCTGCTATGGCCCTAGCTATCTGTACTGATAGACGGCTCCGGGAGAGGTGCGAGGTAACTCCGCCCCTGTTGTTACTCCACCTACTACTAAAGTCCCTTATGTTGAGGTTCCCCTTGTCTGTTCGGAGGAGCCTATGCAGTTGGGAGGGACATCATTTCGTAGGAGGGATTGGCGGTACGCCGCAGGACTAGAAGGTGTTTCTTCTGCGGGAAAGAGGGACATTTTGTTGGGGATGTCCATCCCGTGCCTTGTTGAGCAAAAAGTCGCCGGAAAACTGTTAATCCCAGGTTGTGTGGTGGACGACAACCTGGGAGTATGTATTTCGTCCGCTAGTTCTTCTCAGTTCCTTGTACCAGTGGAGGTGGTGGTTGGTACGAGAGTGGAGAGATTTTCTGTTCTTCTTGATAGTGGGTCCGGGGCTAATCTGGTTGACGCTCAGTTTGCTCAGGCTCAAGGTATGCATCTGAGTGTATTGGTCAAACCGATCCCTATATTCTCCATTGACGCCAGGCCTCTCGGCCAAGGTAGCTTTGTTCATGAGGTTCATAACATTGACCTTCGGGTAGGGGCAATACATAGGGAACTATTATCTTGTTATGTGTTGGAGGGTCTACCTACTCCTATTGTGTTGGGACTTCCTTGGTTGGTTAAACATAACCCTGTGATTAATTGGCAGTCCAGAGAGATAAGCCAATGGGGTGAGTTTTGCAAAAGTAACTGCATGAACACAGTCATCAGTGCGGTCGTGCCTAGTACTTTGCCTCCTTTTTTGGAGGACTTTGGGGATGTGTTCTCTGAGGAGGGGTGTCAGGAGTTGCCTCCTCATCGCGTGTATGACTGCTCTATTAATTTACTTCCTGATGCTAAGTTACCTAAAGCTAGGTTATATAACCTTTCTGGTCCTGAGAGGCAGGCTATGAAAGATTATATTTCGGAAAGTCTGGCCAAAGGGCATATTAGACCTTCATCTTCCCCAGTGGCCGCGGGGTTCTTCTTTGTGAAGAAAAAAGATGGAGGCCTACGCCCTTGCTTGGATTTCCGCGAACTTAATCGGATTACTGTTCGAGATCCGTATCCACTCCCTCTTATTCCTGATCTCTTCAATCAAATTGTTGGCGCCAAATGGTTCTCTAAATTGGATCTCAGGGGGGCGTATAATCTGATTAGGATAAAAGAGGGGGATGAGTGGAAAACGGCGTTTAACACGCCGGAGGGACATTATGAGAACCTTGTCATGCCTTTTGGTCTGACTACTGCACCAGCAGTATTCCAACATTTTGTTAATGACATTTTTCGTCATCTGGTGGGGCTGTTTGTGGTCGTATATTTGGATGACATTTTAATTTACTCACCAGATCTTGTGTCTCACCAGGAGCATGTGAGACAGGTGTTGCAGATCTTGCGAGACAATAAACTATACGCCAAACTGGAAAAGTGTGTATTCGCCGTACAGGAACTTCAGTTTTTGGGTTTCTTGGTGTCAGCCTCCGGTTTCCGTATGGACCCTGAAAAGGTGAGAGCAGTGCTTGAATGGGATCAGCCAGAGGATCTTAAGGCTCTGCAGCGTTTTCTGGGGTTTGCTAACTACTACCGGAAATTTATTTGTAATTTCTCATCTGTTGTCAAACCTCTCACTGACATGACAAGAAAAGGGACGGATTTTTCTAAATGGTCGGACAAAGCTTGCCAAGCTTTTTCCTCTTTGAAAAAATGTTTTGCTTCGGCACCCGTTCTCATCCAACCAGATGCATCACAGCCGTTCGTTGTGGAGGTGGACGCGTCTGACGTAGGGGTGGGTGCAATATTGTCCCAGGGTCCGTCCCTGGTAAATGGCATCCGTGCGCTTTCTTTTCTAAAAAATTGTCGTCCGCCGAAAGGAATTATGATATCGGCAATAGGGAACTTTTGGCCATTAAGTTGGCTTTTGAAGAATGGCGTCACTTTTTGGAGGGGGCAGTCCACCCGGTCACCGTCTTTACTGATCACAAGAACCTGCTGTATTTGGAATCTGCTAAGCGTCTGAATTCCAGACAAGCTCGATGGTCGTTGTTTTTTACCAGGTTTAATTTTGTTGTCACTTATCGCCCTGGATCTAAGAATGTTAAGGCGGATGCCTTGTCTCGCAGTTTCCCAGGGGCCGGGAAAATGGATGACCCGATTCCTATCCTTCAGGAGGGGGTGGTAGTGTCGGCTGTATTTTCTGAGCTTGAGGAGGAGGTGTTAGAGGCTCAGGGGGACGCCCCTGCAGGACCTCCAGGGAGACTGTTTGTCCCAAATCAGTTGAGACAAAAGGTTATTGAGGCACATCATAATTCTACTTTAGCAGGACATCCAGGGAGTAAGGCTACTTTAGATCTCCTTTCTCGCCGGTTTTGGTGGCCTAACGTTAATAAAGATGTTTTAACTTTTGTCGCGTCCTGTGGGGTTTGTGCTCGCTCTAAGACCCCTCATACCCGTCCGTCTGGGACCCTCTTACCCTTGAAACTTCCGGAGCGTCCATGGACTCATTTGTCTATGGACTTCATCACGGACCTTCCTCAGTCGTCAGGGAAGACTGTCATACTGGTGGTTGTTGACAGGTTCAGTAAGATGGCACATTTCATTGCTCTTCCTGCCCTCCCTAATGCTAAAACTCTGGCGCAGGTGTTCATTGGGGAGATTGTGAGACTTCATGGGTTGCCTTCTGATGTGGTGTCAGATAGGGGGTCTCAGTTTGTGTCCAAGTTTTGGAGGGCATTTTGTTTACGTCGGGGGATGCAATTGTCATTTTCCTCGGCTTTTCATCCGCAGACCAATGGTCAGACAGAGCGTCTGAATCAAAGCCTAGAGACTTATCTTCGGTGTTTTGTCTCAGAGAACCAGGAGGACTGGTCTTCTTTCTTGCCTCTGGCAGAGTTCGCTCTTAACAACAGGCGGAGCGAGTCCACTGGTAAGTCCCCGTTTTTTGGGGCATATGGTTTTCATCCCCAGTTTTGTACTTTCAATGGGGGGGGCCCTTCTGGGGTTCCTGAGGAGGAGCGTTTCTCGTCGTCACTTGCTTCAGTGTGGAGAGGTGTATTGAATAATCTGAGTGCTATGGGGAACCGTTATAAACGTATGGCTGATAGGAGGAGAGTTTCTGGTCCAGATCTTAATGTGAACGATCTGGTATGGTTGTCTACCAGGAATATAAAACTTAAAGTGCCCTCCTGGAAGCTGGGCCCCAGATTCATCGGGCCGTACAGGATCAGTTCCATAATTAATCCTGTGGCATTTCGTCTGGACCTCCCTCCTACGTTTAAAATCCACAATGTGTTCCACAAGTCATTACTTAAGAGGTACGTGGCACCAGTCATACCATCACCTCTACCTCCTCCTCCAGTGGTGGTCAATGGTAACTTGGAGTTTCAAGTGTCAAAGATCATTGACTCACGTCTGAATCGCCGGTCCCTTCAGTACTTGGTTCATTGGAAGGGGTATGGTCCAGAGGAGAGGACGTGGGTTCCTGCGTCTGACATTAACGCAGATCGTTTGGTGCGGACCTTCCACAGAACTCACCCGGGCAAACCTGGCCCTGAGGGTCCGGAGGCCCCTCGTAGAAGGGGGGGTACTGTCATGTGTGCATCGCCACGAAGATCGTCGCGGTTGCACATTCTGACTTCTCACAGCTGAGTTGCTGTTTCTTTGTGTTTGGCAGTTAGGGAGTTAATTCTGTCTGTTCTCAGTTCTGGGACTGGGTGCAGTTTCTCCCGGCTGCAATTAATTATTTGTTGATTGGTTTCCTTTAAATCTCTGGTGGTCTGTTTTGGGAGTTGCCAGTGAAATTCTTCATGCAGACCACAGATAGGATTGTATCTGTATAGACTTAAGTTAAAGAGCTCCTTAGTTGTTTTAAGCTCACCTTGCTTAGAGTTTAATATCCCAGATCATTTATGTTCCTTCTGTGTTTGAGTGTGTATGCAAGTCTGTGTTTTCTCCAGTCTGTCTTATATGTCTAATCTGTGTATTTAGCAGAGATCAGCCCATATCCCTTTGGTGGTAATCAGTATCCTTCTTAGGACTGATTACAGGGTTCAGGGACTGATAGGAGACAGGGTTAGGCTGGAGACTTGGACCTCTGAACCATTATCAGTACCTCCAAGGTGAGGGATTAGTTAGGACCCCAGTTTAGGGTCAGGTTAGACCCCCGGTCCTCCTCTTTCCTGTGACAGTGTATCAAGTCCTCAAGATTAACCCTGAGTTCAACGGATATCGTGTCAGGTAAATCTATTCTATATTTACATGCTGATGTTGCAAATCTATATGTTGTATAGAGTGTTGTTCTTTTAAGAATAGTTTACTGACATCGTACACATATCATAAGACCGCGTGACAATAGGTCCCCCTCACCCCAATCCTGGAATGCATGGTCCCCTTACCCCCCAATCCTGGTATGCATGATCCCCTTACCCCCAATCCTGGCATGCATGGTCCCCCCTCATCCCTATCGTAGGATGTATAGTACTCCCTCAACCCCCAATCCTGATTTGCATGGTCCTCTCACCCCCCAATCCTGATATGCATGCTACCCCTCACCCCCTATCCTGGTATGCATGCTACCCCTCACCCTCCTATCCTTGTATGCATGGTCCCCTCACCCCCAATCCTGGTATGCATGGTCCCCTCACCCTACAATCTTGGAATGCATGGTCCTCTTAACCCCCAATCCTGGTGTGCATGGTCCCCTCACCCCTCCAATCCTAGTGTACATGGTCCCTTCATCCCCCAATCCTGGTGTGCATGGTCCCCTCACCCCCCAATCGTGGTGTGCATGGTTCCCTCACTCCCCAATCCTGGAATGCATGGTCACCTCACCCCCAATCCTGGTAGGCATGATCCCCACACACCCCCAATCCTGGTATGCATGGTCCCCCCTCATCCATATCATAGGATGTATGGTACCCCCTCAACCCCCAATCCTGATTTGCATGGTCCTCTCACCCCCAATCCTGATATGCATGCTTCCCCTCACCCCCCTATCCTGGTATGCATGGTCCCCTCACCCCCCAATCCTGGTATGCATGGTCCCCTCAACCCCAATATTGAAATGCATGGTCCCCTTAACCCTCCAACCCTTATATGCATGTTCCCCTCACCCACCAATCCTGAAATGCATGGTCCCCTCACCCCCCAATCCTGGTTTGCATGGTCCCCTCACCAGCAAATCCTGCTATGCATGGTCCCCTCACCACCCAATTCTTGTATGCATGGTCCCCTCACCCCCCAATCCTGATATGCATGGTCCCCTCACCCCTTATCCTCGTATGCATGCTACCTCTCACCCCCCTATCCTGATATGTATGGTCCCCCTCACCCCTATTAAACTGCACACATACAAAAAAATCCCTAACATTTATACTCACCTTTCTTCCCTGTGCTCCAGCGCTGTCCCGTTCTGCCAGAGGCTGGGGGAGAAGTGTGGCACCGGAGTATGCGCATGCCCATACTGCACTGTCCGGCACCATATTGCTAAAGACACACTGCAAATGTGTCTTCAGTAAAATGGCGCCGGATAGCGCTATGCGGGTGCGTGATTCCGACATGCACTCCGGCCCTGGTCTCCGGTGAGAAGCGCCGCAGCAATGCTCCTCCTGGTCAGGTAAGTATGTAGGTATGGCGCCGGAGATCGCCAGCGCCATACACAATCCTCACCGCTGGATGCAGTCTTCTGTCTGGAGCCAGACTGCGCAGGCGCGTCGCGCTTGCACAGTCTATAAAGGCTTCAGACAGAGTGACGCTTACAGCGTTATATTATAGATACTAGAAGGAGGCCCGATGCTATTGCATCAGGAGGACGATAATGTCATGATGGGGGGAGGCTTTGCAGCGTTGAGAACCTCTCCCCATGTGCTCACCCACCTATCAACTCTCTCTTTCCCCATGTGCTGATTTCTCCCGTCTGTGCTCTCTTCTTTGACCTCTCTACCCCATGTACCATCTTAGTTAACCTCATACACTTTGAAGTTGTAGATTCGGCGCCGTGGTGTGCTGGTTCCAATAGGTCATCTTGTGAGCATGGTATTGCTGTTAAGACTGCAGATTTCGGTTTGCAGCACTGTTGTTGCCTAATGGCATCCTGTTGTAATCTAATAACTTTTGCATCAGGGAACTCATGTGCTTGACGCCTACGCTTATATGCATTGTTTTTGTCCCAGCGATGCTGTTACTCTTCAAGAGTCTCATTTGCCCGTTATTGTCTTCGACATTGTGCCTTTGCTGCTTTCCTTTCATTGTCATTGGCATACTTTTTAGGAGGAGACATGTTGGCATTGATATTTGCTTTTTAAAGGGGTTTTCCCACGAATGAAAGCTCATTTTAAAAATAGTCTGTGTCTGACTGTGTACAGAACATACCATGGCTCCTGGGCAGGGAGGTGAAATATTTTACCTCACAAAATTAATCCCCTGTGATCCCCTGCTGTAATGTCAGTATTGTCTTTTGCTTCCTTCCCTGCCCAGGAGATGTGGTATACTCTGTACATAGTCAGACACAGACAATTTTTTAAATGAATGAAAACCCCTTTAATGTGATTGGATTCCTCCGCCTGTAGACACGTCGCGCATCTGCCTCTGGGATCAGGCGAATTATTCACTGCGCTTGCGCATTATTTGCGCAGGCGTAGCAAATCAGACCTCCATCATCTTTGTGCAGACAGATAGCGGCGGTCACATTAAAACTGCGCATGCGCTCCTCCTGTACAAAGATGGCAGTGGTCAGTGATTCATTCGGCTGATCCCGGTGGCGGCGTGTTTGCGACAGTGTTCTGCTGGTGTTACAGCGCAAGAGGCTGTGTATGGTGTATACAGTGTGTGTGTGATGCGTACGGCGTATACAGTGTGTGTGGTGTGTACGGCGTATACTGTGTGTGTGGTGCGTACGGCGTATACAGTGTGTGTGTGGTGTGCACGGCATATACAGAGTTGTGGTGCGTACGGCGTACACAGTGAGTCTGTGTGTGGTGTGTATGGTGTATACAGTGTATATGTTGTGCGTACGGATTATACAGTGTGTGTATGTGTGTGTGGTGCGTATGGCGTATATAATGTGTGTGTGTGGTGTGTACGGCGTATACAGTGTGTGTGTGTTTGGTGCGTACGGCGTAAATAGTGTGTGTGTCGAGTGTATGGCATATACCGTGTGTGTGGTGTGTACGGTGTCTAGAGTGTGTGTGTGTGGTGTGTACGGCGTATACAGTGAGTGTGTTTGGTGCGTATGGCGTAAACAGTGTGTGTGTGTGTCGAGTGAATGGCATATACAGTGTGTGTGGTGTGTACGGTGTCTACAGTGTGTGTATGTGGTGTGTACGGCGTATACAGTGTGTGTGTGTGTTTGGAGCGTACGGCGCAAACAGTGTGTGTGTGTGTCGAGTGTATGGCATATACAGTGTGTGTGGTGTGTACGGTGTCTACAGTGTGTGTGTGTGTGTGGTGTGTACGGCGAATGTGTGTGTCGTGTGTATGGCATATACAGTGTGTGTTATGATCTGCTACAAGCACTAAGGAAAGGTGGGAATTCTGTCCATACAATAGGACTGAGCTGAATCCCTACGATGTAACGGGAACCTGATCCTGCGACCAGACCCGCTAAAGTCCTCAGCTAGTCTGAACGAAGACCTATAGTTGCGAGGGAGGAATCCCTACAAGATCTAGGGACTGGGTGAAAAGGTGGACACCTCCTAACAGAAAGTGTAGCAGGGAAAATAAAACAGAAAACAAATACTAAGAGATCCTCAGATCAAGCAAAACTGACAGAGTAAGGCACCTAAGCACCCGGCTAGCTTAAGAGTAGATAATACAATGAAGTCCAGCAAAGCCAGAAGGGCGTAGCCAGACTAAATAGAGTAAAAAGGTCATGTGACCAGCAAACTGAAACAAAACCTAACAAGAGGGTTCTAACAGTACCCTCCCTTCTAAGAGGATCCTCCGGATTCCCTAGGACTTAGGCTTATCCGGAAATCTCTTGTGAAATGCTCTGACAAGTCTAGACGCAGAAACATCATCCGCCCTCACCCATGAGTTGTCCTCGGGTCCATAACCCTTCCAAGCGACGAGGTACTGCAAACCCCCTCTATACCGTCTAGAATTTAGGATGCGGGAAATCTCATATTGCCCATCCTCCACCACCAGGGGAACAGTGGCCAACACGTCTCCCTCTGAGACCTCAGCTTTTTTCAAGAGAGAAACATGAAACACCGGATTAATCTTCCAGGAGGTAGGAAGCTCCAACTTAACAGCAGATTGGTTAATAACCTGAAGCACCTTAAAGGGCTCTACAAACTTGGGACCCAATTTCTTAGACGGAATCCTCAAGCGCAGATTCTTAGAGGACAACCAGACCATGTCACCAATAGCAAACAAAACCTCTTGTCATTTTCTATCAAAATACACTTTGGATCTTTTGTTAGCCTCCTGAAGATTACCACGCACATCAGTCCAAACTATCTCCAAAACACCAGAAAAATTCTCCTCTTCAGGTACAGCCGATCCCAACTTGGAAAATGACCCAAATGACGGATGTCTCCCAGTACAACAAAAAAAAGGCGAACAACCAGCAGAAGCGGATGTATGGTTGTTAAGAGCAAACTCAGCAAGTGGCAGAAACTCAGACCACCCCTCTTGATTATCAGTCACAAAACAACGCAAGAACTGCTCAACATGCTGGTTTTTCCTTTCTGTCTGGCCATTAGACTCAGGATGATATCCGGATGAAAACGACAAATGAACTCCCAACCTGTTACAAAAAGCGCGCCAAAAGCGAGCCACAAACTGAGGTCCCCTATCAGAAACAATGTCAGTAGGAACACCATGCAGTCTGACTATTTCCTTGACAAAGGCCTTAGCGAGAGTCTTAGCGCAGGGCAGTTTGATTGAAGGAACCAAGTAACACATCTTGCTAAAACGGTCCACGACCACCCAGATGACAGTGAAACCCTCAGAGGGGGGAAGGTCAGTAATAAAGTCCATAGCCAAATGTGTCCAAGGTGCACTAGGGACCTCCAGAGGACAAAGCAACACTGCAGCAGGAGTATGAGAAGACTTAGATCTAGCACACACAGTGCATTGACGCACCCACTTAATGACTTCCTTCTGCCATCCTGGCCACCAAAAACTGCGACCCACAAGTCTCTTGGTCTCAGAGATTCCAGGATGACCTGCCAACCGAGAGTCATGACATTCAACAAACAAATCTCTCCTCAGGGTACCAGGCACAAACAATCTCCCATGCGGCGTGTTAGATGGGGCATTCTCCTGTGCTTTAAGAATTTCATCTTCCAACACAGAGTCCAAAACAGCAATAACAACCCCCTCTTGCAAGATGTTTTCCTCCTCCTCCTCAGTACCCACCATAGGAGAAAAGCTGCGAGACAAAGCATCAGCTTTAACATTTTTAGTACCTGGGATGTAAGTAATGGTAAAATTAAACCGTGAGAAAAACAGTGCCCACCTAGCCTGATGGGCATTCAAGCGTTTGGCAGCATCAAGGTAGATCAGATTTTTATGATCGGTGAAGACTTGAATGGGAAATTCCGCTCCCTCCAAAAAATGACGCCAGTGTTCAAATGCGAGTTTAATTGCCAACAATTCCCGATTACCGATATCATAATTTAGTTCAGACTCAGAAAATTTTTTTGAAAAAAAGGCACAGGGATGTACTCCATCCGTCTTTGCCTGAGACAACACCGCGCCGACCCCCACAGAAGAAGCATCAACCTCAACCAAAATGGTTTAGTCACATCAGGCTGCGTAAGGATGGGAGCAGAGCTGAACCTCTCCTTTAGCAACACAAAAGCCTCAATGGCCTCAGTAGTCCACTGAACCGCATCAGCACCTTTCCTGGTGAGATCGGTTAGAGGTTTGGCAATCACAGAAACATTTTTTATGAATTTTCTATAATAATTGGCGAACCCCAAAAACTTCTGTATTGATTTCACACCAATAGGTCTAGGCCAATCCTGCACAGCTTGCACTTTCACTGGGTCCATCTCAAAACCTTCACTGGAGACAATGTAGCCCAAAAAACTAAGTCTCTGTACAGCGAACTCACATTTTTCTAGTTTGGCAAAAAGTGAATTATCACTCAGTAACTGTAATACTTCACGCACACTCTTCCAATGAGACTCCAAATCTGGTGAATAAATTAAAATGTCATCTAAATACACAACCACACTTCTGCCGATCAAAGGTCTAAGGATGTCATTAATAAGATTCTGAAAAAATGCCGGAGCACTGGAAAGTCCAAAGGGCATGACCAGATTCTCAAAATGACCCAGTGGAGTGTTAAACGCAGTCTTCCATTCATCCCCCTCCTTCATGCGCAACAAATTGTATGCCCCTCGAAGATCAATTTTCGAGAACCACTTGGCCCCCACTAACTGATTAAACAAATCAGGAATCAATGGCAGTGGGTAAGGATTGCGTACAGTAATCTTATTAATCTCACGAAAGTCTAGACAAGGCCGTAAACCGCCGTCCTTTTTTTTAACAAAAAAAAATCCAACCGCCACAGGAGATTTGGAAGGCCTAATGTGACCGGCGGCCAAGCTTGTCTGTATGTATTCCTCCAAAGCCTTTCTCTCGGGAATAGTCAAATTAAATAAACGACTTTTAGGAAGAGTCGCTCCAGGGACAAATTCAATTGCACAATCATAATCTCTATGAGGAGGCAATACCTGCGATTCCTTATCAGAAAAAACTTTCCAAAAATCCTGAATAGGTACAGGTAACTCCCCCTTAACTACAGCAGCAATACACCCGTTACAACACTTGTCATAACAATTGGGACTCCAGGACTTAATTTCATTGGTAGACCAATCCAGTACCGGATTGTGCAATTTTAACCAGGGTAACCCCAAAATCACCGGTGAGGGCAAATTATTCAAAACTACCAAATCCAAATTCTCTTGATGAACACCATTAATAGTAAGAGGAAATTCACAGATATAGTGAGTAACATTTTTCAAGTGAGAACCATCCACAGACACCACATTAATAGGGGAAGACAGAAGTTTGGGTTTTAATTTTAGTTTTTCCAAAAATTTCCCATCAATCACATTGAGAGTTGAACCACAATCCACAAATACCCGAAACTCCATTAATTCCTCCTCAACAGCAGTGGTAGCAGAAAGAAAGACACCTTTATTGTTTAAACAAGCTATGGGGGCGAAACTGACCTCATTTTTTTTTCTCTCTTTATTCATTCGAAGCGCACAGTTCTTAATAAAATGCTCAGATTTGCCACAATAGAAACACAAGCCCTTAGCAAATCTGCGTTCTTTTTCCCGAGAGTGAGGTGTCATTGCTCCAATTTCCATCGGCTCTCCAATGTCAGTACATTCCTTCTCCAAACTTGGAGCTGACAAGGCAGATTTACTCTCATTAACCCTTGCACGCAGTCTCCTATCCACCCGTATGGCTAATTGCATAGCCTCTTGCAAGTTACCAGGTATGGGATAAGCAATCAGCAAATCTTTAACCCTTTCACTTAACCCTGCAAGAAATAAACTTTTCAAAGCTGAATCGTTCCAGCCCACCTGAGTGGACCACCTTCGGAAGTGAGTACAATATTTTTCCACATTACCTGATCCCTGTCTCAAACGTCTCAATTCTGTCTCAGCTGATGAAACACGATCAGGATCGTCATATAATAAGCCCAAAGCAGAAGAAAAACTATCCACAGATCTAAAGCATGGATCACTAGGCTGCAGAGAAAAGGCCCAGTCCTGAGGTTCTTTGCGCAAAAGTGACATTATGAACCCTATGCGCTGTGATTCATCACCAGAGGATCTGGGTCTCAAACGGAAATACAACAAGCAAGCATTTTTAAAAGAAAAAAAAATCTTGTTGTTCACCAAAAAATAAATCAGGCAAACGTACCTTAGGCTCCACGAAATGTGCTCCAGAACAACTACTCACGTGTTGCTTTATCTCAGCCACCTCCAGAGAAAGTCCCTGCAGGCGTTGAACCAAATCCTGAACCGAGACCATGAAGGAAACAGAAAATCTTTCCTTAGAGATTTTTTTTTTTTTTTTTTCTTCTTGGCTGGACTTACTGTTATGATCTGCTACAAGCACTAAGGAAAGGTGGGAATTCTGTCCCTACAATAGGACTGAGCTGGATCCCTACGATGTAACGGGGAACCTGATCCTGCGACCAGACCCGCTAAAGTCCTCAGCTAGTCTGAACGAAGACCTATAGTTGCGAGGGAGGAATCCCTACAAGATCTAGGGACTGGGTGAAAAGGTGGACACCTCCTAACAGAAAGTGTAGCAGGGAAAATAAAACAGAAAACAAATACTAAGAGATCCTCAGATCAAGCAAAACTGACAGAGTAAGGCACCTAAGCACCCGGCTAGCTTAAGAGTAGATAATACAATGAAGTCCAGCAAAGCCAGAAGGGCGTAGCCAGACTAAATATGGTAAAAAGGTCATGTGACCAGCAAACTGAAACAAAACCTAACAAGAGGGTTCTAACAGTGTGTGGTGTGTACGGCGTATACAATGTGTGTGTGGTGCATACGGCGTATACAGTGTGTGTGGTGCGTACGGCGTATACAGTGTGTGTGTGGTGCGTATTACGCATATAGTGTGTGTGGTGCATACGGCGTATGCAGTGTGTGTGGTGCATACGGCTTATAAAGTGTGTGTGTGGTGCGTATGGCATATACAGTGTGTGTGTGTGGTGCGTACGGTGTATACAGTGTGTGTGTGGTGCGTATGTTGCATATAGTGTGTGTGTGGTGCATATGGCGTATACAGTGTGTGTGGTGCATACGGCTTATAAAGTGTGTGTGTGGTGCATATGGCGTATACAGTGTGTGTGTGGTGCGTACGGCGTATACAGTGTGTGTTTGTGTGTGTGTGGTGCGATGATGTTCCGCTGGTGGTACAGTGCAAGAGGCACCAGCAGTTTCCATATTGAAAAACACATCACTTGGGTGTACCAATATGGCGGTCGGTGAACTTCTGCCGCTGGGAATTCTGGGATCTGGACACATCTGGATGGAGCAGGATGTTAAGATATTACAAGGTAAGCATATATTCGATTGGAGCACTAACCTATTACAGTGCTGGAAAAGTTAGCCAAAATTTTTTACCTGCTTTCAGTCAGTGTAGGCTTCATGTCAGGTAAAATGCCTTGACTAAGCTACTTACATCTAAATTATGAGAAGTCCTGGGTTTCCACTTGGAAAAGAAGAAATAGAGCAGGGATTGGTTTCAACTTGCCCAGAGTAACTGGTTCAAGGTACAACTAGAAAGAAGCTTATATGTGCATTGTCCCTCTCATTCTCGTTATTGGCTGATTATTTTTTTTCCTGCCATACACACTGATAAAAGAAAAAAGCACCTGGTGGATGCAGACTATTCATAAATTTATGAATCGTTGGCAATGCTGACAACTTAATGACAACGAAGTAAACATAGACCCATTGTGGTTTGCTCTTGCCATTTGGGTGATTTACTTGGGATTACAAAAGGAAAAGACTGTAAATGTACACAGTATGAATAGACAGCAGAGAAAACTTGCCCTAAGCCTGTAACAATGACAAGGGACATCTTCTATAGCTAGAGGAAAGAAGGTTTCTCCATCATCACAGACCAAAATTATTTTCAGTGCAAGCAGTGAGATTCTGGAACTCTTTGACACATGGTGTTGTAATGATCGATTCACTAAAATAGTTCCAGGAGGGTCTGGATTTCTTTCTTAAAAAATATAATATTGCAAGTTGTGGCTTCTATTCTGTGATGGGACATTGATCCATGGAATTAGTCTGATTGATATATGTTGTGTCAGGAAGGAATTTTTTTGGTTTCTGCCTCATGGAGTTTTTGCCCTTCTTTGGATTAGCATATTAAGTTTTAGGTTCTACTCCATTGACTTGGGTTATTTTTCACCATTACAGCTATGAAACTATGTATTCTCAACATAGTCAGTCTGTAGACAAAAGAGAGAAAGATTTGTTCTCATAAGCATCATTTAGCTCTGTGCTTCCATTTGTGTCTATTTTTGTTAGTTATAAAAAAAAGCCTATTAACTATAGGAAGAAAATGTTTAACTTTGTTGTTCAATAAGCAAATACTAGGAACCTGGAACAATTAAGGTGGTACAGGAAACAGTAAAATCAGAATGTGAATCAGAAAGTTTTGATAGCATTACCTGGTTTTGATCAAGAAACATAGAAGGGGAGCAGAAAGACCACATCCCTATCTTATGTCCTCACATTTTCCTGAATAGAACACTTGAATTATTTATAGGCCAAATTGCTCTTATGATAGTATAATCAGCGTGGGAGTATGAAAGAGCTCATAAACACCTAATCAAAAATTAAAGCTGCTCCATAGATGAAATGATTATTTTTGGTTGTGCTTACCTTTAATAATTGCAAAAGTTCATAATTGTAAAATCAAGACAGTTTGAGAAAAATTGTTTTAATAAATGTTAATTTTCTGATTTCACTGAGAATTTTCAACATAATATCAGATTTTTCATAATATAGTAACAAATTGAGTAAATTGACCATTTTGGACGATAACATGATATCAGGCTGCAATGCTGTAATAAAGAATCCTTGGGACCAAGATGAGTTGAATGGTTTTCATTTCCACAACGCTTGACTAGCATCTTTTTCAAGTGAAAAAAACAATTGCATAGTAACTATTCAAGGGCAGGGGGTTTACAAAGACTGGAGGTGTGATTGAAACTGAAGAAAATGCCCACATGAAAGTTGAACAAAAAAAAAACAGATTGGAAGAGTGTTGGGCAAGGATCAAACCCATATGGTGTTGGGGAAAAGGGTGAGTGAATTGACTGAGCTATTGAGAGGAAGAGGAAAAGGAAGTAAAAACGACCAGAGTGCGGGAATGAGAAGTAAAAGAGCATCCAACAGAAGCAGGGATTAAAGGAAAAGGTAACCAGTGAAAATTGTTGTAGAGAAAGATAGTGTGGCGTGTAAGAGACAAGGAAAGTGATCAAATAGGTAATGGGGGACGTCTGGGCTTTTCAGGTTGACTTCTGATGAATGTAGTGGATATTTTGATAATGTAGTGTAAGGAAATAAGTAGGAAAGGTTTTCATATGTATATGTATATATTTATAAATGAAATAAAAGTTAAACTACAAGTGAGAACTTTCATCAGTTCCCATTTGTTTAATTAACAAAGAGATGAGCAACTCCTTTTACTTCCCTTAGTATCTAAAAGCATATCACCCAATGGTCTTGTGTGCCTTTTGTTCCTCCACAGCTTTTATACTAAATTGAGTATAATGTCATAGTTTGTGTATTGCAGTACAGTTGCTTCAGTAAAATGTGGAGAAGCATAATCTCAGGGCCCAGCACAAAATATATATAACTATTGACTGAATTACATGTGGCATTTTTTTATTTCAAATAGAGTATCATCTTATGAACAGAGGAAACTTTGTGTAGATAGTAAAACCCTGTTGTGATTGTTGCCTCTATAGATATGCCCCAGTGAATTTTAATATATGTATATTCAACTTTCAGATTCAATTTTCATATTAACCCCTTCACCAAGAAGCCTGTTTTCGCCTTCCTGACCAGCCTAATTTTTTTATTTTGACCAGCGTCAATTTTATGAAGTAATATTTTTGGAATGCTTCAACGGATCCCACTGATTATGAGATTTTGTTTGTGAAATATAGTACTTCATGATAGGGGTAAATGTATTACTATATTTTTTGTATTTATTAGTCAAAATATCAGACATTTTTCAAAAATGTAGAAAATTTTGAAATTTTCAAATGTTTAGATTCTATGCCCTTAAATCACAAAGTTAAGGCGCACAATATAGTTAATAAATAACATTTCCCACATGTCTACCTCACATCAGCATCATTTTTTAAACATATTTTTTTTTGCTAGGAAGTTAGAAGGGTTGAAAATTGATCAGAAATTGGCTGACATATAAGTCCAAAAGCACTGTTTGCAAAGATAAATATATTAAATTATATGACATTGATTAACATTCACGAAATCTTTGCTCCATACATAAGGTATCCTCTTTGAGGAACCCTATTAAAAAAATCTTTTTCTTTATATACTCTGGATATTCATCCATCTGTTGAATATGTTCATGGCATGGGAATAATAATTCCTGTGTTCTCAGGTCCATATATGTGTATTCATCCACTGAATCTTTTTAATAGTTGTGTGCTAATATTTGTTGAGTGCTACATGTATTACACACCCAGACACTGTCATCTTCGTTACCAATTTGACTTTAGCCCGATCGCAGTGTGAAAATTTCTGCCGGTGCTCGCACTACTGTAAGAAAAGTGAAGTTAGTTCATTGGCTGTGAACTCCTAGAACCTTTCTGACGGCATTAGGAGCATGATAATTTTATAACACTCGCGGTGACTTCAGACAGGTCCTACCAGTTCACCACAAGACACTGGGCAGTGATAGCAGATGCTGCTCAGTGTCTCTGCTGGATGGCAGGCTGTCTGGTCGCACCATGCAACCATGCAGCCTGCCATCTATAGCAGAGCTAGACCCGTCGTGTGACAAATGGATTATCATCTTCTCTGCGGAAAGGTGAGGAATAGTGTTGTTTTTTAACTCTTTTGCAGAAGACAATGGCATCAGTGGAATGGGTGATGCAGTATTATTTAATTAAGATTTAATAAGGGAGCCTGTGTCATTCTTTCAATTAAAGGACTTTTTTTCTGCGTGTGTGTGTGTTTGTACAATATGATTATGGGGTTAGTAATGGGGGCATCTTATTGATGCCTCTCCATTACTAACCTCTGAGCTTGATGTCACCTGACAATACAAAGGTGACATCAACCCCCCCAACTATCTCCCTACTTGACACCACTATAGGGCTAGTGGTAAAGAGTGAGACTAAGTGCCAGAATTGGTACATCTTAGAGATGTGCCTTTTCTGGGGCAGCTGAAAGCTGATGTTTTTAGCCTGGGGGAGGATCCATGTCCCCTTCCTAGGTTATTAATATCAGCCCACAGCTGTCTGCATAGCCTTTGTTGGTTATTAATTAAAGGGGGACTCTACGTCAATTTTTTGGAGGGTTCCCCATTTTAATAGCCAGGAAAGGCTATATATACAGCTGTGAGCTAATATTAATAGCCTGGGAAGTTTCAAGGGTATTACTACCTTCCTAGGCTATAAATATTTTACCCCAGTTGTCGACTTTCCCTCTGCTGGTTAAGAAAATTACACAGTGGCCCACACCATTGCAGTAAGCTGCACATGCATTGTACTAATTGTATATGTTACTGACATCTGAATATCTATTTATTTATATATATATATATATATATATATATATATATATATATATATATATATTGTGGCAAGACGACTCGCTCGGCTCTCCTGGAGGTAGACTCAGGACACACGTTCTCTGGGTTTTCTTTCTGCTGGTTTATTATCAGCCATAAACTCATGCAGGTTTCGCAGGAAAAGTAAACATGACCCCTCTGGGTTAAACGACAAAAACATAAAAAAAAAAACAATAACTCAGTCCATAGATGAGTGGGTTCCGCCCGCTCTCGGTAGCATAAACTGCACTGCTAAAGTCCTTGTGGAAAGCTCTCCAACTTCCACTATACTGCCTGGAGACTTTCCTCTCCAGACCACACTCCCCAGAAAAAAAACAGGACTGAGCTTTTACACATTGCTCAGCCACACCCTGAGGGGAGGTAGGGGGAATGCGTCCCGCCCTCTTTGCCATTCCCATAAAACCGCACACCCTTTAACAGAGTAAACATACATATAACATGCTGGCGGATAAATAAAGTAGGTCTTAATTCACACAGGAGAGCATCCTGTGTGACACATACCTCCCCTCACATATAAAACCAGTGACACTGTCACATATTCCCCCCTCTGCCCAAAGCCGGGGGTTTGGGCACCTTCTGACACCAGACAGGGAATCCTAGAGAGGGCATCTGCATTCCCATGTAACTTCCCTGGTCTATGCTCCACGTGAAAGTTAAAATCTTGAAGCTCTAGGAACCATCTAGTTACCCTAGCATTTTTTCCCCTCTTTTCCCTCAACCATCTCAACGGGGCATGGTCTGATACTAATTTAAAACTTCCGGCCTAGTAGGTAATATTTCAGTGTATCCACAGCCCATTTTATGGCTAAACACTCTTTCTCTACTATGGCGTAGTTCTTCTCACAGGAGGACAGCTTTCGGCTTAGATAGAGAATGGGATGTTCTTCCCCATTTATTTCTTGGGAGAGTACGGCCCCAAGACCAACCTCTGATGCGTCAGTCTGGACCACAAATTCTTTCTTAAAGTCTGGAGCGACCAGGACAGGCTGCTTGCACAGTGTTAGCTTCAGCTTTTGAAACGCGGTCTCTGTTTCTTCCGTCCATTTCACCATGGTTGATTTGGTGCCTTTTAGAAGATCTGTTAGTGGGGCGGCAATCATGGCGAAATTCGGGATAAACCGCCGGTAATATCCCACCATTCCCAGGAATGCTTTCACCTGCTTCTTTGAGAGCGGTTGCGGCCAGGTTTGAATTGCCTCCACTTTCTTGATTTGCGGCTTTATTTCGCCTCTCCCAACAACATAGCCCAGGTACTTGGCCTCCTCTTTTCCGATGGCACACTTTCTCGGATTTATGGTAAATCCTGCTTTCCTTAGCGCGTCCAAAACGGCCTGTAGTTTAGGTAGGTGACTAGCCCAGTCTGGGCTAAAGACCACAATGTCGTCGAGGTAGACTGCGGCATACTTCTTATGTGGGGCTAGGATCCGATCCATAGCCCTCTGGAAAGTGGCTGGGGCCCCCTGTAGTCTGAACGGCATCCGCGTGTGTTGAAAACAGCCATCTGGTGTTGAGAAAGCCGTCTTCTCTTTAGCCATCTGGGACATGGGGATCTGCCAGTAGCCCTTCGTCAGGTCAAGAGTGGTGATGTACCTCGCCGGTCCAAGCCTCTCGATGAGTTCGTCGACGCGGGGCATCGGGTATGCGTCACACTTGGATACCTCATTCAGCCGACGGTAGTCATTACAAAACCTCCACTCTCCATTGGGTTTTGGCACGAGGACGATTGGGCTCGACCACCCACTCTTTGACTCCTCTATTACCCCGAGGTCTAACATCCTCTTCACCTCAGCCGAGATCACCTCCCGGCGTGCTTCCGGAATCCGATACGGCTTCAAATTCACTCGTACATGCGGTTCTGTCAGCACTAGAGTTGAGCGATACTTTCCGATATCCTAAAGTATCGGAATCGGAATGGTATCGCCGATATCACTAAAATATCGGCGATACCCGATACCGATACCGGAAGTCCCATGTAAGTCTATGGGAACAAAATATCGAAATTAAAAAAAAACCCATTCTTGCCTTGTTGGTTAATTGTACATGAAGGAAAACAAGAAAGAGTAATGTAGAATGTATTGGGGAAGGTTGAGGAGACATTAAAGGCATAGATGTTTAACCCAATCAAATGGAATAGCATAAATATTTTTTTTTTTAAAGATGTTCGGATTGACGAAGAAATTGACAATGTTAACGTTTTTTATATTTAGGCAAATATGTATATTACACAACTTCCATGCTCTTCATCTTCACCTTTTTAACTTTTCACACACTTTCTCCTTCATAATCTTCTGCAGCATCATCTTTTTCATCAAATTATTCTTCATCTTCACCTTCTTTATCTTCTTCTTAAACTTCTTGCTATTCATCTTTGTTAACATTACTCATATTCTTCTTATTAAACTATTATTCTTATTCATATTCTGCTTCATCTTCATCATATTCTTATTTGTGACAGAGAATCCTGTACTTGTAATCTGTCAAAGTATGAATTTTTCATCCTTCCGTTCTTGCTGTCACAAAAGATTTAAATTACAACAGTATTTGTCCGTGTTCAGTTTAGCCTGCAGCAGCAGGCATTTTCCAGGGGCACCACGAGGAGGAACGGACTCACCCCCATACACTGCTTAGTCTTCTTCTGCTTAGAATTTAGAGCATATATTTTGCTCTTCATTTTGGTCTTATACTTCATGTTCTTCTGCTTTTAGATCTTCTGCTTATTGTTCTTGTGTCTCTTGTTCCGTATCTTGTATTTGTAGCACAATCTTGTACCAGCTGATGTTACTGGGACACGGTTACTAAGCAGGAGGTACCTGTGCTCCAAAGCACTACCAAGGACCAGCAGACGTTGCTGGAACTCGGATACCGAGATGGAGGCACCTAGGCCAAAGGCACTGCGGAGAACCAGTTGACGGTACTGGAACCCGGAGGGGCAGCAGAAGGAAAAGAGCCAATGGCACAACCGAGGACCAGCTGACGTTACTGAACCCCAGTAACACAGGAGCAAGTGTTGACTGTGCTAACAGCACTTCCGAGCAACAACTGGCGGTGTTGGAGCCCAGGGTCAAGGAGGATGTTTAAATACTAGATCAAGTAATTTCCTTGTTACCTGTCAATTTTAAATGTCTATACTTCAAACAAGAGAAAGATAACCTTTACTACCATAAGATGATGATTTCATTTAAACTAATATCTAGATAAATAAAGAATTGACAAACATAAACACATACATTAACATGTTGAACAGCAATGCAAACCACAAAATAAATTAGTTAAGGAATCTGCTATACGGTTGTACATAAAAGCATACAAGTACATATCTGAATCCATTAATGATGGATAAGTAACAGTATGTACACCATTTTTATTGTATAGACAATGAATGTCTGACTTCAAAACATCATCAGCATTACAAGTTATCTGTGATATTACTAAAATGTTCCATTTGCTGAATAATGTCACTAAATATTTTATACAAAATTATACAATTTCCATCATGTAATACTCATAATATGTGGCAATAATCATTTTTATTAACAAACATAACCTTTCAAAAGTGCGTAGTGCATAGTGAAAATTGCTATTTATGGCTGACTGTGACTGTCGACTTGGAAGCATGACAACAGATAGATAAGGTATATATAGATGAGACTGCATAGCCACAGATGGTGAATGGCGATGTAATACTGTACCTCAATAAAGTGTGCGTCACTACTACATAATTTTTTTTATATAGCTTTATAAACAGGGTACATGGATGTATGCTTGTGCCTTTGTTTTGACGCACAGACTGCCTTCCGGCTGAGACGCATTGGGTAGTGAACAGTTGTGTGCAGTGTTCACTGCAGTCTCTGCGGAATAACCACACTTAGACCTTATAACTTTTCAGAGTTTCTTTATCAATCTACCAAGATGAAGAAGGCAGGGAGTAAGGCACGTGGTCGTGGAGTTTCTTCAGGGAGAGGACGTGGGGATTCTGTGGCTGCTGCGGCCCCCAGTGACACAGCATCCACCAGTTTTCCCCGTGAGCGTTCCTTTATGCGCACTTTTGTAGGAGCTCGGAGTACCCCCCTGCTGCGGGAAGAACAAATTGAAGCCGTTGTTGTTTGGATGTCAGCCAATGCATCGACTTCAATTGCTTCCACCTCCTCTCAGGACCACAGCACTGTTGGGCAACCATCTGTCTCTTCACCGCCTGGCAAATTGCCCAGGCAGTCAGAGAGTTCTGTACAGGAGCCAGCTGAGTGTCTGCTTCTGTTCTCAGAATCTATTGGCTTGCAAACAGGGGCCCAGCCAAGCAGCATTCTGTAATGTGAAGAGGGAGTATGCAGTGATGCGCAACAGCTGTGTCTCTCTGAATCTGAAGAGGCGGGTGAGACAGTGCCGATGGTCAGCACACCGCAGAACGCATCTGATGATGATGAGACCCAGGTGCCAGTTTCTGTTGAGCATGGTGCTGGCCAGACCACCCAACAGCAGGTGTTGGAAGAGGGTAGTGGAGATGATGAGGTCCAAGACCCAACATGGCATGAGGAACAGGAAGGTGGTGGGAGCAGCTCAGAGGAATAATAATAATATTTATTTATATAGCGCCATCATATTCCGCAGCGCTTTACAGTTTAGCCGTTTCAGAACACAAGTCATAAGTAACAACGTTAACAATACAATAATTTAAGCTAAATAAGTCGCCCCTGCTCGTGACAGCTTACAATGTACAATGAGATGTGGGAGATACAAAGTATAGGTGTTTATATACAATGGTGCATTTACAATGATGTTCCAGCCATCTTAAGGGACTGAGGGATGGAGATAGTGAATGGGCTAGAGACACACACACACTTACACAGAATACATAGAATGACTTTGATTAGTGAATGTGATAGGCCGCTCTGAACAAATGTGTTTTGAGGGAGCGCCTGAAACCATGCAAATTGTGGATAGTCCTAATTTCTTGGGGTACAGCATTCCAGAGGATTGGCATAGAGCAGGAGAAGTCTTGGAGTCGGGAGTGTGAGGTACGTATTAGTGCAGAGGTTAGTCGAAAGTCGTTTGCAGAGCGCAGCAGTCGGTTAGGCCGATAGATAGAAATGAGGGAGGAGATGTAGGAGGGGTGCTGCACTGTGGAGAGCTTTGTGGGTGAGAACCAGTACTTTGGTTGAAAGCTGGGAGAGGCCTAGAGAAATGGTTAGTGATAGAAGGAAGATAGAGGAAGACATTGCCCCAACGGTACAAACAGGAGGGAGAGTTAGGCTGCAGACTCGGTTGCCTGTAGCCTCCAGTTTGGCACCTGTTCGGAGCAGTTGTCTTCCAAAAGTCAAAACGTGCGCTCCCAGGACTTGCACTGCGTGGTCCTTTTTTCACACACTTGCACATGATATTTGCTATGTGAAATGCAAGCTGTGTAATTAAAAATTAAAAATAGCTAAAAGTGTCAGTCACCTCAATACCACAAATATGTGGAAACATGTGCGGACAAAGCACGTAGTTGAGTTACAAAGACACACTAGAGATGTAGGCCAACCTACAGCAGCACCTACATCTTCAGGTTGTGTTGAAGCCTCTTCATCGAGCTCACACACAGCTGGTTATGCTTCCTCACAGGATCGCCATGGAAGAACCTCGGCCACTGTTGTCCAGAGACAAACTGTTATTCCACACACAGCAGCAAGTTCCCTGTCATCCTCACACTCCCAGGCCACAAAACAGCCATCGGTAGCACAGGCATGGGATAAAAGACGGCCATACTCCGCAAACCATGCACGAGCACAGGCTCTGAATGCTGGCATTGCAAAACTCCTGTCCCTTGAAATGCTGTGATTCAGGCTGGTGGAGACAGACAGTTTCCGTAACTGAATATCATTGTCAATCCCACAATACAATGTGCCAAGCCGATTTCATTTCAGCAGGCAAGCCGTCCCTGGTCTGCAAAAGCATGTTGAGGGAAAAATTAAACATGCGCTACTAAAAGCCCTCAGTAGCAAGGTCCACCTGACCACCGATGCGTGGACCAGTACCCATTGTTATGATCTGCTACAACCAGTAAGGAAAGAAGGGAATTCTGTCCCTACAATACAACTAAGCTGAATCCCTACGATGTAACGGGGAACCTGATCCTGCGACCAGACCCGCTAAAGTCCTCATCTAGTGTGAACGAAGACCTATAGTTGCGAGGGAGTAATCCCTACAAGATCTAGGGACTGGGAGAAAAGGTGGACACCTCCTAACATAAATTGTAGCATGGATAATTAAACAGAAAAATAAATACTTTGTGATCCTAACATCAAGCAAAACTCACAGATTAAGGCACCTAAGCACCCGGCTAGCTTAACAGTAGATAATACAATGAAGTCAAGCAAAGCCAGAAGGGCGGAGCCAGACTAAATAGGGAAAAAAGGTCATGTGACCAGCAAACTGAAACAAAACCTAACAAGAGGGTTCTAACACCCATGGCCAGGGACAATACCTTTCCCTCACTGCCCATTGGGTCAATGTTGTGCAGCCGGGTACTGATCTTGCGAGTGGCGCTGTACGTGTTCTGCCAACTCCAAGGATTGCAGGAATCAAGTCTGTACACATTGATTCCTCCTCCTATTCCAGTTCCTCAGAATCATCGCTGCAGGAGCCGTCACGGTCTACCTCCACATGGACCCGTGAACGTTTACCTGTTGCGACCGATATGAGCACAGCCGTGTCCAAATGTCAACAGGCCATCCTGAAATTAATTTCCATGGGGAATCTTAGCCACACAGCGCAGGAGCTCTGTAATGCCATAAAGCAGGAGAGCGACGTGTGGTTTTTGGAAGAGAATCTACAGGCAGGCTTGGTAGTGTGTGACAATGGCCGAAATCTGGTGTCAGCTCTGGGCCTTGGCAACCTCACTCACATACCATGTCTGTCATATGTGCTCAACTTGGTCGTGCAGAGTTTTTTGAGGGACTATCCGGATCTTGATGCACTGCTGCACAAGGTCCGCCTAGAGTGCGCTCACTTGCGACGTTCCAGCATGGCCAGATCGCTGATTGCAGCTCTGCAACGCAGATTTCACCTTCATGAACATCGCATCATATGTGACGTACCCACCAGGTGGAATTCCTCGTTACATATGTTGGAGCGGTTGTGTGAGCAGCAGCCAACAGTAATGGAGTATCAGCTGCATCAGGCGCAGTCAACTCGCAATTTGCGCCGTTCACACTTCACCACTACTGAGTGGGCCTCTATAATAAGAATAATAATATTATTTATTTATATAGCGCCATAATATTCCGCAGTGCTTTACAGTTTAACAGTTTCAAAACACGAGTCATAAGTAACAACGTTAACAATACAATAATTAAAGCAAAATCAGCCGCCCCTGCTGGTGAAAGCTTACAATCTACAATGAGGTGTGGGAGATACAAAGTACAGGTGTTTATATACAATGGTGTTTTTACAATGATGGTCCAGCCATTTTAAGGAAGTGAGGGATGCATGGAGATAGTGAATGGGCTACACACACAGAATTACACATAGAATGACTTTGATTAGTGAATGTGATAGGCCACTGTGAACAAATGTGTTTTGAGGGAGCGCCTGAAACCATCCAAATTGCGGATAGTCCTAATTTCTTGGGGTAGAGCATTCCAGAGGATTGGCGCAGCGCGGGTGAAGTCTTGGAGTTGGGAGTGGGAGGTACGGATTAGTGCAGAGGTTAGTCGAAGGTCGTTTGCAGAGTGCAGCAGTCGGTTAGGCCGATAAATATAAATAAGGGAGGAGATGTAGGGGGGTGCTGCGCTGTGGAGAGCTTTGTTGGTGAGAACCAGTAATTAGAATTGGATCCTATAATGAATGGGCAGCCACTGCCAGTGTAATGAGTGGCGAATAACTCTATGAAGGATATCTGCCACGTTTTGCGTGCGTTTGATGAGTCAACGCGGATGGCGAGTGCAGATGATGCACTAGTCAGCCTGACTGTCCCCCTTATCTGCCTGCTTCAAAAAACACTGCAAGCACTAAGGCATGAGGTTTTGGAAGAGGTGGAGGATGAGGAGTCACAAATTCCATCACCTTCTGGACAGTCAGCGCAACGTGGTTCCTCACAAAGGGCTGGAGGACTTTCAAAGTACCATGCTGTATCAACAATTGAACCTCCAGAGTCGCTGTCTATATTTTCATAACCATTACAAACTTTTAATGTATTTACAAAGCACATAATGTACATTTTTTGTCTATCCTTTTGTAATGCTATTGTGTTTCCATAAACTGATGTTACAGAATTATGATACAAAGTTTTTAAATTTTGAGTTTTAAATTTTGTAAATTTATATGTATTTGAAGGACTTTGTGAGGAGGATGAGGAGGAGTCAATGGAGGAGGAAGACATCGCTCCAGAGGGAGGTAGACAATGCTCTAGTCAGTATGTAGACCAAGGGTGGGGTGATGCACAGCAGGCGGAGATGACGCCTCTTGCAGGGGACAACGTTTCTTGGCCAGTTGGGAGTCTGCAGCACATGGTTGATTTCATGCTGCAGTGGCTGAGAAACGACCGCCGCATCGAACACATTCACACCACGTCTGATTATTGGGTGTACACCCTCCTAGACCCTCGCTACCGGGACAACTTACAAAGCCTCATCACACCGTTGAACCGGGAGCGTAAAATGCGGAAGTACCAAGACACACTGGTGCAATCCATAATGTTCTCCATTCCAGCCGAGAGCACTGCTGCTGCTACTGATTTACAAAGCAGCTCTGTGCGTCGAGGCAGTGGAGACAGCTCTGCAACAAGAGGGAGCACAAGCAGCGCCTCTGCACAGGGCAAGAACAGTATGTTCCAAATGTGTCGAAGTTTTGTGGCAGCGCCACCAATGTCTACACCATCCGAGACGGCTCCAGTCAGCAGGAGGCAACATTTCCGTAAGATGGTTACAGACTACATGTCTTGCCCTCTCAGTGTACTCTCAGATGGCTCTTCCCCATTCAAGTTTTGTGTCTCTAAGCTGGATACATGGCCAGAGCTTAGCCAGTATGCATTGGAGGTGCTGGCTTGATCTGCTGCCAGTGTATTATCGGAGCGCGTCTTTACTGCTGCAGGTGGTGTACTAACAGACCGTTGCATGCGACTATCCTACGATAATGTAGAACGGCTTACTTTTCTGAAAATGAACTAGGCATGGATCTCGCCTGAATTTGCCTGTCCGGTTTCAGATTAACTAACTGGTTGGCAACGTTTTCCATGTCTCCTGTTATGTTCATCTTTCTACCACCTGAGCTATACTCCCTGGGCTACAACACTGCCAGTTGCTGCTCAGAAGTGTCGTGTCCACAGACCAATACACAAGCTATAGTGATAGTGGGGTTCAGTAACGCCTGCTGTTCCCCTGCTGTGTGTCCGGCAAAAATTACTGCTACCTAGCTACACATGTTTAAAAAAACATGACATGTTAAAGTGGCTAGTGCTACACATAGATATCAGGCTACACCCTTATTTCTAAGCTGTAAACAAGTGAAACGTCAAATTTAAAACCATTCAATGATTAGTGTTGGTAACAAATCTGTAACTAAATAATTGTGACATATTATGGCAGATATCCACATGTCTAACACAAATGCTAACACAAAAGCATACTTATGCTATAGGGTACTGATGGTGAACCTTCTCACTCCATAACTTTGACCAATCCAACTCACATCATGCCTCAAATGCTGCAATGTTGGAAGTGCATAATATGGGTTGAACTTTGACAACAGCTGCAGTGCGAAGGTTATCCTTCTGTGTTCTTGGCTTTTAAATAAAAGCATACAAGTAAATATAATAATACATTGTTGATTAAGGGACATGATGTACACCTGTAATATTGTGCAAACAATGGATGTAGGACTATTCCTCTTCAACATTACTTATATTTGTGTCATTTGAAAAAATACATATTTTAGTTAAAAATTAAAAACCCATGTTCAGTAGCTGTGAAAGGCCCGTTTGTGTACTTCTATATTGTTTGCAACCAATGTATTGTATACGGATGGAAGCGCGTCACACTAATAGATTAGATTTATTTTAAATGGAATGTAGCAGAACCAATTGGAGATAAATGAAAAGGATGAGCCACTGAGACACGCTCAGCAGAGTACAAGCAGCAGTGCTTGAACAAGTAACTGGAGCGTGATCTGCACTCAAAAAAGTAAAAAACACAGACTGAAGTGAACACTGAAACACAACTGTCCACAATCTGTGAAAAGCTCCTTTCTGTACTTCTATAGTGTTTGCAACCAATGTATTGTATACGGATGGAAGCGCGTCACACTAATAGATTAGATTTATTTTAAATGGAATGTAGCAGAACCAATTGGAGATAAATGAAAAGGATGAGCCACTGAGACACGCTCAGCAGAGTACAAGCAGCAGTGCTTGAACAAGTAACTGGAGCGTGATCTGCACTCAAAAAAGTAAAAAACACAGACTGAAGTGAACACTGAAACACAACTGTCCACAATCTGTGAAAAGCTCCTTTCTGTACTTCTATAGTGTTTGCAACCAATGTATTGTATACGGATGGAAGCGCGTCACACTAATAGATTAGATTTATTTTAAATGGAATGTAGCAGAACCAATTGGAGATAAATGAAAAGGATGAGCCACTGAGACACGCTCAGCAGAGTACAAGCAGCAGTGCTTGAACATGTAACTGGAGCGTGATCTGCACTCAAAAAAGTAAAAAACACAGACTGAAGTGAACACTGAAACACAACTGTCCACAATCTGTGAAAAGCTCCTTTCTGTACTTCTATAGTGTTTGCAACCAATGTATTGTATACGGATGGAAGCACGTCACACTAATAGATTTGATTTTTTTTCTAATATAATGGAGCTGCACCAATTCCACTAAATAAAATAAAAAAAAAAAAAAAAAAAGTGACACGTGCAGATGCCTACAAACAGCGGTGGATGCAGAGCAAACTGCAGCGTCACCTGCACTGTCACACACACACCTTGCACAGAGCTGTTAAAACACTGGCAAAATGAAGCTTTACACAGCGGTTGGTAAACTAGCCTGCCTCAAGCACAGTAGTACACAAAATCGCAATATCTAACTGTCCCTCAGAGTCAGCACAGCAGCGTTCTGTCCCTAACTGAGTTCACAGCACAGTGACGCTAAAATGGCTGCGGCGCCTTTTATAGTGCATTCTGACATCATTTCAGCAGCCAATCACAGCCATGCCATTAGTTAAGATGACCGCATCATTACAGGATGTGCCCACACTTCGTAGGATTCCTCATTGGCTGACTAAAATCACATTGCCTCTTAAAGAATTATGGGAACTTCCGATTCCGGTATACGATATTGAAAAAGTATCGGAATTAAGTATCGGAATTCCGATAACGCGAATATCGGCCGATACCCGATACTTGCGGTATCGGAATGCTCAACACTAGTCAGCACGTCATGCTCTACCACTTGTGTATGCCCTGGCAACTCTGAGAACAGCTCCCGATTCTGCTGTAGTAATTCTCGAACCTGTTGCTTCTGGGCCGGTGATAGAGTCTCTGCAATAGTAACCTCCTCCACCTTGCCTTCTGGTGCGGCTCCCAGGCAAGGAGTTTCCACAGGTTCACGGTCCCGCCACGGCTTGAGCAAGTTTATATGATATATTTGATGTGCCTTCCTTCGGCCAGGCTGGTGGACTCTATAATTAACCTCGCTGACTTTCTCCACCACCTCGTATGGACCTTGCCATTTGGCGAGGAACTTGCTCTCGACGGTAGGGATCAGCACCAAAACACGGTCTCCGGGCTGGAACTGTCTTAGTCTCGCCGACCGGTTATAGATCCTCGCCTGAGCTTCCTGCGCCTGGAGGAGATGTTCCTTTACGATGGGCATCACCTTTGACATTCTCTCCTGTAACTGGGCGACATGTTCGATGATACTCCGGTGTGGCGTGAATTCAGCCTCCCAAGTTTCCTTGGCGATGTCTAGGAGACCTCTTGGATGCCGCCCATATAGGAGCTCAAATGGAGAGAAGCCAGTGGAGGCTTGAGGAACTTCTCTGACCGAGAAAAGCAGAAATGGGAGCAGGTAGTCCCAGTCTCTCCCATCCTTTTCAACGACCTTCTTGAGCATCGCCTTTAAGGTCTTGTTGAAGCGTTCCACTAGGCCGTCCGTTTGTGGATGATAAACCGAGGTCCGCAGCTGCGTTATCTGAAGGACTCTGCAAAGCTCCTTCATTACCTTGCTCATGAAGGGGGTTCCTTGGTCTGTTAGAATCTCTTTTGGTAGACCTGTCCGAGCAAAAATATGGACCAACTCTCGGGCTATACTTTTACTGGACATGTTCCTTAGAGGAACCGCTTCTGGATACCGAGTCGCATAGTCCATGACGACGAGGATATATTGGTGGCCCCGAGCTGATTTGACTATGGGGCTCATGAGGTCCATGGCGATCCTCTCAAAGGGAACCTCTATCACAGGTAGTGAAACTAAGGGGCTACGGAAATGGGAGGAGGGAGCGGTTATTTGGCAGGTGGGGCAGGACCTAAAAAAGTTTTGAATTTCTCGATAACACCCTGGCCAATAAAACCTCCTCAGTATCCTCTCCTGAGTTTTCTCGACCCTCTAGGTGTCCCCCCAGAACATGTGAATGGGCCATATCTAGCACCCGCCGTCTGTATGGCCCCGGCACTAACAGCTGTTCCACTATCTCACCGCCCCTCAGTTTGGCCACCCGATATAGCAACTCCCCCTGTACTGCAAAGTGGGGGAATCTGGTGTCGGCCCCCGGCTCTTGGGCAACCCCATTACATACAGTAACCTGGTCGAACGCTCCTTTTAAGGTCAGGTCTCGAACTTGAGCAGTCCAAAAGTTCTCTCTGGACATATCTAACGCAGGTAGGTCGGCCTCTTCGATCACCGTCTCCCCCTCATCACCGACAAGGACGCACAGTGGGAATTCCTCTCTCTGAGACTCTGTCGGGGGTTCTCCTTCAAGGATCTCGCTTTTCCCCATGCTACTTAGTCCAGTTCCCTTCCCCCACAAGTCCCAGAATAAGGAAAAATCACGGCCCAATATGACGGGATGTATCAGGTCCTTTACCACCCCGACTTCATGGGACTGGGCACCACAGTCTGTCCCCACTGTTACTGTGACCACGGGATAGTCCTTGGCGTCACCATGGATGCACCGAACACCCAGGGTTTTGGAAGGGATCAACTGGTGGGGAAGGGATGCTCTGATCAAGGTCACCATACTCCCGGAGTCCAACAGCCCAAGCACTTTTATTCCATTAATGGATACTGCACACGCCTGTGGTCCCTCGCCGGGTCGACAGTCCACGCTACAGGTTGGATAGGCATAATAGGAGACCCGTCTGCCTAGGCTGCAGTCCATGGGCTCAGGGGATATTTGACACCTGGCGGCTACATGTCCAGGGTTGTGACATCGCCAGCAAACTATATCTTTCCCAACTGTTCTAAAGGCACCTTCAATAGGAGTGGGACACCCCCCAGTGGTGGCTCTAGACCCCTTCCGTGGTGAACCCACCCCTTTTTGGGTATCCCAGTAGGGAGAAGTGATTGCATCCGGTTTCCCAAGAGATCTCTCCACTACCTGGTACCTCTCTACCAGGCCGATAAAGTCATCTGTGTTCTGGGGATCACCCTGGGCAACCCAGGTCTGTACTGACTTGGGAAGGGAATGCATGAATCTGTCAATCACCACCCGCTCAACCATCTGGGCCGGAGTGGAGGACTCCGGTTGTAGCCACTTCTGAACAAGATGCAGTAGGTCAAACATCTGCGAACGAGGGGGTTTGTTGCTAGCATATGCCCAGTGATGAACTCGCTGGGCTCTTACTGCCATATTTACTCCCAGACGTGCTAATATTTCTGTCTTTAGTTTGGGATATTCCTTAGCATCTTGCAGCGCCAAGTCAAAATACGCTTTTTGGGGTTCACCCGATAAATATGGCGCCAGAACCTCTGCCCACTGTGCTGGTGGAAGTCTCTCCCGATCAGCCACCCTCTCAAAAACAGTCAGAAATGCTTCTACATCATCCCCAGGGGTCATCTTCTGCATGGCCCGCCTTACCGCCTTCCTGACGTGAGAATCATCAGTCGGCCCTGGGGTTGGGGTGGTCGCCCTGCTCTGGATGGCGTCCGCCAAAAGCTGTATCTGCTGTTGCGCCTCCTGCTGGTGCTGCTGCGACTTTTGCTGCAACTAGATCTGCTGAAGCAACAGTTTGGTCGTCTTCTGGTGCTGCTGCTGCATGCTCTGCTGGGCCTGCTGTATGCTCTGCTGGCTCTGTAGGTGTTGCTGCTGCATGCTCTGCTGGGCCTGGACCAGGTGCTTAACGAGCTCCTCCATGCTGCCGGACTTCTCTGGCTGGCTGGCAGCCTTCACCCAGGACATCCACCGGTCTTTGTGGCAGGTACACGTGTTCCTGGAATCCTGCACGCACTCTCACACCAACTGTGGCAAGACGACTCGCTCAACTCTCCTGGAGGTAGACTCAGGACACACGTTCTCTGGGTTTTCTTTCTGCTGGTTTATTATCAGCCATAAACTCATGCAGGTTTCGCAGGAAAAGTAAACATGACCCCTCGGGGTTAAACGGCAAAAACATTAAAAAAAAAACAATAACTCAGTCCATAGATGAGTGGGTTCCGCCCGCTCTCGGTAGCATAAACTGCACTGCTAAAGTCCTTGTGGAAAGCTCTCCAGCTTCCACTATACTGTCTGGAGACTTTCCTCTCCAGACCACACTCCCCAGAAAAAAAACAGGACTGAGCTTTTACACATTGCTCAGCCACACCCTGAGGGGAGGTAGGGGAATGCGTCCCGCCCTCTTTGCCATTTCCATAAAACCGCACACCCTTTAACAGAGTAAACCTACCAGCATATAACATGCTGGCGGATAAATAAAGTAGGTCTTAATTCACACAGGAGAGCATCCTGTGTGACACATACCTCCCCTCACATATAAAACCAGTGACACTGTCACAATATATATATATATATATACTGTGTGTAATCCATCTATTCTATCCTGTCAGCTCCTGCTGTGATTTCACAGTACGTGCCTGCTGAATTGCTGGCTTTTCTTAGATAGATAGATGGGTGCTATATATATATATATATATATATATATATATATGTGTGTCACTGACATCTATCTATGTATCTATTCTATGTGTATATATCTATTCCATCTATTCTATTCTAACCTGTCATGCTGTGAATTTACTGTACACAGCAGATGAATTGATCTATCGATCTACTGTATCTACAGAAAGATGTACTTTTTTAACTAGTAAAATCTAGATTCAATTTTTTTAATGTTTTTCAGTGTTTTCACATGGCCCAAACTGATGCATAGTGCTGATGTGCTTTCTTTTTTTCTGTATAGTGCAGTCTTTCACCTTTCACATGGTCACATTTAGGATGTGCTGGTCAGGTTTTTCTGTATACTTATCTATCTATCTATCTATCTATCTATCTATCTATCTATCTATCTATCTATCTATCTATCTATCTATCTATCTATCTGTCTATCTATTTGTGCCGATTTTCCCGAATCTGAATATTTCACCCTTCGTTCATCACTAGTAAATATACCTAATTATATAATTATATAGAAAAGCAGATTTTCTATTCTGGACCCCTGCAAAGTATCATAAAATGTTAAAATGTGGCTCAATAAAATGTAAACAGATAATGCTCAACCAAAAATACCACATCCTAACAAGCCTATATCAATTAAACCCGAATATGGGAGACTAAATGTGGTCATGGAAGTACCGGGACACATCAAATTAACCATACACAAAAACCACCTGGGTGGAAAAACTAGATGTACTCGTCCATTTAAACAACTGAAATTTTTATTAGCAAACCAACAACAGGAACATGGAAAAATGGGGTGTACATCACCCACAGTGGATGTATACACTGCACACAAATAGTTAAAAATACGACAAGGGGCACACCACCCCCTAAAACCCTCCAAGCAATAATATATTGTATCACACACGTTTAAATATTTTCCCTAATGGAAACAATAATACGTAGTAATTGGCACCAAAATACAAATAACAATTATCTATTGTGATCGATCATTTGACTTAATAGACGTGAATTCCTTTTTAATGAAGACAGAGATTGCTGCACTTAATTAATTGCAAAATATGCTAAATACCACACCTATAGCCAAATGTGTGTCTCTCCCAGTGTGAACAATGAGCATGGCTGGCACATGTGCAGACACAAAATTTGCTACAAAGGTATGCTGAATGTTACACCCTTGGTCAAATATGCACCTTTCCTGATATAAGCAATGAGCATGGCTGGCAAATAAGCTGACAAATGGTTAATTACCTATAACTGGGAGAGTACGGCGCCAATGAAGATGAGGGTCAAGGGGGTGTATGTGCGCGCCCCAATGTATGTTTCGGTCCAATCCTTCGTCAGGGGGCACATACACCTCCTCCATTGCGCTCCTTAAATACCTGCTCCTCATAGATCGCATCCCTCCACATCGCGTCACAGACCCGAGGACATGTGACCGGAAGTGATAACTCCCACCTTGAATGACGCGCGCACCAT